>CM003421.1:0-690000 GCA_000331325.2 Crithidia fasciculata | reverse complement strand
CTTTCAGCTATTGCTTTTCTTTTTCTGTTTCATGGTTTGATTGTTTTAATTTCGTACTTAAAGCGTTCGACAATACTCCTGTCATACTTCAATCTCTTTTCTTTGTTTGTTTGTTTTTGTTATTGCTGTATGAGTGCGAGTGCCTTTGTGTGAGTATGTCCGTGAGAGGCGCCTTGGACAACACCACGTGGAGCGTCCCTACACAAGTCCGCCACAGAGGTGAGGAGACGATGGACAACGAGAGGGAGAGATAAAAGAGAAACAAAAAAAGAGGACGTCAACACCGAAATGTTAGACTGTGTGCCTTGAACTTGCGTGCGCGTGTGTGTGAATGTGTGTTTGTGTGTTTGTGTGGGGCGGCATAGTCATCTACGCTGGTTCGCACAGATGACGAAGCAGCTGCAAGGAATAAATGTAAGGAGGAGAGACAAAAACCAAAAACAATAACACAACACTGATGGGAACAAATAAAAGTATTTCTCTCCTTGGCTTTTCTTTGACTTTCCCTACTTCGCGGTGCAGGAAGCGCGGGTGAACGTCTTGAAGACGCACACACACACGCACACACACAAAAGCATACACGCGAACAATTAAAGTTTTTTTTTCTCTCTCATTCCGCTCCTTGCCAATTCGTGTCCGCCTCTGCAGCGGCGAGGTGCACTGGCACTACCCTCAACGAACAAGGCTTAAGCAGAGCAGACGTGCACCAAACACTCCTTTCTGCTGACACCACAACAAGCGCTGCTTCAGCAGCATCGCACAGGAAGGTGAAGAAAACCGGCGGTTACGCTGCTTTGATTCCACGAGGCAAAAACAAAAAGACAAAAAAAAAAAATAGAGACTTCTCATGACAGAAAGATCATCCACTACTACTACTACTGAGAAAGCCAGACGGAAAAAAGAAAGGAAACAAAGGGCAAATTATCACGGCTATCAGCGTCGGTGGTGCGGGTTGCGAAAGAAGGCAAGAGACGGAAATTAAAACAAAAAAGATGGAGCGCAACATGCACACGCGTCAACACGCATGAGAGCGCCGCGTACACAAGTCGCCTCCACTCACTGCCTCCCCGCACTCCTTTTACTTCCAACACCGCCGGCCACTGACGCCTTCCACAACAACAAAGAACAGCGAAGTCTATTCTCTTCTGTGCACGCTTCCGTCATTTAGTGATGTGCCTCGGTGCGGCGCTGGGATTCAACGTCCTTGTCATCGGGCGAGTACACGTTCACCGGGCTCTCGTTCTCCGGCGGCACGACTCCGCATCAGCGTTGTCCGAGGACGGGTGGCTCGACGCCTTCTCGGAGGCCTCCTTCTTCTCCGACGCGGCCTTCTCCGGGGCGGCCTTGGTGCCGTGCTGCGCCGTGGGCGGGATGTCCTTCTTCACCGCGTTCTTCTGCGCCTCCGCCTCCTCGACGCCGTCCGAGTACGGCTTGATCGGGCCAGAGCCCGCCGTGTCCGACACGCAGCCGAACAGGTCGATCCAGTCCATGAAGATGTGCGCAATCACCTTCACGATGTCCTGCACCAGCCACCACACAATGCAGTAGATCCACACCCACAGCGGCAGCAGCTTCTCCGCGTTGGTGTCACCCCAGGCAAGGCCCTCCGTCAGCACGTCGTCCGGGCGGGTCTTGTGCCAGAAGGCAGCAGCCATCGTCGACACCAGCAGCGAGATGATCGCGCCGCAGAACAGAATCGGGCTCGGCGACATGTAAAAGAAGAAGTTGCCGCCCGTCCGCGACGAGAACAGCGTCAGGAAGTCGGAAATCGAGATCTTCAGGTACATCAGCGTCACCAGCTTGCCCTGCGGCAGCTGCGCCAGACCCATGTGGCGGAACCACGAGTCGTAGTAGTAGTCCGGGCTGTAGCCCTCCAGGCCCACCCACAGCAGCATCAGCGACGAGCCGCACGCCACCGCAGACAGAATCGACGCGCTCACGAACACCACCGGCAGGTTCCACTTCTGCGGACGCTCCGACGGCACCACGTGGTCGTAGCCGATCGTCATCAGGCACCCGTCGTTCAGCAGCGTGATCAGCATGAACATCAGCACCGGCAGGTGGAAGAACTGGAACTCCGGGTCCGTGCTGCCGTAGTCCTTCGGCGTCAGGCTGAAGCACGCAATGAAGAAGAAGCACACCAGCTGCAGCGTGGCAGAGATACGGTAGGTCAGGAACGACAGCATGCGCTGGAACACCTCGCGCGACACCAGCATGGCCTCCACCACCACGCTCAGGCCGGGCTCCGTCAGCACCATGTCCGCAGCAGCACGCGCCGCGTCCGTCGCGCCGTGCACCGCAATCCCGACATCCGCACGCTTCAGCGCCGGCGCGTCGTTCACGCCGTCGCCCGTCATCGCGCACGTGAAGCCGCGCTGGCGCAGCGCCTCCACAATCATGAACTTGTGCTCCGGGAACACCTGCGCGAACCCGCCAACCGACAGCATCATGTCGCCGTACTTCTCGCCAAGGTCGTCCGGCAGGTCGTTCGCGTCCTTCACCTTGGGCAGCTTGTCCGCCGTCAGGATGTTCGGGTCCAGGTTCAGCATGCGGCACATCTCCTTCGCAATCAGCACGTGGTCGCCGGTGATCATCTTCACGTCCACGCCGTACTCCTTGCTGCGACGGATCGTCTCCTTCGTGTCCGGACGCGGGGGGTCCAGGAAGGTCAGGATGCCAGCCATGTGCCAGCGGCCCTGCGCGTCCGTCTTCGCCACCGACAGGCACCGGATACCGCGCGACGCGAGGCTGTCGATGATGTCCACCACCTGGTCGTTGATCTCGTCCTGGTTGCACACCATCTGCAGAATCACGTGCGGCGCACCCTTCGTCACGTTGAACTTCTCCTGCGTGCGCTTGTCCACCAGCGTCGCGGCCGTGCGCTTCGTCGTCGGGTCGAACGGCACGAACTCCAGCTGCTGGTAGTTGTCGCACTCGTCCAGGTTCGCGGCGCCGAGCACCATCGTGTCCAGCGCATCGCGCGGCGGCTCGCGCCACTTCGCCGCAAGCGCGGCAAGCACCAGCGTCGTGTGCAGGTCGTTGCCCTCCTCGAAGGTGAAGCACTGCTCCTGGATCTCCATCTTGTTCAGCGTCAGCGTGCCGGTCTTGTCGGAGCACAGCATGTTCACGCCGGACATCATCTCGATGGCCGACAGCTTCGTCACGATGATCTTGTGCTTCGACAGGTGCGTCGAGCCGACGGCGAGCGTCGTCGTCACCACGATCTCCAGCGCGATCGGGATCGACACCACCAGCACCACCACAGCGAACTGCAGCGCGCGGCGGAACGTCTCGTAGAACTTCGCCAGCAGGTAGATGAAGCAGCACATGCACAGCACGAACGAGATGGCGCACAGCGAGATCATCACGCGGCCCAGAATCACGTGGATGTTGCCCAGGTCCGACTCCACCGACTGCAGCAGCGCGGCCGTCTTGCCGAAGAAGGTCAGCGCACCCGTCAGCTGCACCGTGCCCTCCACCTCGCCACGCACCACGTTCGACCCCATCTTCGGCATGTGCTCCGGCCCCATCGTCACGGGCAGCGACTCGCCCGTCAGCGCCGCCTCGTCCACGTCGATGATGCCCTCGTTGATGCTGCAGTCCGCAGGCACCGCGGAGCCGGCAGCCAGCTTCACAAGGTCGCCCGGCACCAGCAGCGCAGCGTCGATCTGCTGCCACTTCGAGTCGCGGTACGCCGTCGCCACAGGCTTCAGCGAGTTCTTCAGCGCGGCCACGGCGTCGCCGGCCTTGATCGTCTCGAACCAGCCGATCGTCGCGTTCGCGATCTGGATGGCGAACAGAATGGCACCATCGGGCCAGTTCTCCAGCGCGAACTCGATGATGATGGCCACCCACAGCGCGGCGGGCATCGGGCCCCACAGACCGCGCACGTAGATCACCCAGCTCGGCGTCTTCTTCTCCGGCAGCTCGTTGCGGCCGTACTTCTCCAGCAGCTCCTCCGCCTCCTCCGTCGTCAGACCCTTCGACGGCGGCAGCAGGTCGCCCGCCGGGCCCGTCGCCTCCTCATCGTGCTCGCTGATCGCCTTGGACAGCACGGACTGGCGGCGCTGCGGCTTCTGCGGGACGTTCTCCTCGGCGTCGGACGGGCTCTTGGGCTTGTCCTCGAACGCCGCGGAGTCCTTCTCCTGCGAGTTCTTTGCGCTCATCCTGGATCAGTGGGTGACCAAAAAGGGTGCTAATGAGTAAAAAAAAAAAGAGTTTTTATCGTTACAGCGGTAACTCTGTCAGCCGAGACGAGGCAAAAGCGCGTTCAGCTGAGATGGTCTCCGCGTGCGACAGAGTGAATTCGTTTGATTCGTGCTGTGTGCGTGTGGCTTTTTTTTTTAACAATCAAAATGCGCTTCTCGCGTTTGTGTTTCTTTGTGGTGCTCTGCGGAATCTCTTTGGCTTCGCTTACTCGGGCAAACTGTCTAGCGATGTGACGCTACAGCTCACCTGGGCAAGGAAAGAAGCGAAAAAACCGGGAAGAAAACAACCGCTGGAAAGCCTTTTTTTTGTTGCTTCTTTTTTTTTTTCTTTATAAAACGACAACGACTGCTTTGTCCTGGCGAAGAATAGCCAGGAAAGCTGAGACGAAGTTGTTTATGAAAGTGATTAGGTACCCAACTTGATGTTCAAAGGGTGAGAGGAGGGAAGCGCAGAAAGAAACAAATCCGACAAAACAAAAAAAAAAGTTGAAGACGCACGATCACCGCAGCGTATTCGTTACTGGTGATTTGTTAAAGTGCAGAGGCGAGTCGGTGAGTGGTGTGGTGTAGTGCACGTGTGTGTTAGGACAGTCGGAGAAGAAAGAGAAAGAAGGATGGCAGTTCTGAGCAGGTGGGAAAGGCGAAAAAAAGATTCAGCTTCCTTTACTTTTTTTTTCCAGCAAATTTTTCCTCTTGCTTTGAAACAAGTTCGGAATGCGCCGTCGCCTTACAACAGCAAAGATGTGCAACACTTAATGACGCTCAGCTTGACCGATTAATGTCCCACTTCTTTATCAGGAGGTGGTATGTGGAACGTAATTTTCCTTGCGCTGTTCGGCCGTCCGTGGCCAAAATAAAAATAAGACGCGCGCTCATTGGTTCGCATGTGCTCAAAGCTGGTGTGTGTGTGTGTGCGTTTTTGTGTGAAGAACGACAGCAGACAAAGCGCCGCGCCGGGAAACCAGTAGAAAGAAAACCCAAATATATATTCGTGCTCACCTCGAGTTACCGCCAAAGGAAACGAAAGACGCCCGTCGCCGCACCAGCAGCTCGGGAACACCGACGTCCCCCTGTCCAGTCGTCTTGAGGTCGATCCACTGCACGTGGCGCTGCAACCACGTCTGCAGCTGTGCAGCCGGTGTGTGCCGCAGCATCCCGATCAGCCCCACATCCCCCGCCGCAGTCGCGGAGTCCGCAAGCAAGGGCTGCACGTGCGCGGCAGCGCGATCGAGAATCGTTGACACCGGCTCCCACGACCGTGGCGAGGCAAAGCCGTACAGCAACGACAGCGCCGGGTGGAAGATGTCATCCATCTCCTGCGTCGACGTGTAGCGCCGCACCTTCGTGCCCTCCGCATTTACCCAGCAGCACCGCCCACAGTCCCGCAGGAGGCACACAAAGGCGTCCTCTGCGCTGATGGCAACACCGGGCATGCGGCGCGTTGCCATCACCAGCGTCTCGTCACGCGTGTCTGCCGAGAGTCTCTGAAGAAGCCGCGGCACCGGCACCCACACCGGCCGCAGCAGCTTCACAACCGCACCGGGTAGCACCGCAGCATCGAGCTCCGCCGTGCAGCCCGGCGAGAGCCAGAAAGGCCGCAGCCGCACCTGCCGTGCAGACTCTGGCGGTGTTCGCAGCAGCGTGTAGGGAAAGGGGTGTGCTGTACGTGCCTTGTTGCCCTTCTCTGCGTCAGAGATGGACGCCCCCGCACTCCACACCTGCTCGGTCTCCGACGGTGTCAGACTGCCCTGGCAGAGAGCCGCAACAGCGTCGAGTGGCACGTAGCGGTTGTAGGGCAGCACGCACAGCAGCCGGGCCCACCACGGCCACTCAGCAGCTGGTTGGGTGGCCAGCGCCATGAAGGGGTAGCCGATGTCGGTTGTTGGGATGGTGGCCAGCGATACGCCCCCGCCCCTCACGACCATCTCAAGCGGGCGGGCTGCACTGCTGCTGGTGGTGGTGCTCGTGTTGCTGGCAGTGTTGGAGACGGCGGCAGTGTTTGCCGCATTAAGGGAAGCCATCGCAGCAGATGCATGCTTGAGCTTGGTGGGTGCTCCCACGGGTGGCAGCACCATACCGGCTGCGTTCCTCCGACGTGGTAGTTGACTCGACAGCGCACTGCGGATGGGGCGGAGTACACGCAGGACGGGAAAAGCTTTGGTCGCCTCACTTGCCTGCAACCCTGTTGTAGTGCTTCGAGTAGGCGCTGCGGTCGCGCTGGGAGTAGCAGCACCTACTTCATCACTATCATCAGCACCCCACCCTCCGTCTGTCGGCTGGCGTTGTTGCTTGGAAGGGTCCCACTGCGCGTAGTGCACGTTGGCGATGCCCCGCTGCGCGTGTTGCACCGACTCCGCCAGCCGCACCTGCGTCCCGTCCTCGGCGCGGTCGGTGTAGTACATGTAGATGCGCCGCAGCAGCGTCTGCATGTTGATGCGCGGCCCGATCAGCTTCACCAGCGCATCAGAGGTGCGTACCTCGTCGTAGGGGACGAAGAAGGTCGGCACGCACTCCACGAGGTAGTCGAGCATCTGCGGAGGGGTCAGCCAGCCATGAGCGGTGGCCAGCGCGGTGTGCAGCGCGATCCACTCCTCTGGTGTGGTCGGCCGTGGCACGCGTGCTGCCTTCTTCTTGCCCGGCGCAGTGGACGTGGATGTACCTCCAGCAAGGGAAGTTGGCAGTTCTTCTTGTGGCTTTTTCGCCGTAGGTAGAGCAGGGGCACACCGCAGCAGCGCCACGTCGAGTCCGCGCAGGAGAGAGGCGTCGCCCACTGTGTCGCCGCTGCTGCGATTGTCACTGATGCCCTCGTAGGGCACCTCTTCCAGTCCCGTGGCGCCATCTGCGATACCGGCGCCACTCACAAGACCGGCTTCATCATCTTCGTTCAGATGGACATCGTTCGTGTTGGTGGCACCTGCACCGCTGCCGCTGCCCTCTCGCGCGTCGACGACATCCTCGTCTTCGAAGGGCACCGTGACCCACCACGCCTCTGCCTCCGTCTCTGCACTGGGGTTGACATAATCCCTCGGCACCGGTACATAGACGCCCTCCGCATCCCCTCCGCTTAAAGTGGTCTCATAGTGGTGCTGCAGCGCCGGATTCGTCAATGGCGCGGGAGTTGGTGTCCACTCCTCTGCTGGCGGTGCCGCTGCTGTCTGCGCATCGGCGCGCGTCATCGCCGTGGAGTCGGCGCTGAGCCGCACAGAGGCGTGCGCAGCAGCGTAGTCGACTTTATAGCACCGTGCGAGACCGGTGTTGGCCTCGTGCAGCTGCTGTTTAAGTTCGGGAGGTAGTAAGGCACGCAGCTGGGCAATGGGCAGAGGGCGGCCGTCGTCTGGCAGGAGGGCCGCAATGACAGGCCACGAGGCGTGCAGCACGGAAGCACTCGGGTCAACGCGTACCACGCCGCGCCGTCGTGCGCCTTCGCCATGGTGGGCCACTGACGCCGCAGCTGCCGCCGTCACTGTTGTGTGTGTCGGGTCGGCTTGTTGCACACCCAGCTGCGTCAGCTCCTCTCTCAAAGACATCTCGCCGACATCAAGAGCAGCGTGCCTCGCCTTCTCATCCTCGCTGCCGTCGTGCCTCCTGGCTGAACTTGCCGGTGCGGTCACGGCGGCACGCGGAGCTCGGGCCACCCACCACCGCCTTGTCGCGCCGTCCTGCGTGCAGGTAAAGATGTGGGGGTAAAGCTCGAAGAAGCGGCGGGCGGAGCCGAAGTGTTCGCTGACGGCCTCGAGGTCCAGCGCGGGGGTGACGTCGGTGAGCTGCAGGGGGCTGCCGTCCGCCGGGAGAAGCGCTACGGCATCGTCGACGAGGAGATCCACAGCAGATGCTGCATTGCTGAGCACGCTGCTGCTGCTCCATTCTTTTTCGAACAATGTATTATCTGTTGATGCAGCACCCCTTTCCACCTCTACTCCTCCTCCTGCTGGTGTGAGTGTGCCATCTTCTGTCTGCGCAGAGACGTTCAACAACAGATCCTCGTAGGCCTGCATGAAGTCGTCGTCATCGTCATCGTTTGTTACCTCGTACGGGCTGCTCTTCTGCGCGGTGGCTGCACAGGCACGAGTGGAAGTCACGAGCGGCGTGGCGGTGCATCGCACATCGAGACGCACCTGACGACGAGCGCGGGTAAAGAGCTGCGCAGCAGGGACGGCACGAGTGCGCTGGAGGGAGAGGGAGACGTGGCGAGAGAGACGCCGTACCGACCAACACGAGAAGCTGCGCCGCATCGTCGCTTCGATTATAGCCGCTAAGTTTGTTGCGGTGGTGCGCCGCCTGCTTGCCGGGCGAGTCCGTCGAGGACGCTGTGCTTGACACTGAAACGGTGTGTGTGGGGGGAGGGAGTACACGGTGCAATGAAGAAAAGAAGCGGGAAGAGATGACGAGGGCAACAAAAGGGGGGAAGAGAGCGAATAGAGCCGATTCAAAAGCGATTTCTGCTTGTATTTTACTCACGTTGTGTTCGGGCAGGAGAACTTAGATAGGCGAAACACACGCAGTAGCACAGCGGCGCACAAGAGCAGACGCAAAAGCCAATAGCCTAGCAAACAGAACGTATGTATTGTTGGTTGAGACAGTCCGCTTTCACTCGCTCACTTGTTCCTCATTCTTTAAAAACGTTTTTAAGCGCGACTTCGTGAGCGCAGTAAGGCAGCTTAAAAGTTGGGGTGGTTCAAGCACACCGATGCACAGAGAGAGAGAGAGAGAGAGAGAGGGAGGGAAAGAGAGACGCCACACCCGCAGCCTTGCATCAGCACCCCCATCTCACTCCACCACCACCTCCACCACCAGCGAGCAGGAATCGCATTCGCACCGCAGCGTCCGGCCTGCCGACAGCTCCGCCTCCGCAAATACTGCCACCTCATACACGCCACCGCAGCGACACTCACACTGATAGACACGCACCTGCGCTCCGCCGTCGACATCGGCTGACGCCGCCACGAGATCGAAATCGTCAGCCAGGGAAAAAGTGTCGCTGACGGCACCAACAGCGCGCACAAGTGCGTGAGAGCGTGCGGCGTCGTAGGCGGACCGCCGGAACGGGTCGAGCAGAATTTCCGACGCCTCCTTCACCGCATGAAACGTGACCGGCGCACGTGCGGACGCTGCTGCAGGAGACGACGTAGCGGCAAGTTTGTCAGGATGGGTGCAGAGCGCCATCTTCTTGAAGGCGGTGCGGATGTCGCTGATGGAGGCGTTGCTGGAGACGCGGAGCACCTCATAGGGCGTCCAGTCCGTGTAGCTCCACGTGCACGCTTCCATGCTGAGGTGGCGTACTGCTGTGTTTGCCCGCCTTGTGTGGGTGTGCTGGCTACGGAGCCGCACTCAAGTCAACGGAGGCGAAGCAGTTGCCTCCGGAAGTGCGCAGCGAAGAGTGAACAAAAAAAAAAAGAGAGAGAAACGGGGGAAAAGAAGTGGAGAGAGAATCTCAGAGGGCAATGCAGCCGCGCGACAGACGAAGTCCACGCGCTCGTTGCACCGCACACAGAATAAGAAGAGAAGTTGACAAAAGGCGTACTCTCAGCTCCGTCTCCGCCAACGTGCTGCACGCACTCCTGCGCCAAATTGGAACACACGCGTCTTGTGCATGTGAGCGCCACAAAAGCGAAAAAGCCGCAAGAGGGCCCTTTTCTCAGAACGACACGCATGACGAGAGAATGAAATCTACGGTGGTCACTTCCACCAATGGTGCTGCACGCGCGATGCTCTCTGCGAAAGAAGACTAACACCAACGCTCTCTCTTCATCTGTTCACACATGATATACACCACCGCGCCTCACACCTCAATCATGCCTGCGCAGCTTTGCGATTCTATCTTCTTCTTGGTGAGCTACAGAAACACACACACACACATGAAAAAGGCGAGAAAGAGAATATAAAAGAAAAACAGAAAGAAGGCGCTGCGAACAGTACACCAGCCACAAACACCAACGAAGGAACACACACACACACACATACACACTACCATAAAGGAGACTAAGCACCAAGACACCGGCGCACCGTATCTTGGGTGAGAGAAGAGGAAAAAGTTGAGAGGCATCACCTAAGACAGAAGAACTCTACAGTGTAAACGACAACGACAGCAATCAAACAAACAAAAAAAGAAAGGCGTGGAGAGATGGTGCGTGCACACTGCGGCACCGCATACGTGCGCTGCATCAAAAAGAACACAGAGTAGCCGCGAGTGAAGTGGGAAGAATACCAAAAAAAAGAATAAAAAAGATACGAGCTAAGCTAAGTGTTTAATTGCGCTAAAGACACGGCACAAAAATAGAAATAAACAAACAGAAAAGCTCCTCGTGCAGCAGTAAGAGAGAGAGGAGGGGAAAGGCGAGAGGAGAAAACAGCTTTAACAAAAGAGGCGAATCACTCTTGCTCATGCACAGCACAATGGCCATGATGAGTCGCTGTCCACTACACGCTGGCTATCTCATCACTTGCACGTGTGTATGTGTTTGCCTTGGTGCGTTCGGTGCAAGTTTCCACGCTCTGCAGTCGCTTTACGCGGTTGCCTCCGCAGCCTCCAGCTCGTCGAGGATGTCGTTGTTCTCCTCCGCATCTCCCATGTACAACTTCCCAACCGGGCACAGCTGCGAGACCGGCATGTTGTTGTCCGTCTTCACTTCCAACTCATCCAGGAAGGTCGAGATCTCGCTGAGACCGCCGCGGCCGATCTGGCCAAGGTTGAAGTCTTGGGCGTGCTCGTTCAAGAAGCGAACACAGCGGGTGCAGTGGATGCAGCGGTTGAGCACGACGCGGGTCTGCGGGTCGAAGTAGAAGTCCTCCACTGCCTTCTTGTCCTCGCGGTAGCGGGGGATGTCGGAGCCGAAGTTCATGCTGACGTTCTGCAAGTCGCAGTTCGTCGCCTGCTCGCAGATCGGGCAGTCGTTGGGGTGGTTGATGAGAATCAGCTCCACGTTGCCCTCACGCGCGTCGCGGACGAGTCGGCTGTCGGTGATGATGGACATGCCAGGCAACGCCACCGTCGAGCAGGCCACAACGATCGTCTGCGTGCCGTCCATCTGCACCATGCACATGCGGCAGTTGCCGGCGACGGAGAGAATAGGGTGGTAGCAGAACTTCGGCACGCGAATCCCCTCGCGCTCCAGCACCTCCAACACGTTCTCCTCCTGCGGAATGATCTCAACAGGACGCTTGTTCACAAACATGATGGCACGCGGCTTGTTCTCGGCGTACTGCCCGGCGGCCACCTGCTCCGCCGCGGTCGAGGCGGCGCCGTCGCGCAGATAGGTGCTGCCGTGCGCCACCTCCGTCATATCGTTGTTGTACGGCGTGCCATCCGACTTAAAGCAGCGACGTGCGGCCCAGAGGGACGACGAGGCAGCCGCGGACGAAGAAGTCGGGCACAGCACCGCAGCAGAAGATGTTGTGACTGCCTTGCTGGCGAGCGGCAGGCGGCCAAGCAACGCGTTTGCAAAGCGCTTCATCGCGGCGCGTTGCGCACGTGTCTTTTTGGGAGGTTGAGCTAGAGAGAAAAAAAAAGAGAAATTCACTCAGCTGTGAGTACTAGCAAACCAGCAATAGCTATCACGGAGAGCGTCTATGGCTCGTCTCTGATGCGCTGATGTTCCTTTCTTTTTTTTCCTATGTGTATTTTCGCCTGTGCGTGAAAGAGAAGCGTGGACGTACGCGTGTATCGAACGCAGCACCAGTGCACTTCTTCCCCTTTGTCCACTAATCTTTTTTTTTTCTTTCGGCCGAGCAACGTACCGGACTTTCGTATTCGCTACTTCTACTGCTATCAGAAAAGGGAAGAAAAATGTCACCCGAGCGAGGAGTGCTGCGAGGAAAAAACAATAAGACTATATGTTGTAGGCTAAGGGTGGAGAGCTAAGAAGGAGAACAGTTATGGAACGTGGCGGAGAGGGAAAAAGAGAAGGGGGGTATTTGTGCCGCAGGACGTGGCAGGACAGCAATAGCGATAGCTGGGTAACGCCGCTCTTCGCCTCTCGTCTGAAGGAGGGAATGGCAAAGCTGTGTGAACAGCACTTGCGTGGAAAGTGCAGAATTAGGGTGAAAGGGGGAAAGAGTTGGTAAGCCGGCGCAACACGGCATCAAAGAGAGAGGAGGTGAGACAGAAGAAGGGAAGATGGGCAGAAGGGGAGTTTCACACATGTCGTGATAGAAACTTTAATTTTTTTCCTTCGCGATCAGAAGAAGCCAGTACGTATGTGTGCGCATGGCAAGATCGCCATTGCACAGTGAAGGCCTGCTTTCGTGCCTGAAGGCGCTACACAGCTGTAAAGGCGAAGCGAAGCTGTCGCACACATCGAAGCTCCGTCGCTGCCAGTCCTAGTGGCGTGATGCGTGCCACTCCCTCTTCATCTACCTCATCGCCTCAGTGCTGCTGGGAGAGCCTCCGAGCTGAGGAGGGCAAGTAAATGCATGTAGAAGGCCCGAGTATGCGGTGGAGCGCCTGGCAGCTGCTGCTCTCTCCACCGCACAGACACCTTTCGCTTCCCTTTCTCAGCGTACACACTTTCTTTTTGATTTCATTAATTTTTTATTTGTTTTTAGTTCTCTTTACGGCGACCTTCCGTCGTTTGAACAGATGCAAAAGGACAGAGAAGAAAGGGAAAAAAAAAAGACGACTTTAACGCACAGCTTTTTTTTCTTTTAGATCGATGACAACACAACTTAAGAACAATACAAAGTACTGAGACGACAAGGCACAAGCCGAACACATACACACAGGCACAAAAAAAAAGAGGCAAATAGTTGAACAAAGGGGAAGAAAAGAAAAATTCGTTAAGCAACTGCAGCGGGAGCATCCCAGTGTCAGTCAACGCAGACGTCCTCTTTTTCTTTTTCAATGGCGAGAAGACGGAGCATAATTCAAAAAGTGACAGAGAAAGGAGAGAGGGTGTTGTCATTTGGGCGAAGGAAAAGAGAAAAAAAAAAAAAGAAGCGCTTGGAAGAGTGCAAGTGCGGGGCAGCGCAGGCGCGGCGCGTCCTTGCGAAGAGGCTATGAGGCCTTTCTATTAGTAGCGGTGGGATGCGGTACGTCGCCGTCGCTCCTGCTGCTGCCTCACCCGTGCGTTAATCTCTTGTGTAGGTGCGATTTCTCTTGCGCGTGCCTCCGCGTTGACCGCTTTAGGCACGGCGCCTTTTCTCACTCTCACTCGTTAAGCGCGCGTGAGCGGAATCTTTTTTTTTTTGTGAGCAGGAGCCGCAGACACGCACAATGCAGAAACGGCTTGTTATGCTCGTGTGTCTCATGCACCGAGAGAGAGAGAAAGAGAGAGAGAGAGGCATTCTCTATAAAGAGAACAAAGAAAACAACCGCCGAGTGTGCGTCCGCTACTCGCACCACCGACAGGCTGATTAAGCTCGTTTCCCCGCATATAAAGAGCAAAAAGAGGAAACAACAAAAAAAAAAGGTCTTCCCGAATGACATTTCCCTCCTTCTCTCCTCGCGTGCCTCCCCGTCTGTCGTCAACTACACAAATCCCATGGCAGCGTCACGAATTCGTCAAACATTTGCGCTCACGAGGAACACAAATGCAAAAGAAAAAAAAAGATATCGCAGGATGGCAGCCGACGCCTACTATCACATACGGCAGCGATGCGGACGCACTGCTGCCGCTGCTGCGGCGGCGGCGGCACATCGGTTGCTTGATACTGTGCTCGTGTTGACTTTCTATCAAAGCACGAAAAAAAAGAATTTTACTTCGGTAACAAACAAAAAAAAGAAAGAGCAATAAAAATTGGAAAACCAAAATGTGCTCAGCTGTCTTCTATCCGTCTTCATGGCAGATCCACAGACAGAGAAAGAGAGCAAAAATAAAAATAAAAGGTGGAAAAGATTGTTGGCACAACCCGAAACCGAGAATGATTTCTCTCTGTTTCCGGTTCCTCCGCACACGTGTGAGGGGGGGGCCAGAGAAGGGAGGAAGGGACGAGGAAAAAAGGAGAGGAGGCAGAGCGAGTGCCTGCCCCACGTACGCGCGGTAGAAGCACACGTACACAGACACTCGCGCACCTACAAGAAAACTCCCTTTTTGCTTTTTTATTTTTTCCCCTCTCCACTCCACCGACACCCATCGCTGCACGGCGCACGAAGAACACGCACGAGGGGAAGTGGCAACAGGGGGAGCGTATAAGCAGAAGAGTTATAAGAAGGCAAGACCGTGGAAGACATGTATTGTTATAGCATGCTATGTCAAAGTTCACTGAAGTGCGTCAACATGGTGCACAACGTAGTGAAATGTGCGTATAGGAGCAAAAATAAAATAGATAAATAAACGAAATGAATTGAAGAATTAAATACACGAAAAGAGAAGGACAGAGAGAGATACACAAAAATATATTCTTGCTTTGCTTTGTGTTTGCGTGGGAGGGTATACTCTTGTTGTTGT
The DNA here is from genome assembly GCA_000331325.2 of Crithidia fasciculata. Classification (NCBI taxonomy): domain Eukaryota; phylum Euglenozoa; class Kinetoplastea; order Trypanosomatida; family Trypanosomatidae; genus Crithidia; species Crithidia fasciculata. Next base: position 675,410 of record CM003421.1, on the reverse strand, counting down.
TGTTGTTTTTATTATTGTTTTCCCCCCGGCTTTCTTTGCCCGCACAAGAAGCACCACTCAGCGGAGATGGAAACCAGTCGGCCGGTCTACAGGTAGGAAATAAGAAGAAAATACATATAAATATAAGTGCGTGTTACGGGGGGAAAGCAAGATGAAAAAGAAAAACAAACTTCAATGTAGCAGATAGCAAAACAGAAAAAAAGAGCTGAATAAAAGGGCTCTATGAGCAGAGATGCTGTCATTCCGGTGTGTCTCACTGTCTGCCTATGTGTCTGTGTGTGTGTGTAAGAGAGAAAGAGAGAGAGAGAGAGAGAGAGAGAGAGAGAGAGAGAGAGAGAGCCAACGTGTGCTCTTTGTCACCCTCTCAGCGTGCACGCAGACTGCTGTTGAGACGGTGCATAATGAACAAAGATATAAAAGAAGACACAAAATACAGGGAAGTGCAAAGGACACATCGGAAAGCCTTCACATACAAACACACACACACACAAACACAAATGCAGCGCAGCATAGCACACCGCACCACATCCTGACAAGGCCTATATATAAAATAAATAAAGCTGTTTAGAAAAAAAGGCATTTTGTTTCTTTTTTTTTTTGCAGTGGGAGTCTTGAAGAGAACAGAAAAAAATTTGAAAAAAATGATAACGCACCTGACTGTACACCACTGAGAAATTAAAAAGAATTGAGTTTAAGCGTTTTTGTTGTTGTTGGTATTGTTCTTCATCGAAATAGTAGGTGGTAACGAAGTCTCCCTCGGTGGAGGTGCATTCCTCTCATTGTCATGTTTTCTATTTTCTTTTCTTTTTTTTTTTTGCGCAGCACTCACTAATGGTAACTTCTACAGGTCGGAGAGGTTAATCGGAAAAAATATATATATTGAGAAGAAAATCGCAAAGATACACCTGAAAATAAATAAAGGAAAGAAGCCAGACGTTAAGTCAGCAGGTGCCTCAAGAAAACAACAACACCTGAAGAGGGTAAAGACAGAGAAGAAACAAAACCATATTCTTTTCTTGACGTTTCCGAACTCCTCCCCGTCACACGTACACGTACACTAAAACCAGCACGCAAAACAGAGAGAGGAGCAGACAACACCGTGTATGTGTATGTGAGTATGTGTGTGAGTGTGTGTGTGTGTGTGCGTCAGTGCATGTGTATTGTAAAGTCGATGCACACATCATCACACCACTACCGGTTGCCATAAAGGGAAAAAAAGACAACGCAACAGAAGGACGAAAAGAAAGAGAAAAAAAAATGCAGCGCAAAAAAAAAAAAAAGAGAAAGAATGAGGCCGAGGTGAGGATTACCATCCTTCGTGGAACAAGCAGCAAATAACGCCGCCAAGAAAAAAAAAGAGTAAAAATTACTCAAGAAATTAGAAATGAGTGAAAAAAAAAAAGAAAAGAACAAATCTGAAACATGTGTTCTTTGCCGTCGAGGAAACCCTCGTCTATGGCAGCGCAGTTGGATGCTTAACTGCGTGCCAGGGAAGACAGCGCCTGCCTCGCGTCGCTCGGGGCCGCACACAGCAGTGCACGAGGCCACCAAAGCGAATAATGTATCTTTTAAAAGATATTGAAGGAAAAGATTAGATACAACATAAAAGAATTACAGGACCATTTGTTTGAAAAAAAAAAGAGTGTATCGAGTACAAAGAGAAGAAAGAAAAATGAGAAAACAATTCAGCGGAATGCCCCCGCATCATTGTGTGCGTGTGTGTGGCCAACAACTAAAAGAAATATGTGTCGACTCAGCTGTCGGACGAGACAAAAAGAATGAAAAAATATATATCAATGTCGTTATGAAAAGACCTGCTGGTCCAAGCTAGAACAGAAGAAGTACAAATAAATGAAAATGGAGCCTATGATTCAGGGGGCTACTGGAACACAACGGTTATGCAAGATAACTTAATAGACGAACCAAAAAAAAAAGGGAATCACTTTAAAAAAAAACGAAATAGATTTTTTTAAAGGGAAATACTACAAACAAATAGCACGACCGACGAGTTCAGGCAGTTTAAAAATCAAAATAAAGGCGGAAAGCGCGTTGCGTTCACAAATTGCGTCTCCTTATCATCATTTTTTTTTTTTAGACAACCTACAGGGAACACCACAACGCGGAGAAATTCCTTCCTCTCTGTTCACAATCAGCGCACTCAAGGTTTTTTTTTCTCGTTTTTTCTTGGCGTCGACAACAAGAGCACTCCTGTGTGAAGGAGAGAGCATCGATGTCATACCTTTCTGTCTCTTCCTCTTTCGCCGTATGAGCGCTGACCGTGATGCAGGAAAAGCAAAAGAAAGTTTTAGTCTCTCCGCGTTGAGTGACGTTTCACCTGACAGCCCCATTTTTTTGAAGAAAGCTTGGGGGAAGCCCAGGTTGTTGTTTTTCTCTGTTTAGGCAAGAAGGCAAGACATCTATGCGTGTGTTGCTCAACTTGAGGTTTTTTATTGTTTTCTTTTTCATTTTTTTAGTTTCCCCATATCACAGCAGGGGAAGAAGCGAAAATATGTTTTGATGAAGGTAAGGGTTTCATGTTTCCTCCTCTCCGCTCTACCTCTCTCTTCGAACGTCAGCGAGAGAGGCGAAAGAGAAGGAGAGGCAGGCAAACAGTGCGAATAGACGTAACACGTATAGAGGGGAGAAATATAAAGCAAAAACTATTTCCTTGTCTCAGCACGAGTATGCGCCTGTTGTGTTGCCCTCCGTTATGAAGGTCGTATTGATGTTTTTTTTTTGTCTTTTTTTTTTTCTTTAAGCAATCTTTTTTTTTTTTTTTGCTGCGTTCTCCTTTCACTCTGTTGTTCTCTTCCCTGCAGCCGTGCCGAGACACGCGCAAACTATATTTTTCTTTCCTCTTTCTTAAGGTAAAGAGCAGAAATGGGAGAGAGAGAGAGAAACCGAGAGAGAGAGAGAGAGAGAGAGAACATAAGTGGGGCCCGTTCGTGGCTGATCCAGTACGCGCAAATACGCAGCGGGAAGGGAACGAAGACAAGTATATAACACAACAGCGCCGACAGCAGTGGTGCTGCTCTTGCAGACGAAAGAAGATGGTCGCGTTGAATAGTCAACCAAAGACAAAAATAAAGAGAAGAGAAGTCGAGGAGAAAACACAGAAGATACGAAAAGAAAAAAAAGGCCTTAAGTATCAGAAGAAGAAAAAAGGGGAAAATGGTGCAGCAAAGCTGTAAAATAAACTAAAAAAAAAAAAAACTTGCGGATGCACCCACTCTGTCGAATGAAAAAAAAAAAGAAACAAATTAATATAAAAGAGAGTGTGCGCAGGATCTTTAAAAAAAAAAGAGGGAGATAAAAGTCACTGAGAAAGCGTGGGAAGGAAAACCAAAATTACGAAATCAACGTACGTGGGATTCAAGATGAGAAGACAGTTTTTTTTTTGTTTGTTTGTTTGCTTGTTTTTTTTTTAATTGTCTTGCCAGCAACAGTTTTCCCGACGAACACAAAAGTACAAAAAAAAATAAGAGTGGAGAGACGGGGAGGTGAGCACGACACGCACTCACACACACACACACGCTCACACTCGGGAGGTGTAAGGCCGGTCAGCTTTCTTCCCGCTTGCACTCGATTAGATCATGTGTGGGTGGGTGTCTGTGCCTGCATTGTGGGTGCTGCAAATGCCACAAGAAAAGCGCGCAGCACAACAATAAATGTTAAGAAGAAAAGAAGAAAGAGAAGCATTCAAGACGATGAAACGTAAGGTGTTCTTCATATATATATTCATATTATTCACAAAAAAAAATTTAAAAAAACCAAATACATGTGGTACCGAACCACGCGGAGTTGTCGATAGTGCAATGACAGTCGTAGACCTTTAACAAAAGAGAAAAAAGAGGGGATCTATTATTATTATTAGCTATTAAGACCGTCGATGCATGATGGTCGTCAAGTGCCTGATCGTGCGTACGTGTCCATGTGTTTGTATAAACAGAAAAAAAAAAGGTTTCTTTCTACTACAAGAACCGGAAATCCACACGTGTGTATACCAGTGGCGTAATGAGTTCTTGTTTTCACTTTTTTTTGTTTCTGTTGCAAAAGAAAAAAAAAAGGTACAAGGAAAAGATGAGAAAAGAAAAGAAGTATCAGCAGGTGTCTCCCCGACGTCAACTCGTCCTCTTTTTTAACCCTCTTTTGCATCTCCAGCTGCTGCAGGAGAGCACAGTGATCACTTCAAAAGATCGCAAAGAGGTCTGCGCAACTTTAGAAGGAAAGCCAAACAAAAAGAATGGTAGCGAACGTGGGGAGACGCGAATTTTGGGTACGGCAAGGAGAAAAAAAAAAAAGGCAGCAGCCTCTTAAGAGAAAAAACGAAGAAGGCAGAGAGGGAGAGAAATAGGAAGGGAGAAGCTGTTTCGTGGAAAAAAAATCAATTTTGACTGAGAGAGAAAAAATTTTTTTTCAAAGGCAATTAAAAAAAAAAGAAAAACTAAAGTTGATCGTGTCGGGTGCGCAGGACACTCAAAAGAAAAAAAAGTCGACGAGGGGTGCAAATATCGGGTACCGAGCTGAACCCGTTAGATATGTGAAGCAAACGTTAACGCGCGAAGTAATAAAAGAGGTACTAAGAAAAAAAGGGCCAGATAACACAAAACAAGAGAGAGAGGGAAAAAAAAAAAAAGAAGCACGAAAGAAAAGGAAAAATGAGGATGTATACGCAACCAAAAAGAAAAACTATTCGATGTTTCCTTCGTTTTGTGTGGGAACAAATTGGTTGGCAAACTGCACACGTGCAGAAATGTCAAGTTTTATTTTTTTGGTTTTGTTAACAAGTTCATGTTTTTTTTTCCTTTTTTTTTATGGATAAGCAAAGATCCCCACACAAGAAATGAAGAAAATTAAATCAGAAAAACGATCGCTGTAATATCTCCTGATGCGTTTTTGTTTTTTGTTTCTTGTTACAGTGTTTTGAATTTGTTTTTCTTTCGGATACTCTCCGTCCCCCACTGCATCTTTCTCTTGTTTTCCTTTTCCCGTCGTTGTTGTTGTTGTCTGAAAGGGGGAAAACAAAAGGGAGAAATATTTGGGTGGGTGGGAAAGGTGGCGACGTTGTTGCACACAAACCACCATGAAGAGAAGAAAAGTAATCGACGGAGAGGGCTGGAATATGCAGCGCGAAGAGCTGCGGTACAAAGGAGTAAAAGTAAAAAAGAAGGAAAAGATAATCAAAAAAAAGAGGGAAACAAACAAAAGACACAGGTGTCAGAGATGCAACACCGCTCGTGCAAAAGGATGCACCCCACACCTTGCAAAATAGATGGGGGGCAGCTTCACGGTGCAGTGAGTAAAGTTAAAGGTGAGAGGGGGAAAGAGACGTGATCGATCGCACAGGCATGACGCAAAGAACATGTTAAAGCGCTAAAGGTGACGAGGGAAGAAGAAAGGAGAAAAGCAAAACAAAAAAAACAAGACGTACCACCTACCCAGCACGGCGGCGGGTGAGGAACGGTACGAGGAGAGAAAGAAGTGTGGGTCATTCGCTCAGCTGGATCCTTGATTTGATGCCTTCTTTCAGCGCCTTCTGCCGTATTGCTTTTTCCAATGCTTCATCCCTATCTCTTTCTCTCTCTCCCTCTGCTGCTCGATGGTGTGCTGTGTGTTTCTCTCGTCGACGCAGCTCCCGCAGTTTGTGTAGTAGACAGGCAAGGAGACGCCACCGCAGCGATTACACCACAACAAGGGAGCAACAGAGGGGAAAGAAAGCGAGTGAATTACGGGAAACTGCAGGAAAACACAAAAACACAAGTAGGATACACTACGGCTGGTTGAGAGTAAGTGCGCACCTCTGCCCACCGTCGCCCCACCGCGTCGCGATGCATGGGCGGGTAGGCGACGCCCTCAGCCATGATGTTCCCTCAGTGTGTGTTTAGGCATAATGAAGGCGTGAGAAGAGAGGCTCGAATTTACACCAAATCGCGATACAGCAAATAAACAAACATCCAGCACCTACAGGAAAGAAAGCCTTCGCCCAGATCCATGTGTGCAGAAGACGATAAACTGAAGGAGAAGAGAAAAGGAGGAGGACACAACTAGTTGAAAAAAAAAAAAGAAGAACGTATTGAGCTGAAACGGGGTGTGCGAGAAGTCAGCGATGCAAGAGAACATGAACAATAAATGAAAACAAGGAGCAGAACGTCGACGAAGGCACAAAAGAAAAAACGTCTCGAGAGGGAACAAGAACCAACCTTCTCGAAAGAAAGAGAGAAAGAGAGTTCAGAATGCCCCGTGACGACTCACCATGTTTGCCTTCCTGCTCCACAACACCACCATTCAATACTTTCGAAGAGAATCTCAATGACGGCTCTTCTGTCATTTTCTGTCTCTACTTTCAGCTCTTCTTCGCGCATTTTCAAAATGGTGTCCCACCATCGCACGTGTGTGTTTTCCATTCTACTTCGCGTATGTGGGCGTCTGCTCGCCGCTGCATTTTGGGTGTTTTCTTCGCAGGACGCAGCCGACTGTCTCAATCCCTCTCACTGCGTTCATGCTTGTTTGTTTGTTTTTCCCCCACGCAAGACCTCAGCAAGCACATTTGCGGCCTCTCAACACTCCCCCGTGCCGCACCCTTTTCTTTATTCAGCTTCATATTTTTCTCTGACACGGGGTGTCCTCCGAGAGACATGAAAAGAAAGAAGTCGCTTAATGCGACTCGTTGAGGAAGTACGGGTTGCCACCACGCACCCGCTGGCGCTGCAGGCGAATCAGCAGCTTGTGCTGGCGGTAGCACCGCTGTTCCCGCATCACCGCGTTCTCGTCGTACACGCGGACGTCGGTGTCGGGGTTGAAGAGGCACATGCAGGAGAGCTTGCGCTGCACCGCGCCGAGGCCCTCGCGGTAGAGGTCACACTCAGACTGCTCAGCCACCACGCGCCACTGCCGGTTAATGAGACGGCGCTGATGCGGGCCCCAGCGACCGGCCGAGCTCGGCGAGCGCGCTCCCTCCACGGCGGCCCCCGCCGCACTCTCCTCCGTGACATCGCGTGCCATGCACTGGTAGTATTGACGACGGTGTGCGGCGTTCAGCAGACACTTGAAGGCGGCCGCCTGCTGCATGCCGGAGAACTGGCTCTGGAAGGACTGCACCACCTGCTGGTTCACCTGCTCCTGCACCCGTTCATGCTCGCGGACGCTGCGCTGGTACTGCATGTCGAGAAACGGGTGCTGGTCCTCGCTCGTGCTGCGCAGGGCGGCGGCCACGTCGGCCATCGTGAAGGACGGCGTGGAGGACGGCGTGGAAGGATGCGGCGACGGCGAGGACGACGGCGACGCCGTGAAGGAAACACAGGGGGTGATGTAGGACGGCGCCGCCACCTGCGGAGGGGCAGCAGAGGTCACATCGGGTAGCGTGTGCAGCAGCACGCTCGGCACAGACGTGGTGGTGCTGGCAGCTGCCTGCACGAGCACCTCCTCCGTGAGCGAGGGAGACACAGGGGAATCAGAGCTCTGCTTCGACCCGCTGGAGGCAGAGAGGGCCGGCGAGGAACCGCCGCTGCCGTCGCTCTCGCCGCAGCTCTTTGTCTCGGCAGCAGCAAGACTGCCCTCCTGCGCCACCACGACACGCTGCACCTCGCGGTCACACGCGTCGCCATCGGCTGCGGTGGGGGCGGGAGAGGTGGTGCTCACGTCCCAGTCCTTGATGCGGCGGTAGAATGCCTTCTCACGCTGCGCCGACGCCGCGGCCTCGCGTGCGGCCTTCCTGGACAACCGCTCAACCTTGCTGGTGCTGCCGCTGCCCACGCTCGAGGTCGTCTGCACGCCGTCTGCGCCATTCCACATGAGGCTGGTCAGCGAGACGGCAGCCTGCGCATCGACGTGGTGCGTCCAGCGACGGTTCCCGCTCTTCTTTGCGTCGTTGTTGACGGAGTTCTGCGCGTCGTTCTGCGCGTCGCGGGGGCTGCGGCGACCGCGGTGTGCGCTACCGCTGTTGGTGTTGTGGTTCGCGGCTGCGATGGGGGCGTAGCTCGCCTGCTGGTTCGACCACGCCACGCTCTGGTCCTCGCACGCCGCGTTCTGGGTGGCGAAGCTGGCGACCATGGCGCTGAAGAATGCGAAGAACGTTCTCGCGTCCTTATGCAATTGTGTGTGTTTCTGTCAGTGCGATGACGACGCAGAAGATGGCGAGAGGGCGACTGATAAGTGCAGCGTAAGACAGACAACCAAGGAGTTTTGAGAAAAGAAAGAAAAAAAAGAGCTGAGAGAGAAACAGAATGGTATCGATGAAGCACCGCAAAGAAAGAAAAAAAACAGAAAAGACGCACGCTAGATGAAGACGTGCGATTTAGGAGTTAGACACACTACTGAAAGAAAAAAAATGATAAAAAAAAGAGGGAGTCGTGAGAAAGAACAGAACAAAATGGAAACGAAATGGCCTTTAAAAAAGAAAAATAGAAAAAGTGAGAAAAAATGGTCCCAAGAAGAAAATCGAGAAGAAGACAGAAAGCCACTGACGCGATGTACCACAATAAAACTGAACAAGTACTCACAAATAGGACTGATAAATAATAATCAAGGAGGGGAAACGAAAGGGCGGCGTTCGCTGTTCGTGACAGTAACTCGTTGAAGTCGAACCCACAACGGAAAGAGAAGAAGAAAAGAAATGTAAAGCAGATATGACAAAGCACCTAAAAGCGTCGCAGCTGCGGGCTTCGTTTCACAAACACAGTGCTGAAACCTCAGAGAACACTTTTTTTTCTTTTTCCCCTCTTCTTCTTTTTTTCTTTGCTGACTTTGTCTTCTTCCGGGTGTACCGCTTCGCGTAAGTCCTTGCTTAGCTTCCTTTTTCGATGCGCAGCGTTCGCAAGGGCGTCTTGACGTGAAGTAGTAGACGATGTGAATCGTGCTGTGTCGCTCCTTTTTTTTCCTTTCAACTTGTGACTTCTTATGTTCTCACGAGTGAGCTCGTAGGAATCGAAACAAGAGGAGAGGAAAAAAAAAGTAGGAGAGGCACGACGAGGACAACCGCACAAGCAAACACAGAAGAAAGACGAAGAAGAAAAGAAAATAAGAGAGAAGAATCACTGAGAGGTGCGACTGCAAAGAGGGCAGACGGGAAGAAAAATAAGTGTGCAGCACTGAGATGTCAGCCTTGTTGTCCTTCGCGGAAAAAAAAAACGGCTGATTACTTGCTTGCTTGCCTTTGTAGTGACTGTATCTGAAGGTGTGGGAGGGATCACAAACGCACAAGAACACACGCGTACAGACTTACCGCTACAAGAAAATCTCACACACGAATGAACAAAGACAGAGCGGAGAAAGAAAGAAAAAAAGGGTGTGTGGGCTTGAGATAACGGAAACGGAGAAGAAGGCAAAACCGTTGCGATGAAGAAGCGAACAGAAGCAAGAGAGAGAGAGAGAGAAAGAAGAAAAATGAAGTGAGAGAGACACACGCGAGAAAGGAGGAGGGGAGGCCAAGAACGAAAAACAAAACAACAGAACGCACCGCGAGACACTCAACAATCAATTTTGGGGTATGATGGTCGGTAGAGTCGGGGGTGAACTGTTCTGGCCACGTACACCTTTCTTCTTTCAGTCGCGAGCGAGTTGCAAAAAAAAAAAACCGGCGAAGGTTTCTTTTCTTCTTTTTCCTGTTATTTTGCTTCAAGTCACTGGGGAATGACAGAGAAGGAAATAGTCAGAAAAAGGGAAGAAAAAAAAAGGAGGAGAAATCAACACCGGGTATGCACACGCGTCGTCGTCGCCGCCGTCGTGCAGAATGCAGAGAGAGAAAAAGAGAGACGGAGGAATACGTGCGAAAGAAAACACACAATCAACTGATCCAGTGCCTTCACGCGTGCGTGATAGAGAAAAGGTAAAGCGTAGACTAGCAAAGGAAATATAAGAAACGCGAGACACGTATGCGTAACGGCAAAGAGAGAAGGAGAGAGAGAAGGGTTTCTGTCTTGTCAAGTGCACTGCGCTTGAGCAAAATGCAGCTAACCCGCACGAACTCGTCTTTCTGCTTTTCTTTTGTTTTCTTTTTTTTTTCCTTTCCGTCTTTTTCTTTCTTTTTTTCTTTTCTTCAGTGCTTACCTCTTGTATTCGCCGTCACAGAACGATCTCAAGCACCGTGGGAGGTGGCGAGATGGAAAGTCACAGCTGCCGTGCTTCCTCGCGAGACACGAACACAGAAGGAGGGGAAAAAGTGAGAAAAGAAATGAAAAAAAAAGGTGCGGAGCAGAAGGGGGGTGGAACACTAAGTCTGCGCGCTGGCGATGCTCGTGGATGGTCCGACTCGGTCAGGTTCGGGAACTCCAAACGGCACAGGTATAAAAATCCCCGCGGAGATTAATCGAGCAAAGGGGGGAAAGAAGAAGAGAAACCCGTAGAGATGTACTGCGGATATATATAACACACAGAATCGAGAAGGCAACGTAACTGGAAGTAAAGAAGAGAAAAAAAAAGGTATGACCGGAAAAAAGAGAGAGAGAAAGAGAGAGGACAAATGTGGAAAAAAGAGAGAAAAGAAAGACGTCGATGCGAACGTAGTTTAGGCAAACGAATGGTATTTCTTCTTTTCGATTGTTTTTTTTTTTAAAGTGTTGTTGTCGTTGGCGGAGAGGAGCCACAAGTGAGGAGGGGAACGAGAAGAAGGGAGATAGTGTGGGTAAGGTATGTCTTGTCAAGATGCATAAACCCCAGTAGACCCTGCGTGAGCTCTTTTAACACTTGAATCCGCGATAAGGACATTTTTACATTTATTTTTTGCTGCACGAACGTGTTGCTTCGAAAGTGGAACACGGCGAGGAAAAGAAACGAGTTAAGACGCCGACGCACAAAAAACGCTCGCCTCCTCTACCTGCGTGCAGAGGCGTGCCATGTGATCTCCTCACTGCCTCTTAACTACTTCGATCCACTTTGAATCTCTCAATTATGAATTTCAGTTGCTGCTGACTGCCAAACATAAATTCTCTGTGAATGTGGTGCCCAAGCGGCAACCCACCATAGTTCAGTTGCTTGTTCACGTCGCCTCAGCAGACAGCGACCTCCTTCGCCCGGCAGAAAAGCCACCGCAAGGCAAGACAAACCGTTGTGTACCGAACCAGCGCTGGACAGGGCAGCGCCGGACAGAAGGATGCGCAAACACACCAAACAATAAAAATAATCAAGATAAGGATGAAGAGAAGAGAAAACGTGGTGCGAGTGATTCACTTGCCACCTCGCATGTGCGTCGACAGGTATCGCCTTTGTGTAAATCTCCAACGGGTGCTCTTCCTTTCTCTCTCTCTTACTCAGTGCATTTGCGGCTCTCTCCTCAGTCCATCGACGGCCCTGTGCGATACTCCACCGCGACGTGGGAGTAGGCAAAGACAAGGCACGCCACCAGTGCAGCGCCGTACACGTAGGTGATGCGCCGCTCCCGCTTCCGCTGCCACCGCAGCATCTTGCCAAACTCCCCCTCGCTGATGATGCCGTCGATTCGGTTCAGCACGACAAGCGAGCACATCCCCACGTTTTCAAAGCCGTTGTCGAGCAGCATCTCGTGGAAGACAGGCATGTGGGCCGCACCCCACGGAATGGCGAAACTCTTGTAGAAATTGTCGCGAAGGGGGTAGATCATGTCCAGGCAGTGCTGCTCACGCCGCAGGCTCCCCACGACAGGGGCGTTGAAGCGCACCGAGCACCACCACGGCAGGCGCTCGTAGTCGTACTTGTCGGCGGCGTGCACGACGGTGTGGTAGGGCGACTCCGCGACGCCCCAGGAGAAGGGCTGGAAGAACCTCTCCACCTCCCGCGGCTCCCACCCCTCATCGTCCTCGTTCTCCGCCGGTCGCACGCTTTTCGTGCGAGGACGTGGCGGCACCATCGTGGAGTACGGCGCACCGGTCAGCGGCACGCGTCCCTCCATCAGCACCGACTCATGCTGGCAGCACAGGTCATCCACCTGCTTGAAGAACTCTGGATGCGCAAAGTGGCGCAGAGGGATCAGCGTTACGGTGACGTCGTGCTCGGGGTGGCGGTAGGTGTGGGCAATCGAGACGGCGCAGTTGTCGCGGCAGGTGAGAAAGTCGGCGACGCTCTTGCTGCGCCACGGTGCCGTGTAACGCAGCCGCGGGGCGTAGACGAAGCGGTGAGACGGCGGAGCAGCGGTTGCGGCGGAGGAAGAGGAGGAGGTGGTGGTGGCAGTAGGAGACGCGTCAGCGGTGTTCGTGTTGTGTGCCGCTGCGGATGCGGGGCACCGTGCGATGCGGCTGGTGGAAAAGGGCCGCCGTGGTGGGGTGAGAGTGTGGAGGGGAGAGAGGGCAGCCCCGAATGGTTTAGCAAAGAGACGCCGCATTGCGTGTGGTCAGCTGCGGTGTCGATTATGAGCGATAAAAAATGAGCAGAGAAGAAGAAGAGAGATGCGAAAGAGTTGTTGCGCGGCGGGTACACGCAGTTGATGTACTGAGTACAGAGACACAAAAGACAGAGAAAAAAAAAGTGGGTTGTTGAATGGGTAGAATGACAACGATGCGTGCATGTGCAGCTGCTGTTCAGTATACTGGATATCCTGTGTGGAAAATTGCGGTATTGGCGTTGCGTCCGTCCACCTCGGTAGCGAACATGACAGTGATGCAGCGAGACGGACCTTGCTCCCATCCCACGCACCAAAAGCAGAAACTCAACGCAGCTTTATCATTCCCTGTTTACCAAACGAGAACAACGAAGGCCCGCAAGGAAAGAAAAAAATAACACAGAAGACTCTCAATTTGATCTTTAATTTTGCTGTCGTGTTTCCTTTTGTCTTTGTCGGCAAAACAAAAACGAGCGTCTAGCTGCTCCCTCCTTACTTCCAATTTTGCCTCCTCTCCTCTTCATCGCGGCCTGCCACACAAACAAACACAACGCACGTTCACTGCGAACCACAACGCCGACAAGCAACAGCAAAGTGGAAGGGGGAAAAGGAAAAAAAAAAGTTGCACGCGATTAAAGAGTGGAGAGGCGGAAGGAACAGAGAAGAAATGACAACAGATGATGACCGAGAAGAAGGGAAACGGGTAGAGTCCGTACAGGTTGACTACATAAAGAGAAGAAGAGAGGGAATAAGGAGAAGAACACTAGAAGGGAGTCTATGCGCGAGTTCACATGTCTGTCGTGTGTTTGTGGTTGTGTGTACATCAAAAAAAAAAAAAAACAGGCAAGAGGGTCAAAAGGACAGCGAGAGATAGGGGGAAAAAGAAGCATCTCCCCCTCTCCGCGTATTCGCGATATCCCTCCTCCCTCTCTACACGCAAAAAAAGCAGCGAATTTCTACTAGCCCGACAACCAGAGAATTTGGCTCGGCCACTAGATCCACCTCTCGTCACGCTCCGCATTTGCGGCGCGGAGCTTGTCGGTGTCGAGGGTGTGCAGCTGCACCATCCCCTTCTCAAAGCCCGCCACCAACACCCGCTGATCCGCCTTCTCGTCCTTGGCGGAGACGTCGACGCAGGTGCAGACACCCGTGTCGGGCTGCGTCAGCGTGTGCGAGAGGCGCGGCGTCTGCCGGTTGTGATGCGCGAAGTCGATGAGGTGCACCTCCCCGCCTTCATCGAGCGCCCACACCACCCACGGCGACGTGCCGCCGCAGCGAACGGCGACGATGGGCTGGTAGCCGACCTCGACGGTGCACTGCGGTGTCGCGACGTGCTGCAGGAAGAGTCGCAGCGTGCCGTCCTCGAAGCCAACCACAAACCAACGCGGATCCAGCGCGCTGTACTGCACACAACACGGCACAACAACCGCAGCCGCCTCCTTGGCGTCTCGGTCCGCGGCCTGGTAGTAGTAGGAAGCCTGCGCGGGTGCGTAGAGGGAGGGCACCGCGATGCCGCCAAAGCGAGAGCGATGCACCACACCATGCGGAGCCGTCAGGACGTAGTGAGCGCCGTCGAGTGGCGAGAAGTCAAAGGAGGCCGTCACACCGGCGCCGTAGGCAGCAGAGGCGTCGACGCTGTCGGCCATGCCACCCGCCGCCGCCGCCGTCCCCTTGGCGAGGTGTAGACTCACGCTCGTGAAGGGGTGCTGCCCGTAGTCGTTGTCGACCACATTCAGGCCCCGCCCCGCACTCTCCTTGTCCGTCACCACCCAAAAGCACACCTCACCCGTCTCATCCATCGAGGCGAGCTGCTCGTGCTCGTCCTTGCGGGACGACGCTGCGGCGTTGTAGCCTGTCACCCGCACCTGCCGCACCGCCGCTGCGTGCCCGTCCGCCTGCCAACTCGTCGAGTACGACGGCAAATGAAAGACGCGCTTTTCGTACCGGCCCGCGGCGAGGTGCAGCCGGTCCGGCTCCCGCAGACTCCACACACAGACGTTGCCGTCCTCGGTCCCGCCGTACACCAAGTATGGCCGCGTGGGACTCACGCAGATGCTGGTGATGCTGGAGCAGGCAACAAGGACACGCTCCGGGTTGGCCGTGTCGTGCATGTTCCACAGCAGCAGCACCGACTGGTACGTGTCGAGCGCCGGGGAAGGGCCGCTCTCGTCGCGCGGGCCATGCAGGGCGATCAGCTGGCGTGTGTTCGAGGGGTTCAGCATGACTTGCACAAGGGGACGGTTGCGGGTGCCGCGCCAACAAAAAGTGGAGTACGAGGAAGAAAAGGGCGTAGACCCCTTCGAGCGTCCGCCGTCTGTGCTCGAGCCCGCCACCGTGGCAGCAGCCGCAGCAGCAGCGGCAGCCGCACCCGAAGCGGTGGCGTTGTTCTCGTCCAGCATCGCGCTCATCAGCGGCAGCGTGCTCGTCAGGAAGCGCTCCAGCAGCGCCGCATCGACAGAACGTGTGGCCCGGCGTGCCGCCCCGCCCTTGCCACTCTCTCCCCCAGTCTCCCCACCACCACCACCACCACCGTTAGCGGCACCATCCTCCGTCTCCTCCGCTACATCGCTTTTCCCACCGCGCTGCTGCTGCTGCTGCTGCAGGGCGGTACGGCGCAGCTGAAAGAACTGCCGCTCCGCCTCCTCCTCGGGGCAGAGGCCAAGGTCTTCCGGTGCCTGCGCGCCACGCGTCCGCATCCGCCCCCGCTCCGCCTGCGTGGCTGCATCGAGCCGCTCCTCCTCCGGCGGCGCCTGCACGGCGGCCTGTTCACGCCCCGACTGCCCAAAATCGCGGATGTACAAGTCGTAGGCCGTCTGCGGGGCCACGTCAATCACGACGCCGCCGCTGCTGTCAAAGTCGACGAGGCGACGCAGGGCCGTGGCGCGGCTCAAGTCTTTCTGGAACTGCACACGATACGCCTGTCGCTGCAGCTCACTAGGATCGAAGGCCGTTGTGGGACTTGGGCCGGCAGCGGGCAGCGGCGTGGCAGACCCATTACCCGATGCAGCTCCACGTGCAGCCGCGGCGGCGTCTCCATCCGCAGCTGCCGCACCGTCTGGTGCGCCACCCGCAGCGGCCACACCGGCAGCAGCCTTGGCGGCGTGTCGCTGGCGCCGACGCTCTTCGCGCTCCGCCTGCTTGCGTGCCGCCCGCTCCTCCTCCGTCTCCTTCTTCCCCTCTCCGCCCTCCGCTGCCGGGGCGGCCACCGTCGAGGCTCTTGCCGATGTCCGCGCCACCACCGCGCTATTCTCCGCCGCGATCGCGCTGAGCAGAGCTGCGTTGTCGTCGACCGACTTGCGTCTCTTCGGCGGCGGTGCAGCAGCGGTGGCCGTCTCGGTAGATGCGGGAAGGGCGGACGACGCCTCCGTCTGCGCTGCATCCTCGCCGTTGCGGCTGTGGCGGTGGGGGTGGTGGACGTGTGGCTCGGCAGACGCAGCAGCCTCATCAGCAGCACCGGCAGACGGGGCTTCTTTCTTCTCCCGGCGGGTGGCCTTCGTCGCGGTGGCGGTGGTGTCTGCCGTTGCCTGCGCTGCCTCCTGCTGCTTCGCCGCCTCGCGCTGCGCGCGCTTCTTCTCCTTGCGGATGCGCCGCTCCTCCTCGGTCTCCACGGCGGCCGCTCCCGCAGCGTCGGTGGCGCTCTGCTGCGCCTCCGCCTTCTCCGCCGCACGGCGGGCCGCCTCCTTCTTGCGCTCACGGCGTGCGCGGCGTTCTTCCTCGGACTCCGACATCGCTCAATGTCCTAACTTGACGCGTAACAGCTATGATAATGTGTGTGTTTGTTTTTTTTGTATTTGGCCTCCCTTTTTTTGTAAAGCCACTCTTGAGAGTTGCTGAGTGGACCAAATTGCACGTACACCACTTGTTCAGCACCCGGTAGAAGAACAGAAGAAATAACAGTGGTAAAGAAGACGAGATGAGAGAGAAAGAGGTGAGTCAAGAAGGAAGGGGGGCGAGAACACACCTTTTTGTTGACAGTGCAGCACGCATCAAACATGGAGCTCACTGCAGGGAAATGGGCAAGAGAGAAAGAGAGGGCAGCTGTGCCGTCATGACACAGGATACGTTTTAAAAAAGAAAGGCCACGGTTCACGACTTGGAGAAAATTACCGCACAGATCTCTTTCCCGCCTCTGTTGAAGGTCGCGCAACAAAAACTATTCTTTTTGGGGTGTGTCTGCATTTTTCTGAGTGCGCCTGGTGTTCTGAGCAGCGTCGGTCGGGTTTGTTAGCAGTGCAAACAGATCGAGGCGTGTGCGAGGCGAACGAGCAGAGGGATGGCCGTCAATGTGCACGCACGCTCCCCAAAACGTCAAAATATGTGGTAAAACCGGCCGCCTTTGGAAAGGAGTACAACACGAAGGGGCAGTGTTCGCCTCTTCGCGTCCCCCTTACGACACGGACACGGTGGCCTTGAGAAGCACCTGCAGCCAGTAAGGGAAGTGCGCTTCCTCCGCAGGCCCATCTACCCAGCGGCGTCTTCGTCGTCTGCAACCATCGCAGGGAGGTGTTCGCATCGAGCACACGTCACGGTACAGGGCGGAACGGTGTCGCTCCAGCATCGCACCGTCAGCACCAATGGCCGCGTACGCATCGTGCAGCACGTCCACACTCACCAAGAAGAAGAGCAGCCGAAGCAGGTGCGGCCTCAGCAGCTTCATCCTTGCGCACTCGCTGCCGCTGCTCCGCGCACTGACATGTTGCGGCCTTTCACTGCTGCCATCACTGCCATCGACAACTGCCGCGGCATCCTCCACCTGCGCTGACAGCCACGTCGTGAGCAGCAGCCCCACGGTGTTTGCGTGTCCGTGCTGCAGCATCTGCAGTCCAAGCGTGCAGTGGACGGCATCCATGTGCGTTGCAGTCTCCAGAGCCGTTGATGCAACACTGGGGATGGGACAGAGCCGCACAGGACGCCCTCCTCCGTCGATGCTCGGTAGCACCAATGAAGTAGACTTGAGAGGTGATGCATTACCGCTTGCGCTCCTGACGCGTACGTGTGCGTCACGCAGCCGCAGCCGGCATGCATGCAACCACCCTTGCATCTTTCCTCGCTCGTACCACTGCCGCCACCGCACCGCATCCTTCTTCGCAGCCGCCTCCCACAACACACGCTGCTCGCGCAGCGCAGTCACCAGCAGCGGCAGCGTGCAGTCCTCCAAAATCGTGTGCAGCTGCGGTGCGAGACGCGTTGAGTAAAAGTCGTCGAACGACATTGACGTGCATTGCCGATGCTGCTGCGGAAACGTTGCCGATGCAGCTCGTGTAGATGCGAGCTGCAAAGTCTGTGAGCCGCGGCGGACGACATCGCGAAGACGTTCCCAGAGAGGCACGCCGTGAATCACACGGTGCTCCACGCGGGTGAAGGGGTGGTCGCAGCCGCAGCTGTCCAGTCCGGGAAGCACATCCACAACACAACCGTCCTTCACCAAAGTCCCAGCTGGAGCCGTGGACGGGGAAAGGAAGTGAGCAGCGTAGTCGTCAGGCGCCATGCCGAAGATCTCCTCGAAGGGAAAGGCGTCGAGGGCGGCATCACGGGAAAGCAACGACGAAGAGAAAGCAGCCGCAGCTGTATTTCCCTCCCTCCGCCTCCTCGTCTCCTTGTGTGCAACAAAAAGAGTGCCCTGAGTGAAGCCGTCGCCCAGCAGCACCGTCTCCGCAGCGCGCCAGTACGCACCGTAACACGCCTCGACGTGCCGCACGTAGCACTCCCACTGAGCACGGGTGAGCTCGAAGAAATGCTCATCGTGGCGGCGGCGCGGTGCAGACTCGTAGGGGCGGTAGATGCTGTTATGCGACGCACTTGCAGCAGCAGCAGCAGCGCCGTTCGTACTCGACTTGCCTCCGTCTTCCTCACTGTGTTCACCCGGCGAGAGAGGCGGCAGACGGTAGTTCTCGTCGCGGTTCGGTGTCGTTAGCAGCGCCACCACCGCCCCACGAGCGGCGCCGAGCTCGGCAAATACCGTGTGGGTGTAGGCAGCGACGAGGTGGGGTGGGATGTGCTCGATCACCTCAATGCTGATCACCGCGTCCACCGCGGATGTGTTGTTGTCCGCTGACGCGCACGGCAGCCACGTCGCTGGGATTGGTGCGGACGATGCGAGGTCGCCATGAAGGCACTGCAGCGTGCAGTCTTCCGTGAAGGCGGCGAGAGAGACGGCGGAGGAAAAGGGAAGCGCGTTGGCGGCCGCAGCGAGTGCGTGGCGATCCAAATCAATCGCTGTCACCTCCGTCAGCTGCAGGTGGCTGAGCGACGATGCGTGCATGAGGTAGAGGAGGAGGTCGCCGTAGGAGCAGCCGGCGTCGACGAGGCGGCGACAGGCGTACCGCTGCAGCACGCGCTGCACGAGTTGGGCACGCTGGGAGTAGAGAGGAGGGGAGAAGGCAAGTCCTTCCTCGCCGCGATCGGTGGATGTCTTCGCCACTACCTGTGTCGTGACAGGCTGAAGCCCCTCCGCGTCATGCATTCTCTGTGCACCGTTGTTCTTTCTGATGTGGGTACATGTGAGTGTGTGTTTCGGTGGTGATGTAGACGCGGGTGCGTTACACGTTTTAGAAAAGAGCGATAATACACAAAAGGCCGAGGATGACACGAAGGAGTTTGAAGATACGCATCTGGGCAAAATTGGTGCTAAGTTACGCATGCACTTTTTCCACCAAATCCTTTTTTTTTATGGGTGAGAATTAGCGAGACAGAAGCCGATAACTCGTATTGAGACTTTGCACACCATCATGCAGCTCAAAGAAACGATGACGTGGCGATGACGCTGTCGGCTCGATACGCTCTCCAGAGAGTGCGCCGCGCTTCGTGTATGTCTTTCTCTCTCTCCGCCTGTGCGTGTTGTTCGTGTGCTTTCCTTCCGCTGAAATCATTTCTGAAGTGGACACGAGTTGTCTTCACCACCACACACACACATTTTTGCTCTGCTCCTCGCTTCCTTTCTCTCTCTCTGCGAAACGAAGCTGCACATCCAAACGACGCTGCGTGTGCAGAAAGGAAAGAGACGAGAGAAGAGAAGGAAAACACAAACGAATTGTTGAAAAGAGGCCACGTTCCACCGTGCACCCATCACTACCACAACGACAACGAAAGAGAAAGGAAGAAGGGAAGAAGACACCGATACTTGAGTGCGTGTATGTCTCTCTGTCTCTGTCTGTGTGTGTGACTTCTCACAGATGCGGATATGCGCCGACTCGGCGGGTACCTCTTTCTCCCCATCACGCATTCTGGGCCACAGATGTCGTGTCACCACCACCAACACCCCCAACCTCCTTCCCCGACCCACCACCGCCGCTACCAAACGCACTGTGCGCAACGTTCTGCCCTCTGCTTACGTCCATGTACTGCCCCCTGTGCTGTTGCTGATGCTGCTGCTGCTGCATCGGTGGTCCATATCCATGCGGTGACATCTGCGGCGGTGGCGGCGGACGCGACGGTCCGGCGTTGCCTGTCCATCCCCCACCATAGCCGCTGGTGTTGTTGCTGTTGGCAGCAGCAGCAGCATTACTGCGGTGCATCGAGAGAGGCAGCGGCATCCCGCCCATCGGTGGCGCGGCGTACGTGCGACCCATCAAGCCACTGCTGCTGCTGCTGGTGCCATTCATGTGTGCCGCGCCAGCAGCGCCATCAGGGCCGGTGTACACGCCCGTGTTGGGTGTCGACTTCGCGGCGCCGATGCGCACATATGGCGGCTGATGCTGCTGTCCCCCACCGCCGCCGCCGCTGCTGCTGCTGTTGCCGCCGCCCATGTGCATACCGGCGTTGTGCGGCGGGGGCGGCATAGCGCCACTGCTGCCTGCACCACCACCATTACCACCACCACCGGGGTACATTGTTGGGCCCGAGACGTAGCCGCTGTTGCTGTGCTGCTGCTGCTGGTGATATGCATGGTGGTGGTGGTGATGCTGCGCTTGTCGGGCACTGTGATGTCCACCGCTGCCACCCGTACCACCCGCACCACCCACGTGCATGTGCGCTGCCACCGCCTGCATGCCATAGTAATCCTCGTCTGTCCCCATCCCCTGCATGGCCATGTTCGCTGGGCCGCCGTACGCGGATGTGGGGCCGGGAGCGTAGGGGCCCTGCGGCTGCATCATCATCGCGGTGGCCGCACCACCCCCGCCACTGCCATCCACCACCTGCTGCTGTTGCGGGTGCTCGTGAAGTGGCTGAAGAGGAGAGGGAGGGGAGCCGGACTGCATTGCATCCATTCCCCCTCCTCCCCCACCGTACACTGCTGCCCCACCGCCACCGTTCATGCCTGCGCTATGCATCGTGTTGGGGTGAAGGGTCTGCACTCCCGCGTAGGCGTTGCCGGGAAAGCCGTTTGTGTGCGATGCGCCACCAGCGGCCGCCGTCATCACCGCCACACGCGGCACCATCGCCTCGCCTAAAGGACCACCGCAGCGGGCAGCGTGACTCGTGTCCTCGCCTGCGATTGCGTCGTCCAAGTCACACGCCGCTAGCTCTGCCGCGTTGAGACGCCGCCCACCACCACCACTACCACCCTGCTGTTGCTGCTGTTGCTGCTGCGCTGCTTTGTTGGAGGAGAGCGGGAGGGCAGAGCTCTGCGGGCTCATCTTCTGCGCCTGCGACGACCCGCTGCGTGCCTTTGCGCCGCCAGTGGCAGAGGTCGGCGAGCCTTTTCGTGGCGGTGGCGGTGGTCGCGGTGCGTGGAAGAGCAGCTGTGGCTCACACATGCGGTGAATGTCTGGCGTGCAGAGAAGAGAGGAGTGGGCGCAGGTCGGGCACCGCGGCACGCCCTCTCTCGCCATCTCCTCCGCTCCCTCCCGGTTCCACGGGCAGTTCAACGCGCTGCCTTTGCGGATCGACTCGATGGTGCGGGGGAAGAGCAGCTGCAGCACCGCCACCTCGCGCCGCGTGCACTGCGAGTGGGGGGCGGGGTAGCCTGGGCAGAGCAGCGCATCAGCAGCAGCAGCCGCAGCAAAGGTATCACCACCAGCACCAGTGGGCAGTGCCGATATGTTTCCTTCGCTGCCTGGTGTACCAAGAACGTTGGCCGCTGCAGCAGGAACGTTGCCCGCCTCTACCAAGCTGCGACAACTACTTGCCGGGCTGCGCGCTGACGGCTGGGACGAGGGAGAAGCATTGGTGACTCTATTTGCCGCAGCGGCAGCATTGGCACTCGCAGCAGCACCGCCTCTGTGCACGCCGCCGCCGCCACCATGACGGCCAAGCTGTTCAGAGGCGACACCGAAGAGGCGAATGCCCTCCAAAAAGGCGCGGCGGACACGCTGCAGGTGGTTGCGGCACACACCACGCACCATGTTGCTGCTCCACCGCAGCGGGTCCAGCACGTTCATGTCGCGCACCGGAAAGACAGCGGTGTTGCACGACGGGCACATGAGGCCAACGTCCTCGCTGGCGCAGCCGGCACGGTCGAGCTGCACGGGTGTGCGTCCCCGGCCACGCGCTGTCTCGCTCGCGTACGCCTCTGCGTCATCTTGAACGCCTCCTTCCCCTTCCTGTTGCGCTGCCGCTGCCGCTGCTGCTGCTGCCTGTCGAGCGCTGTGCCGGGCCTGCCGCTCCGCCCTACGCGACTGGTTCACCTCGTCCAGCAGGTGCTTCACACCACTCACCGTCAGCAGCGGCTGCTGTCGGCGCCGGATTAGGTGGCCAATCGCCGCCTCTCCCTCGGCGGTCAGCCCGAGGAAGCTGAGATCGGTGGCGGCGCGGTCCGCAGCTGCCTCGCCCTCCAGCGGACGACTGTGCGCCGCGTCCACCTCCAGGTAGCTGAGGTCCAGCGGGGTGCTGCTGATTTTCTGCAGGGGCAGCGGACCAAACGCCGTCACGCAGTAGCGGTCAAAGTCGAAGTAGGCGTAAAACTTCAAGAAGCGGGCGAGCAGCGTCAGCGGGGAGAGTTGGTGGAGCGATGCGATGGAAGCGTGCACCGGTAGCGATGTGGCCTCCCTCTTCTCCTCCTCCTCTGCAGTACTACACCCTGTCCCCTCCACTGGGACGGAGGAGGAGGCGTTCGCGCTGCGTGCTGTGCCGCCCACCCTCTCCTCCTCTGCCTCGTCTTGCTGTTGCTCTTCTGACAGGCCTGTGGCGGCGTCGAGACGTAGCGTGGCGGTCGGATCTGCGTGCTTCGTTGCTGTACTGCCTCTGCGCCGCTGCTCGTGTGGCTGCCCTTCAGCAGTAGCAGCAGCAGCAGCATCGCCGTCGTCGCTGCCGCTCTGCTCCACGTCTTCGAGGAACTCCACGGTGTTGATCAATGTGATGAGCATCACAGTAGCGGCGTAGGAGCCGATATAGCCCGCCTGCCCACCCAGCACGTGCGCCTCGTAGCAGCTCCACGCCTTCAGCAGCAGGAGCGTGCGCTTCAGCAGGTGCTGACCGCCAATTGCGGCGTCCATCTCGTGCAAGAAGCGCACGCAGTTCACCCCACCGAACTGGCCAATCGTGATATCGTAGTTGCAGCCCTCCATCACGAGCTTCAGGACACGCACTTCGGCCATCACAAGGGAATCGACGAACAGCGGCGTCTTGACAGTGCGCAGGTAATCTCGCACGCGGCCCAGCACCTCTCCGGCTGCGATGCTCAGCACCGCTGGCGCCGCAAGTCGTGGACAGCCCTCTGCTGTCGTGGTCAGCTGCATCGTACCCGCTGCATCCCCGGCACTGCTGTCTGTTGTCACGGGCAACAAGGCTGGCCGCGACGCAGAGGCGGCTGCCGCACGCTGCGCTGCGACTTCCTCTGCGGTCGGCGTCGGTGGCGGGCTGCGGCTCGCGTCGCTCGAGAGCAGCCCATCCACCTCGACGGTCACATCGTTGTCGCCGTCCGGCAGCACTGTGCGCATGTTGACGCTGCCGAAGATGTAAAACGAAATGTCGCCGTAGGCGTGGCCCGACTGCCGACCGGCGTGGCGCAGAGCGGCGGTGATGTACTCGGCGAGTACGCGCAGCTGCTCCCGGCGGCGTTGCAGGCAGGGAAGAGAGGGCGTCAAGTAGGTGAGCACCTCGCGCTCCACGAGACGGCAGAGACGTGGGGAAACCTCCGGAGTGAAGGCGTAGCGCCGAGGTGCAGACGGCACATCTGCATCGACGCCCCTCTCAGCAGCTGCAGCACCGGCCCGACGCGACGCACCGCCCTCGCTCTGGCAACCACAGGCGGCACCACCTCCGTTGTTGTTCCCCGCCACGCTGCCGCGGAAGAACTGCTGGTGCTGCTGTTCGCTGCCCTGGTAGTCTGCACTGCGGTAGCGGAAGTGGTGGCCCTCACTGCCGTCAGCGTTGGTGGCGAGGGGAGATGCCGCGAGATACGCCGCCCCACCCGCAGCGCTGCCCCCACTTGCACTCATCTGTGGCCCACCGCCACCACCACCACCGGCGACTTGTCCGTAGTACATCTGCTGCTGTTGCTGCTGTGAAGAAGCCTGGGAGAAGGCTTGGGGGTACGTGCCTTCGCGCTGCTGCTGTGGCGCCGACGCGTACGAGACCGCGGCTTCCATTGCGTTGGTGTTGTAGTATCCGGATGGTGCTCCAGAGCCACCGCTGCCGCCGTGGTTGCTGCCAGGGCTGTGGCGCGGATACGCATAGCCACCACCGCCGGCATGCGGCGACGGCAACCCTCCTGCACCGCCACCCATCCCGTAGTGACCGCCACCACCATTATTGCTGTTCGTGCCGCTGTAATAGGGCTGACCAGACATGCTGCGTGGGTGCAGCTGCGGTGGCTGCTGCTGCTGCAGCTGCTGTTGTTGTGACTGTGACCCCGCGCCGCGTTGTTGCGCCGGAGTGCGGCGCAGCGGAGCCGCGTTGCCGTAGCCGCTGGTGTTTGTGTTCATCGACATGCCGGGTGGTCCACCCATCATTTGCGGCTGCGGCTGCATTTGCTGTTGTCCACCTCCCATTGCTCGGTAGTAGCTTGGGTGGGGAGGCGCCATCCCGTTGCCGTAGTAGCCGTAGGACCCAGCGGCACCTCCACCGTTGTTCGTGATCGGCGTCGCGTTGGGCGATGCGTACGAGCCGCCACCGCCCTGCATGTGATGCTGCTGCTGCTGCTGCTGCTGCGTGTATTCACCACCACTACCACCTGCATAGCCACCACCGCTGTGGGTGTTGTGCATCGGTGCCATCATGGCTGCTGCTCCTCTGCCGCCGTCCTCATACGACGACACCGCACCAGCACCGTAGCCACCGTAATTCACGTAGCCGCCACCGCCGTTCCCACCGGCGCTGCCACCACCAAGGCTGTTGCTGTGGTGGTGGTGGTGCTGCGGCTGCTGCGCACTGCTTTGGCTTTGCGCCGCAGCGGCAGCGGCAGCAGCAGCAGCAGCAGCGTGACGCGCGGCCGCATCCCCACGCGAGGGACCGCTGCTGGGCACAGCCGGTGCCGGTGCCACGGCTGCTGTTGCTGTGGTTGCTGACGTGGTTGCCGCTGGGCCACTAGGGGACGCTGCTACTCCCCCTGCCGTAGTGGTCGCCACACCTTCAGCGCTAAAGGTGTCAGCCGCAGAGCCACCAGCGGCAGCCGCGGTGGTGTTGTTTGAAGCTCCCTCCAATTCTGACGCACCCTCCGATGATGTCGCTACTGCTGCTGCTGCGGCGGCGGCGGCGGCAGCGGCGGCAGCGGCGGCCTTCTTCTTCGCCTTCTTCTTCTTGCGCTTCTTCGACGCGGTCGATGCGGTGCCAGTGGGACTCGTGACGTCGTCCGTGAAGGTCGTGGTGCTCTCCTGGGCAGTAGGCGAGCCCGGCGTCGGCGGAGTGCTGGAAACTGCTTGCACCGCAGGAGCGGGGGCAGAGGCCGCAGCCGCAGCGGCTTTATTTGGAGTTTTCGCATTAGTGGTGCTCGGCCCTTTCTGCCGAGTGCCCGCAGCAGCGTTCCCCATGCCCCCTTCATCCTCTACAGCAGTGGCAGTAGCAGTGACGGTGGTTGCGGTGATGAATGCGCCGTCCGCCTGCCCTGCCACTGCCGCGTTGCTTGCACGCCGGCTGCCATCGAAAGCGCCGCCGCTGCTGCCACTCACGGTGCTGTGCTCCTGGGTGCGGCGGCATTGGAGCGCCTCCTCCTCGACACCGCCACCGCCACCTCTGGTGCTGGGAAAGCGCGTGAGAGAGAGGCTGCCGTCACTGCTGGCGGGGGGCAGCGAGGCGCTGCGCTGGTGGGCTCGCAGGAGGGGCGTGCCAGCCTGTGAGAGGCCGCGACCGACGCGTTGGTGCGGCGTGGAAGCAGTGCTGCTGCAGCTGCCGCACGCCGCCGACCCTGCGTTGCGCAAAGAAGAGGTGCAGTCCGCCAGCGTTAGCGTAGACGGTCTATCTGCCGTTGCTGCCTTTGCTTTTGGTCGTGCCGCTGCGTCTTCGTTTTTCTTTTCCTCTCCTGCGGAGGTTGCGAGGGCGTCGGCGGACGTCTCAGTGGCTGCTCGGCTGCTGGGCTGCGGCACAGCTGCAGACGCGTCGGCTTCGCTGCTGCTGGTGACGGCCTGCGGCGGCGCTGTCTCCACGGACGTGCTTAAAATAGCGGATGAGGAAGAAGATGCGGTGGCTGTTGTTGTCGTCGGTGGCGCTCGCAGCTTCGGTGGCTGCCGCACCGGTGATGTGCTCAACCCTTCTGGGCTAGTCGTCTTCCCCTTATGACGTGTGTCCTTCATGATTTCCTTGTCTCGCTGCGCTCACTGATGCGCACACACACACACACACACACACAGATCCTCAACGAGAACACCTACGGCGGCTTCTTTCCACGTGTGTGCGTTACGTCACGACTAGATGAAAAAGAGGCAAAGGAATGGAAGAGAAATTGCGTCGCAGAGAGAGGGCGATGGAGAGACAACGACAACGGCGGATGACTTAAATCAACTACGAGCTCCTCTTAGCCCTTTCACAGAGGAGTAAAAAAAAAGAGTTTAGATGGAGAGTGAAGCCACGCACCACTACTCGTGGTTGAGGCAGTCGCACACCAATACAAGAAGGAGATGAAGAAGAGAGAGAATGCGTGCAGCGACAGCGGAGACGAGAAAAAAGAAGCTTCAGGAACTAAAAAAAAAAGACAATAAAAATAAAAAAGAGAAAGCCACAAGCGCGGTAAGTCTTGGTAGGGTGCGCAAGACACAGCAGGAAGACGAAAGAGGGGAAAATTAGCGACAGGCAGCAGAGGGAAGACAATTAGAGAGTAACAGAGAAAGGAAATGTCAATTACAACTCTTAAGCGATCCGTTATGGTGAGAGAAGGGATAAAAATAGAAAAAAGAGACACAAAAGATAAAAAAACACAACAATAAATAAATTATTAGTAACCTGCGGAACACAACAGCAGCAATAGAGGAAGATACAGGGACTAATACGAAACGTCTGTACACAGTGAAGAGCTGAGTGGATACGAAGAAGCGAGAGAATAAAAGAAAAAAAAAAGGCGATCGCCGAAGAGGAACGCAAGTTGGAGAACCGCAGCTTAAACGCACTCTTCTTCCGTTTTTTTTTCTTTTCCTTGACAAAACAGCAAACGAGTACCACAGCAAAAACGCGGCAGAAAGACGACCAAAAGGAGTAGTGAACCGCAGAACGAGGCGGGGGACGAAGAAGGAGAACACAACGAAACTACCCCAGCACAGACGCCGCGTCTCTCGCACAGACACACCCCAAAAATAAAATAAAGTAGACAAGCGTGCAACGCACAAGCGCAAATGTCACCACAGCAGCAGGACTGCACAACGCAGAAGGAGTCAAGCGCAAATTGCGAGAACAAAAAAAAAAGACCGAGAAGCAGAGGCGCTGCAACGCGCACCTTCACAGAAACGAAAGAAACACAGATAACTAAAATACAGAGAACGAAGGATGTAGATCAGCTAGGTGGTAGTAGCGATATCCGACTATCAGCCAAAGAGTGAGGAAAGAGAAAAAAAAAAGGAAGTAGACGAAGATCAGCAATAGAGAGAGAGAGAGAGAAAGCTGCCCGTCAGCTCCAGCAACACGAAGCAACAAAGCGTGTCCCCCTGCACTACGTATTTGGTGAGCAGAAGACAACAAAGGGTATGGTAGAAGGACCGAGAACCCGCTGTGCGACATGCACGTGCGTCCACAAGCACACACACACACACACGCACGCACACCTTACAGGTGAGAGGCTGTCTCAGCGGCAGCAGGGAAGAACAGAGTTGCCGCTGCTGCTCAGTGCCTTGTTGTGAGATCAATGGAGGAACCAAAAGGCAAGAGAACAAATAACTACTAAAAGCACTCTGTGGTAGTGAGCCGCACTCCCTTCTCTAGCGGAGATGAGAAATGTGTCGCGCAGCGCCGCGTAGGCAACAGCACAAAAAAAAAACCGTTTAGTTTATCAAATACACCCAGAGAAGAACGAGGTGAAGGAAAAGAGAGGATTAGGTGGGGAAGAGCAACATAGCAGATGTTGCACAGGTGGTCGACGCGGTCCATTCTGCGTGTGTGTGGGTGTGTGGTGCTTTCCTTTACCCGCACGCGGCGGCGGCGTACGGTGGAAGTGCAGAACAATTCACAGAAAAGGGGCAGCGTCGCTGCCGGAAGTGGAAGGGCCGAGGAGAAGCAGCGCAGAGGGATAAAAGAGAGGGAGCGCAGAGGTGCGGTATTCCCCCCTGCATGACTACTTCGGAGTTCTTTCAGTGTGTATTCACCACTTGTCTTTCACTTTAGTTGTTGTTTTTCGTTCTCCGCGCAAACGGCTTCGAAAGAAAAAAAAAAAGATTGGAAAAGGAAACGATGAGGGCAACTTCGAAAAAAAAAATTCAAAGTGGGAAAGACAACTTCCGCATCACGGCAGCAGAGACAAACAACAAGCACAAAAAAGAACAAGGGGACACCGAGGCGTGTCCTACGCCAGGAATTGAAGCAAACGCGTTGTGCGTGCTGCGCGTGGGTGCAACGAGAGGCGTGCCTACGCGCACAGACGCACATACGAGGCAGCTTCAACGATCTACTGTAGGTTAAAAAACGGATAAAAGAAAAACGAAGTGAGGAAGATCGCCGAAGCACAAACACGCTGCGCCGATGCTCAACGCTTCTCTCTTCGCCTATCACATCAAGCACTTCATCTTCTCCAGCACCTGCGGGTACTTCTGCGTGATGAGGCGCATGTCCTCCATCTGGATGTAGCCCTGCTTGCGGATGTCTAAAAAGCCCATCAGCCGCCGCGCCTCCTCGTCGATGACACGACGCACCTCGCGGTCGTGCACGTCGTAGTCCCCGACGTACCGCGTGGCAGCCGTGATGACCGACTTGATGTCACCAAGGGACAGGCAGCCGTCGCCGTCCTCGTCGTAGGTGTTAAAGACGACGTAAAACAAATCTTCGGTGCTGTACACGATGGCGACGTGGTAAATCAGAAACTTCTTAAAGGTGATGACGCCGTCGTTGTCGAGATCGTAGCCGCGAAAGAGATGGCGGTAGTAATCGCTGCCGTCTTCCGCAGCCGCGGCCGCACTCTCAGCTGCTGCCTTCTTCTGTGCCCTCTTCTTCTCCTCGCTGCTCATGCGATCGAAGAGGCCGGGCTCGCGCCGCTTGCGCTCCTCCTCGCGAATCTTGCGATCCTTGTACACGTCGACGCTCTCGATGTACTGTTTGAAGAGGACGGGGGTCATGACGCCGCTGGGAGCCGCCTTCATGAAGCGGTTGTAGAGGAACGCGATGGCCTCCTCCGAGAGGCGGTCCTTCACGACCTCGCGGTAGTCGTTGATCTGCTCGTGGGAGATGCTGCCGCCCATTCTGTATGTGGGTGTGTGTAGGTGAGTGTTGAAGTTCGACTCGATTTCAATAGCGTCAAAAATGACACGAAGAACGCCGATGCGGCTCAGCTTCACCTTTTTTTTCAGTATTCTAAATATTACTTCCGTATTTTCTTTTTCCCTTGTTTTTTTTTTTTTGCTAGTGGTGCGGCGCAGCGGTTCTTTTCTCTGTGAGAAGGGAACAGTAAAAAATGATCGTCCTCTAACGCGTGAAAAGCTCCGTGAGCTGCACAAGTGTAAAGGGAGGGTGCGAGAGAGAGAGAGAGAAATGGAGCCAATAAAAGGAGAAAGAAGAACGCATTGTTGTCAACTGACGTGATTTGCCCATCAACGTGAATGTAGATGAGCAAAAGAAGAATCCTCTGATACGTCGTCAACGCAGGCAGAAAGTAAAAAGAGAGCGCCGGAGATAATCTGAGGGCGTATCACCGCGTCACGTCTGTGTGAGTGTGGGAGTTGTGCCACTTGCGCATGTCCTCGTTGTGACACCGCCATAAAGACAGCAGCACCTGTAGCATCAAATCCTTTTTATCTTACTTTCTTTTTTCATAGATTCGTTCTGGTGCAGATGTTTTCACCGATGTTCTTTGGAGAAAGGAAAAACAGCGGATGACGAACTAAAAAGGGGTGCGACGCGATGTGACGTGCGCAGCCAACGAAAAATGAAAAGTGGGCATCATCCATTGCGATTCCCGTGATCGACCGTCGAACCAACACACCCAGCAGCTCACACACACACACTCTCTCCCTGATACACCGCTCTCACTACACCGGTCCGCTGACCAGCTCCTCCTCGTGGTCGTCGCCGTCGGAGAACTGCAACGCCCTCCACCCCGACGAGGACGGCGGCGATACAACGTGCCGCCGCCGCGGTGCCGCTGCGGGGACGGCGAGCGACGGGTGCCCGAACACCGCAGCGGCAGAAAAAGTTGTGGGAGGCGGAGGCGCTGCCGCAGCTGTTGAGGTCGCATAAGTGGGCTGTGGTTCTTCGTGTCCGGTGGCTGCCAGCACGGAGAGACGTGGCAACGACGCAGAGGAAGAGAAGCTCTCATTCTGCACCGGGGGAGTGGTGATCAAAGTAACAGAGGCGCCGCGCTGCCGCTGGAGAAGACGCAGCTCCGCCTGCAGTGCCCGCAGCTCCGCCTGCGCCATCCGCTGCGCCTGTCGCACCGCCTCCTCCTTTTCTTTCGTAACACGGCGATGCAGGGCATTCGCACGGCGGCGGCGAAGGGCTACCTCTTCGTGGTGCTGCTGCATCGTGAGGAGACTGCGCTGACGGGCTTCCTCGGCGCAGAGCTGCAGTAGACGGCGGTCAGAAGCTGGTGAGACGGTTAGTCCGCACTGTTCACCACTGCTGCTGGAGTCAAGAGTCGCATGGTTGCTGCTACCGTTGATGGTGGCGTTTGCTTGTATAGGAGGCTCGGCGGCCGCTGCATGAGAGGAGGAAGAAGCAACAGGGGAGCGGGGCGTGTCCGTGGCCATCTTGAAGGCCGCCGGTAGAGACATCGGTGAAGAAAAGTCATCATCAGCCAGCGCCGCCGCCGACGGCTCCTTCTCTGCCTGAGCGCCACAGTCCTTGTCGAAAGCACTCTTCTCCTCCTGCAGCACTGCCGACAGCATGTCGAAGCTGAAATGCGCACTGCGGGCCGCCGCCTCTGCCATCGAGACGCACAACCGCTGCTCCTCCTCCGCCTCCATGACGTGCAGGGCGGCGAGCGCACGCAACGCCGCAGCGCTTCTCGCCTGTCGCTGCGCCGCCTCCTTCCGCGCACAGCACCGCCCGCGCGCGCGACAGCCGCTGCACGTGGTAGCCGTCCGCGACGGCGCGGCCCTTCAGCTGGCGCCGGTCCCGCCCCTCTCGCCACTCCACCACGCACCGCCCGGCCAACTCGTCAAAGCGGACACGCAACCGTACGTGTGCCTGCCACGCCGCAGCGACGATGCCACTGCGCCGCCGCGTCTCCTCCACCGCCACGGCAGCGAACTTCTTCTGGAAGACCGCCTCTGCGAGAAAGGCGATGTGCTGCCGCTGCAGGCGGCGCCACGCCAGCTGCTCCTCCCGCTCAATGAACTGCTGTCGTGCGCTTGCCTCATCGGTGAAGAGGTACTCGACCAGCTCCGCCTGGCTGAGCTCGGCCGCCGCTGCTGCTGCTGCGCCGTTTGCTGCCTGCTCTGCCTTGAGCGTGCGGGCGGCACGTTTGAACTGACGCTCCTCCTCGGCGAGCCGCACGAGCCGCTGGCGCTCCTTCTCCTTGGCGAGGCGTTCGCGGCGACGCTTCTCGAGCAGCTCCTTGTCCGCCTCTGCGAGTCCCGATGCGCCACTGTGTGTGCGAGACGGAGGAGCAGCGGCTGTAGTGCTACCAGTGGTGCCCATCATCCGCGGAGTGCGCTGCGGACTCGTCGTAAATGCCGTGCGTGGTGTCGCTGAGGCCGGCGACGTCGCACGTGCGTGCGTGGTGGAGCGGCCATTTGGCGTGAGGCCGCGACGCGGCGGCGTGGTGGGTGTTGCGTTTGCGTGTGTGGTGCGCGGAGCGGCATACGAGGCCGCGACCCGCGGTGAGTGGGTGCGGGCCGCCGCAGGCGCCGTGGCAGAAGCAGTAGATGAAGCTCCTGTCGTCCCAATGGTTGGCCGCTGCTGTGCGGTGGGACGCGGCGAGGCCGTCTTGCGCACCCCCACAAACCCCTTCCTCTCCCTGCCGTTGCTGCCGCTGCCGTTGCGTGTGAAGTCGGCCGCCGACGACGCCGTACTCGCCGCAGCGACGGTTGGGTGGCGGTGCGAGCGCAGCAACACCGAGGCGTCCGCCGTGCCGGCTTGCGTGCCGGGCTCCGTCGCGGCCGTCGTGAAGCCCATGAAAGGGCGGGGGTGGTTGGAGCAGGCGGTGCCGCCGGCATCCACGTCGCCCATGCTCGAGTCGCTGTCCAGACTCGCGCGGCTGCCGTTGCGGGGGAGAGAGTCATCGGCAGGGCTCGACAGCGATGTGTGCCACGCCTCCTCCTCCTCTCCGTCTTCCTCCTTCGCCATCGAAGTTGGGGTGGGGGTGCCGTCGTGGCGGTCACCGCGGCGGCCGGGAGACGGCGTCGACGCACCGGGCCGCTGCCGCATGCGGGGTGTGACGTTGCGAGCCGGTGTGGCGACGCGCACGGTGTTCGGCGCCGCCCGCGCACTGCGTCCACTCAGCCCTCCGCCCTCCATTCGTGCAGAAGATGAAGAGGGTGCCGCTGCCGCTGCTGTGGCGCGGGGCGTGTTGCGTGGTTGCTGCTGGCGTGGTGTCATGGAGCGGCTGCCGCTCTCCGCCTCGCGTCCGCTGCCCATCGTTGCCGACGCCGATGCTGTGGCCTGTCGTGCACTGCTGGTGCCGGTGCTGGCCGTGCGCCGCGTCCCGGCCGTGCGCGTCGAGGCGCGGGTCGCGGCACTGCGTTGCTGCTGCTGCTGCTGTTGCTGCCACCGCTGCTGGAGGAGTTCTTCTTGTTTCTCCTGCTCACGGCGGAGGGCCGCCCGCTCGCGATCCCGCTGCTCTCGCTTTTCCTTCTCGATCTGCCGCCGTAGCTCCTGCTGCCGCTCGCGCTCGTGCTTGCGGAAAAGGTCCTGCTGGGCCTTCGTGTACTGCGAGGACGACGCGGCACTCGTCGCAGTGTTGGTGCGTGTCGTGAACGCCGCTGCATCGCGTGGCGATGCCGATGTCGTGCGGCTGCCCCGCGTGGTGGCCCGCTCCGCCTGCCGCGCGTAGGCCTCCCTGTACAGGTCCGACATGGACACAGGGTCGACTGTGTATGGGTTCGATCTTAAATGGCTGGAGCTGCTGCCGATGCCGCCGTAGCTCGCGAGTGCCACGCGCAGGGCAATATCATAGCGCTTTTTATGCTCGGGGTTGGCCAGCACCTCGTAGGCGCGACTGATGGCACGGAAGCGGTCCGCGGCTGACGGGTCGCCGATGTTCTTGTCTGGGTGGTTCTTCAGGGCGAGGCTCTTGTACGCCATCCGCACCTCCTCGCCGGTGCTGAAGTTCGCGATGCACAAAACTTCATAGAGCCGTCGATCTTGGAGGATGGACTGCGGCAACGCTGACGATGCCATTGTTGCTGTTGTTGTTTTTTCCTCGCTGTTGCAGGATGCAGCTGCTACTCGTCGCTGAGGAAGGAAAGTTGGGAAGGTGAGGCACAGCACGTAAAGGTGAAAATGAGATGAGAGGTGTCGGCGTAGCCAAACGAAAACAAAAAAAAAGACCAACGAGAACCTCTACCGGTGATGGGTTGCTTTGGGGGTGAATGTACAATGAAAAAGAAAAAAACAGGAGAAAGTCACAAGCTGCAGTGATACACACCAGAAGAAGCCAAACAAGGATCTAAGAATAAAAAAAAATGAAGGAAGACAGCGTTGTTGGTGTTGTGTGCAAAGGAGATAATAATAGTAATGGTGTTGAAAAAGTTTGCGTAAATGGGGTTTTGAAGAAAACGCCACAAAGTTGGAAAAAAAGAATCTGCACAACGAAGAGCGGCTCTGCGGACGATAAGCGACAGAAGAGGAAGAGCTGCGAATGAGACAAACAAGAGAAAAAAAGAAGGAAAACAGTGGCGTCTTGAAGTCCACGCCACAACGGTTTCTATTCTCTACTCTCAAACTTCTCTCTCTTTCTTCTTCAGTGAGCTCGTCTTCCTTTCTCTCCCGTTTTGATTGCCTTTCTCGTATGCGTGTGTGTTTTTCTTTTTTTGTGTGTGCGGATAAGACATCCACTTTCCACCGTCGTGCCTCCCTGGCAACAACAACAACAAAAAAAACAGCAACGACACGGTGTTTGCTTGGGAAGAGATCGAAGTCGTGCAAAAAAGTTAGCGCACTAGAGCGGTGTACTCTGCGCTGCTAATGAGCGCGCTCTGCTGCACCGACCTCCTCCTCTAATGCCGCGTGTGTTTGGGTGGGTGGGTGTGAGTGTGCGCGTGTTTCTGAAAGCGCAACAAAGAGAAAATAGCGAAGGCGGCGTTGAGTGTGGTCGTGGTCGGAGTTGAAGTTGATGAGGGCAGGTGCAGAAAAGTGGAAAGGGTGAAGCAGCGATTGCACAGCCACAGCGAAGGATGAAAACAGGGGGAGCCCGCTCTTTGAAGGGCATCACCGTGCATTTGGTCCCCACGATTACTGGGTGGAAGTCTTTCCTGTGCTTGCAGACACACAAACAAACACATACACACATAAGAACCCAACGGTGTGGAATTCTTGATGACCTCCAGCGCAGTCGACACGCACCGTTGAGGCGTGTGCGGCTGGGGAGGGAGCTCACGATTAACAAGAGCAAGAGAGAGAGTCAACAAACCCGACGCAAAAACAAGTATCGGTCAGACTCGTCTTTCGGAGCGATGCGAGTGGTGCAACACGCCAAATGCTCCTTTTTCCTTTTGCACCACTTCCTTATGTTTCACTTACGTTTAGATATATGTTATTTTATTTTTCCTTTAGCTACGCACTGTTGCCTTCCATTGAAGCGGTAACGGAGAATTTAGAAGAAATGCAAAAGAAAAAAAAGCACACCAGAACGGGCCAAGGAGCAGAAGGCGTCGTCTCTCTCTCTCTCCGTGTCTCGTCGCCCTGTCCTCTTCACGGACGGTAGAGCAGCGGACGCCACAGCTGTACAAATTCTTTGGCTGTATTTTGCTCGCTTCCTCCAGTGTGCCGCAACAGTGAACACAAACAAAACTGCGACAACTCTTTTTCTCTCTCTACATCGTGGTTAGAAGATGCACCGTAACATGCCACACGAGCACACGTCGATACAAGCACACACACACACACGCACTTTTACACACACTTAAACACCTTAAAAATAAAAAAGCAACTAACAAACTTTAATCCTTCTCGAACTTCGGTACCAGGTGACTTGTGCCTGTAGGACGCGTGTCTGTGTACCCAGCTGGCGCCGCTCCTTGCAATATCCTTGCAAGATTGGCGCACAGAAGTAAAAGATCGACCACAGCATCCCACGGGAATAAAAAGAAAGACACCTTAAAGATAATAATAGACAAAGAAGAAGAAAGGGAGAATAATAAGTCAGTAACGCAGAGGAGAAAATAAAAAACATGAAGTGAAAAGCACGGAGACGAACTCGAAATCTCGCGAAAGCACAAAGAATCGAGATGCGTGTTCGTTTAGGTACATACGTGTATAAGAGAGCACACCAGACATTAATGACTGTACTCTCTCTCACTCATTTAAACTGTGAAAAGAAAAAAGAAAAAAAAAACGCAGCAACGGCAGAAGGCTTAGGAACAACAACGTACGTGAAGGAAAAAAAATGGAAAACAGTAGTAAGGAAAAAAAAAGAAATTGTGTCGTGTGCTTCTCTTTTTTTTTTCTCTCTTTTCTAGAGCAGAAGAGGCGTTTGTCTTGTGTTTAGGCAGAAATACAAAAAGTCGGCTCGCTGCACAGGCACCAATGTACAGCGAAACTTTTATGTTGTCGCTCTCATATGTATGTGTGTGAGGGAGTGTGCGAGTGACACCATGACAACAGCCTCCTCCTTCGGTGTCGAGTCAGCTTGCCGCCGATGACACGAAATAGATCAGAAAACGAGAAGTGATAACGAAAAGCACGCGTGCAGTCTTCCTTTTTTTTTCGCGAAAAAGAAAGAGACAAGATGCCACGTGCTGCGAAACCAGAAAACATGTGTATATACTTACTTCTTTTTATCGGTGCTGCACCTCGCCTTCACTTTGCCGCTTATCTTCTTTTATTCTTCTCTTTCACTGATTGACAACGTAACCAACAAATCACTCTTTTCCCACAACGGCGGTAACCGCGCAGCAGACGACAAGACGCACTCGCATCGGCACAAAAACAAAGAGAGCATATAAGACGCGGATAAAAGAAAAAGAATTTGGAAAAAAAAAAAAGCTTTGCGTCACTGGGGGAAAAACAAAACGAGAAAAGAAGAAAAAGAAAAAGAAAAGTAATTTTCCGCCTGTATGTCGTGACGTTTGTGTAATTGAGTGTGGCCGAGTACGACTCGAAGAGGTTATTGACTCGTCGGCACGCGTGCATTGGCGAGACGCAGTAGTCCAAGCGTTGCCTGCGCGCGAGGCGCTGAACCACATCCATAGACATACGCACATACACACACCCATAAAGGAGAAGTGAAGAGCGAAGCGGGAAGTGCGCGTCCATCCGCACCTCAACTTTATTTTCTCCTTCTCTTTCATCAACAGAAGGGGCCAGCAAGAGAGAGAGAGAGAAAGCAGGAAGACAACAGAGAAAAAAAAACAAGACGCGGGGTAGTGAAACTTTTTAAATTCTTAAGAAAAAAAAAGTGGGTAAGAGCCGGAAAAACAAAAAGAGCTTTCTTTAGGAGAGGGGGAGAAGGGGAAAAAAAGAGAATCGCATTTTTTCTGTTAACATCACAAATTGTGCAGCATCGAAGGGGAGAAGAGGAGAGAAAAGAGCGCATGACGAGAAAGCATGAGAAAGCAAGTGGGAAAACGAAACAAAAAGAAAAATACACAATGAAAAAAAGAAAACTTAGAAGGCACACAAAAAGATCACATTAACGATGCCGGAAAACCCCCGGAAACAAAGGGGGGAAAAAGTTCTTTCCTTCCTTTTTTTTTAACTTTGAACATTGGAGATTGCACACATGGAAAGATAGGACGGGAGGGAGAAGATAAACTTTTGTGTTTTGTTTTATAAGAAGGGCCAACCCTGCGCTATACCTTGGAGTTCCGTGGGCGGTCGATGACGTGTGCGTGTATGAGTTTGGGTGTGTGTGTGTGTGCGGGTGTGGGTGTAGGCGGGGCGTCTGTAATTCCATTGTACCTCCCTCCAATCAACAAAGTCTTGTCGGTGGCAGGAAAGAAGGGGGAGAGAAGGGGGAAAAAAAGAAAAACAAGCAAAAACAAGCAAAAAGGAAAAAAAAGGCGAGGGTCAACCATCGCACGTCTCAAGACCGGCACCACCCAACGACATCACAAACACCGTTCACTTTGATGCGTGAAGATATACAAGAAAAGTGAAAAACAAGAAAATAAGTAAACAGAATAAAATAAGGCAGTGAACAGAGTGAGGAGGAAAAGGGGGAAAAAATAATAACAATAATGTTGGTCCGCGAGAAACGAAAAAAAAAGAACAAGCGGACACGGTGAACACCATTCTCACTCTTCCACCACATCCATGCAGGAAGAAAAGAGGTCAAGCAAAGTCACTACAAAGAACAGAGAGAGAAAGTGAGAGAGACCAACACACGCACACAACGACACACGTTGGTGCACGGGTGCGCTTGGGCGAAGCCAGCTCCTCGCGACGCACCTGTCAACAACTACTCTACATGACAACCACCACTTCCAATATGTTTTTTTTTTTTATCGACGACAAATCGATTTTTCCTGTATAATGCATCTGTGTGGCTTATCTCTCGCTCGCTCTGTTTTAGAAGCCGGTCTGCTGCTGTGGGGAGCGCTGGCCGCCGTGGTTGGCACGCCGCGCGTAGCCGTTGCTGCTGCCGTTGTGCTGCTGCTGCTGCTGACCGTCCGCTCCTACATAAAGCTCACCCATGCCGCCCTTCATCTGCTTGCCCTCACGGCCACTACGCGCTTGCGGGGGAGCCGCGGCTCCAGCAAAGAGAGCGTTGCCATTCTGAAACAGAGGCTGCTGCTGCTGGGAGATGCCATAGGAACTTTGCAGCTGCTGTTGCTGCTGCGCCGCTGCTGCCGCCGCATCGGCGCCGCCGTAGCCACCGTTCATGAAGGCCTGCGTCGTCCACGCGTTGTCTTGACGGAAGGGCTGTTGCTGCTGCTGCGGCTGCTGAGGGCTGGTGAAGTTCTGCATGGCATACGCCTGTTGCTGCTGCTGTTGCTGTTGCTGTTGCTGCTGCAGCGGCGGCGGAGGCGCCATCATCTGCGGCTGTGTTGAGTACACGGAAAAGTTGTACTGGCCGTTGTTGGCAGCCATCTGGGGAAGGTACGGCGACGACGCCGGCATCTGCGCTGCGTTTGCGCCGTTGCTGCTGCCCATAAACGCCTGCTGCGGCTGCTGCTGTTGCGGCTGCTGCTGCTGCTGGGGTGGCGCCATGTTATAGGTAGGGTTGTAGGCCAGCTGCTGCTGCTGCTGCTGCTGTCCTGGAGCTGCCCCTGCCATGTAGCCCCCCATTGCCGGGTGCGGGGCGAAGGGCTGCGCAGCGAGGTTGGCGGCCATCTGCGGCTGCATCATCATCATGCCGTTGCCGCCGTTCTGGGCGGCTGCGGGGCGGACACCGTTGTGCGTCGCCCCGCCGTTGCGTGCACCACGCCCGTTGCCGTTCGCGTTACCGCTGCCGCGGCCATTCGCACCACTGCCGTGGCGGCCGTTGCGATCACCGCCACCACCACGCTGGCCACCCTGACCCATGCTGCCGCCATACTCCGGGCTGCTCACGTCGATGCCATGCCCACGCAGGAACGTGTCGGTCAAGATGTTGTTCGCCACCATCTTCCGCAGCAGGTGGCGGCCGTAGACGGACTGATTCACGGTGCCCACGAAGGGCTGCACGAGGCCGCTGACACGCTCACGCTGGGCGGTGGAAAGCGCCTCGAAGAGCCGCTGCACGACGTAATTCGCGTAGGTGTCCTGCATCATCTGAATTAAGTAGTTGCCCCGCTGCGCATCGCTGAGAGGCTTCCGCAGCTGCTTGATGATCTCGTCCCTCTCCTCCTCGCTCGCCGTCGTAACGATGCGCTCGGCAACGTTGCTGGCGAACTTGCTGCACGAGAGTGCGTAGAGCTGCGGGGCGAGCTGCATGATGAAGCGGTGGCGCAGATCATCCGGGGCGTTCAGCATCGCGTGCTGCACCACGTAGTTGCCGTACTGGTGAATCGTGAACTCGTTGACGCGGGCCAGCACGGCCTCCATCAGCGTGCGCACATTCACCGACGGCACGTTGTGGCACTTCTCGAAGGTGCGCTGCAGCACGCGGCAGCCGTAGGCGTGGCAGGCCAAGTCGCCGAGATCGGGAATGAAGGCGTCGATGATGAACTGCGCATCCGCAGGGCACACCTCCACCACCTTCTGCACCACGTGGTTCGCATTCTGGTCAAAGACACACTCCACGATGCGGCCGTCCAGCTCGTGGATGAGGGAGAGGCGATCCGCAGCCCGCACGTTCTCCAGCGCCTTCTGCATCACACGGCAGCCGTAGGTCTGGCAGGACAGCCGCACGAGCTGCCCACGCACCTTCTCCGTGAGACGCGCCAGCAGCTGACCGTCCTTCACCTCAGGAGGGGAGTTCGGGTCCTCCTCCGCGCCAGGCATCACGTCGAAAAGCTTTTGCAGCACGTAGTTGCCGAAGACGTCCGTCGCCAGCTCATCGAAGTCGGGGACGACCTCGGCGAAAATCGGTGCAATGTTCTCCGGCCGCTGCAGGAGGCGCTGCACGAGGCGGCTGCCGTCCTGATCCTTGCTGAAGCTGCAGACGTGCCCCTTAATCTTGGCGTAGTCCCACTCGGAGCGGAAGCCGTCGATGTAGGCCGCCACGAGAGCCTGGGAGGCGGCCTGCTCGTCTGCCGGCGCCACAGCATCAGCAGCAGCGACAGCTTCCTTCTTTGCCGGCACAGCAGCCGTAACGGCACTACCATTTTGCTTGCTTGCATCGCCCGCCTTCACGCGGTCACCCACAACACCGTTGCGCTCTCCGCTCGTCACGGCGAAGCCCGCATCGCCCGCAGCCCCCCGCACCTCCCGCACGAGGTGGTGGCGACGGCGCGTCAGCGGGGGCAGCATGCGCGGGTCGCGTGGGTTCTTCGAGTAGTAGAGGCGGTGGTACTCCTCGGTGTAGCGGTACTCCTCATCGGGGTCCACCTTTTCCTCCTCCATCGCGCCGAGCGAGAAGGTGCCGTCGGCGCCCATGATCGTCAGCACCATCGGTGCCGTCTCGGCACGCCGCACATCGCGTGGGTCGGCGATGAGAAGGTCTTCTGCGTTCGTGGCAAAGATGTCGGTGGCATCGGTGGGCGCACCCCAGTCGAGGTCCTCCACGCGGACGCCAACGCCCAAATCCCAGTTGGAGCCAGACATGTTTGAAAAAAAAAAACGGCAATAAGAACAACAATGGTGTGTGTGTGTGTGTGTGTGGTGTTGCCGAGCTCGCAACTCCGACAAATGGTTAAGAGCGAGAAGCGAGGAAAGGACCACGAAAGCAAAAAAAAAGACAACAAAAATTGCGGATCAGGGTAAAGAAAGATGAGCGTATAGTACTTTTTTATATATTCTTAGATACAGGGTGAAGAACAAAAAAAATTGGAGCACAGACACACACGCAAACTTTTAGAAGGAGGAAGACCCACACACACGCGAGATCACGCGCAACGGTAGGCTGCGGGTAAAGTGAGCGAGCGAGCGTGGGAAACGAGCAATCACAAGCAGGCAGTAAGAGAGAGAGAAAGAGAAGGAGACAAAAACTCAGTCGCACCGACGCGCCTCGTTCGTAGAGAGAGAAGAAAAACTGGTGGAACTATGAAGTCGGAAAGCCAGAAGAATACATGCAGCACGTGCTTGACGCTACGTTGCACGCTCTCAATGAAGAGGAACGCACACACAAACACCTACGTCGAAAATAAGGGAGAAACACAAAAAGAGTGAAGAAGACAAAAACAATAATAGTAAAGGAGAACACGTGAAGGAGCGTCAGTTCAGATACATGTAACAACAAAGAAAAACAACAAGGCTAAGAAGAAGCGTG
Source organism: Crithidia fasciculata (assembly GCA_000331325.2). Taxonomy (NCBI): domain Eukaryota; phylum Euglenozoa; class Kinetoplastea; order Trypanosomatida; family Trypanosomatidae; genus Crithidia; species Crithidia fasciculata. The sequence goes on along the minus strand of CM003421.1, from coordinate 634,728 downwards.
AGAGAAAAGCGAACTAAAACAGTCGCCAAGACACCAGAAAATAAAAAAAGCTGCCCGACTGGCACAGTTGCTTGTGCGTGAAAACGGGAGAGTGGAGTGGGGAGGCGAAGAGGTCGCAAAAGACAGCGATGAGCGTGCGCACGCGTGATGAGCTGAGAAGGAACGTAGGCAATAGACTGTGGTGAAAAAAACTTTCTTTTCTGTCGTTCTTCTTTCTTCCTCCTTGCCTGTGCTGCTTGCTGGTGGCGCTTGTGAAGGGGACTCGACCAATAAAGGCCTTCAAGCGAGACAGTAGAGTACACACACACACACGATCTGCTGCTGCCGCTCTTGCTCAAACTGTGCTTGCAGAATACGTAGCGAGCAAGTGGGGGCTGCGTGTATGTGTGAAAGAGGCGAGAAGGTGGAGGGGTGAAGGAGCGGTGCTGCGTCACGGCGCGTTTGTGCTTGTCTGCGTACTCGTAAATGCGCGTATGGGATGTACTGCTCTTCGCGATGTGAGAGAGAGGTTTAGAAACGAGGTGGAGAAAAAAGGTTCGCGTGTGCGTGCGCGTGGGAGTTTCGGTACGGGGGACACCTCGTCCGTCGACAACGAAACAAGCAGAAGAAAGAGAAAGAGAGGGTGCAGAAAGAAGTACAACGACATGCGAGCCAGCAAGAACTGTTTATTCTATAAAATTATATAGATACCTTGTTAACCTGAATGACCGGGATCAGACAAGTGCGCATGGAAGCGATGCAAACGAGAAGGTCGCGCACACATGCAAGCGTCGCGTAGCACGACCTGTCTGCTTCCTATTTCAGAGAACGAGCCGCTGAGGAGTCGAGGCGATGCGCATGTCGCTCTTACCCCATCGGCTTCACCTAAACCGGCGTCCATGAGAAGACGCGCACCATCACGCAAATGTCACGTGCATTTGCGCTGAGGCATCTCAAACGTTCTCCGTTTTGTTTTGTGTTCTTTTTTCAACTTTCATCACCGTCATATCAACCGCTTGCGGACAGAAAAACCTTCTTTAAAAAATAAGTCCAGCAACACCACTTACCACCACGTGCACAGAGACTTCGTTGCAAACACAAAAATAATAGAAGGTGCGACCTTTCAAAAAGGTTACAGAGTGGGTAGAACGGTGAAGACTTGAGAACAGACGCGCACGAGCACACACACGCTGCGGCAAGGATGGCCAAACAAACATAAACACATGCACCGACAGAGAAACTGGATAACACAACGAAGATCGGCTCCCTCCACATTTTAGACGAAGGTTTGCACCACGGAGCAGAACTTTAAATAGATGTAGAGCGATCCTGAAAAAAGGGAGAAAAACAAAGGGAAAGTGGTCTAGTGAAATTTGAAAAAAAAAAAAAACGGAGAGGTGAACGAGACAAAACGGTAGCGAGCAACCAACACGCCACTCTAACGCGGGCGACGGCAGAGAAAAACGCCGCACACCCTACTTGCTCAGATTCAGGTAGCGCGACGTATTCGTGCGCATAAATGCGCTCGCCGTTGGCGCAGAACCCCGCGCCTCCTCCTCCTCCTGTGAAGAGGACGATGCCCGCTGCGTCGCCGCCACTTTACCATCCGGGCTCAGCCACCCCTCCCGCATGGGCGGGTAGAGATTGCGTGCACCACCGGCAGCAGCACCAGCGCCGCCACGCTTCAACGCACCACGCCGACCTACAGGCGCGCTGGTGTTGCGGCGACGCACCGCTGAGGACGACGAGGCACCTGCGCCGTTGTGGCTGCGCTGCCCGCGCGGAGACGCCAGCGTTGCTGCCGGCGGTGGCGCCAGCAGTGCCGCCGCACTCGCGTACACGCCGTAAAAGTTCGACGTGAGGCGCTCAAAGACACCGCACGAAGGCGGCGGCACCGTGGCAGCGGCCTCTGTGGTGGCAGTGGTTGTGTGGGTGCGCAGGAGGTGATGCGGGTGCTGCTGTTGCTGATGATGGTGGTAGCCCGAGGCGCTGCGGTTGTACAGCGGACCACGTGCGGACGTCCACCCACTCCCCGCTCCCACCGCAGCAGCAGTAGCAGCAGCAGCGCCGCCCTCGCCCTCGTGCGGCATGCGTGCTGTGCGTGGTGAGCGGATGGTGGAGGGGCAGTACACGTAGCCGGCTGGTTGGATCTCAGCAGGCGCGCTCATCGGATCGACGCGACTGGCGGTCGGGTTCATCGCAACGCCAGACGCCATCCGGCGCAGCGCCTCGGTGGAGGGGTACACGTGCCCGTGGAACTGGGAGGCCTGCCGCTGCAGCTGAATCACCTCCCCACCCTCCCGGTACACATCGTGCGGCGCCACATAGTTGCTGCGGAGACGCTGGAAGCCACTGCCCTGCGCTGCCGCCACTGCATCAGGGGCCGCGTATCCGCTGCGCAGGCGTGCGTATTCGGCGCCGGCCTTAACGGTGGCATTGTGCACTGGCCGTGGAGAGGCCAAGACCGGCGCGGGTGTGCGTGTTGCTGCTGTTGCTGCTCGCTTCTTGGCCAGCAGGCGCGGCGTGGCGGAGGGAGGAGGGGTTGCAGCGGCCTTGCTGGTGCGTGCCGTGCGGGGTGTTTTTATAGCTTCTGTTGTAGCAGTACTGGGCTTGGACAGGTGCAAGGCGGAGGAGCAGAGCCGCCCAAAGCCGACGGCGCCTCCAGTAGGAGCACCCGTGGCTGTCGGTGTCCGCTGCAGCACGCGCGGCGTCGCGACGGTACCACCGTTACCACCATCGGCACCGGCGTCCGTCGCCACCACCGCCGTCGACGCGGTGCGGCCAAAGTAGGCGTGCAGCACGTCGGGCGTCTCCAAGGCAGACGCGCCGGCAGCACGCACGGCAAGAGCTGGTGTGGGTGCGACAGCTGCAACAGCAGTAGCAGCAGCAGCAGCCTCCGCGGCAGCGAGCTGACGGCGCAGCTGATTTGGGTGTGTGACGTAGGTCTTGGTGGCGTCGTCCCACGCCACGCCACGCTTCAACGGCGACGCGTTGGCGGAGCGCACCCGCTGCGTCTTCTCCGGTGTGGTGATGGTGACCGTCCGCGCCTCCTTCTCCTGCCCGGACAGGCGCTTCTTGTGGGTCGCACGAGACGAAGACAACGGCTGCTGCTGCTGCTGCTGCACGGGCTTCTTGACTGTGCTGCCGTCACCGCTGCTCCGCCGCCTCACCACGTCCTCCTGCGACCCACGCGGTGTACGACGAGGGGTGCGCAGCGCAGAGGCCGCCGGCGTGGTAGCGGCAGTCTTCCGCTCCTTGCGGGGCGAGGACACCGCCTGCACCGCGGGCTTGCCAGCAGCGGTTGGGTTTGCTGGCACCGAGACACCGCCCTGCGGCCCCCGCACCGAGGCAACCAGCGCAGCCCAGTCCATGGCCCGCTTTGAGACGCCATCCGCTGCAGTGCGGCCACCGCTGACCACCGACGGCGCCGCGCACGACGGCGAGGCGCTGCTGTGGCCGCAGGACAACTCCGTGTAGGCCAGCTCCACCTCGTCGCGGTAGCCCAGCGGCGGGACGCCGTTTCTGCGGTACGCCTCGAGGACGGTAAGGGCCGTGGCATCGGTGAAGCCAACGTGGTGGTGCTGCGTGGGGCGGTTCGTTGGCTGGTGGGCGGCGGGGGTGGGCAGCGGCGGCGCTGTTGCCTGCGGCTCCTCCACAGCTGCCTCGGCAACATTCGCTGTGGAGAGCGTTGGCTGCTCTGATCCCCCTTCCTGTTGCTGCGGTGGCGGTGTTCCGTGCGGCTTTGCTGCGACGGTGCGCCGCCCGCCCTCCTCCACTGTTCCCGCGGCCGTTGCAGCACTGGGGGAGGTAGAGGTGGCGATGCGCTGCGCACCGGGCGGCGGCAGCACCGACGGCGACTCTTCTCTCCCAGAGGCGGCAACAGCGGCGACGGCAGCAGCAGCAGACGCTGCGGTGATTTGTGGTGTGGAAGATCTGCGCGTCGGCCTGCCCGGTGCAGCGGCGGTAGGAGAGGAGGCATTGCTGCGGGGCGGCTGCGCAGCAGGGACGGGCTCACTGTTCGGCTTCAACACCGCATCGAGAACGAGCGCAGGCACCTGTGGCACGGCTGCGGCTGCTCCTGCGGTGGTGCTGCTGCTACTGCGTCCTTCGTGGCTGCGCAGCGTCACCGTCGGCGGCATCGCATGGTCCTCCTGCTCCTCCACCTCGGGTGCGTCCTCGTCAGACATGGAGGAGACCGTCACGAGTGTACACATCGACTCTCCACGCCGGGTCGCACTGAAGCGGCGGGGGCGGCTGCCACTCGCTGGGCCGCCCGTGGCGGAGAGCGACGGAGGGCGGAGGAGGCGCTGCTTCAGTGGCGTAGGAGCGGGGCTCTCTGCGTTCACCACTCCTCCCACCTGCTGTGGAGGCTCTGGTGCGTCGAAGGGATCTCGCTGCGCAGCGACGTCCTGCTTTACCTCGATGTTGGGCTTCACACTGGATGTGTTTGGCGTGTTGAGGGCGAGAGGCTGCAGTGCAGCATGACCAGCAGGCGAGGCTCTCGCTGGCTTCTTCACGCGAGCTGCGTCGGTGCTGCTGGTGGTGCTCTTGCGGTTGTGCCCGCTATGCTGAACACTGCTCGCGGTACTGCTCTGGCTGTGGCGGCGGTTCTCACTCTGGCGCTGCGTCGACGAGGCCGGTGTGGCGCCGCCGTGGCGCAAGACAAAGGCCACCGCAGCGGCCGCGTCGTTCATCTCAAAGAACAGGCGAAGGGCTTCGCAGCGCACGTTTGGGGTGGCGCGTGCGAGTGTGAGCCGCTCCGCCGTGGTGAGGGGCCGCTCGGTGTAGCGGTCGAGGAGCGTCTGCATCGACGCCGGCAGCACCACGGCGGCGTCACCGCCGTCCACGTTCTCCACTGAGGGAGAGGAGCGCTGCGCGGTGTTCATGCTCTGCATCTTTCTTGTGAGTGTGCGTGCGTGTGTGTGTGCGTCCTGCCTGCGTGTGTGCGAGTCGAGGGGTGGCGGAGGTGAGTTTCAGGGCGTTCTGTGCAGAAATCAGTCTTATCACACGAGATAGTTGAAAACGAAGAAAAAAAGTAAACAAGAGTTGTTGCCCTATTAAACGTCACGTGCACACACGTAGTGAGCTGAAAAGCTGTGTGGTAGCGGTGCAGGTGACAAAGGCACTCGAAGAGGAGAAAACAAAAGGCAGTCCTACTTGCAGCTTTGTACACTCTGCCAGTGAACTCTGGATGCACAACACAATAGAAGGTACAGGTAAAGAAGTTGACAGCCTCTTTCTTTCTTTCTCTTCTTGGTGCCGTGGCTGTTGGCTGTAAAGGAAAGAGTTTAAAGGCAAGGAGAGAGCTGCTTGGTAAAGAGAGAAAGATATGTTTCAGACACGAAAACAGAAAAGAAAGACAATACAAGTGGGATCTAAAACAGAGGAAAAAAATTCTAGATGAGATGAATCTAATGAAGAAGAGAGTACAGGAGGGGAGGAGGGGTTGAAGGCGGGCAGAAGCTGCGGTGGAAGCCCAGTGAGGGGCACCGAAGAAAACACAAAGACGTGTGCAGCTTTAAAAAAGAGGAAAAATAAAACGAAGATGGAGAAAGGCGTTTGAAAAAGATGTAATGACCAATGGCAGAGAAGAATGAAGTGTTTGTTTGTCTGTTGCGTCCCCGGATAAGAAGGGGAGAAGCGGTAGGTAAAGGCGTTACAACACCAAAATGTCGGTCCCCGCTACACGCACGCGCAGGAGTCAGACGCTGGCTGGATGCAAAAACGCAGAGGCGTGGCAGTTGTCAGAGGCGTAAAGGCAAAGACCCAAAGAAGAGAATACGTTGGACGGTGGTGCGAGTAGACGCGTCGGACAAAACGCAAAGGGCCGCCAATAGCAGAATTTAAAAAAGAAAAAGGACCATGAAGAGAGAACAGGATAAGTAAGCGAGATTATGTATGCTGCGTCCCGCGCAGCGCAGGCGTTTGGCGTCCGGCGCGTACAAGTGACGGTGCCGCACTCCCTCTCTTTCTTCTCAGCCCGGAACGCGCATTATGAAGGGAGATGCGGCGTATTTGCTGAGTCGCCTTGACGGTGCATGTGTGGGTTTTCGCCCCGCAGACTGTCGCATTGTGCGGGTGGATTTACGTGCGATCAAGTCCTACACGACGTCAGCAGAAAAGCGTGTTGTATTTTTGTTTTTTTCTTTTTTTTGGTGGGGTTGAAATGACGTGCAAATACACGAAAGCAAAAGAAAAAAACAGGAGTGTTGGAGAGATACCAAACCCAAAGCCAGAGGCGAAGTACGACACAGAACGAAAAAAAGAAAGAGTGTATAGACAACACGAGAGAAGGGGAGAAAGGCAGAGAGAAAAAGAAAAAGAGAGAAGCGGTATGACGCAATGCAGTGCCGTGCCGCTCTCTCTCTCTCTCTCTGTCCTCCCTGCTCTCGCTCTCTCTTCGTGCTTCTCCTGCACTCTTCTTCGTGTGTGTGTGCGTCTTTTACTTCTTGACCAGCTTGGAGCCGATGGGAGCGCGGGCCGGAGCCGCACCCTTCTTCGCCGGGGCCTTCTTCTTGGCGGCAACAGCCTTGTTGGAGATCTTCTTCACGATGGCCTCCTTCTTGGACTGCTTGCTCTTCTTCTTGTTGGCGGTGCGCTGGGTCGAGCGCTTCACCTTGGCGTGCTCCTTCAGCGCCTGCTTCACGATGCGCTGCTCCTCGACGAGGAAGGCGCGCACGACGCGGTCGCGGACCTGGGCGTGGCTCAGCACACCACCGTACGCGCGCGACACGCTCTTCTCGTGGCGGGAGGCCAGACGAGCATCGATGTGGCGCAGCGCCTTCGTGCCGCCGAGACGCTTGTGGCCGAGCACCCACGGGGTGTGCACGCCCTGCGAGCGCTTCGTGCGCTTCTGCATGACGAGCTTGTTGCCCGGGGTGCGGACCATCTTCATGCGGTTGCCACGCGTGGCATAGTGCATGCGACGGCGGTACTGAACGCGAGGGCAGGCCATGGTGCTGGGGGGTGAAGCAGCGGGCTACCGAGATCGCCTAAAGAAGAGATAAAGAAAAGGGAAACGAGAGAACCAAAGATGAACTCCCGTTGGTGATCTCTATACTACCTGTAGTTGTTTAGTGGGTAGTGCAGTAGTGGGTTGCAGCAGCGATGCCACATTTTTTTTTTTGGAGTAAGGCGTTGAGCGCAACAGAAGAGAGGAGAAGCGAGATAAAGGAGAAGTCAATAAGCTACACAGTTGTCGCGCAGCTCCGTCATCGACAAGCAGCACAAAGAACGGTGACGCCGAGAAGCAGGAAAGAGAGAAGAGGGAAAACAACACCGCATTATTACTCCCGGACCTCACCCATATTCTGCTCACATGCGCGAAGAGCCGCGAACGCGACGCTGCGGTGGTAGTACGCACCGCCCACACGCTTTCAGTGATGTTGCTGTTGTGTTCGTCCTCGTGCGTGCCACTACATGGCGTTCATTCTTCAAAACTTGTCTACATTCTTCTTACGCAATTCTGTTCTTTTTCTTTTTTTTTTACAGACAACATCTGTGAAGCTTCCCTGGACCACACAGCACCGGCGACAACAGCAGTGGGATCATCAGGCAAGCACATCTTCTCGTACACCACCGCCAGCCAGTCCTCTGTTCCCTCCACACTACTACTGGCTGCATCCACGCCACCACCACATACACACACACACACACACTATGAGAAGAAGCCGCGCTTTGTGGCGGCCGGCTTCGCGGTCGGCTCCAGCTCAACAAAGCGGTTCTGCGCCTCTGCCGGCGCATCAAGCCCCTGCCGCACCCGTTCCACATCCAGCACGCGATCAGAAAAGAGCGCGCCGCCGCCGACCATTGCCCGGCCGACGTCGAGCACAACCCAGAAGAGGCAATGGATGAAGTCTCGCTCCTCGTAGGCGCTCTTCGGATGCATCTTGCGCAGCTCCACGTCCCAGTCGATTTGGTGCCACTTCTTCTCACGACAGGCTTCAATCACCATGTGAAGACGCACCTCAGGCGGCAGCGCCTCCAGCGGGTCGTCGCGGTCGAGGACCGCCTTGCCCGTGTTGTAGATGTCCGAGTACCGCATGCCTTTCACCATGTAGGCGTAGTCGCGGCGATCCTCCGGCGACAGCTTCGCCACTGTTTCCATCTCCTTCCGGTAGGCGAAGAAGACAATGAGGATGAACATCGCGGTGAGGACGAACAGCATGAAGTGTGCGATGCGGCTTGACCAGCGAATTTGCCGCTCGGTGAGCGATTGAAAGGGCCGGTAGAAGGGGGCGTACCACCGCGTCTCGACGTACCGGTTCACAATCTCCTGTCGCTGCTCTATGGGTATTTGCACCACCATCGGCTCCTTGCGGCGGGCGTTGCGGGTGCGCAGGCCGTTGACGGCATCGATCAGGCGCTGAGCCGCCCGCGCATCGGGATCGTAAGGGGACTTGTCACCCACCTTCTGCAGCAGCATGAGCGGGTTCAGCGGCTGCGAGCGACGGCCTTTGCTGCCGCCTTTGAGAAAGGCCCAAAAGCCAGAGGCAGGCTTGGTAAGGGAGGCATGCAACGAAGAAGCTGCCGAAGAGCCTGCCGCATCATCCTCAGGCGTACCGTCTGCTTTAACATTCGACGCAGAGGACGCCGTGGAGGATGACGCATACCTCGCTCGGCGGCGTGCGGCACGCGCAGCCTCCTCCTGCTGCTCCCGCTGCCGCTCCTCAAACTGCTTCTTCTTATCCTCCCAGCTGCTCGTGCGGACGCGAGAGGAGGTGGAGCGCTGACAGCGTCGGCTGATGCACAGTGGAGAAAATGAGAAGGGCGTAAACGCTGAGGCTGGGCTCTTGAGCGGAGGACCGGCCAGCAGCGCCGTGGCCGCTGACGGGAAGGCGGCGGAGGCGGCGACGGCGAGGCGCAGCATTCGCTCGTGCTGCTGGGCGTTGCAAGGTTTTGTGTACTGCAGTCTCATCGGTTATTATTATTTTTTGTTTTGCCACACACACACACACACACACACACACACACACACACACACACACACACACATAGCAGTAGCAGAAGTAGCAGTTAGAAAGAAGTAGGAGGACGAAGAGAGAAAAAAAGGGAGAATAAGGAGAAAAAAAAAAACCAGCACCACACTTGAAAGGGAAAACATGACCAGAGATACGCAAGCGCAGAGAGCGTGCTTTTAAATTAAGCCAATGCCTTTAAAGACAAACATGCGTACATATTATGACAACTGCTCGTCTGCACTCTCTTTTCCTTCTCTCTCTCAAAATGACTTCCCTATTTTTCTCCGCCTCACCGCTGCTCGGGCCACCAAGGTGAAAGGAGCCGGACGTGGAGGACGCAAAATTACAGCAGCTGCCACTTAGAAACCGCCTTCTCATCGCGCCTTTACACATCTTTTCGACGCCGACGCAGCAACTACAAACACAGAAGAAGAATAAAAAAGAATGAGTGAAAACGCTAATAGACAACGACTTCGACTCGACCTCTCAATTCTTCTTCTTCTGTCCGCCACAAGTGATGTGCATGTGATGTAGCACGTCTCACCCGATAGAGCTACTTCCTACAAAAAGCTTCTTTCTCTTTATCTATTTGGTGAGACATTTCTTTCTTTTTTTGATCGGCTTAGTCCCCTTTGCATCCGTTCTGGGTATGTTTGTGTGTATTTCGGCCTTACCGTTCATTTGGGAACCCCGCACATGGCGTAAAGAAGAAGCTGGGGATGCGGCACAACAGCATGCTCCTCTTTTTTGTTTGCTTATAATCTTTTTCTGTCGGCTTCTGCACCTCCCCTTGCGTTCCTTCTCGCCATACCCACGCTGGGCAGCAACAGTGATTCACCCAGAAATATATATATAAACAACTTCACCTCTCTCATCAATAACAATTACAAGACGAAAAAAAAAAAGTTAAACCACTAAAACGAAATAAAGAAACACGAAAAGTCTTTTCTTTTAGAATATATATATATGTGTGTGTCACCTCGAGAACAAAACACAACATTTATTTTTTTTTGCGTGTGTGTTAAACCAATCATAACAAAGCAGCGGCCATCACAGTCACCCGCCTGCTCGCACGGTAGAAATGAGAAAAAAAAAAAAGAAAGGTAGTGCACGCACCCACCCACTCACACAACCTCTTTAAGGCTTGTGGTAGACGGTGCCCTGGCACGTGCGGTGCTCGTACTGCTCGCCGGAGTAGATGTCGGTGAAGAGCTCGCTCTGCGGCGTCACCGGGCGCTTCTGTGCCTTCTGCAGGTCCTGGTCCACCTGCTTCTTCACATCCTTCTCCATCTTGTTCATCTCCTCCTCCGTCATGATGCCCTCGGTCGTCATGAACTCGCGCATCTTGCGGATCGCATCGCGGTCCTGCTTGACGTGCTGGATATCATCCTTGGAGCGGTACTGGTTGTCAGGGTCAGACATGCTGTGGCCCATGTAGCGGTAGCAGTCCAGCTCGAGCACGATCGGGCCCTTGCCGGAGCAGCAGTGGTCGCGGGCGTAGCGGGTGGCCTCCTGCACGGCAAGCACGTCCATGCCGTCGCACTTGATGCCAGGGATGTAGTCACCGCGGCGGTAGAACTCCGGCTGGTAGGAGCCGCGTGCCTCGCTGGTGCCCATGCCGAAGTGGTTGTTCTCCACGGCGAAGATGATCGGGATGCGCTGGAGGGCGGCGATGTTCATTGCCTCGTAGATCTGGCCCTGGTTGGCCGCACCGTCGCCATAGAAGGTGACGGCGACGTGCTTCGGCTGCTCGCGGTTCTCGAGGGCGTAGCGCCAGGCAAGGCCGGCACCGAGGGACACCTGCGCACCCACAATACCGTTGCCACCGTAGAAGCCGTTGGCGACGTTGTACATGTGCATGGAGCCGCCCTTGCCCTTGCTGCTGCCACCGAGGCGGCCGAACATCTCAGCGAAGACGCCCTCCGGCGTGCCGCCGCGGCTCATGTACCAGCCGTGGTCGCGGTAGCCGGTGACGATAGGGTCCTCGTAGGTGAGGACGTTCTCCATGCCAGCTGGGATGGCCTCCTGGCCAATGTACAGGTGGCAAAAGCCGCGGATCTTCTTGAGCTTGTAGGACTGATCGCACAAGGACTCCGTACGGCGGATGCGGAACATCAGCTCGAGCGCCTTCTTCATCTGATCGGCGTCGTACGTGGCCTCGGTGGGGAGCGGGGCCATGTCCTTGCGGTCGGCGGCGTGCAGCTTGAAGGGGCAGTGCGGCTTCAGCGGCACCGTCTTGGTGGCCAGCAGGCAGCGGGTGGCACAGTTGAACATGATGACCACGTCAAAAAAAAAAGAATGTCTTTTAGAAAAAGGGAAGTACAGTGCAAAAGCTGTGCGAGCTTTTGTTATTTGGCTTACTTTTTTTTCTTTTGGTTTTGGCGCGTGTTAGAAAGGTGGTTAAGAAGCGAACAAGAGGAGAAAAGAAGGAAGGAGCGACGTGGCTACGGTAATGCGGGGGAGAACGAATCGATGTCAGACGACTGTTGACTAATATGTGCGTAATTAAGATGTATGTGTGCATGTGTGTGTATGTTAGGTGCAAAGAGTGACGCACAAACGTAGAAAAATAGAAGAGAAGAAAGTTTCAGACAGAGAGAGAAAAAGAGAGAGTTGGGCAAAAGCAGAGCATTAATTCATCGCTCCGTCTCACACAAGCCACGAGATAAAATGCCAGAGGCTCCACATCGACACCCCACGCACGAAAACGAGAAGTGGGTGGTGCTGTGTTCTACTTCCCTGCACCTGATGACGGAGCGGAAAGGAGAAGAGTTGAATACACCACTTCTGCGCCGCAGAGGAGCAAGAAAAAAAAGGAGAGAGGTAGTGGCAAGATTGACAAATTACCCTGCCGTCTCTCTAACGTAACTTCATTATTCTGCGCAAGCGCACTACCGGAACGTGGACATCAGACTCCTACGCGAAAGAGGACACCTGCTGTTCCCGTCCCACCGCGACTATCCATCCCCGCTAAGTCCCTTTTGTTTTTTTTTTCACCATTCTGTTCTTCTTGTTCTAGACGAGGTGAACGTGCCTCCTCCCCTCTGCTGTTCCTCCCTCGCCGCCATGCACGCCGGCGCGAAGGCCAGCGGGGAAAACCCACACGGAAGGATTTAAAAAGATGGAAAATCAAATTTAGGAAACAGACCAAAAAAAAAATCATCGAGAATAAAAAAGAAGGAAACGAAGGGGAAAGAAGACAAGAGCACGGTTGGACCGCCGCGCAGAGGCGACGCACTCTCGCGCTCATACGCCCACGTATCTACCAACTCGACGGGGCACAAATAAACTAAAAACAAATTTTCCTCACAAGAGTCAAAAGTAAAAAAAAAACAGACAGAAAACAAATCCAGTCTCCAACCCGTCTTTAGTCAGCGTAGATCTCATTTCGTAATAGTAACGGAGAGGGAAAGGAAAAAAAAAAAAAGAAGACGTGTTAGCTGAGAGTGCTCTCCACTGCCCGCCCTCCGCCATCCTCAACAAGAGAGAGGCGATGGCGTTCAGCAGAATGAGCAAATCTTTCGCCTTTGCACTTCCACTTAGCCCGCATATTACAAATGGTAATAAAAACATACAAGAGCGGCAAAGATAATAGAAAAAAATAATAATAACAAGCACGCGGAAAGAACGTGTCGACACTGGAAAAGGGATGGCGTCTCAAAGAGAGGGGAAAAGAGGCCGAAAAGTCAGCACGGCGTGCTGCAAATGCATGAGGGAAGCGCAACGACTCTCAACCCGGAGAGAGGGGGAGCTGACGAGGAACGTAGGTTCAGTAGAAAAAAACATGCCACAATCAGCAACAAAAACACCTAAAACACAAAAGAGTTACGTATATTGAGAGAAAGAAAAAGTTAGCTAGAAAAAAAAAGGGACTGTGTTCGAGTGTGTGTGTGCGTGTGTGCGTGCGAGCGTGGAGTATCATGCCTGCGAGCATCCATATTTTTTCTCGAGAAGTGGGGGAAAACAGAACGGGAGAGGGCAAGATTTTTGGTGTTTCTTTCTTTGCCCGATGCATGCGTCAACGTGTGTGCGTGTGTGTAGCCTTTCAGAAAAACAGCGTAAGTCCCTCTTTAAGAACAGCTCACCTCACACAGAAGACACATACCTGTCAACGAGACCAAAAGAAAAAAAAACAGCAAATGTGGATAGGACACGTTGAGCCTTCACCTTCCCATGTCCCTCCTCTCCCCGCTGCGCGCGTTTTTTTCTCATCTCCCTCCACCTCTCCGCTCGTGCGGGATGCCGTCTCCAACACTGCACGAACACACAAACACATAGACGCGCACAGACGCCCTTCTCTCGCTCAAGCTCCCCCTTGGCAGCAACACGCAAACGCACGGCGCGGCCTCCTCTGCAGGACACCTGTGTGCGACACTCGTCATCCTTCCCGCTTCCGCAGCCCTCTCATCTCACCTCATGCTTTTTGCCCGCACTCGTTCGGCGTATGTGTGTGCTTGTGTGTGTGCGTGCGCGCAAGACACTCACACAGCGGCATCGAAAACTTAGCGGAGTGCTCTCGTCTCATTAACCGACACCTTCCTAGTCGAGCTCCACCTCTGGACGCGGGGCAGGCGCCTCCTCGTTTGCCGGCGCAGCCGCCTCAGCCGCCTTCTCGGCCGCCACGTCCTCCTCCGCCTTCTTCTCCTCCGCCTTCGGCTTCTCCTCCTTCGGCTTCGGCGGCGCCGGCTTCGTCAGCACCTTCTGCACGCCCTGCTCCACCTCCACCGCCTTGCGCTCGATATCGGCCATCGTGAGGGGCGAGTCGGCCGTCTTGGGTGCCGCCCGCATCGCCGCCAGCTGCGCATCGACCCACGCCACCGCCTGATCTGCCGTGGCCGCCGCCGCGTGCAGCTCCGCCTCTGTGATGTGCTCCTTCTTGCCAATGAAGTCCGTCGCCTTCTTGGCCGCCGCCGCCATGCGCGACTTGAAGCCCTTCGCGGCAAACTCGGCATCCTCGCGGGCGTGCAGACGGGCGTAGGCGGCGTCGCCGATGGCGCGGAGGGCCTGCACGCGCTTCTCGTACTCGTCGTAGCCGGCGTACTCGCCATCCTCGTAGAGCCACTGCTCGTCCGCGTCGCACTGCCGCACAAAGTCGGCAGCGGCGTCGGCAGGGGTGTAGTCGGCCAGCATGCCACCCGCCGAGACGCGGGGGCGGAAGTCGAGAATGTAGCTCTCCAGCTCATTCTTCTTCTCGCGGGTGCGGATGATGCGGCAGTCGCGCTCGTGCATGTCGGCCTCCGCCTTGCGGAAGGACACGATCGACGCGCTCTTGTGGCCAATCACGTCGAGGTTCGGCTTCACCGAGACGGCCACGGCGGCCTCCTTCGTCTTCTTCGCCGGCTTGGGTGCCTCCGGCGCCTCCTCGTTCGGCTTCTCCTCCTCCGCTGGGGCGTCCGCGGGGGCCTCGGCAGCCTTCGCCGGTGCCGCTGCCGCCGGCTCCTCCACCTCGTAGACGTCGAGGGCCTCTGCCTTCTCCACCTCCAGCAGACCATCCGGCCGCACGTGGATGCGGACGCGCACCTCGTGCACGCTGCCCTTCGTCTTGGCCGGCGCACCCATCTCCCACTCGCCAATCACGTACTGGCCCGGCAGCACCATCTCCTGCACAATGGGATTCTCGTAGTCGTAGAAGGCGTACAGCTTCCACGGCCCGCTGTAGGGGAAGCGGACGTCGAGCTTCTTCGGGTAGCTGTCGGCGGCCCCAAGCAGCTTCACCACCTTGTTCACGTCGGGCAGGAAGGGGACGGCGCTGGGCGAGCGGGGGTTCTCGGCGTGGTAGCCCAGCAGGATCGGGTAGGTCGGCAGCTCTGAGATCTTGAACTCGCGCACCTGGAACTTGGGCGAGAGCATCGCCGCGACAATCGCGCAGCCGCGCGCCGTCGTCTCGGACGCGTTGAGGGTGAAGCTCGGGGTGCGGCCCAGCACGTCCTCCACGAGGCGCTTCAGCATTGGGATGCGGCAGCCACCGCCGATCATCTCGATCGAGTGGAAGTTGTCCGCCGCGACGCCGGCCTCAACGAAGCCGCGCTCGATGACGGCGCGGACGCGGTCCAGCACGCTCTGGCACATGCCCTCCATCGTGTTGCGATCAAAGGCTGGGATGTTCACGTCGATGTCCATCAGGTTCTCAACGTTGAGGGGGGCAAACTGGTTGGCGGAGAGGAGGTACTTGAGGCGCTCGCAGGCCTGCAGCAGACGCAGACGGGCCCGCTTGTTTTCGGACACGTCCACCTTGTAGCGCGACTTCACCTCGCCAACCATGTGCTGGTAGAGGCAGTAGTCGCAGTCGCGGGTGCCGTTGTTGCGATCGAAGGTGCGAGCCAAGATCTTGCAGTTGCCGCGCCAGAACTTGCAGACGGAGAAGTCCGTCGCGCCGTAGCCGATGTCGAGGATGCCGACCACCTGCCCCTCCTCCTCCGTCTCCTTCAGGGAGGCACCGCGGAAAATACCGTAGTCCACCGCCGAGGCCGTCGTCTCGTTGATGAGCGACATGCAGTGCAGCCCGGCCACCTCAGAGGCCTGGTACATCAGTCGCCGCTGCTCCGCCGTGTAGTAGCTCGGCACGGTGATGACGAAGTCCCGCACGTCCGCCTTCACGCGCGGGTCGGTGGAGGCGGCCTCGTTCACGTAAGTGCGGAGGCGCTGCAGCATCATCGCGAGCACCTGCTCCGGGTAGAAGCACTTCTCCTCGTCGCAGTAGTTCACGCTGAACATCAGCCGGCCTTCGTCGTCGCCCTTCACGTTGCAGGTGAGGTAGCGGCGCTCGATCTCCAGCTGAGGGTCGTCCATCCGCATCCCAATGAAGCGCTTGATCAGGAAGACGGTGTTCTGCGCATTGCGGACGTAGCGGTCGAGGCCCTGCTCACCAATGAAGCGCTCCTCATCGAGGAAGGAGACGATGGTGGTCGTCTCACGCTTGCTCACCTCGTTCGTGACGATGTCAACGCCACCGTAGCGCGTGATGGCGACGGTGGAGTTGAGGTTGCCGAAGTCGATGCCGAAGACGGACATGATTGACAAGTCGAGTAATCTTTTCTTTTCTGCTTTCTTGTGTTTTTTAAAGATTATAGCTAAGTTTTGTTTTTTCTTTCTTTTTCCTTTAGTGCTGTGCGTGATGCTGCGTGCAAATATAACGACCACGACCTCTCAACTCCGTGTTTTTTTCAGCTCAACCTTTTGCTTTCTCTCTTTCTTGTTCCGTGAAGAAGCAAGAAAAGAAGAAAAAAAAAGGTGCTGCTTGGTTAAAGAATAGAGGAGCAAAGATGTGTGTGTGTGAGAATAGAGAGAGCTTAGTGTAGTAGGGTTGTTAAGGGCGGTGGTGAAGTACCGCTGCTGACTGGTATGTTGATAGTGTGTGTAGGGTGGAAAATGTTCTCAATAAAAGAGCTCTAACACGTGTGTCATTGTGGCAAATCGCAGTGATGCATTGAGATGCGTTGCAACGCGTTGTACGTCGATAGGCAGACGTGCAAGTCAGAGCAAGTACGAGAGATGGAGAAACAACACAAGCGAAGATGTAAATGAAGGGAGTTCAACAGCAAACGCAAAGGCGATTCAGTGCGTGCGTATTCGTGGCGCACCAGCGACGTTCAACCCATTTTTTTTTTTTATGCGCAGCACGGGACCGTCCATCGTATTCGCGTGCTGCTGTGTTTCACAGCGAAGGCAACGAATGTGCAAGGTAGACGCATAACTACTTCGCTGTTGTGCCATTCGGTTTGTCATGACCACAACAGCTATCCTTTTTTTATTTCTTTTTTTTCCCCGGCAGCTCAAAGCGACAAAGAAACTGGCAGGTTTGAAAAACAAAATAGCATCTCTGACATTACCAGGTTTTTTTTAATCATTTTTGCAGCACAGGTGTGCGTGGTTGTGCAGGCAGAGCAAGCGAAGTGAAGTCTATTATCTAACGAGCAAATGAGAAAATTAAAAAAACAAGAAGGCGCTACCCATCGTGAGCTAACGAGGAGGCCAATAGAAACAAAGGGAGGAAGGATAAGAAAGAGAAAAAAAAAAGCGGTACGGATACGCGACAGCCACGTCAAGGCTAATGGCAGAGATCTACGAGCCAACACGAAGTCTTCATGGCAAGCATTTGCTCCTATTCTCATCAAAGATTCACCACATTTACAAATACACAACGAGACACGTTTTTTTACGGCTGCTCTTTCAGTGCCACGGCCGCGACGGCGACGACGCTGCTGAACGACTGCCACCAGCGGCAACAGCAGCTCCCTCACTCTCCACCGCACGCGGGCTCCGACCAGCACCGCTGCCCACCGTCGTGATGCTCACATCGCCGTCGTTGCGCACCAACCGCACAGGACTGCGGTGTTGCAGCTGCTGCTGCTGCTGTTGCGGCGGCTGCGGTGCCGTGCGTGAAAGGGAGACTGTTGCACTGCCACTCGCAGCGCGTGGCGTGCCAATACTCACACCAGCACCACCAGCGCCTGCACTCAGTCCACGACCGGTGGGGTTCGTGTTGCGGAACACGTGGTAGCGCGTGCTGCTCTCCTTCGCAGACGACACGATGCCGCCCACCCGCTGCGCCGCCGCACTCGCCTCGCGGCAGACGCGTTCGAAGTCATCCTCGCGTCGTGACTGTGCCTTCGCGTCTTCCAGAAAGGTGTCCAGCTTCACCGCCAGCTGATCCCGCTCCCTCCGCAGCAGCTCCGTCTCCTCCTTCGCGGTGAGGGCGTCGCGGCGGGCGGCGTCGGCGGCGAGGCGCAACTCCGGCAGCTCACGCAGTCGCCTCTGCAGGTCGTCCATCTGCCGCGTCCACTGCGCATCGCCCTCTCCCCGCTGCCTCAGCGCCTTCACCTCCTCTCGCAGTGTCGTGCACTCTCGCTGGATCAGTTGGTACTGCTCGTGCAGGCGCAGATTTTCACGCATGAGCTGCTCCTTGTCTTGTGTCTGCCGCTCCTGCGCCATCGTGGACGTCTCGAGGTCGGCGCAGCGTGTCCGCAGCGTCTTCACCTCCTCCTGCAACGCTGCCCGGGCCTTCTCCGACGTGCGCCAGTCCGTGTGGAGTGCGGTGTACCGCTGCTCCTGCCGCGCCTTCTCAGACTGGAGAGACGCCGTCAGCTCCGCTTTCTCCGCCTCAAGAAGTTCGTTGCGGCGCTGCAGCTCCACGGCCAGCGTGCTGCCCTCGCCGTGGGAGGCGCGCAGCTCGTCGAGCTCGCCCTGAAGTCGCTGCCGCTGCTCTGCGGACTCTTTCACCTGACGGCGCAGCCCCTCCACCTCCTGTCGCATCTCGGACGTGTCGTGCTCGAGCGTGCGGTGCGCCGCCACGGACGCACTCTCACGAGCGACGGCGTCATCGCGCTGCCGTGCCGCCGCCCGCGCCGCCTGCTGCGCCTCCTCCAGCTGGGTGCGTAACGCGGCCATCTCGCTGGCCATCGCGGCGTGCACCCGCTGCTGCTCCGCCGCGTGCCGCGCCGCCACGCTCGACGCCTCCTGCGCAGTCGCCTGCCTCAGCGCGTCGTAGTCGCGGCTGCGTGCGGCCAAATTGCGCTCCACAGTGTCCAGCTTGGCCGCTGTCTCCTCCAGCGTGTGTTGCAGGGTGGCGGATGTGTTTTCGGCGACACTGCAGTCGTGCTCGAGCTGCCGAAGACGGCCGTCGTACTCCTCCTGCAGCGTGCACTGTGTCGCCTTCATCTCGCTCGCCATCGCCGCGGCGCGCTGCCGCTCCTCTGCCAGCGTGTCGTGCAGCTCCTCGATTTGGGCTGCGGCGTCACGCAGGGCCACATCAGCCTCGGTCAGCGCAGCCGCCTTACTTGCCAGCGCCTCCTCCTGCTCCCGCTGATGGGCTTCCAGCTCTTCGATGCGGCGCTGCATCGCGTCGTTCGCCTCCAGCAGCTCCGCCATGCCCTCCTCGTGTGCCCGTGCGAGGATCGTCTGCGACTCTACGAGCTGCTGTGCTTTGCCGAGGCGCTCCGTCATCACCTCGAGCTGCCGCTGTGCATAGGCGTGCTCCTCTGCCGTGACGGTGCTTCCCTGAGTGGAGCGCAACTGTGCCTCTGCCGCGACCACGTCGTACTCGCTCTGCAGCAACGTGAGCTGCTGCCAGAGCTCCTTGTTTTCCGACATGACAGCCAGCAGGAACTCGTGCGTCTCAGCCTCTACCGTCTCGCGGTAGCTCGTCCACTGCTGGTGCACGTCATCCAGCCCTGCCTCGGCCCGCTGCAGACGGGCGTCGATGTCTGTCGCGGCGGAGAGGACGGCGCTGCGGGCAACAAAGAAGTTCGTCTGCGACTCTTCATTTGACACGGTGAGGGCCTCCAGCGACGTCAGCAGGCGCTCCACGAGGGCCTGGTGGGTGTTCTGCATCTCCGTCTGCACCCGCCGCACCTCCACGGTGGGGATGTACTGCGCGCGATCTTCCAGTGTGCGCTGCACCTCCTTCGGATCGAGGCCACGATTTGCCTCGAGCTGCTGCAGTTGCCGCTGCAGCCGCTCCATCTCCCACTGCTGCTCCCGCTGCGCGAGGCGCTGCTCCTCTCGCTCGCTCTGCAGGTGGTGGCGCTGGCTCCGCTCCTTCACGAGTTGGCCCTCCAACGCCTTGACATCCGACTCGGCGCCCGTGAGCTTCTCCACTGTTGCGCTGTAGCGGTGGGTGAGAGAGGTGTAGGACGCCTTCTGCTCGTTCAGCTGCTGCCGCGTGTCGGAGAGACGCGCGGTTGTCTCGCCCAACTCCCCCTTGAGCCGCTCCATCTCGCGCTGAGCCTGCTGCAGTTGCTGCTGGAGAAGGTTGCGCTGAAAGTCGAGGCTGGCTTCACTCACAAAGGGGGGACTACTGCTGCTCTTACTATTGTTTGTGTGACTGCGTAGCTGCAGCGCGGGAGAGGCAGCGGGTGATGAGCCTGCGGTGGTGGCGGCGAGTGGCTGCGTGCGTGGGGAGACGGCACGATCGGCTGGGGAGCCGAAGAGGTGCGGGTCGGCGTCCTCCAGCGGCATGATAAGTGAGGAGTGACGCTGCGCAGACATTGCTTGCTTTGTTTTTTTTTTTTTGTGTGTGTGTCCTCTTTCTCTTTGTTGTTCTTCCGAGTTAGCGGGAAAAAAAGTGATCTAGTCTAGGAGGTGATCCTCTTTTCTCTCCGGTGTGTTGCGCACGGTATTGACCGCACGTGTGGAAATTGAAAGAAGAAGATTTAACTTCGGTGATGAAGGCCAGCGCTGCGACGACACCTTTGTCTAGGTCTATGTAGCAGGCTGTACGAAGACACTCGCTGCCCCGTCCGAACTTTTTTTTTAATGTTGATATCCTTTGTGTGTAAGAAATTGTGCGGGTACGGGTTTGTTGTCTCGATGTAGGTGTAACAGACGTCCGCTTCCCTTAAGCATCACCTCAAGCAACAAAAGAAAAAAAATTGTCGTTTGCGAGAAGGATAGGAAAGGGTTAGAAAGACGAGGAGCGTGACGAACGGATCGTGACACCACACCGTGGTGACCGCCTGGCGCTTTGCTGTATTACCATATTCGTATTATTATTATTATTATTATTATTTTAGGTTTCCTCCCTTTTTTTTCCACTTGGAAGAGAATAAAGAGTCCTTTTTTTCCATGCGGTGAAGACTTGCTGCTGCGTACGGCATCACTCCGTTGTGTTGAGGCGGACAGGGTCGACGCAGCGAAAATGCGTTGTCCCCCAAGCGCTCCTCTGTGCAGCACGAGGCACCATGCATCGCTTTCCTTTCTTTAATTTATTATTTTGCGCTTTGTCACGTTTTTTTTTGTTTGTTAATTTTACCTCGTCGTCAGTGCGCACGTAGGCGTCGTACATCTTTAGATGTTGCTGATACGACGGCTTCAACTATTATATGAAGGGAAAGCGAAGACAGGAGAAAAAAAACCAAAAACGTTGCGAGCAAAAAGTTTGGCTTTGGGATCGGGGAAGGGCGGCAGACCGGAGGAACCACGTGGGAGGCCGTCACACATACACACAAATGCACGCACATCCCGTTTCCCTACTCCATCTCAGCCAAAACCCACCGGAAAAAACAAGAATTTAGTTGCACGATGTCTCAAGGTGGAAAAGACAAACATGAGAAAAAGTTGAGAAAATCATAAAGTGGTCTACGCCCTCCGTAGTGACGGATGCAACACTCTTGAAGAAGACAGACACGAATGGGTTCACCGCACACAAACATAACGCACAGCATACACGAATGCACATGAACAGAAAAAAAAAGAAAAGAATACATTCTTGTTCGCCTTTTTCACGCCGAGGCAAAGAAGATTTGCGCACAAAAAGTGTGTTTTTTTTTTGTGAGTGTGTGTCGAAAAGGGGGAAAAAAGGCCGCTTAGTAAACACTCACGAAGTTATTTTATTCGTGTGTCTCTACTCGTTTTTTTTTTCTTTTTGATTGTCCTTCACCCGTTGGCAGCACACTCCGCAGAGCTTTTTCTTAAGTATCCATTTGAGAAGCAGGAAGGGGCAGGCACGCACATCATACCGCCACGTGTTGGACTCCGCAGCACCTGCACCAGCAGCACCAGCAACACAGCAGCGAAGCGCTTAGTTTTTTCACGCTTGTTTTTTGCTAGCGGTGTATCCAGCACTGACATCGGTGCGGTAGGCCGGAAGGCAGCACGCAGCGAGTGTTCTCTTTATTTTTTTTTCCTTTCAACTCACAGCCGGAGTGGACTCATCAACGCTGACAACACACATAAAAAAAAAAGAGAGGAAAGAAGAATAATAGACTTTAAAAAAAAAAAACAGGATGCTCCTTACAAGGCTCTGATAGTCCGCAATAATAAAACGATTGGGAGACGGAAAGAGAAGCAGAAGGGACAAGACGGATCAAGGCGCGCCACGGCGTGTTCGTTCTTCATCTCCGTGTCTGTAGCGGCAGTTCCTCACTCTTAATCCTTTTTTTTCCTCGAAGCCGACTGCCCGGAAAAAGAATAAAACAACAACAAAGGAGCAGCACAAAAGAGAATACTCAAAAATATAGCAGAGAAAAGTGAGGGACACATAATTTTGGGATTTTTAAACGAAGATGCACTGGCGCGGTGTGAAACCACGAAGCGGAGAGATTAGCTGTTGCCACGTCTCAAACCGCACTCGTCGATTTTTTTTCCTCCTCCCCGGTGCAGAGAAGTGGCGCGCGGTTGTTGTCATACTTCTTCTTGTCCCAAAACAAAAAAGAAGAGACGGCGAAGACGCAAACAATGAGAGGAAGCAAAAAAGGCGCTCATGTACCTCAGAAGAATGAAAGAGCTTGAACACATGCAAAAATACGGGGAAGACGAACACGAATGCTTCTTTCGTATCCTCATTTTTTTTTTGCTGCTTGAATTTCTCTTTACCTTGTAATCAGTGCTGTGCGTCTTCTATTTTATGCTCACCTCCAAATCATGCTGAATGCTGTTGAAGATTTCAAAAAGAAGAATACATGGAAAGCGAACGAAGAAAAACGACCGCGCACACGCACACGCGCTTGCACCGACGATCTCGCCACCACCCCGATCATCACCGTCGAGTGAAAGCCAGTCAAGCAGGAAACACGCATCAGCGTAAGCGGAAGAAGAAAAAAAGACGGTTTTTTTTTTAGATACAGACCTCATAGCACCCACAGAGACAAGTGCACACATCAAAAAAAACTGGCGCACAGTCACACACACATAAACACACACATGCACATATATACACGCTTTGCGGTTTGACTTTGATTGCTGGGAAGGCAGAATACACCGAAGCACAAAAAAAAAAATCAATTTCGAGCCCGGGTTCGCAGCCGGCTTCAACAGGGGAAACGGGGTGCGACATATAATAATATAGG
Organism: Crithidia fasciculata; assembly: GCA_000331325.2. Taxonomy (NCBI): domain Eukaryota; phylum Euglenozoa; class Kinetoplastea; order Trypanosomatida; family Trypanosomatidae; genus Crithidia; species Crithidia fasciculata. The sequence goes on along the minus strand of CM003421.1, from coordinate 612,005 downwards.
GCTTTACTCGAGTATGTGTGTGAGTGCGTGTGGACTTGTTTGCCGAGGAGAAAGCAAAGTTACGAGGCTGTGGAGCAGGGTAGAAAAATAAAAGAAAGAAAGCAAGGAGAGCCAAATCCTTTTTTTTTTGTACACCAATTAGAGACATGGGTACGAGGAGCGCGGAAGCGCGGTGGTGCCACGAGACACAATAAACAAAAGACGGACAGGAAGAAGGCAAGCTCATGGGAAAAAGAGAGCAAGAAAAAAAAAAGAAATAAGAGGGTACAGAAAAAGAACAGAAACGAAGAAAAAAAGAAAACAAGAAACAACAGGGAAGTGAGGAGTTTCGTCACTTTCGCGTTCAATAAACAACGGGAGGGAGAGGGAGAAAAAAAAAGAGAAAAAAAGCGGGAAGAGCACCGGAAAGAGAAAGAAAAACAGTCAAAAGAATACTTTTTTTTTAATTTAGTAAGAGAGGAAAACGAAACGGCGAATGGAATAAGGTTGTTTTTTTTTTTCTCAAGCTCAGCAACGCAACAAAGTGCAGTTCTCTCTCTCTCTCTTTCATAAAGATGTTGTATGTGCGTGTACATGCTTTCCCCATTATTCATTTTTTCTTTTAGTTACTAACTAGCACTGGGTGTTCAGAGTAGAGAGAAAACAGGAAAAAAAAGAAGAAGGCATTAGGAAAGCGCACACACACACATTATACAGTGAATCGTGAAAGTCAACGTACGGAGAGAGAGAGAAAGAAACCGGTGTCATTGCTACGGACACAGACAAGGATACACGACACGTTAAAAAAAGGCATTGGCAAATGCCGCGCCACCAGGACCACATCAAATAGGTAACAAGAAAAGAGGCTTTAGAGGTAGCACAGAGAAAGGGGAAAAAAAAAAGTAATCTACGAAATAAAACACACAAAACAACTTTAGTGAGACAAGAAGGTAAGGAGACAGCAATAAAACGACAAAGAAGAGACCAATAATAATATAGAAAAAAAAAGAAACTAGGTGGGTACTAGCACATGATAATAATAAAAAAATAACCAGAAAAAATACCATTATGAAAAAAAAAGAATAAAAGAAGCCAAACAGTTTGAGTCGGCACAGGAAAGCATCGGATGAAGAAGCGAAAAAGGAATAGGACAAGAAAAACAAGCGTCACAGTGTGTGTGCTTCTTTCAAAGGGATTGAGTTTCTGTCTGAGTGGGTGTGTTTGATTTTTTTTTTCGGAAAAGTTGAGTTTGCACAAAGGGGGAAAAGACGCATGTCTTACCCTTATTTTTCCATATTCTTTCTCTGTTTTTTTTTTTTTTTTGCGACACCCAAACCAGTGCCCGCAGCGTCGGCGTGGTGCGTGACGGGAGCCAACGCGGAAGAGATGAACCAAGAAAAAAAGTGGAAGACAGAGCTCAATAAAAGAAAGCACAAAATAAAAAAACGAAATTCATTGGCTGTCGAATGCTTTGTTATTTATGCTCGTTCCGTTCCTTTTGTTTTATTTGTTTGTAAAAACGCTAGCGCTAGTGCACATTACTTTTTTTTTGTTCTCGTGAAGGAGCTGTCAATATACAGTGGAAGAAAACAGTACAACGCTGGCGATGGAGCACAGGAGTGCACCGCGGCGCGGGCCGTTAAGTGCAAAGAGAGCGAAGAAAACAGGAAAACATAAAATAAAAAGAGAAAAATATGGAGTCAACGGGGAAAATAAAACAAAAAAAGGGAAGAGTGAGAAGGCAATTTATTGATTTTGTTGTTGTTGTTGCGATTGTTTACCGTCACGCAAGTGGGGTTTGGGGAGAGGGAAAATTGCGGTTGGGGGGAGTGGGAGATTGGGTTTTGAAAGGAAGCACAACGAACTTCTTTTCTCTGCTACTACTTTTTGTTGTTCTTGTTCTTGTTCCTCTCGGTCACTTGGAGGGCATACCTCCCGGCTTCTCCTCTGCTCTGTTGTGTTTGCCGACTTAGACGACACACACGCAGTGTTGAAAAGCTCGCAAAAATACTCGCTCTCATCAGACAAAAAAAAAGAGCACGCATCGACGCAAACGCGTGCAAAAATGCCAGCTTCGACAATACATGTGTGAAAACATACACAAACAGAAGCAGCGGAGCAACACAGGACAAGAGAGAGAGTGTGAGGGAGAGGTGCATCACGCGACGCACAGATGCAATGGCTTGCACTCCGCTAAAGCGTGCCTCCAACAACCAGAATGGAACAAATAATTTAATAGAAAAAAAAAGACAGAGAATTTTGCGCATGAGAGCGCCGGAAGGTGAGAAAGAAAGCAAAAAAAAAAAAAGAGAGATGGGAAAACGTATTGAGTGGACAACCGCACTCGATAAACAAAAAATGACGCAGAAACAAACCAAAATATGCTATCAAATAAAAAGACGGTGAAAAAAGGGGAAAGAAGCAATAGCACGGGTTCTCTTGATCGAAGTGGTGTGAGCCGCAGCGCACGTGATAGCGGCGTGAGCGACGCGTGGCCTTGGAACAATCGCCACCGCATCTCAGAGAGAAGCAACCGTGTGGGATAATGCTGGGAGAAGAAATAAAAAAAGGTGAGAAAGCAAGCGATTTCCGCCTCCGTCGTGCCAGTATTTCAAGCATTAGTAAAGGCACGAGGGGGGAATAGAGTCCAATACAGAGAGAAGAAAATAAGCAAATACCGCTGTTGCGTGTGTGTGTCCGTTTCCACACATGCCAGGCGTTCCTCTCTTTACTTTTATTTTTCATCATCTTTGCTTCCGCTGTCAAAGTTTTCTTGAGTGAGAGAAGAAAGGAGGACGAAGCACAACAGCAGGAGAAGAAAAGGAAAAATTCAGAGGAAAAAAACGGAAAGGTGGGGAGAAGAGGGAAAGAGAGCAAGAAGCTGCGCGTTGTCGAGAGCGCTGCCTTCGGTACGTCATCGTGACCAAAATAAAAAAGAAGCAAAAAAATATATATTTAATCGATAGAAAATAAAAAGAGGCTTTTTTTGCTTTTTTTTTGTGTGTAAACAACGTAGAAAGAAGAAAACAAGAAGTGCAAGCAAACGTGGCTAGTGAGTGAAGAAAAAAAAATAAACTTTTCCTCTTCTTTTTCTTGGCCTTTTTTTTTTTTGGCCGATGAGACGGTCATCCTACACCAATTTTTCTCTCCCTCTCTCCGTGTAGCACCGCGTGGGACTTGCGAGAGGCGGCACGAGGGAGAAGTCAGAAGAGAAAAATGGTCACGAAAAAAAACGCTTCGAAGTGCAGGCAAATTCAAAACAACGGCTTTTATTCTTCATTCTTTGTGCACTTTTCTTCTACTTTTCTTCACTTCTGATGCGGACGCAATTGCTTTGCTGTTCATGATTTTTTTTTTGTGGGTGTTTTACGCGTCAACCCGCATTGCAGAGGAAGCGAAGATGTGTGCGCATTATTCTTTTTGTTTAAAAATAAGAAATAGGATTGAGAAAGAGAGAGGGAGAAGTGAAAGGACACTACGTCATGCGCGCAAACACAGGGGAAAAGAAAGCAAGCACCGACAAGATGCGCAAAGGCGCAATATGAAAGACAAAAAGAGATAAAGAGAGAAAGAAAGCAATAGTCGCACAACGAAGGAAACGGCACAGGTGAAAGTAAACAAGGTGTGACTGTCGGAACAGAGAAAGCTCGACGTACACGGCAAAGTAGGAGAAAAAAAAAAGTGTGCGAGAGAAAGAGAGAGAATAAGGGTGCAGAAAAAAGAGAGAGAACCACAAAGGCAGCGTAACCAAAAGATAGGAATACAAGTGAAAAAAAAGAACAACAGCACAGAATTTAGAAGAAGAGATGGAGCAAGCAAAACATGATCGCAAGAGGGGGAGGGGGGGGTTGATGCGAAGATGCGTATGAGACCTTGAGGCGCCGTTTCATGCCCGGGACACCGCTGAGCACGAACGACACTACAAGCAATAAACAAATAAAAGAGGAACAGATGTATATCTTTAAAGAGAACAACTACGGTTACGCCTGAGAAAAAAAAAGGAGAGGGAGAGAGAGAAAGAGAAGCGAACCGTTCGAGAACTTAAGAAAAAAGGAAATTCAAGAAACTGAAGAAAACAAGAACAATCAAAAACAATCAAAAACAAACAAACAAAATACTCATTCGACGCAACAAAAAGAGAAAAAAAGCTCTTTCTTTCACGGACAGCAGTTTTCCTATTACGGCTTCTATCTTTTTTCTTTTTTCTATGATGCAGAAGCACAAGAAGAAAGGCATATCTAAAATAAGAGAAGCCGCAAACGTGAAAGAAAGACAGGGCAATCCCCATCAGTGGTATATACACGCAGACAGAATAACAACAATACGCCACCAAAACAAAAAGGAAAAAGAATTCGCATACATATAGACGTCTGTGTGTGAATGACAGAGATGGACGGCAAAGAATCACCCACACCACAGGGAAAGGGGAGACGAGAACAGAAGAGCAGCAACGACGGCAATAAATAACAATAAAAAGCAGAAACAGAGAAGCCTTCCTGTCGCGGAGGAGAGGAAGGAGAAAAGCGAGGGCGGTGCAACGTGCTTGTCATCTGCACATCTCCTCCTCCACTTTTTTTCCTTTTTTATTGCTGTTGCTGTTGTTTTTTGTCTTTTTACCGCTGCGTGCGAGTCATCGCCTCGCTGGAGGCACTGCCGTCCGTGAGTCCGACCGGTCCCACCACCACCGCCTCCACCGCACCGCGCGGCAGGTACAGCAGCGTGCCGGCCGACGTCGTGCTCGTCAGCGTCTGCACGGCAAAGGCCGTCAGTGAGATGCCGAAGGACGGCGCCACCTGCGGAGGGCTGTCGGAGGAAGTCGTCGACGCGGCGGCGTCGCGCTGCGTGGCAACGACCTCTTGCAGCCGCGCCAGAGTCGAGCTTGACAGCACCGCCTCCGCCGGAGTTGCAGCGTGGCTCGGTGCGACGTTGCTGCGGGCCGCCTGACGTGCCGCGATGCTTGTCGTGCTGCCCTCCGTCTCGGGCGAGCCGGTGTGGCGCCGCGCAAGCATCTGCTGCTGCTGCTGTTGCTGCTGGATCAGCACCTGCGACTGTGCCTGCGAGTGATCTCCAGACGTGGTGCTGTTGCTGCGCTGCAGTGCGGTCGCAGAGAAGGCCTGGGCGTGGCTCGCGGTTGCGGTGTCGAACTTGCGCGGTGCCCGCTTGAAGTCGCCCTGCACGAAGGGATCGACAAGGACGGTGTGGATTAAGGAGCAGCGCTCGCCTTGACAGCACATGCCCTTTCCCTCGTAGGCCTCACAGCAGCTCAGCGGGCCACTTGCCGTGCCGCTCATCAGCGCCTGCGATCCTTTTGTCACGAGGATGCGCTCCGTCTGCAGCTCCACCACCTGACCATCGGTCTGCACAACTTTGCGCACGTCACCGGCGGGCAGGCGGGCGTAGGTGCAAAGGTTCTCGTGGCGCCAGATGTAGTTCACGTGGATCGGGTGGGCCTCCAGCTTCGTGTAGTCGCAGTCCGCGTGCACAAACTTGCAGTTGCCGCCCATCGCACAGCTCTGCGGGTCGTAGGGACGGTAGTTGCGACACAGCACGAGGCGGGTGATGTTCAGTCGGGCAGGCGGAAGGTGCACCACGGCGCTGGAGGGCACGTCATAGATGTACTTGAAGTAGGGGTCGTAGACTTCGATGGAAGCCTTCGTGCCGACCAGGTCGCCAACGGTCACGTTGCGGTTCACGTTGGTCTGCAGGTTGAGCGCCGGCGTGCCATTTACCAGCGTGCGAGAGCGCTGATCGGGCGACAGGTTCATTATCCCACCCTGCACGCCCGCCATGCCCGTGACGTTCGTGCTCGTGTTCATCGCCAGCGTGTTCGTCATCGGCAGCCCATTCGCGACAAAAAAGGAAAAGTCACCGCTGCTGTTCTGCACGCCGCCGTGGCCACCCGGGGCACCAGCGGTGTGGAAGAAGTTGCCAGAGGGCCCCATCCCGGTGCCCTGCTCCACGGCGTACACCGTCGCTGGACCGCCCCCGCCTTGCTGACGCAGCATCTGCGCCGGCGCGCTGGTCGTCAGCATCTGCGTGCGGTTGGGGTTCGTTGCCAGGAAGTACTGCACGCCGTCTGGGGTCTGGATTGCAGTGGGCTTGCCCGCCAGCGCAGACAACTGGTTCGACTGCTGCTGCTGCTGCTGGAGGAAGACCTCGAGAGGGATGACGGAGGAGCCGTTTAGCGTGCCGAAGGGGAAGCCGTTGAGGGAGGCAGCCAAGTTCTGCTGCTGCTGGTACTGCTGTTGAAGCGAGGCCTGCTGACGCACGTTGCCGTTTGCGTCCATGAGTGGGTAGGAGGTGTGCAGCATCGCCTGCTGCTGTTGCTGCTGCTGCTGCTGCTGCTGCTGTTGCTGCTGGGATGGCTGCTGCGGGGGCGTCTGTGCGCCACCCGTGAAGCGACCGGGGGGAAAATGCAGCTCACCAGCGGCACCATAGCCAGAGGCGGTCATCGGGCGGCCAAAGAGTCCCGAGACATCCTCGTACACAGGGGAGAACATGGGTGCTCACCACCACTCCTTCGGTTTCTTTGAGCTGCGATGTCACGCAAAAGGAAAAAAAAGAGGAAACACAAAGACACGGTGGCAGGTGCGTCTGCCCGGGCGTACTTTGAGAGAGAAAGAGACGGGAAGCAACAAGGAGCAATCGACACCACACAAGGTGCTAAAAAAAAAAATTGGAAAACAGAAAGAGAGCAAATGTAGACCGGAAACAGATCGAGGCTACGCAAAAGAGAAAAGAGGCAAACACACACACACACACACACACACAAGAACAACAACAAAGGCAAAGAGAGAAAGAGGGAGAACGAAAACACCTTGTCGGAGAAGTGAAAGACGCGGCTCAGCGCGGTGAATAGAGAAGCAACGAGGAGCGACGGAGAAGAAGACGGAAAAGAAAAAAAAGAAGCGGGGGGCAAATACCCTTTTATCTCTCAACAGTACAGAAAGGCGAAAAACTAGAAAACAAAGAAAATAGAAGAAAAGGAAAGAGAGAGAAATAAGCAAAAAGGAAAAAGCACTTCACTTAAGAGAAAAGAAATAATGAAGGAATGACTCAAGTACAGAAACAAACGTTAAGTGCTTGTTATGTGGATAAGGCACGGAGAAACACAAGAAGAGGAGAAGAACAACAGAGAAAAAAAAAAAGCAAGATCACAACTGTAAAATAGAAAAAAAAAACAGGGGGCGGAGAAGATAAAATTCAAAAAAAAAAAGGAATTATTTGCGCTCTCAGAAGCCACCAGATGAGTAAGAAGAGAGAAGAAGAACGAGAAGAGATCCAAATTCTTGCTAGGGAGGGGAGAGAGGGAGGGGGTGAGATGAAGTGAGTGTTCTGAAGAGCGAGACACACTCACGCGCAAAAGAAAAAAAAACGAAGAAAGTCGAGACGAGGAAAAAAAGAACACAGAGAAAAGTGACGAGACAGTCCTATGCTATTTTTGTTTGTTTGTTTATTTTTTGTTTTTTTGCTTGCTTGCTACTGTTATATTTTTTTTATGTATTTTGGGGGGAAAGGTTTGGTTAGGGGGACTGCTGTCGATCTTTTGCGCTAAACTCTGAGCTCAAGAGAGAAGTGGGGGGTAGCAAAACAACGCCGCCTCGCACACCAACTCGGTGTTGCTCGCGTTAACTCAGAAGAAGTCGAAACAAATAAAAACTGGTGTTTCGAAGATGAGAAGAAGACGTGGAGGCTGGAAGGAAACCTCTGATATTAAACAATAATAAAAAAAGGTGAAAAGAAAAAGCGCACCACGCACACTGAAGAGGCACAGACAAACACACAAAAAGAGAGAAAAAATTTGAGTCCAGAGAGACGTTTGCAGGTGAGAGACTCCGACAGTGTTACGTGGAAGTTCTTTCGATGTGCGTCTTCTGCGGTGTCCTTCTTCACGGATCACCAAAGTAAATCAAAGCTAGTAATAAAGAAAGGAAGACAGTGTTACGTCACCTGCGACGGAGGCACCACAGCGCGCGGGAATAGCGAACAAAAAGAAAGTTGAAAACAGTCGTATGTACACTTCGAGGAGCGGGTTTTTTTTTTTTACGATTGGATGAAAGGGAGAAAAAAAAATGGTGGGAGGGGTAAGTGAAGCGAAACCGGAGAGAGAGAGAGAGGTGGGAACTTGGCGCCTCCTCTCTCTTCTTTGCCTTTCGGGTTTTCTTTCTTGAAAGTATTTCTTTTTTTCTTTGCTGTTAGAGCACTCTTTTTGTTCTTTTTACTGTTTGCCTTTTTGGTGCTTTCTTTGTGAGATAAGTGAGACGGTGTGCGGGTGTGGAGCTGGTCCTGTTCACGAGGACGCCAAGAAGTGTAAAAATAGAGAAAAAAGAAAAAGAAGATGAGCTGAGTGTTGCGGCGTGCTTCAGAGCCACGTTGGAAAAAGAAAGTAAAAATATTTAAAAAAGAAATGCGCGCTGCCCAATCACGAAGAGCCAGAAAAACGAAGCACCCCGATGATAAATAAGGGCACAGCAGCGACGGAGAAGCCTTTTAGGGAATTTTCCAACAATAAGAAGGTGAGGTAATTGGTTGCACTGCACACGCAGCTTCTGACTTCTTTCCGATTTTCTTTTCTTTTTATGCTGCGGCCTCTCGTTCCGCGGAGAGATGAAGTGAGGTGGGGAGTGACGAGAAGACCGGTAAAATGAGAAAAATCGTGTGGGGAACAAGAAGGGAAAAAGAAAACGGCTTTTTTGCTTTTCTGGTCGTATTCGTCTAAGCGGGAAAAAAAAAAGTCCCTCTCGCCTTCTTCTGTTTGGCCTCTTTTGCTTTGTTTTTTGTCAGTTTTCTTTGTTTTTTCTTCTTTCTTCTTTTTAAAGAAGGAGACTGTGAATGCAACAAAGAAGGCAATGGTTGCCGGTGTTGGAAGAAAAGTATGGAGTAGGAGAGGGTGGGGAGTCCTCACACTGTGTGGGAGTGGAGGCGGAATAGGGGGAAGCAATAGACAAAAGAAGCGTTGACTCTGGAAGAGGAAGGAGGGGAGGTGGCGGTGGTGCGTGTCAAATCGTTGCTCGACATAGAAAGAGAGAAGAGAGAGAGAAGAGGACAAACAAAAAGGAAGTCGGAGAAGCGAAACAGAGAGACGCGCAACAGCGCAACATCAACATGAAAAGGCTTGCCGTTCAGCACCGCACCTTGGTACTACTGCACATTTTATCTCTCGCTCTTCGCAGCCAATGCCTTGACAAAGTGCTCCCACTCCAGCGCAGCGTCGGCATTTACATATTGGGCCGACGTCAAGAGCGCCGTCCGTCCTGTGTGCTGCGCGGGTGTCTGTCGCGGCAAACACAGGGAGGAACACAAACAGACCGGCTTCAATAAATGGTTTCTCTCTCTCTGTAAGAGGCAGCGCCAGCCATTGTGTGCGTGTGTGGGTGGGTGGATCTGTGTGTGCACGCGCACCTTCGCATCCTTCCAGCATCATTAATCGCCATAGCGCAGTTTTTTAAGTTTTTTTTCATAGAATTTTTTGTTTTGCTCTTTCTGTATTGTTTGATTTGCTTGCAGGATATGTTTGACTCGATCGATGCCACGCGCGCGTGGGTGCGTGCGTGCGTGCGTGGGGTGTGTTTCGGGGTGGGTAGTACACGCGGTAGAAGTAGCGGTGGTGGTTGGTGTGGGCCTCGCTCCGTCGTCACAGCGGCCTTTTTTTTTATTATTTTTAAACACCAGCTTTAAAAAAAAAATAGTGACAGAAGAGAGCGTTCCGGCAGAGACCAGGCCCACCTTTTTTTTTTCTTTTCTTTCGGTCCCCTTTCTTTTTTTTTTCCTGTGCTTATTGCTCGCTCTCTGTTTCTCGGACGATACCCCATTTTCACCTCTTTGGCGTCTACTTTCTTTCTCCTCCCTTTTTACATTTGCTTTCCAAATGCAAATAGAGAGAGAGAAAGAAAAGGAAACAAAGAGGGGGGAAAAAAAAGAAGCTAAAAGAGGTAAAAAAGAAAAAGGACGAAGCAAAGACAGGCATGTCGGTATGTACCACGTACACCTTGAAGCGCCGTTTCAGAGGCGCAGTCGTGTAGCGGCTCCGCACACACAACAGAGAGAGAAGAAAAAAGAGAAGAGAAAAAAAAAAAAGAGGGAGCAACACGCGTTTCTCGCCTCTCGTAGAGGTAGTCGCCCAGAAGAAAGACAAAGAACAAACAGAGAATTAGGAGAAGAGCAAACGAAGACGTGCCGAGGAAGGAAGACGACGAAGAGGGAGAACGGAAAAAAAAAAAAGGATTCACAAGCGCCATTCTCCACTACGAATGCTTGCTATTATTAACAATAGTAGTAACAATAAAAAGTGCTGCTGCTGCTCCGGTCTGTGCGGTGATCTTTGTGAGCATGTGTGGGTGGATGCGTCCATGCGGTGAGAGGGCTTCGATTCCTGTGGCTGCCGCTGCTGGTGGTATTGCAGATGGCGCCGTGTTAGGCTGGCACAAAACTGCTTCCCACCGGCGCCGCCGCCATCGTACGCTTCCCTTCATCTCCCTCGTCTTCACTCTCCTGTGGTCGACGAGGTGGTTGGAAAAAGAAAATAATGTTGCACACGTTTCCTTCCTGTCGCGTCGCGCACGGAATACGGAGAAGAGCAGGAGAAAGCAGATGTGAAAAGCGCAACTGACAAAAAGAGGCATCTCAGCCCGCACTCACGCACCCGCACGTAAACACACACACACACACACATACACACTCACAAATAAGCACAACAGTACAGCTTACCCTCACCCGCAAAGATGAAAACAGGGAAAATTAAGAAGAGCGACAGGAAGGACCCGCCACCGCGCAGTGATGCGCAGAAAAATGAGAACGAAAACACACGGCACACAAAAAAAAAAGAAAGACTGCGTTCGAAATGAAATGCACGGTACATGTAAAGTGACAGGCAGCTGAGAACAAAGAGCGCAGGCACGCTCAATGCACATATAGGCTGTGTTGACGAAGACGCATAAAAGGGGGAAAAGGAAAAGGAAAAGAAGCCTTTAAAACCTATTGTTTTCCAATCTATCTTCGCAGAAGGACGTTTTATTTTCAAAGGACTACTTTTATTTTGATGGCAAGTGCCGATGGCGAAGCACTGCGATATAGGGAAAAGGGTGTGGGAGAGGGGAAGAGAAGCGCACCTCGTTTTAGAATGGGAAAATGGCACCACGGGCTTCGCCTCAACGTATTCTTGATGTTGTTCGAAAAACAAAATTCGCCGTTGTTGTTTTTTTTTTGTCTTGCCTCTTTTTTTTTTCTCTTCAGCCCACCTGCTCTCTGCTGACGATACTGCGACAGCTTTTCAAACGCCAGCCGGAGAGTCATTCGGGGTGGTACTCCGGCAGGAGGACGATGTTACAATTGTGTGTGCGCTGCTGCGTGAGAGGGACGAACGTTTTGCGTGTGTGCGGCTGTTTGCACTCACAGACAGACACACGCTTACACAAACACACACATACACATACCTGTTCTTCTTGAATTCGCCGACGAGCCTGCAACTGCCACCCTCCACCCACATGCACCTATCAGGTGTCCTCGAAGGTTGGGCTCCGGCCCGGATAGCAGCGCTGCGAGTTGCCGGAGGTGTAAGGGTCATGCCGGAAGCGTCCCATCCGCGGCATCGAAGTCGAGTGGTCGAGTGCGCTGCTGCCGACGTCGCTCTCGCTGTTTGCCTGGCCATCTCTCTCTAAGCGGAAGACGGGCAGCGACGGCTCGAGTCCCGCATTGCTGCTGCTCATCGCACTACTCGCAACACCACCACCACCACCGCCTCCCGCACGTCCGCTCTCCGCATGGGCAGCTGACCGCGGCACGGCGTGCGACAGCGGCAGCGGACTGCTCGGCCCCTCCGCCGACACACTTTGCTCCGCGTCGTCCTCGTAGTCGCCGTCGTAGGCGGAGGCCAGACCGTGGGGGAGGAGGGCGGCGCTGCTCGTCGCGCTCTGCTCGGCGGACGGTGACGCATCCGATGGCGTGGTTGTACCGCGGCTGTTGCTCGGTGCGCCGGCGGCCACACTGCGGCCCAGCGTCACCGGCGACGCCGCAAACGCCATTGCGTGGCTGTGCACCGTGCCGCTGTCGCCGTGGTCACCGCTGCTGTGCGAGGAGGCACGGTGTGCACTCTGCCTGCGGTACGCCGGGCCGCTGCTGCTGCTGCAACGGGGCCCCGTCTCCTCCAGCGCTGCTGCGGATGCGCAGCTGGACGGCGGCGGCGGGGCGGTGCGTGCGTTGTGGCGTGACGCAGCGTGTGTGTCGCCGGCAGCGAATGCAGGGGCGGTGGCGACGAGGGAGGTGCTGTACGGCGAGTCCGTCGCGGGGCCGTGTCCGTGTGGTGCGGGCATGGCGGTGCCACTGTCTCCTGCTGACGCGGGCACGGTGGTCAGCGACAGCGCGGAGGTGGTGGACGAGGACTTGTCGTTGAACGCAGCCGCTCCGGCAGCCGCGGCGGCAGATGGACGCGCTCGTTGTGCCTGCATCGTGGCCGGCGCTGCGCCTGGACGGCGAGTGCGTGTGATGACGTTGACAGTGGGACTGCCCGCACCGGTAGCCGTCACCGCGAACTGCGCAGACACCGTCGACGACGGCAGCATCGCCAGCACCGCGACACCGCTCGTGCTCGCATGACTTGCGTTGAAGATGTCGCTGTCGTGCCGACTGCCGTAGTCGCAGCTGTATTGGTTCGGCGAGAGCGGCAAGGCGAATTGCTGCTGCTGCGCCGGGGGTCGAGACTGCTGCGGGGGGCTGCGGGAGAAATGCGAGCACTCGCTACTACTCGGACCGACGCGGAAGAAGTGCGGGGCGTAGCCACTTGCCGAGGCGGAGCTGATAGCGGTATCAGCTGCAACAGGGGCACGTGGCTGCGGCGCGTCGTCGCCGTGCAGCGCAGACGCGGCCAGTGGTGGCGGCGTGGGTCGATGCACCTCCGCACTGCCACTGCCCGACATACTCGCACGCCGCAGGGCCATGTTCACCTCACTGTCCACTACCTGTGTGGGGGCGATGCGCTGTGCTACTGGATCGCGGTGTCGCCGCTGGTGCTGCTGCTGCTCTCCCCCCTCGGTCGCTCGCTGGCCGCGTGCCCGCCGCGCCACGTTGACGCCGTCCGTCACGTTCTCGGCATGGATGGCGCTACCAGGGCGATCGGTGCGCGGCCTCGGCTGCTGGCCGTCCGCGCTCACATTGTTGCTTCGATTACAGCGTGTACTGGAGCTGCTGCTGTTCTTGGTGGCGCTGCTGCGTACACCGCGCGCATCGCCCTCCTCTCCTCCTCGGCCTGCTGAGGTCGACATGTGCTGCTGCCCTCTCCCTGGTGCCCGCTTGAAGTCGCCCTGCACATTCGGATCCACGTGCACCGCGTGGATAAAGTTGCAGCGCTCGCCGCGGTTGCACATCCGGTTGAAGTAGTAGTGCGCGCAGTGCGAGAGCGGCGTGGCGTGCTCGAGCTCTGAAGGGCTTGCGAGGCCCGAGCGGACCGACTGCAAGCAGATCATGTGCGCCTGCGATCCTTTTGTCACGAGAATGCGCTGGGAGGGAATGGTGGTGGATGGCTGCTTGTTGTTCGGCGCCCACACCGTCAGCACGTCACCGGCGGGCAGGCGGGCGTAGGTGCAGAGGTTCTCGTGGCGCCAGATGTAGTTCACGTGGATCGGGTGGGCCTCCAGCTTCGTGTAGTCGCAGTCCGCGTGCACAAACTTGCAGTTGCCGCCCATCGCACAGCTCTGCGGGTCGTAGGGACGGTAGTTGCGACACAGCACGAGGCGGGTGATGTTCAGCCGGGCAGGCGGAAGGTGCACCACGGCGCTGGAGGGCACGTCATAGATGTACTTGAAGTCCGGATCAAACACCTCTGTCACGTCGACTGCTGGAAGAGGCGGCTGCGCGGCGGAGTGGGCACCACCGCGCGACGCAGGGTACGCCATCGACGAGTGCACCGCCGCTGACGGAAGAGGAATACTGGGGTACATGGAGGGCGGGAAGACTTCTTCGATTCTCACCAAAAGAGCCAAAAAAAAAGAAAAAAGATTTTAAAGAATAAAAGGAGACACGAGCACTAGAGCAAGGAATCGAGGCCTTGCTGAGAGGAGAAACAAACAGGAGAGAAACGAAATAGAAAAAGAGTGAAACAGAACAAAAAAAATGACGCCCTCGAAGTGTACGAGTGGGGAAGCAGACTACAGAGGGGAGCGAAGAGAATTAAAAAAGAGAGAAAAAAAAGAACAAAGGTAAACACCAACGTCAACTCCGTTTTTCTCACCTCTCTCGAACTCGCACGCTTTTTTTTTTCTCTGGTATCCTGCCCGAGAAGCGCTAGTCTCGATGGTGTGCGGTCTGCGATGCAGAGATGCAGCAAACTTATCGCCGACAGCTCTCACGACCGCAGAGGCACAGAGGAAAAAAAAATAGCAGTAGTATTAACGGTAACGGTAACAATAAGCTGCACGAAGAAAAAGAGACAAGCACCTACGAAAAAAAAAACTGAGAAAGTACAGGAAGATTAAAGCGAGTAACAGGATGAACGAAAAGGAAAAAGGGGGAGAAAAATATTCGGAAGACGAAAAAAAAAAAAAACTTAAAGCGAGAGAAACACTTGCCTGTTTTCTATTCCGTTTCGTTTCCTCTTTTCTTCCTCTTCGCCTTTTTCAGTGTTCTTTGCAGCTCTCTTCACGCGACGAATCTTTGCTATCGCGAAAGGAGAACAGATGAACAAAACCGGTTGCTGTTGTCTTTTTTTTTTTTGGTTTTCTCCTGGAGTTGTAATCTTTTCCTTTCCTTTATTTTCTCTTTCAATAGCGGTGAAACCAACTGATGTTTGTTCCTCTCACTCGGTGTGGACCGTTTCTCTCTCTCCTCTATCTATTTCCCTTTACTTCTTAAGCTCGATGACAGGAAGTAAAAGAAAATTGATATCAGACTAGAGTAATGACAAAACGAGAGGAGCTGTGTGGTCACAACTGAACGGCGGAGCGGGAGTGAAAAAAATGCGCAGAGTAGCGGAGTCAAAACGAGTGAACAACAACAAACAAAAAGAAAGGTGCCCTGAGCAAGAAGAAAGAAGGCGATTCCCTTTTTCTGTTAAACGCGTCAAAGACAGGCAGAAAAAAAATAGCTCTAGAACTTATAGAAAAAAGTTTGTTGAAGAAGACAGAAAATCAGCACGGGAAAAAAAGAAAAATTTCAACAGTGTAAGGAACGAAGCAAACAACGCAAATAGCCTTCTCTTTCTTTAATATATTGGTCTTTGCTCGTTGTTAGTGGATAGGGGTCTTCTATTTATTCTGAATTTATTTGCTCTACCTGAAGGATAGTAGGGAAGTGTCCTTTTATTTTTTAGGGGGGTGCGAAGCTTGAAGTCCGCAGGTCAACAATAAAAGATAAAAGAGATGCTGAGAAAGGAGAAATCAAAAAACAAGATGCACCGAAAAAAAACGCTGCCGAATTCTCTTGTGTTTATCTCCTTTTTTCTTTGCTTCTTCTGATATAAAAAACTAATAATTCTTTTTTTTTTCCCGGCTGACAGTTTTGTGTACTTTACTTTTCTCCTCTTCTTTGTTGATTTCCAAAGGAAAATGCTGCTGGTTGTTACGTGCGGCAGGAAAACACACCGAAAGAATGAAGGAAAGTAGAGTATGTCTTCGCTTGCTTTTTTCTTTTTCTTGCGTGCTTGAGTTGGGGATTAAATCAGAAAAGGGAGAAAACGTACGCAACACAAAACTGGCAAGGACACAGAGAGTACAGACAAAACGAAAACAATTAAAAAAGAAAGCAGCCGCTGTACGTATTAGACCGTGCAAGTAGAGGCCGACAAGAAGGAGACTACGCCTGCCTCGTACTACTATTGCGAGTTAGTTCCTGTTGTATTGGTCTTCTTATTCTTTGGTTTCGTATATTTTTAGATTGCTCGCGACGCACACCCACGCATACAAACACAAACAAAAGGCAGGGTGTAGGGGAGCTACCTAAAACTCAGTAAAAGAAAAATAATAACTTTTGGGAAGGATTGGGGAAGGGTGTGTTAAGAGGGGAGGCGTGGTGATTAGAATGCGTAGTTAGTATTAATACAAAGAGGGGGGAGAGAGAGGGGGGCGAGGAAGGGGGGCAAGCGAAGAGTTAGAAGAGAGCTGAGTAAAAAAAAAGGCTTAAAAGAACAAAAAAAATGTAGATGACTTTAAGGAAAAAGCAGAACTCTCTCTCCTGGTGGTAGTGGAAGGTAGAGAAGGCAGAAGAGAAAGGGGAGAAAAAATTAAAGTACACGCAGGAGCAAACAAAAATACACGGAAAATAGTTACGAAAAGTGGGTTTTAAAGCGCTTGAGAGGTCAGAACGAAAAGGGGAAAGGAAAGGTGGAACAGAAAGGGAGAGGAGAACGAAGAAGAGAGAGGTTGCAGCGGTAATAACAATTCGTTTTTCTTTTTTTTTTTACCGTACTACTATTTTCCTCTTTGATTTTTTCAACCTCTTCACGGCAAAAGTCACTAAGCAGACAAAAAAAGGAAAAGAAAAAAAAAGATACAGAAGGAGGAGCTGAATGGTTTTTTTTTTTTCAAGGAGTAGTTTAGAGGAGGAGCAGGTGGTGAGCCGCCACGCGTGCGTCGGCGGTGCACCTGCGAGTCTGTAAGAGTGCTGTGCAACGAGAAAGGAAGCGGGTGTGCAAGAGATCTACACCTTGAGCACACACAAACACAAATGCACAGACAAATGCACAGAGACAGAGAGACACACACACACACAAACACACGCAGCTGCCGTTACGGGTGATAATAAACCAAAATAAAACTCGGGAGCCAAATAGAAAAGAGGACAGTAACAAAAAAAAGCCACGTCTGAAAACAATTTGATTGCAATGAAGTACGGTGTCCCCTGTTTTTGTTTGTTTCGCCCGTGCCCGATCGTCCTCTTTTGGTACGGTGCTACTGAGACTTGCCGAAGAGCGTGGCGGTGGCACAAGAAAAATACAAAATAGAACAAATAGAAAGTAGATGAACTTAATAAAAGAAACACAAATCACGTGCAGAAGCGCGGTGAAAGAAACCTACTCCAAAAGAAAACGAGTCAAAACTTTGTCGAAATTAAGCGATGTACGCACAAAAAAAAATTCTTCCTTCGTGCCTTTTCCCTGAATACTCTTCAATCAGAGAGAAAAGGAAACTGCCTTCGTTTTCCAAATGCTGCGGATGTGAGAGCAACGGTGAAGCCACAAGAAAGAGAGAGAGAGAAAGAGAGAAGGAGGGTGGTGGAGCTTTCTCGGGAGCAAATTAAAAAAAAAAAGAAGGAAGGAAGGAAGGATGTGCAAGCAGAGAAGTATCTCTGCAGTTTTAATGCACGTCGAGCACACACAGGGTGTGGCGCAAACAGTGAGAATTTTTAGAATAAAATAAAATGAAAAAAGATGAAAATCACGAGACGTTGGGTGCAGACCTATGGGAAAAAAAAAATCCGAATAGCGAGAAAAAGGGGTGGATCGATGGTGATATAAACAGATTCTGCCAAAAAAATTGAGAAAAGAAAATAGTTGCCTTGTCGAGCGAGACCTCACAAAGTAAGAGCAGCACGCTGCGTACAAAAAAAAAAATAGTGAAAATAAAAAAGGGAGAAGAAGAATGTGGATACAGCGAGCAAGACCACTATTCCAGCAACCGTGGAGAAGAAAAAAACGGGAAAGAAAGCTGATGGAAATAAGAGAAAGACGGAATAAAAAAATATAAAACACACAGTATTGTTGTAGCGAGATAGAAAAGTAATTGTAAAAGAGGGCAGTGCGCAAACACACACTAAAGCCAGGATTCGTATTCGTAAGGGGAGGGAGGAAAGTGTGGGAAAGAAAGAAAGAGATTTGAGTGGGGTAACGCAAGAACTGAATTGACGCAAGAGGCCAGCGCTCCGTGGAAGGGAGACAGAGAGAGAGAGTAGTTGCGAAAAAAAAAAAAAAGAGAAGATGTGCAGCGCACGAGACGACGGAGGTGTTTGGATCCCTGATCTGCAATTTAGTTTTTTGAGCTGTCAGGGAGCAGCCTTGACCAGCCAAAAAAAAAGAAAAAAGCAAAAAAGGTTTAAGTGGGTCGCCGTGTGCGCGCAAGTTCTCTCCTGCGCTCTCGCTTCTTTTTCCTCCCAGCACGGTATTCGCAACAGCCAAAGCAAGAATAATAACCAAAACCCACCCTTCTTTCGTGAGTCTTTATCGCCTCCAATAACAAAGCAAAAAAGGAGTATTGGAAAGGAAAGAGCAAAAAAAAAAAAACAGAGTTGAGATACCCGGATGATAAACAAACACCGCAACGAAGGGAAAAGGGGAAAAATAAAATACAAGAGATGCTAAGAGGACGTAAGCAGTCAATTCAGTGGCTTCTGTGCAGAAACAGAGGTGACACCGTATCGAGTCGTGCAATTCGCCTCGACGGAGCGCACCCGGATAGAGAGAGCCACACACACAAACAGGCCAAAACAACGGTCCACAAGGAAAAAAAAAGAGAAAAGTGGTAAGACTACAGCCTGACAGTTGCTGTGCCGCTGTCGCTCTTCTTTTTTTTTTGTTTGTCTTCCCAACTTAAAAATAAAAACAGGGCACAAGGTGAAAAACAGAACGCAAATAAAAAGTGAAAGATAAAACAGCACAATCACAATACCAGGGAAAAAGAGAAAAGTGTTGCTGAAAAACAAAAGCCGGTGTTTCCGTTCGTTCGTTCGTTTTTTTTTTTTAGACAATTGAACGAGAGTAGAGAGAAAAAGAGAGGAGGAAATATTGCCAATACTTCCAGAGGGCCTTGCTGTTCCTTTTTTTTTTCTTTTCAGAGCTTTTTGTAGTGTTACACAGTGCCGAGTTGTTTCGCTTTTTTTTTGCCTGTGTTGTTTTCTTTTTTGTTTTTTGTTTTTTTGGTTTATTTGCGGTGTTGTTGATTTTTTTTTTCTGTTGCTTTCTCGGAAAGGTCTTTTTTTTATTTGTTCCAGGAACCCAAGGTCTATTCTACTCTTCTTTTTTTTTCTTTGTTTGTTTGTTTGTTTTCCGTCCTTGCGTTAGGAAGAGCTCAGACAGCACGATCTACCGCACAAACGAGTCTGCCCCAGCAAGACCGCGTAGCGCACAAAGAAACAAAAAAAAAGGTAATTGATCGTTTTTTTCTTTGTTGATGACACGAGAAGGAAAACTTGGAAAGGTCTTGGTATCAACGGTTCTTTTTTTTTTCTTTTTGGTTTTCCGCGTGCGGTCTCGAACACCACCTCCTGGTAAAGAGCTCGCTTTTTTTTTTTTGTTCGTGGCGACGCGTTGAGGATACCTCCGCAGGTAAGCGAGGCCTTGACGCAGCAGCGCACGAAACAAAGAATAAAAATGAAGAGAAAAAAGTGGGAGAGAAGAACAGCCGAGATAATTTATCGTTTTCTTTTTTTGTATCTCTCTTATCTGTTAATTTCTCTTTGATGATTTCCTCCCCTGTTTCTTTGCTTTTTAAACTCTTTTGTTTGTGGCCGTACGTTACCACAAGCGGCGCACGTTTCGCTGATCTAGTCTCTGTGGACTTCCGCCTGTGTGTCCGCGAGGCGAAACAGGAGCACAAGCGGGCGAGGAAAGACAAGAGAAAAAAAGCGGAACTGCGGAAGCGAAGCTGAAAAGGCAGAGAAAGAAGAGAACGCGACAGAGGAAACAAGAAAAATCCGGCGTGTAGCAGCTGCGCAACTGCGGTGGAGAGGCTGAAAAAGGAGCTCAAAACCAATCAAACAAATCACAAGAAACCCAAAGAAAGAGCGAGAAGAGAAGCCGAAGACCGGAGAAAGAAAGTAGTAAAAAAAAAAAACAGAGAATTTATACGAGTCAAAAAAGCCAAAATTGGAAAAAAAAATAGAGGGGAAAACACAGCGGGGGGAAGGGAAAGGGAGAAAAAAACAAGAGAGGAAAATCAGAACGTAGGGAAAAAAAACAATAGAAAAAAAAGAGACACGCAAACGACGAGACAGGCTCAAAAAAAAAAAATATTTTAGAACGCAGAAGAGGAAGCCCGAAAAGGGAAAAGGCGGCTGGGGTAGAAATAATAAAAAGCCGTATCAGGCAAAGAGTATATTTTTTTTTGTTTTCGCTTTTTCTTTTCACGAAAAGGACAAAAACAGAAAATATATATAGTTAAGGAATAGAAGAGAAGGCGCACCAACAAGAGAAAACAGCAAAAGGAGGCCAGCTCGTGCACTCGCGAATGCCTCTTATTGGGCCCGAAAATGACCTATGCGGCGCTTTCGTGCTGCTGCCAACCCGTCAACTCCGTACTTCTTCTCCTCGCACACCGCTTCCTTGACGGATACCTCAAATGGGGGGAAAAAGAGAAATAAAGAGATGAAAGTAGGGAAGAAAGAGAGAAAAAAAATGGGGCAATAGAGAATAAAAGTAAGTTTAAGAGCTAGAGTGTAGGTATATTGGGGGAAGTAAAACACAGAACAGATAAAGAAATAAAACACCAGTGGGCCTGTAGAGGTAGGATAGACAACTACGTAAGATGGTGTTGCAGAAAAACAAGGAAGCCAACGAAGCCAAAAGCCGCAGAACAAAGAAAGAAAAAAAACAGGAAAAACGAAAGCGAGAGAAAAAAAACGCGAGAAAGACGGCGAAAATTTTCGTCAGTGACTTCGTTCGTTTTTGTTTTGTTCCCTTTTTTACTCCCTGAGCAATGTGCACGTGTGTGCGTGAGTGTGTGTTCGGCGTGCAGAATCGTGAACGTTGACGGCTCTGAATTTCTCCTGCGGCGTCAACACCCGCTTGAGAAATCCGACCTCGGAGGCTTGGCAGGGATGCAGTGGGCTCACTCTCTTTTTCTTCTTCTCTTTTTCGTTCCTCCTCAGTAGATGCGAACAGAGACGACAACAACAAGAGGGAACAATAAAGTGAGAGAAAGCGTTTCGTCGAAGTGTGATCCACGCGCAGCCTTTTTTCTTTTTCAGTTCTCTGCGTGGTTTTTTGTTTTTTTCACCTGCTTCCTTTTCGTAGTTTTCCCTTATTGTTGTTTCCTCTTGTCCTCCTACGTAGCCTCTGCTGAGGGAACTTTCACCGTGCTTTGCGTGTCGTCGCCTCTGCAGCGCTGAAGCGGCTTCTTTTTAGAAGCCCCGTTGTCCGCTGCACACGCGAGAGAGCAGGCGTGGTGAGAGGCGCGGAACGAACAGCGGTGACCAGACCAAGCTTGGAGTGGGGAGAGAGAAGGACGAGACTGCACGAAGCACAAAGAGAAAATGAAGGCGAGAGAGAGAGAGAGAGAGAGAGACAAGCCACCACTGTCGAAACGAAAACAGCAAAAGAAAGAAGAAGAGCGAAAAAAAAAAACACGCGAACACAAGAGAGGTTCTCAGGTCGTAGATGCTGAGGCGACGCAAAATTTACCGCGCACACAAACACGCACGAGCCGGAGAGAGCGAACTAGCAAACGCCGAACTCAAAGAAAAAGAGAAAAACAGAGAAGAAAAACAATTATCGAAGCCAAAAAAAAAATAGGCCTGGATAGTAGGAAAAAATAGAACGAATCAAAACAGTTGAGAGAGTGGCGCTTTTTCTTCTCGGCGAAGCGTGTTCGCGATGATGCGGCAGTAAACCAGGTGTGCGTGATTCCGTTAAAATCTCTCTTGCTTATAAGCGTTTTCTTTTTTTTTCTTCTCTTCTCCTTTTTCTTTGTCCTTCCCGAAGAGAGGTCGACCGAAAAGAGGTGCAAATGGATTGCGCGCTGCTGATCCCCTCGTTGCTTCGAATTGGTGTGTTTAGTAGTAGTGCGGGTCGAGGCTGATGGGTGCAATCGTGTGTTTCTCGCGAGTGTGTGAGTGTTTTATTTTTTTCTTATCTTTCTTCGTGTTTGTGTGATTAATGAAGAGAGTATTATGTCTTTTTCTTTGTTAAGCGAGTACAAGTCGCAAAGAACCTGTGTGAGCAAGTGTGTGCGTGTGTGTGTGTGTGTGTGTGTGTGTGTTTTTTTTTTTTCGATTGAGTGTAGGGTGGGGGGGAAAAAGGAAACAAGAGGGAAAGAAAGAGGGAAGAGAGAGAAGCGATGAGCAAGAAATGCGGCAGCGAGCACACGACGCAGCAGCAGGGACTTTACCCTCTGCACCCTCTCCGCAGGCAGCGACTCCTTTTTTCACTTATTCATTTGTCCTCTCCTGCCTTCGCGTGGTTCATACACACACAGCGACCATCATTGAAAAACCACAACACACTCCATGCGTTACGCGTGCACCTCCGCGGGAGCAACAGCGGCAGCAGCGCAGCGCACATCACTGTGTCCGTCTTGCATTGGCGAGCTACGCAGTAAGGAGCTACAGCGAGGAGGGAGCCGAGCACACACAAACGCAAAGACGCACGCACTAAAACCGACGAGCGCGCGAAAGAAAAAGGGCCACGTGCGGCCTCTTTCCGCTCACAGTGCGCTCATCACACGCTAGTCATAATCCTTTGTAAACTAGTCTTTAGTTTTCGTTTTTTTCCCTTTTTTTTGATGCGAGACTCAACACAACAACTATGAAGCGGTCGCCATGAGGAGGAGGCGCCACCGAGAAGACAGAAAAGACAACTAACAAACAAAGGGAAAGGGGAGAAAAAAAACATTTTTTTTGTTTTTGGTGTGTGTGTTCGTGGTGGCTGATGTGGGGAGGGAAAGCCGCGGTGCAGACGCGACATATAATAACTAAAACGTAAGGGAAGAAGGGGGAAGCGAAGAAAGGGCCAACGACACGAAAGAGAGAGAAACGAAGTACGTCGCGCGCCGCTCCCACCGCAATACCCGCAAGAGAGGTAAAGAGAAAGCGTAAAGAGAGAGAGAAGGGCGGCACCCACCAATGTTTCGCACCAGCTGGTGAGATCAGAAAAAAAAAAGGAGCTGAATGAAACAAAAACAAAAAAAGAAAACGGTTTCCGCACACACACGCTCACACACATAGAAATAGAAAACAACAACACACATCGAGCTTACTCGTAACTTAGATGCGAGACGACGGCGACGGCGGCATCCAGGCCGAGGTCTCCAGGTCGCCGTAAAATGACCAGTCCACCGGGCCGTTGCTGAGGCTCCCCAGCGACTGCCCGAGCGGCGACACCGGGCTGCCCGGCGCGACACCCATCGAGGGGTGCGCAGGGACCAGCAAGTACACCCCATTCGAGTTCCCAAGGTGTGCCGGCGGGGGCGGCACCAAGGACGTCGGCACGAAGCCACCCGCACCAGGCCCGGCAGCGCTGGAGAAGAGAACGTAGGGGCTGCCGGTCGCTCCCAGCGAGTTCGGGGAGTTCGTGACGTGGAAGGTCATCGGGGCACCCGCCGGCGGTGGCGGTGGTGGAGGAGGCGAGAAGAGATTCGGCGGGTAACCAAAGGCTGTGCAGGGTGGCAGTGGCGGCGGTGGCTGCTGCTGCTGTTGCTGCTGCTGCTGCGGTGCGACTCCTGCTGCTGCTGCACCCCCTCCATTCCGCACCGCGGCTGCATCGCTGTTCGTGTTGTCTGCGCCGCCGCTGCGCTGCGAGGGAGAGGTGGGGGAACGGGTGACGATCGGAGCGACGGCTGTCGGCGCCGGTGCCCGCTTGAAGTCGCCCTGCACATTCGGATCCACGTGCACCGCGTGGATGAAGTTGCAGCGCTCGCCGCGGTTGCACATCCGGTTGAAGTAGTAGTGCGCGCAGTGCGAGAGCGGCGTGGCGTGCTCGTGCCAGTTCGTGCTGCCCTTCGTGACAAGAATGCGCTCCGACGCGATCACCTCCGACGGTGGACGTTCGTTTGGTGCCAGCACCGTCAGCATCTCCCCCGCTGGCAGGCGAGGGTAGGCGCACAGGGCCAGGCTGCGCCACGCGTAGTTCACGTGGATGCTGCACCGCGACACCCCTGTCACGTCGGCGTGGACAAACTTGCAGAGATCCCCCTTCGTGCACCGCCCGGGGTGCTCTGGCGTGTAGTTGCGGCACAGCACAAGGCGCGAGACACCGAGCGAGGGGTGGGGCCGGTGCACCACCCTCGAGGCGGGCACCGAGAGCAGCGTCTTGAAGTCCGAGTCGTAAACGCTCACGAGGGGGTCGCGGCTGCTGGGGTTGCTGTGACGGCTGCTGCTGCTGCGTGCGCTGACCGGCGTGTGCGGCGCGCCGCCAGAGAAGGAGCTGCCGCGGGAGTGCTGCGTCTGCTGGAGCGGGTGGTCGGAGAGCTGCACGGGAGAGGCGGGTGTCATCGTTCTCATCGGGACGTTGACGCGTGGCGTAGTGCTCGTCGGGGACGGAGTGCCGGAGTGCGGGACGGCGGGCGAGGTCGGGGAGGCAGCGACGCGCTCGCACCCACCCGGACCACTCAAGGTGGAGAGGGCGAAGGCGGGGCAGGCGTGGGCCGGCTCTCGCAGTGCCTCCTCCTCCATCGCCATCGTCGAGTTCAGCGGTGTACTCTTTCCCCACTGCGGACTCCCTGCAGCAACGGCAGCAACAGAGAGCGACGGCGAGTTGGTTCCGCCTGTTCCGCTGGTGCCCCGCCGCGACTCCTGCGACATCACTTCACTCATCTCACTCACGCTGTTGCCCACCGATGCCGTTGTGGTTGCCAGCGGCGAGGAGGCCGCTTTGGGTGATGTGCCGAGCGGCACCGGTGCGGCGAACTTCACCGCCGGCACAATCGTGCTCGTGTGCGGGCTGTTGCCCTCCGAGGAGGACACGCTGATGGGCAGCGGAGCCGCACTCGGCGCCACCACGCCAGCTGCGCTGACCGCCGACGTTGTCACTGTCGCCCCAATCGGCGCAGGTGACCCGCCGCTGCTTGCCGATGTAAAGAAAGGCGCAGGCCGCGAGAGAGGAGACTTTGTGGCCGCGCTGCTGCTGCTGCTGCCCGGCACGCCAATGATGCCGCCGCCCACCACACCCACATTCGATGCCGTCGCTGCGCTTGAGTTTGCCGAGGCGGAGCGCAGAGGAATCAGGCTGATGTTCGTCCCACTGCCGACGTTGGTGAAGTCGCCGAAGTGCGATTGGTACGAGGATGACGCGTTGGTGAAGAAGTTCGTCGCTGGTGCGGTGGTGTGTGGGGAGGCGGCGGCAGTGGTTGGGGTGGGAGGCGCGACAGCGAAGCCGGGCGTCACCACGGTGGAGGAGGTAAAGTGCGATTGCATGGTCGGCACCGTTGACATCGTCAAGGGTGAGCAACAGAGGCCGAAATAAATAAATAAATAAATATGAAAGAAGTCGGGTAGAGAGAAGCGCACACGGAGAGGTGTTCGGTGCCCGTGCGGCACTCTCACTCTTCGTCGCTAAATACAAACAGGAAAGAAGAAAAAGAAATAAAAAGACAAATTTTGATGACTGCTCGGTTTGTTTATTTTTTGATTGTTGTGGTGGTGGTGGTGGAGTGGTGAACGCAGCGCACTTTAGCACTTCTTCAGCTGGTCACGCTGCCGCCTCTGTCAGACGAAACACAGAAGAAAAAAAAACGAAGACTAAAAAAACAATCTACAATTTATTATTTTTGAAATGGCACTCTATCACGTGGAAAAATGCGTCTCAAAAGAAGAAAGAACTCCCGCACCTTCTTTTTCTCTCGTGCTTGTGCAGCTGCTACGCCCTTTGCTCCTTCGGGCTCCTATTCCCGTAAGCCGCCTCCTTCGTACTGCTCTACGTGGGCGGGGAGAACGGAGCAGACAGGGAGGGGGGAAGGAAAGAGAACGCGGGGAGCTGGCGTCGCAACACAAACACGCGAAGGGCAGCAGAACAACAAGTGAAGAAGAACCGAGAGAAAATAAAAAATACTGGATGCCAGACACGCAAAAAACGGAATAGGGGAATAAAAATAGAATAATAAAATTTTTGATGACGGAGTTTCACGCAGAACAACAAAGAAAAGGACGGTGCGATGAGAGGCGCAAAGAACGACAACACCAGAATAACAACAACGGATTAACACTTCAGAAAGTCGCGATCACCGTACTCCCGTCTCTTCTCCAACGAGAGACGAGGACGCTGCGACACGCACACTCGTTGTTGCCTTCGGTGCTGTCCGCGTTGTCGATGGAAGTTGTTTTCTGCTTGTCTTTTTCTTTCTTTTTTCTCGTCAGCGAAAACTCCGAAGAGAAACAAAAACACAAAAAAGTTGAAAGCACAAAGAGAAAGTGGGAAGGGATACAAATTTTGTTGTTTTTTTTTTAATGAAATATAGAAGTAAAAGGAGTACCACAAAATGATCAGCACAGCACCACACACGCAAACGCACACTCGTGTTTGACGTGACGCGTGTCTGCCTTCTGTGTTCTGCACTTCGTAAATATACGTGTAGCGTATTTGGTTTGCTCGTTCGTTTGCTGAGAGAACAAAACTCAACGTCCCTTCTTCTGTTGTTGCTGTTGTGTATTTTGAGAGTTATGCCACAGCGGTAAACGGAGGAGGGAGCGGAGGTGCCACTTCAAGCAATAGAAGAAAAAATTTTTTTTTCAAATTGGCTTAATAAAAAAAGAAAGGAATAGAGTGAACGGCGCCGTCAGAGTATTCCTCGGCTGTGTCCACAGAACGCACTCTGCACACAAAGAAACACGCAGAAACGAACAAAGAAGCCAGGAATAGAGGAAGAAAATCACAAAGAAGAAAAAAAAATACAAGTGAAAAAGAAGGAAAAGAAAAGGCAAAAGGACGGTGGCCGCGTTGCAACTGCCGTCGCGCCAAATAATAAAGAGAGAAGAAGGAACCAAAGAGAGCAAAAAAAAAACCGAAGGGAATAGTGTTGTGTTGTGTGTTTGTGTTTCCTCAGCAGCAGCAGCAGCCACGCTTTGTGTTGAAGTCACTCGTCTTCTTAGTATTGTTGAAAGGGAGTGGAGGAGAAGGTGGAAGGGGAGAAAGCGCAGGCAGCGCGAATAAACAGGCTCGAAAGCGTGGAATAATGCAAAAAAAGGAGACTATTTGTATTTTTTTTTTGATGGAAGTAAAACAATTTTGAATCGATTCTTTATTGTTGTTCCAAGTCCGTCTGCTCTGCTCCGCTCTAAGGCATCCGAGCACGGACTGTCTTCGCTCTGGTGGCCCTTCGCGCACCTGTTTGGCCTTTTTTTTTTAGGAGGAGGGGAGGACGGATTATGAGAGGCAAATCAGAACACCTATTTCTGGTTCACAAGAACAAAGAAGATTGAAGGCAGCAACACAATGAAATACCACAACGGACCAAAGGAGAAGTCGAAGAGGAAAACAAACAAAGAGAGCCTTACCAAGCGGAATAGAAGCAAAGGAAAGGAGCGGAAAGCCGCGAGAATGCACAGAGAGAGAGAGAGTGAAGAACGAAATGAACTCAACGAGAACGACGTGAAGAATAAAGGTTGAAGCGATCGGATCAGCAGAGAGAGGGATGCGGTAGAAACGAGGCGGAAAAAAAAAAGAGTAAAATCAAATTCAAAGTAAAAAAACTTTCAGGCAGACGAAGATGCGCAATGTCCCTCACTTCTTCGCAACGGGCAATTGGGATTGCACACGTTAAAAGGCAACCGTGCAGGCAATTCTGAGTTGAAAAGAGAAAGCGAGAGACGGAGGCAGAGAGCGGCTCAGCGACGGCGGCTCGTTCCTTCGGTGCTCGTTTCTCTTCGACGCACCTTTCCCCTTTACTCTGCTTGGCCGCTTTTCTTCCTTTCGAGGAAGGCGTGTCGGCGTACACGTTGGACGACACACAAAGCGAGCTGGAAGCGACACGCAGCGATGGCAAGTAACGATCTTATTGTTTCTCCTTTTTGCCGCCGGGAAAGAGGAATAGGGCGTGGACAAACAGGAAGTACCGCAGCCGCTGTCTGTGGAGTTGTGCTTTCGATGAAAGGTGGTGTGAGGAGTGAGAGGGGCGTGATGTAGCGTCCGTGTGTGTTTGCGTGTGGGGAAAGTAAGTAATGACGGAAGGCGATGGGGGCTCGCAGGGAGAAAAAGAGAGAGCGTGCGTATGGGTATCGCGTGGTGTAGATCCGGAGAAGCAAGAGACGGGGAGACGGGAAAGGGCAGGGGAGAGGGGTAGGATGAAAAGTAGAGAAAAGCAGCGTGTTGACCTCGCAACTCGTGCGGGGGTTTGTGGGAATGCGCATGTGTACGAGAGGGAGAGGAGAGGAGAGGAGAGGAGGGCACCGCGCGCAAAGCTCGTCGACGCTGCCCGCACTCCCCCTACGCAGTCATACGTGTTGGTTGTGGTCTCTTCTGCTCTCCGTCTCCTGCACCACAAGCGCCTGCATAAATACCGGGGAACTACCACGTGACGGAAGACCAACACACTGAAAAACACACCGCACGCAACAGGAATATGCAAGCCACCGCTTCTCCTGCAGCGTCCCCCAAACTTGGCGGTTGACGTCAACTCGTGGAGTTAAACCAAAGCAGCATATCTAGTTTATGATCGGCCGACTGCCCGCACCGCCGTTCTTGTTGCTGTTGTTGTCGGTCTCATTCTTTTTTTTTTTCTTTTGATTGAGACTCAGAAGCGAGGCGACGGCGATGTGCAACGTGTCATCAAGATGCAAGAAAAACGCAGAGAAGTATCAAAGAAAAAAAAGAGGAGAAAACCAGTTCAGCTGTCCGAGAGAGAAGTAGGGGAAAAAAAAAAGAGAAGGAAAGCGAGCTAGCACACCGCCGCTGCAGCGCACCGACAAGATCAACGACACCAGAGCACTTACACACGAACACATAGTGAGGCACCAATACGCACTGGAGAATGCCCACGAGTGGCACAAATTCAAAAAGGATAAGTGTCTAGGGCAACATAAAGGAGAGAGACAGATACGCGAACACTTATGCACATGCTTGGGGGATGCGCAGAGCACTCCTTGCGAAAGCACACCACAACAACTACAAAATAAAAGAGTGTGTTAACGGTCATGGCGACAACCATTTGCATGACTTTCTTTCTCTATTGTCCCTCAGCAGCAGCAGGAGGAGGAGCAGGAGGCGAGAAACGAGCGAAAGCGAGAGAGAGATGCCGAGCACACGCACACACACACACAAACACACACAGCGCGCCTACTCTCCGTCTTTCACCGCCGAGCCTCCACTCTTTTTATCCTTCGCCTCTACCGAATCGTCACTGGCGGCCCGAATGCGCGAGATCAGCACACTCGTTGAGATGCCAGGCGTGCGCGGCACCGTGCGCAGAATTCCCAGACGCCGCGGCGCCGCGTAGTAGGTGTCGGTTGGCGTGTTGTACTCCTCCCCACAGACTACGATGTGTATGTTATAGTACTGAATCATCTCCTCCGTCACCCCCGAGACCGGCGAGTTCGGGATCACCTCGGAGACGTACTTGCAGAGCCGCACCTCGTCCACCCTCTCTTGGGTTGTCATGATGGGCGGGCGCTTGTAGCACGCACACTCCTCATCGCCGCACACGCCAACGATGAGGCGGTTGCCGAACTTGAGTGCGTTGGCCATCAGCTTCTTATGCCCGGCGTGGCAGAGATCAAAGACGCCGTCAATGAAGACGTTACACACCGGCGTGAAGAGCGGCACGTTGAGCGAGTAGGAGAGGTCGACCATCATCGCAATGAGGTACATGATTGTGCCGGCAACGGAGAAGACGTCGTTAAAGAGGGAGCCGAGACACAAAAAGAAGACCACGGCGTGGATGCGGCGGCGTGCGAGGTGGCTGACGTACACCTCGATGGAGAGCAGACCAACAATCATCGCGTCGCCGATCACACTCAGCAGGTTGTACTGGCTCAAGGGGAGAAGATAAAAGACAGGCAGCACACGGGCGGCGAGGCAGAGCACGATGATGCCCTTGTACCGCTTCTTCATCCGCAGCAGAGCGATGTTGGCAAAGGTGAGCACGACGAGCGTGTTGTAGCCCGTCTGCGCGTAGGCCATCACGTAGACCAGAATGGTGCGGCAGATATCGGGAATAAACCACCGCGCTACGAGCAAGAAGACCATCGCGAAGGAGAGCTCCGAGTCACGAAAGCAGTACGTCGCGATGTAGGCCACGTTCTTCACCCGATCCTTCTTGAGGTTCGAGGCGTTGATGCGGCCCAGCACCGTGTTGAGCTCGATGAGCTGCAGCGTCAGCAGAAAGTACCACTTCGTGCCAATGTCCTCAATGTGAAAAATCTCCAGCAGCGTCAGCGCCATGAAGACACGCGCCATCGACGAGCAGATGCGAGAGAAGATGTCGCCCAGACTCGTGGCACTGCGGCAGCGCTTCGCATGCACGCCGTCCACGGAGCCGCAAACAATCGACACCACCAGCAGCAGAATCGCCAGCACCGTCGCCGTCTGCA
This sequence comes from Crithidia fasciculata, assembly GCA_000331325.2. Classification (NCBI taxonomy): domain Eukaryota; phylum Euglenozoa; class Kinetoplastea; order Trypanosomatida; family Trypanosomatidae; genus Crithidia; species Crithidia fasciculata. The sequence continues at coordinate 581,876 of CM003421.1, read as the reverse complement.
CCGTGCGGTCTGTGTGGAAGAAGTCGGCGTAGGCCGCCTGGGGAGGCTGCAGCAGCGCAGCCCCACCGCCACCGCTTCCACCACCGCCTTCCGCACCGCCAGTAGGCGACAGCTTTGCCCAGCTCAGCTTGTCGTCGCCGCCGTGTGCGTGTCCGAGCGGCACCTGCCCCGCCCCGCGCAAGCCGTAAGCCTGGAGCGTGGACTTCATGTCATCTAGCACCTCGCTGGAGCTGGAGGTGCCGTGGCCGAAGTTGTAGTAGGTGCTGATGAGCTGATACGCCTGCATGCTGCTCAGGAGACCAGCGAGGGTGATCGCGTTCGGCGCCACCTGCTCACTGAGGCAGGTGTAGCTGATGAGGCGCCATGCAGGGAGGAAGAGACGCGTGACGAAGCTGACGGGGCGGGTGTTGACGTCGCTGTTGGCGCGGTAAATCAGCTCACGCTCCTCCGTCGTGAAGAGAAAGCTGTGGTCGAGCAGGTGGGACGACATGTTGACGGAGAACAGGGGAAGGGAAAAAAAAATAAGGGTAGAAAGATCCAACAGATCGAGTGCTGGAAAAAAAATATATATTCGACGAACAACGAAGAGAGCACGGCGTTGAGGAGTGCTTGCTTTCAAATGGACGCGTTTTCCACTCTCTGTGGGTGTTCTTGGAAGGGGGTCTCTCGATGACTCCACTTGCGTGATCGATAGTTAAAACAAAAACAAAAAAAAATATATAGAAGCTTTAAAAAAATGGCGGTACTTGGTGAAGTTTTTTTTGTGTATTTGATAGTAATATATTTTTGTTGTTGTTGCTAACTGACGTGTATATGAGTACGTAATGTGAGTATATCGCCTCTGCGCCGTTGTTTTGGTGTATTCCCTTGCTGTATTTTGATGAAGGAATGTACTATGGAAAGAGCGACGTCGGGTCGCAACGGCGTACCTTTCTTTCCCTGTTGTGACAAAGGATTCACTTCCTCTCAAGAAGCTGCCTGTACACAGAAAGAAGAAGAAGAGTGTGAAGCGGGGCAACTTCAGGTGGCTTGGCGAGCCGGTGCTGCACTGCGTGCGGCTTTGCGTATGGATGTGCGCGATTTACGTGTCTTCTGTGGCCCGCAGTTTCTCTCTCCCAACGTGTGTGTGTGTGTGTGTGTGCGTGTGGGTGTGGCGGTCGCACGTTTAGACCTCGACGTGCAGAAAAAATAATTAGCGAACCGTCTTCCTGGGCAGTGTGACGCGTCAGCGAGCTGTGCTGTTTGGCTGTGTAGAATCAGGGTATGAACAATATGACTCCACACCTTTCTATCTCTTCTTCTTTTTTTTTTTTTTTTGATTGAACTGAACCGATTCGTGTTTCTTTGATCCTCCGTACTTCTTTGAGTTCGGTGCGATGAAGAAAAAAAAAGAAAAACATAGTGGGAGGAGGAGATGGGGAGTTGCACATAATACATGAATGAGTAAGAGCGGGAGATTGATACGCTCCAAGCGGACAGCAGAGCAGCATGCGCTGCGTGTACATCCAGACCAGCTTTCTCAGGTGCGAGAGCAGTACTTGCGACACACGCTGCTTCCATTTTTTTTTCTTTGGTTCCCTTCCGTGGATTGTGTTACGGCAGAGTGTGCAAGGCGCCGCATGATGAGCTGCTCCTTTCACACACATGCACGAACACAACACACCTTTATCTATCACCACAGCACGAAGCGGTCGGTTGCGCCTGCAGAAAGGGGAATATGCCGGCTACGCCCACAAGAGCATTTTCTCTAAAGCCGGAAAACACAATCAGTTCCGGTAAAGCGCACATGTTTTCTTTCCTTTATCTCCGTCTATATTGTGTCTTTTTTTTTTTGCTGAGGGCTGACGTGTCATTTACATAAAGAGAGATATACACAATGAAACATTCTCGTCTCTCGCATTGGGCTCTAATCCTTTGAGCCGCAGACGGAGATTTACACAAACACACACACACAATAACAACAATAATTTAAAAGGAAAGGAAGAGAGAATAGACGGGCAGGATACAAGACGAAGAGAGAGGCTGCTGTACATGTGCTTGGGTACCCATACCAACACTCACATACACACTTACACCATGCTTCACACACAAACTCACACGCACGTGCATGCTCGCATGCAAAGCTATAAAGATAAAAACAAAAGTGATCTACAAAGTAAACAACGGTATCTTATGTACATGATTGCACTGCGGACGAGGTGTGAGCATCGTGATGTGCTTGTCGGCACATGCGTGTTGGGTTGGCGATGTAAAAAGAGAAGGGGAGAAAAGCATCCTCTTCTCTGTTATCGAAACACTCGTCGTCTTGGAAGCAAACGACACAGGTGACTTCGGGAAACTAAAAGCGAAATTGAAGAGAGGAGGAAGCCTAAAAGAACGTAATTTCTTACAAGCATCATCGCAAAAAAAAAAAAAGATGAAGGCGACTAATCACTGAGGGCGGCCTACCGTTATACAACTATGCTCTTCTCTTGCCGGTGTTCTTGATCTTGTTTTGCGCTCTTCGCTTTCTTCCGCTCCGGCGTCGCGCACAGCAACACGCACACGCCAGTAGCAGTAGGCGAGCAAAAAAAATAAAAAAGAGGGGGAAAACGCAATTCGCAAACAGAGACGGCGCGCGGAGAGAGTCACACCAGATTAAAAAACAAAAACAAGGGTGGAAGAATGGAGAAAGGGAAACAGAAAAACATATATATGAGAGAAGACAACGAGAGTAAAACAACGCCAAGAAAACGAAGTCGGAGAACAAATAGAAATATTTATTTAAACAAACTGGAAAGTTGACACGCATCGTTGTCAGAGCAGCGCAACAGACGAAGCCACTGATAAATAGAAGGTTGAAGAGGAAAACAAAAAAAGTGGAAATATAACGGCGGAAACAAAAGGAAAGCAAAAAGCAGGCAAGAAAGGAGATACAGAGAGGGCGAGCAATAGGGCTACTAACAGCCTAAACCTACTCCTCCTCCACCACCTCCTCCACCAGAAAGACACCAACAATGGCACGCCGCAGCTCCTCAGCGGAGCACTCGAAGCACGCACCCCAGCGGCACGGATCGCCATCCAGCAGCTGCACCGACCCCACGCTATTCTCTGGCGCACCAGGCACGATGGGCCGCATCCCGCGCTGCTCGCCGTCGTCGTCGTCGTCATCTTCGCCCACCACGTACACGCGGTTAATAACGCCGACTGACGTCCCTGGCACGCCGTGCAGCACACCCGTGTCGTAGGCAACCAGCGAAATCGTCAGGAGGCCGCTAACACCACTGCAGGCACGCAGCAGCGCGAGGGGGTCGGTGCGGGCGGCCTCGTTGTCTTTCAGCACGTCCACCGCGCGCAGCGGCAGCTTCAACGTCGCAAAAGCGTTGTTGGCGATGCTCACCACGTCCTGGCTGTCTACCGGCTGCGTCCGCCAGTCGTGCACGCTGAAGGAGGGCAGGGCGTACAGGAAGTCCTCGGCGGAGAAGATGTTGTTGTACCGCTTGTACTTGCGCTTCTCGTCCTCCTCGAAGCTCAGCGGGGCACCGCCAAGGAGCGTCGGCGTCTCGATGTTCATCATCATCTCCGTTGCAGCGAGCGCCAGGCAGGAGCAGGCGGCAGAGAAGATGGGCTTAAACGGGTGGTGCACGAGGGCGTGCGCCATGTCGTAGCCCTTCACGTTCTCGAAGTCCGCCTCCATCGACGACTCGGTGCTCAGCAGGATCGTGCCACGCGCGCGGAGGTCGATGTGGTCCCAGCTGCACACGGCACTGAACAGCACGCTCAGCGGGCAGGCAAGGGTGCGGTAGAAGGAGGACGGGTTGGCGTCCGACAGCACCACCATTCTCGTCGCGGCCTCGTAGTCCATGACGAAGGCGAAGCTGCTGCCGCTGCTGCCGTTCCACACCGCCGGGTCCGACGCAACCACGTCGACGTCGTACTTCACAATCAGCTTGCGCTTGTCCGGCACCGCCAGCACGTACTGGATGGCCGCCAGCAGATCCTCCTCGGTGCGCAGCTTGTAGTCGCTCTGCCGGCTGCCGCTCGCAGCGCCGCTGCTCCCCTCCTCCGCGGCGGCGGCAGTGATGGCAGGCGGTGGGTTGCCCTCGTAGAAGTCGTAGTGCGTCGTCGACACCCGCACGGCGTCGTCGAGCGCGTAGTGCGAGTAGTTGAAGATGACGAAGGCGGCCCCCTCCAGCGGCATATCGTGGGAGAGGAAGTATGAAATGTGGAAACCAGAGAAGTTGAGAAAGCGCTCGACGTTCGTGCCGGAGAAGCCAAGCCGCTCCACCGCGTCGGCCAGCACCGTCACCGGGTACGGCTTCATCGGGTACTCGAAGCGCTGGTACTTCATCGGCACCGGCGGCGGCAAGAAGTACTTGGCACGCTGCAGCACGTCGTCCTGGAACTCCTTCCCATTCAGCGCCTTGATCACCTTCCGGTCCTTCGAGGCGACGATGTAGCCGTAGCCCATCACGGCGTTGTACAGCCGGTTAATCGTCACGTGCCACGCCTTGCGGAAGCGCTTCACGTTGACGTCGGCGAGGCGCACGAGACCGCGCTCCTCGTCGAGGCCGATCACGATGGCAAAGTGCGCCGGCTCGGGGCGGTCGTCGATGCGGAGGTTCAGGCCAACGTTGATGTCGAAGCTGACGAGCATCACACTCTGTGACTTCACCACCAGCCGCAGGTGGTTGAGAAACTCCGTGTCCGTGATGTTCGGCTGTCCGTCGGCAGCGCCATCGCGTCGTGCGGGCAGAATGAGGCCGATGCGCACGTCCTGGTTGATCTGCAGCTGCTGCAGAAAGAGGTGGTACCACACGTACGCCGTCGCGATGGACGCCTTCACGCTGCACCCGACAATCATCGACAAGGGCAGGCGAAGCTGCTGGCAGATCTTCGTCAGCGGGATGCCGCGCAGCTTCACATCGCACACGTTCGCCTTGCTCAGCAAGTTGCGGCTACTCTGCTTGCGACGGGCGTTGTCGCTGAGGAGAAAGGTGACGGAGAGGTGGTGCAGCATCGCCAGGCCGAGCACGTGCGGAGCGATCTTCACGTCGAGCACGCTCGTCATGAGCCCGCCAGCACTGCTGCCGTCGAGCACAAAGAGGGGGAAGATGGAGGGCACCTTCGGCGCGAAGTTCGGCGTTGTGAAGACGCGCACGAAACCACGCGAGAGGGAGGTGTAGGGGTCGGTCTGGTTCACCGACTCGTACAGCACCTGCAGGCTCACCGTCTGCTGCTCCAGCACCAGGTTGGCAAAGGCACCCTCGAAGCGGCGCAGCTTGGCGGCCGTCTGCTCCTCGTCGTCCTCGTCGTCGTCCTCTGGGAAGGTCAGCGGGTACTGCTCCTTGGTGAGGTGCGGAGTGAGAATGGTGGCGGTGTGCTTCACCGGGTCGAAGCCCAGCAGGATGCCGAAGTGCCCGACGGACTTGCGCACGTAACGGGCCGACTGCATCACCTCTGCCACCTCCTCGTCCGATTCACACATGTTGCTCCGGAGCCGCAGCTGGGCCTGCTCCATCACGTAGGGGTCGAAGTTGAAGATGTAGGTGGACTTCTCCTCAGCAAGGTGCTGCATCAACTCCTTGCGGAAGTTGGCGAGGCTCGTGATGGGAGGGTGCTCGCCCATGCCGCTCACGTTGTCCTCCGACTCGGGGTCAATGACGGTGGTGTCGAAGATGGCCGCCTCGCAGTGGATGTTCGGCAAGTCGCGCAGCTCCTCCTCGGTCAGAAAGCGAGCTGCCTCCTCGTCCTCCTCGAACTCATCCGGGGCGCAGTGGTCGTTGTAGGCCGCCGTGCGGTGGAAGCAGCTGTGGATGTAGTCGTTCGTGACATCGTACAGCTCCGCGAGGGTGACAGTGGGGAGGGAAATAAAGTGCACGCCCATGTGGTTTGCCCGCAGCACCTTCTCGATCGGCGTCGGCACTCCCGACACGAAGCTGATGGCCAGGGCAGCGCAGCACAGCCACGAGCACGGCGCGCCAGTCAGCAGAATTCGCTCCACCTCCTGCTTGTCGTAGATGCCCTCCTCGGTGTGCGGCACGACGTCGCTGAAGCGCGGAATGGGGGCGAAGAAGTGCTCCCGCACGTGCTTGACAGCGGAGCTCTGGCGGCGCGTGATGACGTTCATGCCGTCCACCGCACGCGCGTTGTCGGCGGCGGTGGTGTCGTCCGGCATCGGCAGCCCACTCAGCGACGCCTCCAGCGAGGCGCGACGGCGCTGACGGCCGACGGCGAAAACCTTCCCGGACTCGCTCGCCGGCCGGTCCCCGGTGCTCGCATTCGGGCCGCCTCCCGCCTCGCGCGGCATCGCCGTCGCGGAAGCCGAGGGCGTCGCGGAGAACGGGGCGGTGGAGCTGTTGCCGCCGTCGAAGCTGAGCTTGATGCCACGGCGGCCACCACTGGTGCCTCCAGTGGGCGGCGTGACGGCGTTGGCCGGCTTCTTGAAGCCAATTCCCTGCCGCATCGCCGCCCCCTCCTTCCGCGCGGCTGCGTTGGTGATGAGAGATGGCCCGGCCGGGGCTGCCGCGGGTGGTGGCGGCGCCTTCGGCTTCACGAAGCTTCGCTGGGCCGCCTTGGGAAGGTAGCCACCGCCGTCCTCCCGCTCATCGTCGCTGCTGCTGGAGTCGTCAGAGCCGCTGCTGGCGTCGGGGGTGTCCACGACGTTGCTCTCATCGATGGAGAAGCGGTGACGGGGGGACGCCTTCGGGGCGGCCTCACGCTTCGGACTCGCTTTTGCCGCCGGCTTCGCGGCTGCTGCTGCTGCTGCTGCGGGGGGAGAGGAGACGGGGGAGGTGGAGGGGAACGACATCTGTGGCACAATGGGTCCTCGCTGCGGCCGTCCCGCCGGCTCGCTGGCTGTCTGCTGGATCGGCTGGAGGTGGTGGTGCGCACCCGCGGTGTTGCCCGACTCAGGGGTCGGCGGCAGGGGCGAGGTCCTGCGAAAGCCGTTGCGTGCCGACCCCGCGCTGCCACCAGCGCCGTTGGCCATCACGCTCGTGTTGTTGCTCGCCGCCTCTGCGTGCGTGTGCTGCGGTGGGGGTGGGTTGGGAGTCGGGGTTGTCGGCCGCGACGCCACCGTCTTTGCCTGCTGCTGCCGCATCTCCTCGTGCATCTTGGCCAGCTTCTCCTCGATGGCCTTCAAGTGCGCCTCCGTCTTCTCATACGCGACGTGGACGGCGTCGACAGCGGCGTGGTCCGTCGCCGCGCCACCCAACGGCAGCGGCTGCGGAGTGCGGCCGGAGTCGGCGGCGGCGGCGTGGCTCGACGGGGACACCGTGTGTGCCGAACCGATCGACGCCACGCGGGACGTCGGGTTGAGAGTGACGCGAGGCATGTGTCGCATGTGGGTGGTGATGGCTGGGACGGTCTTCGCCGTCGGCGCGGTGAGAGCACCGCTGCTGGGCACACGGCCGTTGATGCCTTGGACAGACGGCCGACTTGGGGACGTCTGTGGGACGCTGTACGACATCGTGCGGTTCGGCGTTTCTCTCTCTCTCTCTCTCTCTCTCTCTTTGTGTATATGCGTGGAAAGCGTGAGAGAGAGTGGGAGCCGGATTAGAGTGGGATCGCAGGTGATGCAACTGAGTGACCAACGCAGACCTCTTTCCTACTGATCGCTCTTCTTCACCTTCTATTAATACCCTTTTTTTCCAATCAATGAGCCACACAAAGGTGGGAAAGGAATGACACAGACACACGCTACGCAGCGCTGGGTAGAAGCCTCTCTTTGCTGCTGTTTGTTTTGTTTTGTTTCAATATTCAGAAGTACGCCGTTCCTCTTACCGCACCTTTAACCCTTGATGTCCTCTTTTTTTATCGAGGCAAAACAAGGTTGCGTCTGTCTGTGTGTGCGAAATTAGGCTTGTTAGCTTTTCTCTTTCCTCAGCTATAATACATACAATTAGGAGAAGAGAGAGAGGCGAAGAGAGTAAGATGGGTCTCTTACGCTGAAGAGGGGTGTGAGAGAATACCAGCAGAAGACAAGACAAGTTTAGGGGGAAACGGGAGAGGAAGAAAAAAAGAATTAGGATGGAATAGTATGGAATAGAAAGGCGACGACAGAGGGAACCTGAGTGTATGTGTGTATGTGACTTTGTGGGATGGAGTGCAGAGTCGAGTCCCTGGTGTACAGCTTTGAAACAGCAGTATCAAACTGTCAAGACGACTGTGAGAGAGAGAGAAGACCAGCGCAGATTGTCCTTTCTTTACTTTTTCTCTTTCTTCTCACTCTGCCCGCCGCTCCTCTTTGTTTTTTTTTAGAAAAAAATAAAGCGCAGTTCTCCTCTGACCGCACGAGTCGAGTGGAAAGAGATACGCCACACTAGAGACAAAAAGAAAATAAAATAGAAAGAGAGCACGCGAGAAATGGTAAAGTGGGTTGCACTCTTATAACTGCGCAACCGCTGTGATTGCAGAACACACAAACGCACGCGCGAACGGAAAAAAAGAGCACACAGTCAAGGCAGTCACGCAGAGAGAAACCCAGTGGACAAGAGCAGAAATGAGAAAGAGGAGGAGGATAAGAGAGAGGAGTAGATTGCTGAACGTGCAAACAAAGAACAGCCGAGAGAGGCGACGCAACACGAACATGAACGCACCAGAGAGGCAGTCGCCGCTGCGTGATGCACAAGGACACAAGCAGGCATGCGCCATCGTGTATTCTCTTCCTTTCTTGCACATCGGGGCGGAAACGCCGACCCATTCCCCACCGCAGTGTTTGCAAAGCACATCAACAAATCTCTCAAGTGCCTCCTTGAGAAAAATTTCCACCTCGCTAATTGTCTGATCCGGCTTCTCTTGCCGACAGAGGCCGCAGTTGGCTACATAAACAAAACAAAAAAGGTTCAAAGAGTATAGCGGTAGCCCGCGGGTGACACGCAGCCTGAATGGAAACACAACGACACGACATACCCCGTCCGCTGCCGTGAAATCTTCCATCTTCTGCGGCCTCCTCCTTCCCCGCTCCATCACTCCACCTTGCCGGTAAGACCGACGTTGTAAGCTAACCACAGCACCGCGCAGAGAAGGCCCAACGCGTTCACCACAAAAAAAGCCTCCCGCGCTGTCTCCCACCACGAACGTCGCCCTGTCACGTCGCCGGAGCCACCAAAGCGGCGTTGCCACTCCGCCTGCCCATCCGCGGCCGTGCAGAGAATAACGTCCGCCACAACGGGGTAGGTGCGCGGAGACAACCACGACGCACCACTTAACGACCTGCGCTCTCTCGCTGCTGCTGCTGCTGCTGCTGCTGTCGGTGGAGAGGGGTGCGTATCGGCTGCGCCGTCTTCCGTGTGGTTTGCCTCTGCAGCAGTGCGGCGACGGCGCAGGCCTTCTCCAGTCCCCAACGCAGCAGCAGCAGCAGCATCGAGCGGTGTCTGTGCTTGTGTGTCGTGGCGCCGCACCACCGTGTCCATCTCCGCTGAAGCAGCAGCAGCTCCAGCCGCCTCTGTGGCATTAGGGTCCGCATTCGTGGGAGAAGTCGGTGTCTCTGTCGCCTTCACCGCCTCCGCGGCCCCCGCAGCCACCGGGCGGGTGTACAGGAGCAGGTTAGCGTCGTACTTCTCCCCATCGACGTCGTAGTACCCCCTCAGTACGCGGTGCAGCGTGAAGCTGCGATGGGCGTAGAGGGCGTTTGCCTTGACGTTGCCAGGCAGGCAGTGCAGCCACACCTCCCGCACACCGGTCTGCACTATGAAGTGCTTCGCGTCGCGCCGCACCTCATCAGCCTCCTCGTCCGTCAGGGCATCAGGGGCGAGGCGTTCACGAAAGCGCTGGGCGTCCACCTCGGCCTCCGACAGCCCACGCGCACGCAGGCGCTGACGTGCCGTGCGGTCCTCCCACCACACCATCGCCTCCGGTAGATACGCGGCCACTACCTGATAGAGCGCAGAGGACAGCGTCGATGTAGCGGTAGATGCTGATGCTGTTGGTACTGCTGCTTCTGTCTTCACCTCCTTGGAGCTCGACGAGCCGGCGGCATCGGCTGACGTTGCCGCCGGTATTGCCTCAACAGCCTTACTGGACAGCTCATTGCGCTTCCGTAGCTGCGCAGCCGCCAGCATTGCGATCAGCTTCCGCTCATCGTAGTGCAGGTAGTCTTGCGCGTATACGGGACGCAGCTCCGTCACGTAGTGCAAGAAGCGCTGCAGCAGCGCACTGCCGAGCCCGCAGCGCTGCAGTCGCGGCTCGACAATGAAGGAGCCGATGTAGCTCGTCGGGTTGGTGAGGAGGTGGCCGGCGTCGTGGCGGGCGTAGGCGCACTGCCCGAGAATAAAACCCACCACCTCCGTGTACGCGGCATCGTCCTTGCCCTCGTCACTCGATGCATCCACGCGAGACGTACGCGCCGCTTTCTGCGTGCGCTGCGCCACGTACTCGAGCTCGGTCAGGCAGCGGTCCACGTCGGCGTGCTCCGCCATGACTTCGGTGGTGAGCCGCCGCTGCGACGCCGGCGGCGGTACGGGCCGCGGCCCAGCAGCTGCTTCCTCCGCGGAGGCTGGCGTGTAGCCGGGGAACCAAGCCAGTGGAGCATTTGCCTTCTCACTGCTCACGCCGTCCTGCGTCGGGGAGGAGGCGGCCTCAACACAGCGTACGTAGGTGTCTTTTGTGACGGTGGCAACGAGGGCGATGCAGCTGTCGTGGTCGAGCAGCCACTCGTAGTACGAGGGGCCGTAGCTGAGGGGAAGGGCATCCTCGTGGAGTGCGTAGACGCGGCGCAGGTCGGCCGCCTCGAAGCCCCAGCGCAGCCGCAGAGAAATCAAAGGAGAAGCGGTGTGCGAAGGGCCATCGCCAGTACTGCTGTGCTCCTCCTCGTCCTCCTCCTTATTCGTTGCCGTTGGAATGGTTTTGTATCCGACAGTCTTGTTCTCTTCCCGCACCCCCTCGTCACCGCTGTTTGTGGTAGCGGTGGTGGTGGAGGAGGAAGGCGTGGTAGTGGCGCCGCTGCTGCGGTTACGTGGTGCATCCGGCACGTCAGGACTCGTGGCGGGGGTGAGTTGGGCAGCGAGTACGCCGCTCTGGACGGGCAGGTGCAGCAGCTCTGGTGCCGGGTAGCGGCGGTAGGCCTCCACCGTCTCTGCTGGTGGCGGGGTGGATGTGGAGGGAGGAGCAGCGAACATTCCAGGCGTGGTTGACACAACGAGGAGACACGATTAGTCGGCGAGATATAGGTACCAAAATTGAAGGTGAGTGCGGCAGCGAGGAATTAGCAAACAAATATTCTTTTTTTTTTATGATTGGTAGCAACGGGAAGTACGTGCACTTTCCCCTTTTGTTGTAGTGTATGCGAATGTGTGTGGCGAACGTGGCCGCACCTGCTCTGTGAAGATTCTTCGTGCTGTACGAGTAGGCAAGTCGACGGGTCCACGATGCGAGTAAGCGTTGAGTAGAGAAAAAAAAAGAATGAGATGGGATTGGAAGACGAGAAAAAAGCTGACGGATACATCGTGGCATGACGCACAAGCGATATTTTAGAAAAAAAATAGAATTTGTGCGAGTCAGTCTACTTATGAGCGCATCATTTATTAGGTCAACGCCGACTCGCCGCCAATGTGCAACATATGCCGCAGAGATGTGTGCGTAACGATGCAACGCAAGTTTTTTGCCTCCGAAGAAAAAAAGGCCTAGGTGTTGCAAAAGAGGGCCACCGGAGCTTTTCTGTCAGTCCATATCAGTAGCTTATGAAAGCTAACTGTCCATACTTATTTATTTATTCATTTTTCGTTGGTTTCCTTGTTTTTTGTGTGTGTCTTGTACTGCTTCATCTTTTTTGTTGTGCTATTGCTTTCCCCAGCATGGCGCTCCGCATCCCTACTCATTGCGAGTAAGAGCGAAAAGGAGAGAATCACAATCTCGCAGAGAAAAAGGGGAGTGTTGAGCTGTTATCTAATTTATTTTTTTGATGTCGACGTTCGAGCGGTGGGGTGGGGAAGTTTAAAAAAAAAAAAGGGAAGCTTATAATTTCTTAACTCGCTTTTTCAATCCTCCCATGCTTGTGTGTACTATTTCTTTTCTTTTTGTTGTTGTGGGCTCTGTACTTACCAGACGATGTCTTCATGAGTGCGGTGTGTCGGAGCGGGTGAAGACATCGATTAAACACAACACAGTTGTGTCTCCTCCAAAAAAAAAAGCGGAAAAGGAAAGCAGAGTCGCAACTATTTCGGTGGCGCGTCTGTCAACGAGCGGCGTCACCACCACTCCCCGAAGCTCACCGAAACCACGTGGTGTAAGCAATAATAAAAGTAATTGCAGTGAGTGAGGAAGAAAAAACAAAAAGGGTGCGAAGCTCACATCCACCCAAAATAAATGGAGAGAAGAGCCAAAAGCAGCTCCTCCTTCTTGGTGATTGTGCCTTCGTCCTTTGTGAAGGACAGACCCTTTCTTTTTTTCTCATGCTTGCGTGGTACGACCACTACTCCCTTCTCCCTCCTTGTCCGCTTTCCGCCTGCCCTCAAGCCTCTGCTGGGCAGCGTCAGCACCGCGCACCTCTTTCTCTTCTCCTCCTCTTCGTCGCGCATTCACGCAAGAAAATGAGAGGGGGACGTGTGTGTGTGCGTGGGAGTGTGTGCAAAGCCTGGCCCCTTTCAAACACACACACACACAAACACACACATACACACTCACCGCCGACGCACCCGTTACTGCTGTCCAAGCCCACTGCGAGTGCCTCTCAGGGAACGAGGACGCGAGAAACTAATAAAAAAAAACGTGCAAATTATAAAAAGAGGCAGGGCGACCGCCATCAGCGACGAAGCCCTCCATCCCACATAGGGAACTATTTTTCATTAATCATAAGAAGGCAAAAAAAGAACTTTTTTCCTCAAAAAGTAAGAAAGTGCATTTTACAAAACTAAAACAAAACGAAGAGAAAAAAAAACAGAAACACATTCTTTTATAAACCTTCGCATAAGTAAACACATTTTTTTTTTCGTCGTCCGGTAAGAAGAAAGAGAAAAGAAGAAAACATATACTTGTTTGGTACGGTGTACCGAGTAAAGTGGGCGAGAAGGGGGAGTTACTTAACTGCCTACGAGAGGGCGGATGCCTCGACACACGCATCGCCTTCGTCCTCTCTTTCTCTCTGCTTTGTCAAAGCCTTCACACGCCGCCACACACACACACACAAACCCACAAAACAGAAACCAGGTAGAGAGAAAAGCGACACGAAAACCTTTAGGAAGGAGGAGAGCGGGTGTGTGTGGGTGTGAGTGCGGTGAGCAACATCCCACAAAGCATAAAAAATCCATGTCTTCTTTGCTTACGGATTCCGATTCTTTTTTTCCTCGCGCTTACGCACACCAGCCTGCACGCCTTCAGCACGGCACGCAAGAGCAAAAAGATGAACAAATCTCAAGGCAACGTCGGGAGGGAGTTGAGTGAGACAAGAAAACGATGTCGCACCGACCTCAATTTTCGAGAAAGAACAAGGTACAGTCTTTTGATGTGTACGCAGTTGAAGACAGAGACAACCACAAACACACAAATGCACTTTACACAAGCAGAGAGGCAGGCACGCAGCATCCCCACGCGGAAGTGAGTGAGTGCGTGTTTGTATCTGCGTCTACGAGTCTCGACGCGCGAACAACACCTTGGCACCGGAAAGGGAATGAATTTTTTCCCGCAGGCACGTCGCATCCTACGCTGACTTCGCCGGGGCCTTGCTCTGCTTAAGCTTGCGCGTCACGTACTCGATGGTAAAGAAGCAGAGAATGGTGTGCATCGCGCAGCGGCAGAAATAGGGGAAAAAGGCGTCGTACATGGCCAGCACGCCCTCCTCCTTCGCGATGCGGCCAATGCACTGCACCACGTTATGGTACTTCTTCTCCGCACCCGCACCAAGCTTCGCCTCGGCGGACATCCGCACACGCGCCACCTCCACCGGCATCGTCACAGCACTGTAGATAAGAGCCGTCATCGCACTGGCGACATTCACCACAATGTTATCGTCCAGCGGAGAGGACCGCTTCACGTTGCGCTTGCGCAGCATCGTCAGCACCTGGTCATGCACCGCCACCTGCGACACGCCGACCAGCGCGGCACGCGATCCAAGAGCGCCGAAGCCGCTCCAGAGTCCCGCCGCGCCGCGGCTGTTCAGCACGCTGTTGAAAGCACCGAGCATGGACACCTTGCCGGCACCCTTGCTCGTTGTCTGCAGCACGAGGCACACCTCTACAGGAGAGGAAAGGAAGGAGGCAAAGACACCGGCGCTGGCACCCGCCAAGGCACGGTCCAGCACCGTCGCACTGAGCGGGTCGGCGGATTCCTTCATCCCCATCCTCACCTCTGACTGCAGGATGGCGTCACGGAAGATCGGGTAGCAGCCAAGACGGGCCGTCGTGTACACCACCTGACGCATCAGACCGCTGGACAGCCCCGTGTAGAAGCCCTTCTTCGCGGTGGCCTTCAGCGAGGTAAGCTGGCTGGTGCCGGGGGGCGCCATCATAACGGTGTTCTTCCACATCTCAAAAGGGTGGGTGAAGCACCAGGCGAACATGCCGGCACCGCCTGAGACGCCGAGCGTCTGCCACCGCGGAATCGGCGCAGAAGGGGCGGCCGCTGCCGCCTTCCTGGGCGTCGGCAGTACATTAACGACGGCTTCGTGCGACATCTTTGTTGTGTCTGCTCTCTAAGTGTGTCTTTTTTTCCGTCGAATACGTGTGGGGAGAGAAGAGATGAATCGATACAGTCTTCTTCTTTTACTTTTGTGTGTGTGTATTGCTTTCTGCAATGACTACGTTGTTTGTCTCTTTCTTTTTCTTTTGTCAATGATTACTAATATTTTTTGATGTGCTTCAAAGGCGAAGCGCGGAAAGGGGATACTGCGGGTGATGCAGCAAGTCCTCAGAAGCGATTGAGAAGACGCGTAGGAAGTAAAAGAGGGGGGATGTAGTGTTGCGATCGAATCAAGGTTTTTTTTTGTTTTTCCTGAGAGTGTGTGGGGGAAAGATTGTTGCGCACTGAGTAGGTGGAATTGGAGGGATTATTACGGTCTGTGCGGGGTGATACACGTAGGTACATTGTGTGTGGGTGTAATTATAGGAATTGGGTGAGGTGGAACCACACAGCGCATAGTCACAACGTAAAGGGGCAAAATGAGAAAGAACGAGGTGAAGAAGCAGAGAAAAAAACAGAGGCGTTTGAAGCATGAGACGACAGGACGTTAGCGGTCCATGTTTTGTTTGGTGTTTCACGGAAATCTTATTTTCATTTTTAGGAGTGAATGGGGAACGGAAGGAGAACGCACGAGACGTACATCAGCGTCCTGCCGCAACAGTGGCTTTACAAGTCCCTTTTCACCTTCACTTCCTCTTTCCTGCGTGGTGAAGCAGCGAGACCGCTCTACTAAGAATATAAAAAAGAAAGGAAGCGGTCCTACCAGAGAGACGCCGTGCGCTTTTCTTTTGTGGCATGTGCGCCTCGACAGCAGTGGTGATGCACACACCTCTTGTGTTGGTCTCCTCCTCCTCTCTATTCGTGTACTGCACTCTTCATTGTTGTTGTCGTCTTGTCTTGTCGTACTCATCGCGTGAATGAGGTACTTCACAATGTCGATCTCAGGTAAGAAATAAAAAAAAGGCCCCTTTTACTTCGTCGTTGTAAATCTGTTTAGTAATATGTTTTGTGTATGAGAAGTGCGTGGGTGCGGTTGGAGCTTGGATGGGTGCACACGATGCACTTCCCTTCCGAGTCACAGGCACGCACAAACACACACGTGCGCACACACACACACATATGTTGAAAAGGGGGGAGAGAGAGGTATGAAAACCTCTGCTTGCCCCTTCGCTTGCCATTAGATACCTGCACCCGAAACGCTCACACGAGAAGTATTGACGTTCTCAAACTATCCACACACGCACAAACACACACACTGCGCGCGCGCAGCGCAGCACAAAAGCGATGAGAAAAATAAACTAGTTAAATATAATAAAAATCATCCTCTCGCGTTTGTGTGGGGGTGTGGCTTTACTTCTTTCTCCTTTTTTTTTTTCGAGAGCCACAGTCTAGAGCGGTGGCGGTAACAACACGAAGTGGTAGAGGGGAGGAGGAGGAGAGAGAGGAAAAAAAACAAAGAAAAAAAACGCTAACAGATTGCAAAAAAAAAAAAGCACTTGTTTACAACTCAAAAGCCAAAGGAATAGTAAATGACTAAAAAGATGACAAACACACACGACAAAATGAAAAAAAAGAGGTGATTGTCGTACACTCACTGGCATGCACACGTTGAGGATCGCGTGGACCGCGCTGCACGTAAGAGCAGTTGGCGTTGGCGTCTGTCGCCAATCGCAGTTAGATGCCACCGTTACCGTGATCGTGTCGACGTACACCGCGTAACTCGACCAGCAAAAGAAAAAAAAAACACCGGTAAGTACACAACGCACTCATATCATCCAAAAAAATATTACTTCCTACTTTTTCGAAAAGTGGTCTGTCACGACACGCCTCTTGTGCGCACGTGGACACACGCACTCACATACAAAGATAAAGACAACAATGAACACACTCCCGTTATTTATCTCTTTCTCGCAACCCCGCTGCACTTCACAAAACGATGAACAGAAAAAAAAACAGCCCCCTGAAGCTCCGACTCCACAACGTTGCATGATCGAGTAGGGGACACCGCAGGGACAGCAGACACACGCGACAAGGCTGTTTGTCGCTCCTCTGCTAGGTTGTTAGTGGGTTAAGTATGTGTGGGTGCGTGCAACACTGAAGAACATTTTCTCTTCCGCTTCAGCCTTCGCTCTTTCAAGACGCCTCGATAGCCACTGCTCCTAGTGGCTGCTGCTGACGCCGAGGCGTCGCTGTTGGCGCTCGCGTGCCTGCCGGGTGATGTACTCAATCACAAAGAAGCAGATGACAGTGTGCGTGGCGCAGCGGCTGAAGTACGGCACGTAGGCGTCGTACATGGCCAGCACGCCCTCCTCCTTCGCAATGCGGCCAATGCACTGCACCACGTTGTGGTACTTCTTCTCCGCACCCGCACCAAGCTTCGCCTCGGCAGACATCCGCACACGCGCCACCTCCACCGGCATCGTGATGATGCTGTAGAAAAGAGCCGTCATCACACTGGCGACATTCACCACCAGGTTGTCATTCAGTGGGGCAGGCCGCTTCACGTTGCGCTTGCGCAGCATCGTCAGCACCTGGTCATGCACCGCCACCTGCGACACGCCGACCAGCGCGGCACGCGAGGCCAATGCACCAAGACCGGCCCAGAAGCCCGTCACGCCAGAGTTGGTCATCACGCACTTCACGGCTTGCGGCACCGACATCTTCTCCTTGCTCGTTGTCTGCAGCACGAGCACCACCTCTATCGGAGAGGAAAGGAAGGAGGCGAAGGCGCCGGCGCTGCCACCAGCCAAGGCACGGTCCAGCACCGTCGCACTGAGCGGGTCGGCGGATTCTTTCATTCCCATTGCTACCTCAGCTTGGAGAATACCGTCACGGAAGATCGGGTAGCAGCCAAGACGGCCCGTCGCGTACACCACCTGACGCATCAGACCGCTGGACAGCCCCGTGTAGAAGCCTTTCTGGGAGGTCTTCCTGAAGGAGGTAAGCTGGCTGGTGCCGGGGGGCGCCGTCATAACGGTGTTCTTCCACATCTCAAAAGGGTGGGTGAAGCACCAGGCGAACATGCCGGCGAAGCCCGAGATGCCGAGCGTCTGCCACCGCGGAATCGGCGCCGGGGAAACGTCTTTCTTGACAGACATGATGACTGCTTTGACTGGTTTATCTTTTTTTTTTGATTTTTTGAAAGGAGGTGAGGAGAAGCGGATGCAGTGGAGATGTCAAGGCTTCTTTTCGTTGGTTGCTCTTCTTCTGGAATGTCTACGGCAGACACGACGCAGTAATGGAAAGAAAAAGGGCGTTGGGGACTACACGAGGTGTCGCACAGGTAAGAGTACTCTGCGGGTGCATATATGTGTGTAGGTGCGGTAAAGGGTCACCGCCAAGAGCGGACAAGATGAAGGACAGAAAAGGTGAAGAAAGACGCAATAGAGAATGCGAGCAAAACGCGTGCGGGTGAGAAAAGAAAGCATGTCTCAATACTGTGCAGCGCGGAGAAGCCGTGACGGTACGACGGCAAACGTGTCATTGCCGCAACGCTGTTCTCTACAGACATAGAGGACAGACTGTGACAGCGTCAAACGACGGCATGCGCTCTTTTTTTTTTCAATATACAGCAGCGTGTGGCTGCTCTGACATCTGAAAGCAACTCTCTGCTTTCTCTGACTCCTTTCCATACTCCAGTTTCAGTCAAATCTGTTCTGTCGCTGCTGTTGCTGCGCATTCGTGCCTCTATGGTAAACTCTAAGTGCACGTCTGGCCGCACCGTGCAACTCTCTAGAAAGCGAAGGGGGAAAAGACACGTAGCACAAGACGAAGGTATTCGGCTTAATGACGCAGAGTCAACGACTTCTCAAGCCTCTGCTGATCCCACCGATGAGTCTTCGATCTCCGAGCTCAGATCCTGCGACGCCGAGTTGAGCGGCATCGCACCACGCGCTGACGTGGAGGTGGCACCCGATCGTGCCCGCTTGCGTGGACTGGCTGTCCTCGTCGCCACCGCTGCTGCGTCAGCCATCTCCTCATGCCCCTCGCGATTCCCCTCTCCGTCCTCCGCCACCGTCTGAGGAGCCTGCAGCGCCTCCGCACTCACGGCAGCGACGGAGCGGCGTCGCAGCGCGTCCCGCCAGTGATCGTAGAGGTGAATCGCTGTCCGCCCGTGCCGCCAGACGTTGCGGTAGGCGTGGAAGATGTACTGGAAAGCACCGGCTCCCTGGCCGAAGCGGGCGACGCCGTGCGTGATGGCGGTATCCTCCTCTGCGCTAAACTTGTTGCGCCGCTTGATTACGCGTTGCGCTGGCGGATTCGATGTCAGTGGTGGTGGTGGAGCAAGAGGCAGCGGGGGAAGAGGCGCGACAGCTGCTGGTGGGGCGTGCGCGTGGGCCTCGCTGAGCGTCGGTGGTGCATGTCCTTTATTCTGTGCGGCAGCAGCACCAGTACCACCACCGACGATGTCACCACTGCTGACGTGCGACTGCACACTCGCACCCTTCTCACGGTGGCGCTGCGCCGCCACAAAGCCTGTTGAGCCGTCGCTCTCGGCCGGCGGCCGCTCACTGAGGGCTGCTGTGAAGGCGTCGAAGGCCCGGATGGCGGCCGACACGCGGTGTGCCTCTGCGTCCCGCTGCTGCGCTGCAGTCGATGTGGTGCTGGTGTCGTGCTGTGTGGCAGGCGGTACCGCCGTCGTTGCTGGACGCGCATGAGGCTTTTCTAAAGGAGGCTTGAAAGAAGCTTTTCCCCTCGTCAGGCAGCGTCCAGCGTGTGGCGGAGAGCGCGGGCAGACGCTGCAGCATCGCAACCGCATCGACGTCGTCCACCACCACCGGCGTGTCCTTTTCCCCAGCCTCTGGCGGTAGAGCCTCCACTGCAGCTGTGTCACTGCTGCTGCTGTTGTGGACCTGCGCAGCAGTCGCGGGAGCCAGTGGGTTGGTGTAGGTGAAGGTGGCGCAGTGCTCCTGCAGCACCGCCACGAGTGCCGTGAGATCCACCAGCGGAGGTGGGGAAGATGTCGGTGTTGCTGAAGTGGCGGTGGTGGTGGCTGCACCGCGGCCGTCCATCATCCTCCGCAACTCACGCACCACACTCTCCAGATAGAGGCGCAGATCCATGTTGTCTGGAGAAACTGCGCCAATGTTCTCTTTCTTGGCACGGCGTTGTGGCGGCAATGGTAGCTGCGGTACATCAGATGAGTTCTCGAAGCCCTCGTGCCAGTCAGGCGCGGCCGAGTCGTCGCTGTGGAAGTGGAAGGCGGCCAGCACTCGTCCCCAGTCAGAGATGGAGGGAGCACCGCTGCTGCTGCTGCTGCTGCTGCTGCTCGTGGCCTTCGCTCCTCCCGGTGAGGCAGAGGTGACGTTCAGCACAACAGAAGTGCCGCACGGACCAGAGGAGAGGCAGTGGTGAAGGAGGCCGTGTAAGCACTCCGCACTGAAACCCAGCGTGTCTTCTCGACCGCTCTCACAGACAGCGCTGGTGGCACCTTGCAGTGATGATGGTGATGGTGTCGTGTCTGCGGGGCTTCTCGCATCAACTGAGCTGCTGCTGCTGCTGCTCGAGTGCTGTTGAGCAGACTCTACCTTCACAGTGTTCTCCGTCGTTGTCGGCAGCGCCACGCGTGTCTGCCCACTGTGCTCCATCACGTACTGCACCATCGCTGACACGATCCCCGCACGGTAGGTGCACGTCTGCCAGAAGAGCTCGTCGCCGCCGACTGCCGGAAGGCTCAGCAATGCCATCACCGCGTTGCTGTTGGAGCGGCGAATGTGGCTGAGCAGGATGAGGTGCACGGCGTCGAAGTAGCGCACATCTCTGCTGTGAGAAGGAGAGGCAACGCTGACGACGTCAGCAGGTGGTGGTGATGGTGATGAGGGGGACGGCATAGGGGCCTCCCCTGACCTTTGGGCTGCCTTCGGTGGCATCTATTCGCACGCAAGGTAGAAAAAAAAAGTATCGAATAGGAACAGAAAGGGCAAGCTGTTAACACGTTGCTTCTACTGCGCCTGTCCTTCTTTTACAATGTGGGTACGTGGCAGAAAGCGTGAGAGGAGAAGAGGAGAAGAGGGTGAGGCCAACGTCGCGTGTATCGCCTGCTCTCGCCTTTTTGTAAAGAGCTTCGACGGTGCGGAGAAACGCAAGCGGTAGGGAGAGAGTGAGGTGAGTGATAAAGGGCGGAGGTGGAAAACGGTGAACATGTGCTTGCACCTTAAGCAGCTTGGATGAGCGAAAAAAAAAAAAGCACGCAATAGCGTCGGTCAACTTTTCCCAATCCTCCTCGGAGCTTCGCTCATGGTGCCGTTGCTGGTAGCGACACATGTCAGAGCGGAGAGAACGCCAAACCCGTGAAGCTTCTTTAACCTAAGTGCACTGTGAACTGTGTAGGCGGTTGTTTGTCTGTGTGTCTAACACGCTAATTAACATCGAAGAAAAAAAAAAGAAAGCATCCACCATGTGAAACTAAAGCGGGGCACCACAGTAACTCGCGGACGTGAGCGTCATCCCCTCCTCCTCCTCGCCCACCGCAGCGGCCTAGTCAATCGAGAAGATGTACTTGTTCGACAGCGGCATTGCATCGCGCTTCGCCTGGGCGAGCTGCTCCAGCCGCTCTCGCTCCTGCTCCGCGGCGAGCCGGCGGCGTGCCTTTGCTGCCTGCACCTCCGCAGCTCGCGCCGCCTCCGCAGCCTCGGCCTCCTCGCGGGAGCGGGCCATCTCCATCTCAGCCTCCATCATCGCGGCCCACGCCTGCTGACGCACCCGCACCGCCTCCGCGTCATCCACCTCACCTGCCAGCGGCGTAGGCGCTACGGCGTGTGGCGGTGCCTTCTTTATAAAGGGGATGGCCTCCGCCTCGCTGCCCTCCTCTCTCTGCTTCTCCTCCTCCGCAGCTGCTGCTGCTGCAGTGGGTAATGCAGAGGCTGCTTGCTCCCCCATTGGTGTTTTAAGCGGAGAAGACGCGGCATTTGCAGCAGGGTCGTCATGTGACACCTCCTCCTTCTTCTTTCCTGCCTCTTCGGCAGCGGCAGCAGCAGCGATGCGGGCCGCCCTTGCTGCTTCCACCTGCGCCATCATCGCCGCCACACGGTCCTGGTTGCCGATGTGCGCCACCTCCGGCGTTGTGATATCAGTGTCATGAGCAGGAGCAGCAGCAGTGAGAGAAGACGGAGTAGCAGCAGCATCAGCAGCAGCAGCAGCGTCCACGGCACTCGTCGTCTGCCCCTTGCCTGCTGATGGTGCTGCTGCGTCACCCTCTGCCGCCGATACCCTCTCCTCGTTCACCTCCGCAGCGTTGCGTGACGCAGCGTCAGCGTCTGCCGGCTCTGCTTCTCCCCCAGCGCCTACGCCGCCCGGGAGAGTCCGGCGCAGCTCCGCTGCGGTCGGCACGCCATCCGGCAGCGGCGGCGGCACCACCTTCAGCGTCAGCGTCAAGACACCACGAGTGCGATCGAACTGGGCCTGCAGCGGCACCTCCTCAACCGAGAAGGGCAGCACCAGCAGCCCCTCGTAGTGCGGTTGGCCCTCGGTGCGGTCGATGCGCAGGGCGTGACCGTCCGGCACGACGGTGATGTCGAGCGCTGCTGCCCGCCGCACCTCGGCAAAGGTGAGCCGCACGACGAGCTCCTCCGGCACGCCGACGCGCCTGTCCGACACGGACCAGCGCCACGCATCGGTGAGGTCGATGGAGCCGCGGTGGGTGATGGTGTGCGGGGGCAGCTGCGTGGCGGGCGCCTCTCTCGCTGGCGGTGTAGCTGCGGGTGGGAGAGCACTGGTGCTGGCCGGTGCTATGGCCTTTGCCTTTGTTGACGTTGAGGTGGAAGGAAGCTTTTCTGCGGTGACGGCGGTCGTCGGGTTGCGTGTGGGCCGCTGCAGCACCTCGTCCTGCGGGTCGACGGTGAACGGGGTGGCCCCCTTCTGAGTGCGCAAGGTCTGGTTCTGCGGCGTGCCAATCGACACGATGCTGCCCGGGAGGCGAGCAAAGCGGAACCCGTTCGACTCGCCGTACCCGCCGTTGATGTGCTCCACTGCGATCTCGGTGAGGAAGCACATGAACTTGCTGCTGCGCTCCGCCAGTGCCAGGGTGGACGGGTGAAAGACGACGTCGTGCACGATGCACGGCGGGGCGGCAGATGAGGCGGCGTAGTCGGGTGGAATGTTGGCGGACGGGGCGGACGCGACGGGGTTGTACGCCTCCACCCGCCGCTGCGACACCGACACCGGCACCTCCCAGTTGCTGCCGCGGACGTCACCCGTTGTGTGCTCCGTGAAGGCCTTTACCTTGTCACTGTGGCAGACGTTAAAAAAGGAGCGAAGAGGCTGCCTCGCCGGGTTGGTGGCCCTCGCCAGATCCCAGCCGATCTGCTTCGCCTCTGCGGTGGTAAGACGTGCATTGGACGGCTCCAGCAGCTCCACCACGTAAGCGGCGCGAGGAAAGACAAACTCGAAGCTGAAGTCGCCGCCCTCGCGTGCCTCGCGCTCCGCCTGCGCCAAGTAAGCCTCCTCCTCCCGCCGCGTCTCGGGGTCCTCGAGAGACTTCATGTAATCGTGCATCAGGCTCACGAAGACGGGGTCCTTCATTTTTTCTTCAATAGTGCGCAGCTCATCAGGTGTTGCGGTGAACTTCTCTGCGGAGGAAGAAGGGGAGGAGGTACCGGCAGCGTCGCTGCGGCCGCGCGCCAGATCGACACGCTCGAGCGGCATTCGTACTCCGGAGTGCGCTGATTCAATAGAGCAAAAGAAATGACAGTGGTTGGAAAACTTGTGTGCGTTGGTGTGCAAGTAGGTCGAGGTGGAAATAAAATAGGAATTGTCCAGCAACAACAATAAAAAGTGCGTGGGGATCTATGGCTGTGGTGCTGAGTCGAGCTGCGAGGTAAGAGTTGAACAGCCCCAAAAGAAGTGTTCCGAATCTGCCGACATTAGAAGACGGAAAGAAGAGCGGGAGAAGGAGGGGAAGAAGTATTAAGGAAAGTGCCATCGAGCGCGCAACATCGTTTGCTTGTCGTTTTCTCAATCAAAATAGATTAGTGGCTCACACGTGGCCAAAGACACCGACACCGGGCAGTGGAAGTTGAGCGAGCGAGCGCGAGTGGGATGGATTAAGAGAAGAGGAAGCGATGACCTCCGCTGCGTCGCAGAGGGCACACATGCTCCTCATTACAAAAAAAGAAAAAAAAGCCGAGATAGATGCCTCTGACGGCCGCCGCCACAGATCCGCATGCGCATTGAGAAGAGAAACTTACTTTCCCGGCTTCCTTTAGGTATTCGTATTCTCCTGTACTGCATCCTTTATCATCGTTGTCGTTGACGTCTTTCTCCTGATAATCAGGCTCAATATTTACTGTGCTGTGGGTATTGTTTCTGTGGGTCGGTGTGGTTTGGTTGTCCCCCTCCTCGTCTTCGCCTTTCCATTCTCTTTCAGCGTCCTTTTTTTTTTCTTTTTGCAACAGCACAACAAATTTTGGCGTTCTCCATTGATGCGGAGGAGCGGCCGATTAAGATCGTCACCCCCTCCTCCGCCTACCGGCCCCGGAGAGCACTAATAGGACAACTGCAAAGAAGAAGAATGCTGAAAAGGCGGAAGAGCTGAGAAACAGAAAGAGGGAGGAAAAAGAAAGGAAAAGAAAAAGGAATACGAGTTTACGAGCTTAGAAAAGAGAAAACCGGTGATGCGCTCGCAGAAACGCACACGCAGGCACGTGCACACGCGCAGACACACTGGGTACGTACACTCCCACGTGCGTCCTAAGTACTTACCACGCAAGATCCGTACGCACACGTGCATGTGAGCGGGTGTGTGCGTGCGTGCGTGCACCAGTCATGCGTGCACCACCAGTGAAAGAAACGCGTACATAAGAAAAAGAAAAGGTGTCATTCAAGCAAACAAAGGAACGAAGATGAGGCATACAAAGGCAAAGCATTGCCTGCCACGTCAAGCGGCATTTCACCGCGAACAAAACAAATTGGGTGAGAAGGTAGCAAGAATGCAAAAATAAAGGAGGTATAGAATAATGATAACAATAAATTGTCGTCTCACACATCAGTTGTCATGCGCCGCGCCGGCAACGCACCCCAAAGCGACCTGGCGTTTCACACAAATACACACACACACGCGCTCTACCAACAAAGCTCAGGGGCATCAATGACCCACCATTACCACCAAAAAGGGGAAGAAAAGGCAGTGACGAGCGGGTACAAGCTACACGCACACACCACAAGGGAAAAAAAAAAACATTTGAGGATGGAGAACATAAGGAAGGCAAGAAATGAAATAAATGAGGCAGGAGAGAAGAGAAGTAAGTCAACACACAGAGAGAAAGAGGGGGGAGGAAGAGGGGGAGAAAAAGTACACGCAGAGAAAGAAAGAATGAAAGAGGAGTGGGAAAAGATTCCGCGTGTTACGGCGCGGGTGGAAGAGCTGACAAACACAGAGCAAAACAGAAAAAATACAGGAGGATGTACAAAGCAGCACACAAAGGAGGGTAACAAACCACAAAAAAAAAAAGGAAGATCGGAAGAAGGAATTTACGAGGAAAGAATGAAGGAAGCACACGCGGTGTAGCGCGGGATAACCTCACTCAACGTAGTAGAGCATAAGAACTAAGAGCTCCGACAAAAACAAAGGAGTGAAGCATCCAGAATAAATAGCGATTCAAGACGACAAGATGTGAGAAGGACGTGCATGCTCGCAGAACATGAAACGAACTGAGGAAGAAAAGGAAAATATAAAGAAGGACGTGCAAACAAAACCCAGCTTGGTCACTCACCAAACATGTATAAGGAGGGGGAGCAGCATCAGCTGTGTTCCATGCATCAAAAAATAATAATAAGAGTAAAAGCAAGCTCCCACCGGGGAGCAGTACGTGTAAAAAGGAGCAACAAAAAAAAGACAAAATCCCCATCACATCAGCAAAGCACTGATAATATCCCGGTGGAAAAAAATAGAATTCACGACGCAACAGGCACATTAAAAAAAAAAAAAAGAAACTAAAGGAGGCCGCACCTTTTCCATTAATAGCACACCCACAAAGCCGGTGTTTGCATGATCGAGTATAGGGTATAAGTCTCGATGATGGACAGCCGACATGGCCGTGGGCGTGCACGCAGGGGACAACATACAGCGTCGAATAACAACAAGAAAAAAAAGACAGATTCTACGGCGGTGTGCATCGGGGTATTACTGCTGCACCAGCTGCAAGTCTTGGTAAATTGAAAAAAATACCACGCAAAGAGAATTCACTCTCAAGGCTTCCGGCACCTCACCTACGCGGCATCCCGCGCCGTGGGTTGACGCTAGTGTTCTGCGCGTTGGTCGACATCCCGGCGTTCTCGCTGATCACCGTCGACGTGTTCGACGTCTGCGCCAGTGGCGCGTGCAGCGAGTCGATGGAGAGGTCGGCGTTGTGCAGCGGCCGCGCGCCGCTTCGGCTGCCCGTACGCTGCCTCGATGGTGGGCGGCGGGAGGCGGTGCGGCTGTCGTTGATCTTAGGCGTGAAGGTGCAGCCGTGCAGGCGGTACAGCTGCTGCGGCGTTGGCTGGGCGTGGGCGGCTGCCCGCTCCGCACGGTCGCGCATCGGCTCGGCGTAGAGGCGGTGCACCTGGGCAGACTGCAGGGGCGAGGTAAGGCGCTGCCGCTCCCGCTGCTGCTGCTGCGACTGCGCCACCACCGCGTTCCACGCCGCCCGCGCGTACTGGTCGTGCAGGTGGTCCTCGTGGAGGTGGGCGATGAGGGCCGAGGGCGAGGCGAGAGAGGCGGTGGAGGCGTAGGGGGGGCGGTTGATGGACGACGCCTGCTGCTGCTGCTGCTGCTGCTGCTGCCGCGGTGGTGGTGGACGCTGATGGCTGCGGCGCCGCCCTGACAAGTACAGCGCCTGCGGTGGGACAGGAAGAGGGGAGAGCAAGCCGGCCGCCGTGAGCTGCGAGGAGCTGGCCAACTCGATGTAGGGCGTCGGCGGCACGGGGCACGAACTCGGCCGGAGGGGCCGCCGCGACGACGTGACGGACGAGGCGGAGAGGGGCGGTGTGGGCAGGGGAATGGGCAGCCGCATCTCGCGCCGCCGCGGCGGCTGATCGGCGTCGTCGGCGGCGGCGAACTCCGAAGCCTCGGCTGCCATCGCGGGATGCGGCGGTGGTGGTGGTGGGAAGGCGTAGGGGTGGGGCGGGGGCTGGTGGGCGTACCGCGTGCCCGTCGCCACCGTCGTGCGCCACGGCTCGAACGACGCACCGGGGGTCCCGAGCTGCGGTGGGTGCGGCTCGTCGCCGGGCGGTCTGTGGGCGTGCTGGCGGTGCTCTGTCTCCCCTGCGCCGTCCACGTAGCCCGTTTCGGTGCCGGGCCCCACCCCAGCGCCCCACAGCTCCACCGTCTCCGAGTGCCGCCGCCGCTGCTGCTGCGACGGGTGGGGGTACTGTGGCTGCTGCTGCGGGTACGCACCGGCGCTGTCGGGACGTCGGCCCTTCGACCCCGCAACATGCGGGCCGGACGGGGGAAAGCGTTCCCGCCAGCGCTCCCCGCTGCCGCGCAGTTCGGGGCCGTCGCCGTAATGCGCAGACCGCAGCCGACGCAGCAGCGCCTCCTCCCAGCGGCGGTCCTCGTCGCCGACGTCGTCGAGCGCGTCTCCCACGAGGTAGCGATGCTGCGGTGCGTTCCACGATGTGCTGTTCTCTCCTCCCATGCTTGTCCCGTCGACGGAGGCGGTCGGTGCAGACGCGGAGGAGGAAGAAGTGGACCCAAAGAGAGAATTCTGGGCAGCGGCGAGGAGGAGCTGCAGTGTCGTGCTGGCGGAGGGGTGACGTGGCCGCGGGCGCTGCGGGGGGCTCTGCAAGGAGCCGGGTGGTGACGTCAGCGGTGGTGCTGGCGCCAACATTGTCTTGGGCCGCGCTGTCGGTGCCGGCGCTGCCGCCGCTGCTGCTGCTGGTGGGGGAGACGGACTTGGATGCTGCGGTGCGTGCGCGTCGATGCTTGGGAGTGGTGCGACATTCACGTTGGCGGCGTTTGTGTCGCTTACGTTCTGGCTCGGCGCCTGAGTGATATGCACGTCCTTTTCCTCGTCTACCTCTTGAACCGCTGCTGCCGTGGTGGACGCCGCTTCAGCAGCCTCTGCGTCTGGTGCTGCGTGATGCCGCTCCTCGGTCGACGGTGACACTGGCGGTCGCGTAGCGGTCTCCCTGTGCGTTACCTCCCCATGCGATGCGGCTGTCGCGGCTGCGGGAAGGGGTAGCGGCAGCATGGCCTGCGGTGCGGGCTGGGCGGCAGTCGTCTCCGGCGCCGGTGCATCGGCCGCTGCGTGCGAGGTGGATGCAGACTGGATCTTGCTGGCGCTGAAGCTGCTGGGGTAGCTGCTGCTCTGCGTGCGGCGGCTGTCCTTGGAGTTGCCGTTCGTGTGGTCGGAGCCATCCGCAAAGGTCTTCAAGTTCGGTGGCAGCGCGAGGAGGGAGGGCTGGTTCTCCATCGCGCTGCTCTCCGTCTGCGAGCTTGTCGAGTGCTGGAAAGCGCACTGCATTTGCGCCATACGCGTCTGGTGCAGCAGCATCGAGCGTTGGAGCAGCAACAGCTGTTCTTCCAGCTGCGCCACACGCTCCAACGTTGCATCTGACTGGGCCACACCAACAGCAGCAGCGGCAGCAGTGGCGGCAGCGGCGGCACGTGGGGCGGCGACGGTGGGTGCCACACTAGAGGTCGCACGCGAGCCACCGCGGTGCTCGCGCTGCTGCCTCTCTTCTTCAGCAGTTGCGGCACTGCGACGTTGGTGGCTTCCGGGCCGCGTTGGCGCCACCACCGGTGAGCTCCGCCGTGATGAGTCGCTCGACGACAGCGGCGGCGGCCCCATCGCGTGCGTGACGCTGTGCCGGCTCGGCTGGTGCTGCTCGCTGTCGGCCCGCCCCGCCTTCGAAGACTGCGACGATGACGACACCGTCCGCGGCTTTGAGGAGGCGGTGGAGGAGGCCGAGGCGGCTGCGGCGGCGGCGGTGGCGGCGCGGTCGAGCAGCGGCGTGTCGTTGTGCGCGCGTCGTTCCGACAGGAGCGGCTCTGGTGCGAACGCCTGCGTCTCGGAGTCCGGCAGCGGGTGATTTGTCACGTGGCTCAGCTGCGGCAGCGACACCAACGGCGATGCAGCGGCGGTCGCCAGCTGTGGTGACGGCGGCGCCTGCGCTGCGGGGAGGGATGG
Organism: Crithidia fasciculata; assembly: GCA_000331325.2. Classification (NCBI taxonomy): domain Eukaryota; phylum Euglenozoa; class Kinetoplastea; order Trypanosomatida; family Trypanosomatidae; genus Crithidia; species Crithidia fasciculata. The sequence continues at coordinate 553,176 of CM003421.1, read as the reverse complement.
GAGAGGGGGGAAGAGCGAGGGGGGGCGAGGGGAGACACGACGGCGTGCCTGCTGCTCCGCCTCGCTGCGCGCCACCGCCTCCGCCTCTGCCCGCCGCTCGTCCGACGCGTTGCCCACCGACGACTCCGACGTCGACACCGCAGACTCGCCGTCGGCCGCCACATGCATCAAGTCGGCGTTCGTGTCGGAGCTTGTCTGCGACCGCTCTGCTGCTTTACCACTCTCGAGGACACCATGGCGGGCGTCGCCGTGGGGTCCGTCGGCAGCGTTGTTCGGCCGGAAGGAGTGGTGGGTGCTGCTGCTGCTCTTGCGCAGCTTAAAGGCCCACTTCGACCGCACCTCCAGCTGCGCGCCACGACTGCGGCGTCGACCGCTGCCCTCGCTGCCGCCACCGCTGCTGTTGCTGCTCCGCCGCGACACGCTACCGCTGTCGTCGCTGTCGCTCTCGCTGCCGTTGCTGCTGCTGTCAGTGCTGTTCGACCAGGACGCTTCGCTCACCACGTCGAGAATGCTGATCTGCGGCGGGGAGGGCGGGATGACGGGGCCGGTGTTGGCGGGTGCCTGCATCACGGCAGCAGCAGCAGCTGCTGCAGCGGGTGCCAGCGGAGAGGTCGGAAAAGATGGGTTGCGGTGCTGCGACGCCACGCGGCTGCTCAGCGCACTGCCTGGCATCGAGAAGGACTGCACCTGCTGCGCACCCGCCTTGGTCGCCGCCAGCAGCCGCACCCGCTCCTCCTCCTCCCTCGCCGCGGCGGCCATCGCAGCGACGCCCGCGTGCATCCGCTCCGGCGACGGCGTTGAACGGTTCGACGGCCGCGTCGACGTCGAGGACTGGTTGTTGCCGCCTATCTTGGTCCTGTCCACCGACCGCAGCATGCTGCTCATCGCGGCCTGGCTGACGTCGTACACCCGGCTCGCACAGCCACCCACGTCCTCGCTGGCGTCGCGCACGGCGGCGGCGACGGCAGCGGCGGCGTAGAGCGGCGGTGCGTCGACGTCGCCCAGCAGCATCTGCCGCTGCAAGTCCGCGTTGACGTGCAGCCGACTCACCTCACGCTCGCCGGTGTGCAGCGAGGGGAAGGTGTTGTAGGGGGCGGTGGCGGTGGGGGAGCTGTAGCCGCTGATGGTGGTGGTCGTCGTCGTGGCGGCTGCGGTGCCAGTAGTGGCTGAGGGGAGGGCGGTGGTTGTGGCGGCCGCACCAACGCGACCGGCATCGAGGTGAGCACGGTGTGCTGGCAACGGCGGTGCGTCCCTGTCCTCCAGAGTTGGTCCAACTGTTGCGCCTGCACCACCGGCTGTTGTGCCGGCGGTGGCGTTGGTCGCTGCTGCTGCTGCGCCGCCGCCGCCGAGGCTCGGCGTCTGTTTGAAGAGCAATGGCGACGTCCCTGCTGAGGGCGTGGTGGGGTACTCCTGCGCCGCGGGAAGCTCCATCACGCGTGCAAAGTTCGAAAATGCAGTGCAGATGTGCTCCGGGTGGGTGACGCTCAGCAGCTCCGCCTGGTTCGTCATGTTGAGAAAGATGTTCCCGAGGTGGTGCACCTGCGAGCCCTGCGTGTCCGGCATCTCACTCGCCTCACGGGCACCACCGCTGCGGCCCGCCTCGCTCGTCTCGGTGACGTCGACCGAGTCCAGCTGTGCGCCGTCGCCCAGTGCGGAGCCGCGGCCGACGGACGCCGATCCACCAGCGGTGCGGGTGGAGGCGCTCGTGCCGCGCGACGATGGTGAGACGGCCGCCGCCGGACTGGCGCTGTTCCTCCGCAGCGGCGTTGGCACCTCGAGCGGCCCCTCACGCCCCGTGTCCGGCACGGCGGTCGAACTCGTCGCCGAGCTGCCGACCCGGTTAATGGATGGCGCCTGGGAAGGGGTGATCTCGACACGGCACCAGTGCTCCGCCTGCATCCGCACCGCCGCCTCCAGCGCCTCGGAGTGGCGGGTGGCGGGTGGCGTGACGAGCACGAGGCCCCACGCCGCCGTGTTGAAGTCCACTGCGGAAGACGAGGTGCTGGTGTGGTTATCGCAGTCATCGGCTAACGGCTGCTGCTGCTGCTGCTGCTGATGGGGGTGCTGCGCGGCACTCGCCGACGCCGACGCCGGCCTTGGTGGCAGCTGGGCAGAATTCCGCGCCACTCCGGCCGGCTTCGGTGTGTCGTTGTCCGCGCCAACGCCGCGGCGCCGGATGCTGTTGTTGTAGCTGTAGCCGCTGACGCCGGCGCCAAAGATCGAGTGCACCGTCGACGACTCACCGGCTTCTGCCAAGTCTTCTTCGTCGAGTCCCATGGAACCGCGCTGCGCCGGTCGGCCATTGGTGCTGCCACTCGCTGCGGCGGCGACTGTTGCCGTGGTTGGCGTGGCCAACGCGATGTTCGCGGTCTCTCTCGTCCCCTCGCCCTGGCCCCCTTCCTGCCGCTGCACGCTGCCCCCTGTCGCCGTCGTCTTGGTGCTGGGCCGCGAGGTCTGCTCCGCTTTGCTCTGCGCCGTCGCCAGCGACACGCACTCGTAGCGAATGACGTTTGACCGAGTGAAGATGGAGCAGAAGGGGGCACCGCCGCTCTGGTGCTCCTTGTGCTGGCGCTGCAGCTGCCCAGCCTTGCGCTCCCGGCCTCCCCCCTCCCTCGCCGTCCCACCACGCGACGGGGAGGCAGCAGCGGAGGAGTGGCCCGCCGCTGACACCTTCTCCGGCTCGTGGTAGTCCAGAACGGCAGCCACAAACGGCGCAGCGGTGGTGCGGATGGTTGAGGAGAAGGCCGCCGTCCCGCCAACGTAGTAGCAACCGGCTGCCGAGGCCCACGAGCTGGGCATTGTCACCATCAGCTGTGGGGGCAGGGCGAGACTCAGTACAGAGGAGGTCAGCGCCAAGGAAGCCTGCTGCGACGCCACGATGTGGTAGACGCCGCCGTTGGGGGCCATGAGGACGGTTAGGCAGCCCAGCTGCTGCAGACTCCCCTGCAGCGACTGCATCGCGGCCGCAGACAGCAGACCGAGACGACGGCCGGCTGCACCACCAGCACCACCATCGCCATCGGGGCCGGCGCTGTGCGTTGTGGGGCTGAGCCGCATCGCCGAGGTGCCCTCCTCTGCGCCGCCGCCGCCGTTGCTGATCTCTGTCGGCGCCTCAAATGTGAGAAAGAGGTCGGTGAAGGTGCGCTCGTCCTCGCCACCACCACCGCTGCTGCTGCTGCGCCACGCCGGCTTCGACTCCGGCCCGGCCTTCGGCGTCTCAACCACAAGCGACGACGACGACGACGTGCGCGTTGCGGCGGCGCCGGTGGTTGGTGGCCGGGCGGAAGCGTGCGCACGCCGCCGCTGCCCCAGGTACTCGCCAAACACCTCCCATGCCATCACGTAGGAGCTCAGCAGCCCCGCCACGACGTTGCGCACCGGCAGCGGCAGCAGAGGCGAGCCGGACGTGGTGCTCAGCGTGCCAGCAGCAGCAGCAGCAGCAGCAGCGGCCGCAGTGGCGTGCAGCGGCGGCGGCCCGCCTGCGGTGGAAGCGGCGGGGGTGCCGGCCCCGCTGAGCTGCGCACGTCCGCCCCGCTCGCCCACCTTCTCAGACGCCGCATCGACAAAGGCAGCCACGGGTATGGTGGAGCTGCGTGAGGCGTGTCGCACGAGTCCGCTCGGCAGCGGCATCGCCTCCTCGCTGTCGACGCGGTCGATGCTGTCGGAGAAGGTCGTCACCGACTTGCGGGCCACGTACGGGAAGCCGTCGCGCCGGCCCGTCTCCTCCGACCCGGCCGGGTGCCGCCGCGTCGCCGAGGAGCCGGGCAGCAGAAAGGCGTTGCCCGCACTTGCCGCTGCGTTGTGGACGAGGTTGTGCCCGCTGCTGCTCATGCCGCGCGAGTTGGTGCCGCTGAGGTTCGCCTCGCTGCCAGAGAGCATCACGGCGATCGCCGAGGCCGCAGCGGGCGGTAACCCGGTGAAGGACGGCACGGCGCCCTCGCTGCGGTTGGCACGGCTGTGGCTCGACGACGGCGTCTCCTCCATCGCAGTCGTGTCGGCTATGTTTTGCGCCGTGCTCGCCGTCGCCGACGACACGGACGATCCCGGCAGCCGCATCGTGCTGGTGAACTCGCACTCCGTCACGCCCGCGACGGCGTGGTCGCTGAGGACGACGGACTGCGAGGAGGTGGGGAAGGCCGTGTCGGCGTCCCCGATCCACAGCAGCCACAGGCCCAGCAGACTCTCGAGATCAGCGTTGAGGACGTGCTGCAGCAGCGGGTCGTCGTTGGTGGAGGCGAGGGAGTCCTGCGCCGGGCTCGTGGGCCCTGTGCAGCGCGACGAGCGGAAGGCACCGATGGTTTGCAGGTGCTTCGCAAACATCAACCCCGCCGCGCGGCGGGGCAGCGGGAAGCGCGTCGTGAAGCCGCAGCCGACCATCTTCGCCTCGGCCGACCCGCTCAGCGAGACGCAGACGCCGCTCGCCGAGGCCTCGACGCCGGTGTTGAAGAGACTCAGCGTGCCGTTGTCCGTCACGACAACGCCGGCAGTCCCGCACCGCTCAATAACGGAGGAGTCCACGGTGGCGCTGCCGCGGTCGACGACGAGGATGCCGACGCCGATCACCTGCTGGATGTTGGTGAACTGCACGGTGGCGGCGGCGGCGTCGCGGACTTCGATGGCGGCCCACGTGATGGAGGGGCCGTCGAAGGAGCTGTCCGTCACCGTCACGCGGCTGTGCTCGCGGCAGACGAGGGAGGCGCCGGCACTGCCGCCGTACAGGTCGCACTGTTCAACTCGCAGACGGCGCCGCCGTACACGTCGACCACGCTGGCCGCTGCGCTGTCATGGAAGGCCGACATCGTCGGACACGTCGTCTGTCCGTCTTTCAAGAGAGCACAGCAGCTCGTAGTGGCACCGCTCTGCTGTTGCTGCTGCTGCTGGGGACTCGAGCGCGACAAGGGGTCTGCCATGCCAGCAGGGACCGCACTCGAAAGGAAGCCGCGCCGGCGTGCCCTCAAGACCTGCATGGCGGCAGGCAGAGCAAAGCCGGCGAGCAGCCCAAAGACACCACTGGAGCTGTCGCAGGGGGCGTGAAGAGGCGCGCTTCGTGCTGGTGTTTTGTTGTTGTTTTTATTGTCTTCGTTGTCGTCGTGGCCCACAGGCTGCGTGGCGTCGGTCGGCACCGTTCCACTAACAGTGGGCGTCTTCGTTGCCGCTGCCGTTTTGGCCCACCCACTGGGCCGGCCAGGGACCTCCGAGCTGCTGCCCACTCCTGTGCCGTGTTCGGTGGACTGCACAGCATCCGCGGCAGGGACGACCTGCAGGTACGTCTGCCGCCGCCCGTCGCCCTCCGCCGACACGGGAGCGGAAACAAACTGCTGGCTCAGCTGGGGAGTGCTGCTGGGGCCAAAGCAGCAGTTGATGAAATGCACCGGACCCTTTCCCCGCACCGACACGTGGGTGGCGAAGACGATGTCCTCGAAGGAGATGGCGGCGTCGGCGATGATCTCCAGTGGGTCGAGGAAGACGACGCTCTCCGGCAGCGAGGACGACGAGGTGTGCGAGCGGCGCGAGGACGCCTTGCTGGAGCGCCGCATCGCCGACCGCGCGTAGGCGCTCGTGAGCTGCTGCAGCTGCTGCGAGGTGCTGCTCTGAGCCGCCGTAGGCGGCGCCGCAGTTGCAGCCTTGGTGGTGGTGAAGGAGGGCTGCTGTGGTGGGGCTAGCGGGCTCCCCTGCGGTGCGGAGCTGTCCAGCGTCGATTGGGCGGAGGACTGCACCTGCGAATTGGTGCCCGCCTCGGTGGACTGCGGCGACTGCGGCGGGAAAGAAGGAGAGGGCGAGAACGCAGGCTGTGCGGTGGGCGGTGCGGACGCTGCCGTCGCCGTCACTGCCGGCAGGCTTCCGTAGCCAACCGACACGCTGCCAAGTGTGTTGCTCGTGTTGGGGCGACCGAGAGTGCTAGAGGACGGCAGTCCCACCTCGGCAGCACAGCGGACGAGGCAGGGGGCCACGTTGTGGATTATTCGCACACCGCGGTAGGCGCCGTACACCTCCGCCAGGCCCCTGGTCGATCCTGCGGCGGCGGCGGCGTCAGCGGATGGGGCAGTCGCACCCTCCGTCTCCTTCGCTGCCCGCTGACCAGCAGCATCAGTGTAGGAAGGTAACGTCACCGAGCCACTGCCCTCAACGTTCACGGACGCTGGCAAGCCCTCTGGCAGTGTGGCCGCAGTGCCCGTACTAGCAGAAGGAGCAACGGTGTGAAGTGAGGTGGTTGGCGGTGCGACGCTGTAGCCTCCGGTGGAGTGCAGTACAAAGGAGCAGGAGACGGCGATGTGCGTCAGCTCCTTCTCTGCGGTGAGGGGGGTGAGATGGACGGTGTCCCAGCTCTCCGAGCTCGCATCCTCGGTGGCCACCGCATCTCGCGCGCTACTCCCCGGCTCCATTACGCGGGGTGTTCGTTGTGTTGCTTCGTCTTTTCTCCCAGAGCCTGATAATTTTTCTTTGCTCTTTTTCCTTTTTTTTTTCTCAACAGGCTAAGAAAGAACACAAGCTACAACACCAAATAAGAATTAAGAAATAAAAGAAAAGAGAGCTTTAAACCTGTGGTGAACAGAAGGAGAAGCGCAAAACAAAAAAAATGTACGAACAGCGACGGCTGTGTGTTATGTATAGAAGCGGGTGGATCAAAGGAACAGGAGAGAGTGCGGTGAGGGGACCTCTCACGACGCCACGGGAGTGCACTTAACGCAAATGTGCGGCGAAAAAAGATGAAAAGAGGAATAAAAAATTGCTCCGAGAGCGAGCTTTTAAATGAGAGAAGCACAAAGAAAAATGAGGTAAGGTATGTTCAAGAAAAAAAAAAACCACAGAACAGAAAAGTTTGTCGCAGTTGGTGGGAGGCTTAGACCTTCTAGTGTTCGAGCCCGCCAAAGTAAACTATTCTAAGCGTCTTCAACACGAACAGGAGAGAAGAGGAGAGAAGAAAAGATAGAAAATACACAAAAAACAAAAAAAAAACAGTCGGCACAACTGCAGCAGAGAGGTAGCGATTTAGAGAGAGAGAAAAAGGCTGTCGTGTATGCGCTTAGTTTTTTTTTCTTTTTTAGCTATTATTTGTTTTTGGAAGGTATGGGTGTGTTCTTCGTGCTTGTCAGACTTCTTCCTTTCTTACGTTGACTCTTTTGCTGGATACTCTCAATTCACCTAAACTCTCACTTCACCTCCTCTTTTCGAAAACAGATGTGCAGTGACTCCTGCCTCTTCCTTGTATGACTACGACTTGCAAGAGCAAAAAGCACTGCAGCAGCAGATAAAAAATAAATCAGAAAGTTGAAAGTAAACGTCAATGCAGCGCCGCTCGCCGTCTCCGGTTTGCTTCGCCTTTACCTGTACTCGACAGCGGCCTGAGAGAGACACACGGCAGAGCTGCGCTTCTCGATACGGGGTGAGGATACACAGAGCAAACGCAGCGGCACACACGAAGAGAGACAGTGAGAAAAAATAGATGCAAACAACAATTGCAACACGCACAAATAAAATAAAAATATGATGTGGGTGATTTTTTTTTTGGCAGTCAGCGAAGCCTTGCAACAAAAAAAAGAGTGCAAAAAACTGAAACTGCTATCAGCAATGAGTATTGGCTCCCAGACAACAAAGAAAAGTTCTCTATATATGTAGTTGTATGGGTACAAAAAAAAAAGGAAAAGGGGAGTAAAAGAACAAAAACACCTTTGAAATGCACCGGTACAGACAATCACCGAACACTATAAAAGGTCAAGTGTAGAAGAGAGGGTAATGTGTTTCGGTTTTTTTTTTTGGCGCCGTCGTTGCTGCTGTCTTCGTACAGAAGAAGATGCAAAGGGAAAAAAAAGAATGAATTAGGTCAGAAGCCACAAGGCAGGAGAGAGAGAGGAAGAAGGTAAGAGGAAAGGGAAAAGGTTCCAAGAGTGTGCACGTTAAAGAAAGAAGCGAGAGCGAACGAAATACCACGGTGAAGAAGCGAGAAAAAAGGAAAAAGCACGAAGAAGAAGCAAGACAAGAGAAAACCTGTGCAAGACGCAGACGGCGAGAGATGCCTGGCGATGCGCGTTTTGCCTACCTTACCCCCCGAGACGTCACCGCAGCACGATCCACAAGCGAGAGATACAGAGCTACTAGAGGAGAACGCAAGAGACGCACACGGTGTGTCTTAAGCCGCTACAGGATTTTCGTATGTGCGATAACGAGAGAGATAAGGACAGGTGCTTAGAGTATAAAATGAAAGAAAGAAAAACCCAACAGTAAAAGAAAAGGAGAAAAAAAAAGATGACTTTGAGAAGTAGAAAGATTTTTTCCTTTTTTTTTGTTAATAGTGAAGCGAGCACGCACCAAAAGTAAAACAAGAGGAAGAAGAGGAGAAAAATGTAGAATTGGGTGCTGCTCTACCGTGAAAGAAAAATAAATACAAAAAGAAAGATACCCAAAATAAAAAGAAAAATAACAAAGCGCGGCAGGCGACGTGGAGGTGAAACAGAGAGGTCCCAAGCGCGGTCCCAAAAAGAAAGAGAGAATGGGAAGAAAGAAAAAATAAAACAATTGGCAACAAACTCACTGCAGGAGAGAGAGGGATATATAATGAGCGAAGAAGTTGGGAAAAGGATGCAGATATGTAAAGAGAAACAAGAGAAAGGAAGAGGCAAATCAGGGACAACACTAGTGAAAGAGAAAAGAAATAGAAAAGAAACGGACGACGTATGAAATGAAAGGCGGGAGATTAAATGCTGGAACAGAGAAAAAGAAGAAAAGCGTAGGTTGTATAAAGCGAAACAGAACACTATGAACAATAACAAATAATAATGATAATAATAATAGTAAGAGAAAGATGACTGTTTTGAAGGTGGGCAGAGAGTCGGGGGCACACCAAAAAACTCAGACGGAATAGGATGGAAAAAACAAAAACACGAAAGCAGAGCAGCAGATGTACCGTTGTTCTATTTCAGCTGCTGATGCCGTATCTGGCTGCTTCTTTTGTTGTTGTTGGTGTTTGCTTGTCTCTCTTTATCTTCTCTGTTTTTGTTTTTTTGTTTCAGCTATTGTTGTCGCTGTTGCCTTATCACAGCTTCTCAAACAAAGCTCGAGGACGCAGACGCGAGAGACGCCAGCGGCAAACGTGCAAAGCAGCAGGAGGGGAAAGGAGCACGCTACCGTATCCGAGTAGAGGACACCGCTGATAATTCACCCGCCAACGGTTTCGTGGTTTTTTTTTTCTGTGCACCAAGATGACGATGCGTGTGAGGTGTGGGTGCAGAAGGGCAGTAGAACTCTTCTTTCTTTCTCTTTTTATTATAGGTTAAAGTACTGTCAATGCTTCAACTTTATCACAACTTTGTTGCTGCTGTTGTTTTCCTTTCCCGTCGCGATCGAACAAAAGAGGAATTCGGTCTTTGTCGTCGCTGAACTCTGCTTGTGTGTGCTTGTGCGTGTGTATGTGACGGTTCCTGTAGGCTTGAGTGTGAGAAAAGTTATTTGTTTGCTGTTGTTTTTTTTTCCTGTTCCCGCGGTGATGGTGGCTGTTATAAGAATGCTAACTCAGTAACGCACTGGAGACGCTGTGGGCAATGTTATACATACGCGTGTCAATGAACGCAGTGGAGAAGGACGAAGAAAATGTGAAAAAAAAAGGAAAAATGAAATAAACGGAGGGGAGAGAAAAGGAAAGAGGAAAAGAAAAAAAAAAGAACAAGCTGACAAATCAGGCGCCTGCCTTTTCTCGCGTTTAACGAAAAGAAGGAAGAAGGGGGAGACAGGAGGGAAAGAGAGAAAGGCAAAACCAAATACACGGCCACGTGCGCAGACTTGGAGCGAGAAGCAAACCGTCCTCGTCACGTGTGCTCTCTTTACTTCTCTTTATCTCTCTCTCTCCACAAAGCTCAAAAGGGCCTATGACTGATTGCCTTGGTGCTTGACCTATAAAAGAAACAAAAACAGAAAATTGGGGTAAAGAAAATGGTGAGTGGAGGTTTGTTCTTTCCAGTAAGACAAAGTAAAAGAAAAAAACTTGGGTGAAGTGGGAAATACGGTGAAAACGTTTTTGTTTTTGTTTTCGTTTTTTTTTTGTGTTATTGTCGTTGTCGTCGTTGCCGTTGGACAACTATGCCGCTTGAATTTCTCTTTATTATAGGTTTTTTTTTTATATTTGCTCTGCCCCGACGAAGTCGTGGAGATTGTTAAGAAGAGCAGCACGGGAGAGGACAAGAGGAGGGGGGCGAAGGAGAGCAAATGCGAGCGCCACACACCAGCCCTGCGCGAATCCCGGGCTTTGTACAAGAAAAAGTCAACACGAGAAAGTAGGACGAGCAAAGTGAAAAGGAAAAAAAACAAATAAAAGGGACGCACAGCACTCCAGCAGTCGTCGTGGAAGTGAAAGAGAGAAGAAAAAAATGAGTCTTACACACTCGCACAAGCCACAAGAACAAAAAGAGATAGGTAGGGGGGAAAAAAGGTGATTGAGTCGTTAGACACGAAAACAAAACAAAAAAGAAAAAATCAAGACAGCGTAGTGTACAATTACAGGGAACAAGGTTAAAACAAACTATTTCTATGTGAAGAGGTATTTTTTTTTTTTTTTCTTAATCTTCCGCAAAAAAAAAAAAAGGTGTCTGTGTCAGCGCGCGTGTGTGTGGGTGTGTGTAGAGGGGAGGGAAGATCAAGGTGAAGGAAAATTGGTGTAGGAGATCGGTCAAGAATCACCAAACAACAAACAATCCTCTTCTACTTATTTTTTTTTTAAAAAGAAAGATAATAATAATAATAGTGGGAGATACTGAGAGAGGACAGAATAGAGAGAGTTCGGGAACCAAACTAAAGAAGCTTCGAGAAGCGGTGCGAAAGGCGACAAAACCAGAGAAGAAGGCTGTTTTACCGAAGTCTGTGTGTTGCTTGCCTTTCTTTGGGGGGAGGGGCTCTCGTCCTTCCGTGATAATGGATTCTGCGATTGCGTGTGTTTGTGGATACGGTGGGTATGTGTATGCGCGCAAGAGACACACAGCCGAGGAAGAGCGAAAAAAAAAAAAGTAGAGCGCTGCCTAGATCACGTTTGCTTATCAACGCGGAGCAGTGCCTGGCAGACAAGGAGGGCGGCAGAGGGAGGGAAGAGAGAGAACGAAAGGAAGGAAAGATACACGACCAGAAGAAGCGGAAACATTAGAAGAAACGCTTATCATTAATCCCTGTTTTTTTTTTCTTTCCTTATTTTCCAAAAAAAAATTAGAAAGAAGGCGAATGCGATGCTGACACGTTTCTAGAAATTTGAAAAGTGGCAAGACACGACGCATTTCTTTCCAGATAAGGAAAAAAAGCTCCTTGTTGTGCGTTAGTCGTCATCCTCTTGACATTTTTCTTTTTGCTTCTCTTTAGTAAAATTGTTGTGTGTTTGTGTGAAAGTGTGTGAAGTATCAAATGCTAGCAACGAACGGTCGGCTTCGGGTTTGCCCTCTCGCCACTTCACCCTCCGAACCACCGTCGCCACCACTGCTGCAACGACTGGTGTAGAGCGCTGCACGCACTGAGCCACCGAGACCAACAGACAAAGAAAAAAAAAAGACACAACTACGCGGTGGGAGCAACAGGGGAAGAACGGGGAGATGGCGGGGGAAAGAGCAGTGAACGCGTGTCAACACGCCGCTCCGCCACGAGCCCTGCCACCTCCATCAGGTCTGTCGCGCTGTACACGGCGTCGCACGGCGGCACGAAGCCCCACTGCAGCCGCCACGTTGCGCTGCCCTCCGCCGTGCTCACCTCCTGCTTCCCAGGGTGCTGCAGCTGCGCCAGTGCTGGCTGATCATTCCCCCTTGCAGTGGAAAAGAGGCCCTCCATCACGTCGTGCATGTCCGCTGTGGCGATGGTGTTGTGATCCGAAACCTCACCACCTCCGTCCAAAGCCTTCGCCAGCGGGTGGGAGCCGTCCGCACTCTCTGTCTGCTCTGGTAGCTGCAGCGAGGCCGGCCGGCGCGGCGGGTGCTGCCCAGCTGGTCGATACGCCGCCGCCGCGGCCGACGCGTAGCACAGCGTCACCTCTTCCCCCGCTGCGATGTCACGTATGGCGAAGACGTGCACGTAGGGCTGGTAAAGCAGTTCCGCCGGCACACCAGCAAAGAGGTTGTCGAGGATGTCGAGCCCGCACAGTGTGTCCTCGGTGGCCATCGTGTAGTAGCTGTTCGGCAGTGGGCTGTGGTTCAGCTTGTCGATCATCGGCAGCAGACTGCTGGCACCGGCGCGGTGGGCGAGGACGAGACTGACCCACCACGCATACTCGTCCTTCGAGAGGCGGGCACGCAGAAAATCGCTGAGCGGCTCACCGGTCATATCAGTGTGAAAGAAGGCGAGGAGTGAGAGCGCAGGGCTGTCCAACGCGGCGGCCTCCTGCGCAAACGACGCCTGCATCTCCGGCAGAGAGAGGAAAGGCAAGTTTGCGCAGGGCACCACACTGTCGCAAAGGTAGGACACGTAGCCGTGATGCGCAGCGTCCTCTGTCGCCGCGGCGTCCACGAGCTGGGCAACGAGCTCCTCCACGTGCATGAAGAAGCCCAGCAGCGGGTCGGAGGCGGGCGGGGGGTTGGCGAAGAGGACCGCCTCGGTGGGAATGCTCATGAGGAACATCCCGGCTGGGATCGGCTGCGTGGCGTACCATCGACTGCACTCCGCGTGTGTGGTGGGCCGCAGCAGCTGCGGTGGAAAGTCTTCTTCTTCTGCCCCAACCGTGCTGCGGGTGAGGGAAGCAGGTGCACCCACCCGCTCACACGGTGGCGGGGAGAGAAGCAGCAGCGGCGAAACCAAAAACTTCAAGTCGCGGAGCGCCGAGCGCACCACCGCGGCGTCCTGCAGGCGAGGGCGGAGCCACCGCGTCGAGGCCGCTGCCACCGTTCGGAGTGGTGTCCACTCCATGGCTGCTGCCGCCGGCTCTCCCTCTCCTGCTTTTGCTATTCCCCAGCGCTGCTGAACGCGCTGATGCAACTTCTCGCGCCAGAGGCGGAGGGGACGCTCGCCCATACCGAGCTCCGCACAGAAGAAGCGCAGCACATCATCACCCTGCTCCGGCGTCTTCGGTTCGGGCGGGAAAGCAGCGTTTACGGCAGCGATGGAGGAGGAGGAGGGGTAGAGACGCCTCAGCACCGGCAGCGAGCGGTGAATGTGCTGGAACAGCAGAGAGCTATAGCGGGGAACAGACCGCCGCATTTGGTTGGCTCTCGGTCTGCTTCCAGATTGCGGTTTTAAATGAAAAAAAAAGGATGAGAAAGGAGGGGAGAGAAGAGGAAAAGTGTGCTGGAGATGCCAACAGAAGCGAGTAGGGCATAAAGCTTGTGTGCGTTTCGGAAGCTGCGCTGGCCGGCCAAGAAAACGCGCGTCAACTTCCGCTTTCCTGTGTGCTTGTCCCGGCGCGTGGCAGTATCTGATACGCTGTTCGATAATAGAAAAGGTGTACGCGCGGGTACAGACTTCAAAGACAGAGTTGCGCACTTTTTCTTTTTGGGCTTTTAGCAAGCGTTGAGGGAGAGATGACCGGGAAGATGGTGCGCGACCACGTTGTCTGGAATTCATGGCGTGATTGACGGACACAAGCAATCCTCGCTATTTTATTGTTCCTCGACATTGCATTTTGGTTTGCCTTTGTCAATGCTGTTCCCGCTGAGCATTCCCCTCGCATGCAGGAATACCACGTTTGCGTGCACTAGAAAAGAAAAAATTTCTCGTAACACCTGTTACAATCATCATCGACAACGAACAGAAAATAGATATTAAAAATTGGTTAGCAAGAGAGAAAAAACGCATATGATACAGTAAAGAAAAAAAAATAATTTAGAACAAAAAGAAATTGGGGAGCAAACTTTAAAAAAAAAAATGATCAACAGCCGGAAGGTGGCGGTCAGTTTGTGGCCGAAGATGGAGTACAGGCAGGATAACGGGTCAAAAATAGGGAGAAGGAGAAAATCGTGCGTGCGGCAGTCAAGCCACGAGCACCTCTACAGACCTCAGCGCCACTATTGTTTATTTTCTTTTTTTGCACACCGACAACAGCACGCTGCGCGCCATCAAAAGCAGGTGCTGCTGTTGCTGCTCCGATGGTGACATCTGAGTTGTTGTAGGTTTTTTTTCATTTACAATTCATCTGTTGTTGCTTTTTGGTCGTTCTTTTTTTTTTTTCAGTCCCGCATGGTTACCGCTCTGGCAACTCTGCTCTCTTCTGTTCCTTTAGTTATTTATCTTTTTTTCTTCTCTTTATAAATTACAACGCCGCTGTAGTACATCGTTGCCGCTGCTGCTGTACATTAACAAGATTGGCAAAAGGAGAAGCAGCACGAGAGAAAAAAAAAAATTATATATAGATGTGACATGAGTAGAAAACACTTTCCAACACGCACCTTATCCTTCTTTTTTGTTCACCCTTTTCTTCTTTTTCTTTGCTTCACACTCACATACTCAAGCTCCGTACCGTCATCAGGCGCATCTGTTTGAAAAAAAAAAAGAAAAAAAGAGTATGCTGAATCTCCATGGGAGGATTAGAACTAAGTGCTGATTGGTCACGTAACAGCGCACAAACAGAGAAGGAATAAAGAAACTGCGATGGCGAGTACACAAGAGAGAGAAAAAGAGAGAGTAGAAAAAGGTGAGAGCTACGATAGCGTCCTACAAAACGTGAATAAAATAAAGAGGAGAGGAGAGGAGAGGGGAACACAAAGAGAGAAGGAAAGACGAGAACAGTAGCGCTAAGTAGTGAGAGTGTATGTGAAAAAGGGAGAAAGAGGGAGAGAGACGGTGCAGTACACACAAAAGTAAAAAAGAAAAGTCTTAACCCTGAAGAGAGAGTGTTGGAGATCATAAACAAGAAATTTATAGATATAAAACAGGAAGGATGTAAAAAGATGAATCGAGAGAACCGAAGTGAAACAAAAAAAAAACAGGGGAAGAAGGAGAAGCAGACCCACAAACCCACACGTGAACACGCGAGGGAAAAGAGAAATGTTGAAGCCCCACATATGCCCGTAGAACTGCACAAGAAAACAACAATACCATGAGCACATTCTCTTTTCTTTCGCTGTTTGCCATTTGTACTTTTCATTTTCTTTCTTTTTCTTCTGAGGTCTTCACAAGAACTCTTCGCTGGGAGCCACAGTAGACCAATAAATATATATATATACCTTTTTCTTTTTTTTTATTGCTCAGTACAAGCGAGAGATCGTGTTGGTGCGTGCCAGAGGAAAAGGAGAAAACCACTAAGAAAGAGAAAAAAAAACGGTACGAGACAAAACAACGTTTGGGTTCTTATGTGGAACACGGAGAGGGAAGAAGGAGAAGGAGATACACAGGGAGAATGGAAGCCGCAAATAATAAGAATAGTAAAAAAAAACGTCTGTCTACTTTTATCGAGTAGTTTTATTTAAAGAAGAAATAACATTGTGTTCATCGCCACGGAGGAAAATAAAGGTGCGTAAAAGGAATATTTATTCTCAACAAAAACCTTCGTGGAGAGCAAGAACGCAGAAGACAGAGAAGGCGGGACGAGGAGAGCATAAAGAGAAAAGAACACAGTGAGGGACACAAAGCAAGTCGAAACAGAAGCAGAGGATACCATGTCAACAGTACCACGGCAAACACAATCACTTCCCTACCGCCCTGCAGCTGCGGTGACAAAGAGAAGAAACAAAAAAAAAACTCAACACGGAACAAAGTACACGCAACACTAGGGAAAACTTTAAAAAAAAGGAGAAAAGGTAAGGGGAAGATTAGGGAAGATTCTTAGGACGGACGAACAAGCCGGACAAGGCCACCCACGCGCATCGCCACACCGTAGTCCTCCATCGTCCCGTGACCGAGAAGCGGCGTGGCGGGTGCGTTAAACAGCTGCGTCACCTGATCGGTCAGCGAGGCCACAGACGGCGATGGCAGCACCGTTCGCGCCGCCACAACACCGTCGCAGTCGCTGTCGCCGACACGAGCGCAGCCACCTCTTTTGGGAACGCAGAGATCGTCGTCGCGGCGAGCACGCGGGCAGCGCTGCGCTGCAGGTCCGTCATCTGCGACAGTGCCTGCTGCACCTCCCGCTCGCAGTGCCCGGCGCACGAAGCACCAGCTGGGCAGCTGGCATCTTTGCCCTTCACGGCATCCGCCAGCGAGGCACAGACCTCCAGGAAGGCCGGCTTTACAGCGGCCGTGACGACAGCCAGCACGGTGGCGCTCCAGAGCACCTTGTTCAGGCACTCCTGCAGGGCAGCCGCCTCCGCTGCCGCTGCGGTTCTGCTGCTGGTGCTGCTGGCCTGGTCGGCCGACTGCATCACCTCCAGCGCGTAGGCCACCGTCAGCGCCAGCGTACGCAGGACAGCGAAGGATCGGAAAGGGGCCCGGTAGGCCATCGAAGCATCAGGGTCGCGGTGCAGCTGCACGCACGCCGCGCCGAAGTCCTCCACGGCGGCCGCCTCCCACGCGGTGAGCGCCTTCGCCAGCATCTTGGCGCTCGTCGCCGTCGACCGCCCCGGCGTCTCGCCAGCGGCGCTGTCCTCGGCCTGCAACGCACCATGCACGAGGTCGCGTGTCTCGGGCGAGAGGATGGGCAGCAGGACGTTGCGCCAGCCCCAGAAGCCGTAGCGGCGCACCATCGCCTCCTGCTCCTTCGAGGTGCGCGTCGCCGCGTACGCCTGCCGCACACGAGAGAAGGGAGCAGCGGCAAGGTAGCTGCCGGTGTGCGCGTTGCTGCGGCTGCCCACCTGCGTGTTCTGCAGCAGCTGATACATGCGAAAAGTCGTCTCCTTCAGCGTGAGCGGCACCACACGCTGGCCCTCGTGGAAGCGGGCGTTGCGTGGCCAGTGCGGGTGGATGTCCTCGTCCCGACTCGCCCCGCTCGCCACCGCCGCGCTCGCCGGAGCTGCGTGGAACTGCCACGCGTCGTAGGGCAGCTCCACCAGCACGCCCCCACGCGCCGCGGCGTGCGACGAGATGCCGATGTCGACATCCAGCTGCGCGGCCGCCGTCACGGCACTCGCCCGAATTTGGCTCGGCGAGGCGATCAGCGCCGCCGCGTCGCTCGTCGACTGCGAGGACGACGTCGAGGCAAGCGACTCCGCCGCCGGGCTCCACGGCATTGCAAGGCAGACCGCCTCGTCGGAGCTGAACACCACCGACACCTCCTGCCCCTCCGGCACGTCGATCACCACAGCGTAGCACCGCTCGTTGCCGCCGCAAACGTTGCTGTCTTCCTCCCGCGGCGACGTCTCGGAGACGCAGGCGGAGCTCGTCTCGGCCGTCGTCAATGACCCAGGCAGCGCAATCGCACTCGTCACGAAGGCCACGTGGTTGCTGCTCGCCGTGCTGCTCGCCTCCACCGAGGTGGCCCGGAGGTCGTGCAGGCTGACGTGCTGGCGCTGGCAGGGCCGGGGCAGCGTGGCGGCGAGGTCGCTCGGCTTGCCGACGCGATGCTCGTCGTCGTCGTGGACGCAGATGAGCACATCCATGTCCATCTCGGCAGGCGGGGCGGAGGCCCACGCGGTGCCCGGCGGGGCGGATGCAAAGGAGGTGCCCAGCGCGGTGTTCAGCCACGTCGACTGCGGCGACAGCCGCCCACGCGCGCGGCGCAGCGGCGTGTTGACGACGGAGGCGCCGCCCTGGTCACGCAGGGTGCTGGACGGAATGCGGACGAGACGCACCGTGGCGGCGGCCGCCTCGGCGTTGTGATGCTTGAGGCGGATGTACAACGCCCCGTCGCCGTCGCTGTGGCTGGGGAGGAGGGGGAGGGGGCTGAAGGTGAGGGAGCGCGGGGCGAGGTGACCAGCGGGGCTGCGCGGCGACTTGGCGAAGGCGCTTGTCTCGCCGGCGCCGGCGGTCAGCCGGATCGGCGACGAGACGGACGTCGTGACGCCGGTGTTGGTGGCCGGTGTGGCCCCGACGGCGCTGCCCGGACTGTACAGCACGTGTCCCCAGCACCCCCGCCACGGCCCGGAGAGGCGATCGCTCTCCATCTCGTGGTAGGTGAGGGGCTTCCGCTGGCGCCGGCGTGCCGCTGCGTTGCGCCGCGTCGGGGTCGAGTCCGCAGTGTGCACGCTGCCCTCATCGTCGTCCGCGTCGGCGTCGCCCTGCCGCTCTGCGCTCGCCTCGGCGGAGAAGAGAACGGAGGTCGAGGCGCGCGTGGCGGTGGTCGGCGACGACGGGGCCACCGTCGGCTTTGTCAGGAAGGGGCCGTTGCACAGCAGCAAATAAGACGGCGCCACGTCCTCCTCGGCGTTGATGGTGATGCCCATACTGTCCTCTCCCGTTGTGTCGTCGTCGTCGTTGCTGCAGCTGGGGTGGCGCGTGGCGCTGCGCTGGGCTGCGGCCGCCTGCTTCGTGGCCGCCATCGCCTCCCGCGCTGCGTCGCCCTCCTCCTCGTACATGTTCACTCGTGCCCGCTGCAGCCCGTTGTGCATCAGATTCTCGTTCTGCAATTCCCGCGCGGTCTCGCTGAACTCGCCGGCGTTGAAGAGGTCGGCGAGGGTCGTCAGCACGTGGCGCAGCGTGAGACTGGAGCGCCACCCGCTGTTCACCGGCCCCTCCAACGGCCGCAGCTGCGCCGCCTCGTCGTCGTGTGCCGGGGCGGGGCAGACGGCGCTGGTGACGGCGAGGGCGGCGTCGAAGGAGAGGGCGATGAGGTGCGGCACCTTGTCCACCGCGACGCCAGTGCAGCGACGGTGCGGGAGCTCCACCGTGAGGTGCGCGCGGGGGGCCACGAAAGGGTAGCCGGCCGGGATGCGCACCCACACGTGAATCGCCTCGCCTGCCATCGGGCCGCTCACAGGGACCACCTCGACATGCAGCTGCACTCGCACCTCGTCCGCCTTGAAGTAGCCGCGGTCGCGACGGTACACCTGCGCATCCGGACGCACCCGCACACGCGGCACGGGGTGCAGCAGACACACCTCCCGCAGCTCCGCCGCCAGGCGCGCCATGAGAGGATCGGACAGGTGCGGCGCCGCGCCGTCCTCGCTGCCGCGCAGATTCGTCGAGGAGGTGACGGTGGTGCTGTCGCCCTCAGCGAGGCGAAACATCAGCGCCTTCAGGGGCGAGACGTACGGACGCAGGTGGCGCACGGGGAGCTGGCGACGCACGTAGTGCAGCCCGGCGTCCTCGACCTGGCGCGGTGGCGGGGGCACACGCTCCACGCCGAGCCGTGAACTTGTCAGGCCCAGCAGCGCTGAGGGACGACCAGGCGCGCCTACTGCTGATGCGGCAGCTGCTGCCGCTCCTCCGTCTGGGCTCTTGGCCGCCGCACCGCCGCGTTGGCGACGCACCTCCTCGCAGGCGACGTCGAAGTCGGCCTGAGTGAAGTG
The DNA here is from genome assembly GCA_000331325.2 of Crithidia fasciculata. Lineage (NCBI taxonomy): Eukaryota > Euglenozoa > Kinetoplastea > Trypanosomatida > Trypanosomatidae > Crithidia > Crithidia fasciculata. The sequence goes on along the minus strand of CM003421.1, from coordinate 533,908 downwards.
CAGCCCGTAGTCCTCGTAGCTCAGCCGTCGGGGAGCGTGTGCGGCGGCCTCTTCGCCCGTCAGCGGAGCAGCAGAGGGGGCGATGTCGGCAATAGACATGGCGGGCGGGGCGAGCTTGGGGAAGCTGAGAGACGGTGAACGCCCCTCCTCCGCCAAGCTCTCCGTGGACAGGCTAAGCGGCGCCTCGTCTAAATCGGCGTGGCGGTCGTGCCCCGCCTCCTGCGGCGACGGCGTGCGGGTAGAGGCGTCCTCGGCGGCCGGCGCGTCGTTGTCGTCTGCCTCGGCGTCACCAGCGGCGGGTGCGACGGCGGCGGCGGCGATGTTCATGCGGTTGTGGTCCTCGGTGTTGAAGGGGCCGCCGACGATGTTCACGAGCAGCTCCCCCGCGTCGTGCGTCTGGCGTCCGGTGCTCGTCTCCTTGCGTGCTGCCGCGGCGTTGGGTGTGGCTGTCTGAGCAGCCGCCTCCAAACCTAAAAGAGGGGCGGTGACTGCGCTACTGGCGGTGGTGGTGGTGGCCGACTCTGCTGCTGTGCTGTCCTCTGTGTTGCTGCGTGCCTGCGTGGAGGCGGAGGAGCCAAATGCGCGCCGCATCACGTGTGCGACCGTTGCTGCAATCTTAGACTCCATCTGCGCCTCCGCCCGCACCCGCTTGGTGTGCCAGCCAGCCCAGGCATCGGCGGCGGCGAGGTCGCTGGCCGTGTCGGCGCTCTGCCCCATCGCGATGCGCTCCATCGCCTGCATTGCGGCCTCCTCGCCGGCACGGGCCTCGGCAACGTCGTCGGACTGCGGGGCGTGGAAGAGAGCGGCGCACGCGTAGACACGCACGAGGGCACGCTGGCCATCCGCAGAGGACAGCTTCAGCACCGCGGCGAGCAGCTCCGATTCCCCGACGGCGGTACGGCCTGTGTCTTTAAAGGATGACATGGTAGTAGCCACTGTTAACGCTTCGTTGATCTTTGTGTGAAGGCACACAGGCGAGTATACGCTTCCGTCCAATAAGACAGAATAAGAGCTAAAAAAAGGGGGCGTGAGACACGGCCGAAGGTCAAATCTGCAGTGTAGAGAAAAAAAAAAAGGATCGCTCTGCCTGGTGTGAACGACAGACCACCCGCCCAACAGAAAAAAAAACTAGAAAGGCAAGAAAGGAAAAAAAAGGGGAGAAAGGTGCAGACGTCAGGGGAACAGCGAGAAAAAAAATTCTGAAGAAAAGAGAGTGTGCCTAGTTAACTTTGCCAGCTAAACAGCCAAGCAAACACACACACACACCTACACATACACTACAACAACAAAAATGGAAAGGAGTACCTTGTTAACAGAAAGAAAAATGTGAGAGAAGTAAACAACGCGTGTGACGAAGGTAGCAGCTCGCAGTGTGAGAGAGGGGAAGCGGATGTGAAAGAGGGGTGGGAATGTTGAGCAGCACGCAGAGGGCACGAAAAAAAATGACAAGAATCAATGAAGAAGGGATTTAAAAGCAATCAAAAAAAAAAATATCTGACAATGGAAAAAAAAAGAGGGGAAAAGAAGGAGATATGAATCACGAAGAAACCACGAAAAAGGAACAAAAGATGCGCTTTTAAGAGATAAAAGAGAAGGGGAGACAAAGAAAGTAGGTGAAAGCAGTGTGGGAACAAACGTGTCGTGCTGCCTCACCCTGAGCGCAAAAAAAAAAAAAGACGAACACAGTTAATTAAAGAAAAGAGTTTGGCGGACGGCAGGAAGCCTTGAAGCACGTCTTGACAACAAATCAAAGTATATGTATTTTTTTTTTTCAGGAAAAGTGGACAACACAAAGGCACACACGCGCGGCGTATTTTAGCCAAGCAGAAACCAGGGAAGACGAAAATGAGAAAGAAAGCTCTACCAAAAGCAAACTGTACTTGTCTATATTACTTTTTTTTTTTGCGTCTAGACGCGCCGTGGGAAAAAATAAAAAGGGTGGACAGGTGAGTGTCCGCCTTCGAGACCCACTACACGTGAGAGAAATATTGAAAAAGCGATGAGACGTGAAAAAAGAGAAATTTGACAAGAGAGGAGAAAACGCACTAAAAAATCAAAAACAGGCGATGGCTGGCTCTTTGGCTGCTCGCGAAGATCTCCGACCTTATGAAGCACTCCTCTAGCGCGCCACAAAACTCGGTCCTCTCCAGAGTGACACAGATATCAGTCAACGCGCGCCTCCTACCTTTTTTTTTAATTTGCTTACGTGCTCTCAACTACACAGCACTCAAAAAAAAAATCCACTTCGGGTTTTTTTTTCTCAAAGTAAGCAGTCTCCGCAACGACAACAATTAAAACAGAAGGGGTGACACACAAATGAGCTCAAAGAAAAGAGTGACGACGAAGTCGAAGATGAAGGACAGGAAAGTCCGAAGAGCAAAGAGGCTAAGAGTGGAAGAGAGACAATGTCAGTTGTGTCGCCTCTACTACTATTTTGCTTGATTCAACTTCTTTTCTATTCTCTTTTTTTCTTCTTGTACTTGGAAGGATGAAATAAAAAAAAGCAGGGACCCACGCAAGTATATTCACAACGGCAACAAGAAGTTCGTATGTGTGTGTGTGTGTGTGTGTGTGTGCGTATAATTATGTCGGTAACGTTCTGTGGAGTGCTATATGATGCCGAAAACAACAAGGGGAGAAAAACGAAGTGCGGGAGAGGGAAGATAAAAAAAAACGAGTGCTAGAAACACAGAAAAAACAGGTGAGGATGACGCAGCGAAAAAAAAAGGGAAAAAAATAACGAGCGGCGGCTAACTCTCTTTCTACTAAGTCAGAAGCGAAGGAAGAGGGTAGACAAAACAAAGGAAAGTATCATGCAAGCCAAGATTTGGCAACACCGCAAACACAATAACACAATCAAAGCAGTGTTGACAAATAGAAAACGCCTGCTAAAGAGATGAAAAGAAAACACAAGAAAGCGGAAGAGAGGGGAAAAAAAAAGCGCAGAGGCGGCTGTTAATTGCACCTCAGTTTTCGACGGGAGAAAAAAAAACAAAAATGGGGCCCTTTTGTGATGCAAACACGCGTACCGATATTTGGAAAAAAAAAAGAAAAAAGGGGATGAGGATGATAAAAAAAAAGGTGAGAAAAATAAATAAAAATATCTCAATTGAAGGAAAAAAAAAACGTCGCGAGGCGGGAGCCGTAACACGAGTGGTATTCGAGTTGCTTTTAGGCGTGATGAGAAAAAATATGGAGCAGAAATTGTACTACACAGCGATTGCGACTAATACAGTACGCGATGCGCAGTGTGGCGTACTGCTTCCTTGCAAAAATGCAACGAACGTGAACTACTAAAAGCAACAAAGGGGGGAAAGAAAGCGACGCTGGTACCTTCAGAGGGGAGCGCAACGTCGTTTATAAGAGCTGACAAGCGGCGCTCTTTAACTACGTTACCTTCACCGCCGCCCCTTGCAGAACCTCTGTTTTCCGGCTGACGCTCCTGCCCTTCTTGATGTGCCACACGCCAACGAGATGTGTTTCGGGCTGCGACTGCTGACACTGCAAGTAGCTACGACGAAAAAAAAGTGGGGATTCCCGCAGGTACACCTTATTTGACAATTACTAATTCTCGGTTTATTTTGTGTGCTTCGGCTTCTTTGAGTAGTCCTCGCCGTTCAGTGTGGTGCGATTTCACCTAATTATAAGAGTAGGTCTCCTACTGTTGCGTTCCTTTGTGGATGGAGATTCGACACCGTTGGGATAGGCGCAGGTCATCACGAACCCGACAAGCGCCAAAAAAGCGGAGAAGATAGAAAGAGAGCGGAAGAGCAAGAGAGGCAGGAGAAGTACAAGAATTCAGGAAAAGGGGAAAAACGCTACATAATAATACTACAAACATAGAATGCAAAGTACACAAAGCCACTCACACTAATACACAACACACCATCACACAAAAGCGAGGCAGTTTGCCCCCGCTGCCTCCACCACGGCCTTCGATCAGTTGCGTCTTGCAGGCTAAGAGAAGCGGGTGGCATCACGAGTGGCAACCGCCGCAGCCATGCCTTCTCTCTCCAACTCACACAGCCGACCCGATCAAAACCCTTCTCAGGCACATAAAAAAAAAGCACTTCACAACTTCCTTTTTTTTCTTTAGCAATAGCTCTCACGAATTCCAAGTGTGCATCCCAACAACACTACAGATAAAACAAACAACAAAAGCTCTGTGAAATGAAAGCAATAGTGCGGAAAAGACGCTGCTCTGCCGCCACTTGCACATCACCTTACCTCCTTCCCGCAGAGTACCGGCGAACAAGGGAATGAGCGCAAACACCACACAACTTCAACGCGAACGGAGAGTTGAGGCTACTGAATCGGTGCAAGGCGAGCCCCTTGAACCCTGCAGCAAAGGAAGCTCAGCAGCCACTGCGGCACACACGAAGGCGCACACACCGAAGCACAGCCTCAGCAATGCGGTCGCTCTGCTCCGCCAGCGGCTGCCGCCACTGCCACCACGAGTCGCTGGCGATTCCGGCTAGCGCGCGCCTAGTAGCTGCGGCCAAACATCACCCACGTCGTCGCGGGCTTCGTGCAGCTCTTGCAGATGCACGTCAAACCGTCCACCGGCCCGGGCTGCGCGAACGGGATGCACAGCGTCTTCGCACCCATGCTCGGCGCACGCGCGTCCTCGCGCGCCTCCTGCGACTGCGCAGCCTTCGACTCCTCGGCGCTGTCTTTCTTCACCTGGTCCTCGCACTCCATCGCACCGCACCACGGCGCAAGGATCACGCACTTCCGGTTCAGCGTCGGCACAAAGTCCGCCCACTCCGTCAGCTGCACGCGGTGCGTGTCCATCGTCTCCTTCGCACGCTCGTACATCTGCATCTGGATGTCCTCCAGCAGCGCCGCAACCGCCGTCGGCGTCTGCGGGTTCCACGCCACCGACCGCTTCTCCCCGCTGAAGCGCACCGCCAGCGCGAGCTTGTTCTCCGCAAGCTCCTTCGGCCCCAGCTCCACGCGCAGCGGCACGCCCTTCACCTCCCAGTGGTTGAAGCGCCACCCCGGGCTGTAGTTGTCGCGCAGGTCGCACTTCGCGCGCACGCCCGAGTCGCACAGCTCGCCCTCCAGGCGCCGGCAGCTCTTCAGCAGCTCCTCGCGCTCCGCCTCCGTCGTGTCCTTCGTGATCCCCACCGGCACAATCACAACCTGCGTCGACGCAACGCGCGGCGGCATCACCATGCCCCGGTTGTCGCCGTGCACCATGATCATCACGCCGATCACGCGCGTCGACAGCCCCCAGCTGTTCTGCCACGGCACCAGCGTCTGCTCGTTGTTCTCCGGGTCCTGGAACTTGATGTCGAACATCTTGCCGAAGTTCTGGCCAAGGTTGTGGCTCGTCGCGCCTTGGCACCCGCGGCCCACCGCCTCGATGTACGTCTCCACCGTCGTCGTGTAGTACCCGCCAGCGAACTTCTCCTTCTCCGTCTTCTTGCCGCGCACCACCGGCACCGCCAGCAGCTGCTCGTACACCGCCGCGTAGCACTCCAGGACGTCCAGCACCTCCTTCGCGCAGTCCTCCGCCTTCGCCCACGCGCAGTGGCCCTCCTGCCACAGGAACTCGCGCGTGCGGATGAACGGCGTCGGGTGCGAGAACTCCCACCGGATCACGTTGTTCCACATGTTCAGCCGCACCGGCAGGTCGCGGTGCGACCGCACCCACTTCGCGTAGTACGGGTACATCACCGTCTCGCTCGTCGGCCGCACAGCCACCGGCTGCTCCAGGTCCGTGTCGCCCGCACGCGTCACCCACGCAACCTCCGGCGCAAAGCCCTCGATGTGGTCCTTCTCGCGCTCCAGGCAGCTGCGCGACACGAACATCGGGAAGTAGCAGTCCTCCACGCCCAGCCGCTCGATCTTCCCGCCCAGGAAGCGCTGCACGCACTTCCACACGTAGAAGGCCCACGGCCGGATGATGTAGCAGCCCGACACGTCGTAGTACTCGATCATCTCCGCCTTCGTGATCACGTCGATGTACCACGCAGAGAAGTTGTCCTCCCGCTTCACCGCGATGCCCAGCTTCGTCTCACCCGAGGCAGCGGCTGCAGCGGCAGGAGCGGCGGCCTTCTTCGGGGCAGGGTCGGCGTGCTTCTTCTCCGGCTTGCTGATCTCAGGCTTCGGCTTCTGCGCGGCAGGTGCGTCGGACGGCACCACAGCCGGCGTATCCGAGCCAAAGTCCACCACCTTGTAAGCGTAGCCGATCTTGTCCATGAACTGCGTGAGCTGGTCCCAGACGACGAGGCAGCTCTTGTCGTTGCGACAGGGATGCAGGACGAAGGGAATGGGCGAGTCCGCTAGATTCTTGTCCAGTAGCACGATGAGGTTGCGCTTGTCAAGGTTGTTGATGAGTGCGAATGGTGTCACGGAGCCCTGCACCACGGAGAGGTTTTCGCGCAGGTACTCCTCCGGGGCGAAGCGCAGGTCCTTCGTGCCCGCCGCCTTTTGAACCTGCTTCATATCCGTCTTGGTTGTGTGCACCGCCGTGACCAGCACCAGCTCACCCTTCTTGCTCTTGAGAAACATGTTTTTTGTGCCAATGCAAGGCGTGCCGAAGCGCTCCAGCTCTTTGTTTGCCGCCTCGACCGTGTGCTTCTCCTCATGCTCGATGGTGGGCAGGTCGATTCCCAGCTCCCGCAGCACCGCCAACAGCTCCGCCTCACCCTTGCAGTTCTCGACCGACATGCGTGGGTGCGCTACGTGAGGGAATGTGCCTACGCGACCGACCTGGCTGTTGCCTTGTAAGAGACGCAAAGATGCGTGAGTGCTGTAAAGTGCCTTTTGAAACCGCAAGGCCGATCCCGAGAGATCCTGTACTCGCAAATGCTGCGCAACACAACGTTGCAAAACCCACCGAGTGCGATACGTGAAATGTGCGCCACGTGTGGCTGACCCACGAAACAGCAGCTGCCCTGACGAAGCGAACGTATTGGGCGTGTTGTTGCGGTGTTTAAGCTGAGAAAGTGAGAGAGAAAGGGGGGTTGTGAGTCCCTCGTTTGCTTTGAGTGCAAGACACGGTGAAAAATAACAGGCGTAAGCTGCTACAATCGTTCACTTTTTTGTTATTGTTATTTAAAAAAAGAAATGAGGCTTTTAATAAGCCAAGGAAACGATAGCGGAGTATGGAATAGGTTCCCTCTTCAGTGTGTACGTGTGTATGTTTATGTCAAGGTGTGCACGGCAGCGTTTCCGTTTGTTTGTCGTCCCTTTTGCTGTTTAAAAATGGAGTTGTTGTTTCAAATGATGAGGGGAAAGGGAAGCACGACTCTGAGTACCGTAGCAGACAAGCAGGCAGCGCACCAGTAGGAAGAAGAAGAAAAGAAACAAGTAGAACGCAGACAAGAGTGTGAAGACATGCAGAAGTGTCGAAAGGGCAGGTGATTTGGTTGTCCAGCAGAAAGCAGCGACGGTAGAGAAGGGGAGCTCATCCTCACCTCTAGGCTCAGAAGCCAGAATCTTCTGTCGCTACAGCTCAGCACCAAATAGCACATTTTAAAAAAAAACAAGAAAAAAAAAACATAGAGCGCAAAGTGGTGAGAAAGAGAAAAAATGAAAAGAACATGCAACAACGAGTCCACAAACGTCTCTGTGCTCCTTCCGCCGCAGGCTCCTCCCATGTTCTTCTCTCCACCACTCCCAGCCAACCAGTTCATGGGTGGGCTCGATGCCATCGACGCCACCACTGGGAACACACACAAATATACACACACACATTATTTTTTAAAAAAAAGAAGCTCATGCGACCTATTTTTTTTTCGGCTCAGCACCGCTGCGTACATTTTCCACACCTTCGCCTCTACGCAGCCGCTGATTGTTGTTTTTTTCTTATTGAAGAGTCGTAAGACCGTCTTCGCTGTCCTTTCGATGTCAGGAAACGAGCGAATCGAAAGGCTCACAATGAACAGTTTTGTTTTGGTTTTGTTAAAGGCGGTGTCCCATTACGACTCTCCTCAAAATGAAGTCGAGCCTCCGGTCTTTGACTTAAAATAACATTTAAGATAGATATAAAAAAAAAATCTGAGAGTGCGCGTCTCCCGACTGCGCCTTTCTACCGCCTCTTCAAAGCAAGACACAAAAACTCAAGAAAGAGGCACAAACACGTTGGCAATTACAAGACAATCGCGGGGGTTTAAGGCAAGTCTCCTTAACAACGTATTCGCAAGAGCCACAGTGAACATGGGGCAAGGCGACGGTGTACGGCAAAAGCCCACGCTTTCTCCAGTGCACTTAACGCGGAAACACCGTCTCGCACTTCACAGCACTAACGCATCAGACGAACAGAGAATCGAGGCTACTGAATCGGTGCAATACAAGCTCCTTGAACCCTGCAGCAAAGGAAGCTCAGCAGCACGCCGCGATACACACGAAGGCGCACGCACCGCAGCACAGCTCCAGCCACGCGGTCGCTCTGCTCCGCCACTGCCACCACGAGTCGCTGGCGATTCCGGCTAGCGCGCGCCTAGTAGCTGCGGCCAAACATCACCCACGTCGTCGCGGGCTTCGTGCAGCTCTTGCAGATGCACGTCAAACCGTCCACCGGCCCGGGCTGCGCGAACGGGATGCACAGCGTCTTCGCACCCATGCTCGGCGCACGCGCGTCCTCGCGCGCCTCCTGCGACTGCGCAGCCTTCGACTCCTCGGCGCTGTCTTTCTTCACCTGGTCCTCGCACTCCATCGCACCGCACCACGGCGCAAGGATCACGCACTTCCGGTTCAGCGTCGGCACAAAGTCCGCCCACTCCGTCAGCTGCACGCGGTGCGTGTCCATCGTCTCCTTCGCACGCTCGTACATCTGCATCTGGATGTCCTCCAGCAGCGCCGCAACCGCCGTCGGCGTCTGCGGGTTCCACGCCACCGACCGCTTCTCCCCGCTGAAGCGCACCGCCAGCGCGAGCTTGTTCTCCGCAAGCTCCTTCGGCCCCAGCTCCACGCGCAGCGGCACGCCCTTCACCTCCCAGTGGTTGAAGCGCCACCCCGGGCTGTAGTTGTCGCGCAGGTCGCACTTCGCGCGCACGCCCGAGTCGCACAGCTCGCCCTCCAGGCGCCGGCAGCTCTTCAGCAGCTCCTCGCGCTCCGCCTCCGTCGTGTCCTTCGTGATCCCCACCGGCACAATCACAACCTGCGTCGACGCAACGCGCGGCGGCATCACCATGCCCCGGTTGTCGCCGTGCACCATGATCATCACGCCGATCACGCGCGTCGACAGCCCCCAGCTGTTCTGCCACGGCACCAGCGTCTGCTCGTTGTTCTCCGGGTCCTGGAACTTGATGTCGAACATCTTGCCGAAGTTCTGGCCAAGGTTGTGGCTCGTCGCGCCTTGGCACCCGCGGCCCACCGCCTCGATGTACGTCTCCACCGTCGTCGTGTAGTACCCGCCAGCGAACTTCTCCTTCTCCGTCTTCTTGCCGCGCACCACCGGCACCGCCAGCAGCTGCTCGTACACCGCCGCGTAGCACTCCAGGACGTCCAGCACCTCCTTCGCGCAGTCCTCCGCCTTCGCCCACGCGCAGTGGCCCTCCTGCCACAGGAACTCGCGCGTGCGGATGAACGGCGTCGGGTGCGAGAACTCCCACCGGATCACGTTGTTCCACATGTTCAGCCGCACCGGCAGGTCGCGGTGCGACCGCACCCACTTCGCGTAGTACGGGTACATCACCGTCTCGCTCGTCGGCCGCACAGCCACCGGCTGCTCCAGGTCCGTGTCGCCCGCACGCGTCACCCACGCAACCTCCGGCGCAAAGCCCTCGATGTGGTCCTTCTCGCGCTCCAGGCAGCTGCGCGACACGAACATCGGGAAGTAGCAGTCCTCCACGCCCAGCCGCTCGATCTTCCCGCCCAGGAAGCGCTGCACGCACTTCCACACGTAGAAGGCCCACGGCCGGATGATGTAGCAGCCCGACACGTCGTAGTACTCGATCATCTCCGCCTTCGTGATCACGTCGATGTACCACGCAGAGAAGTTGTCCTCCCGCTTCACCGCGATGCCCAGCTTCGTCTCACCCGAGGCAGCGGCTGCGGCGGCAGGAGCGGCGGCCTTCTTCGGGGCAGGGTCGGCGTGCTTCTTCTCCGGCTTGGCGCTTTGCGATGGGGCAGCGGCGGCACCGGTGCTGAAGTCCACCATGCGGTAAGGGTAGCCGATCTTGTCCATGTACATCTTGAGCTGATCGAAGGTGACGACGATGGTGTGGTCGTTGCGGCACAAGCAGAAGGCCAACGGGATCGGCGACGTCGTGATGCTCTCGTCAAAGAGCACCGTGATGTTGCGCTTCTCGAGGTTGTTGATGAGGGGGAAGGGGGTCACGCAGCCCTGCACGACGTGGAGGTTCTCGTGCAGAACCTCGCTGTTGGCAAAACGGAGCTCCTTCGTGTTGGTCATGCCCTGGATCGCCTTCAGGTCCGTCGGCACCTCGCGGAGGGCCGTGACAAGCACCAGCTCACCCTTCTTGCTCTTGAGGAAAAGGGTCTTGGTGCCTGCGGCGGTGATGCTCTTCTGCTCCTTCAGCTGAGCGAGCACGTCATCCACGGAGGCCTTCTCGTCGTGGTTCAGAACCTCGGGATGCTGGCCGAGCTCTGCGAAGGTCGCCTTGACCTCATCGAAGCCCTTGCAGTCTGCGATGGACATGGTTGGATGCGGAGAGGCTGAATGAGAAGTTTTCTTTGCGAGCCGCGGTGTGGTGCTGACACAGCGGCGGGCAGTCACGAGAACGGGAAAAAAGAGAGAAGACTTAGTTAAAGAGAGAGCCGGGGTTCTGCTGTTCGAAAACAAACGTACCACGCAGCAGGTGCTTGACTTGAAGGTAAGACAAGGAGAGAGAGTTCGTTCACACGTGTGCACCTCACAGCGGGAAGCGCGCACCACAGAATCAAAAAGAGACGCTAGCAAAGGAAAGGTGGAGAAGTGGCGAGATTTAGGAAAAATGGGCTGACGCATACGATGGCCTTTTATAACAATTTTTTTTTCTTGCAGACTCCTGCGCGAAGAGAGCGGAAAGCGAAAAGGCTACGTTACTTCTGAGAGTGATAAAATGATGCATCGCAGCGGGATTTGTTTGTTGTGGTGTGAAGCAAGGGCCGGCCGTGTTGGGCAGGCGCGGGTTACGGGCAAATTAGGCAAAGAGAAGCAAAAGGCAGAAGGGAGAGAGGATTGGGAAGCGTTTTTTTGTTTTTTGTCCCTCTCTCTCTCTCCAGAGGTGGGGAGCCAAGCTTGAACTCCTCACTACTCTGCATCGCGGCCATCTGAACCGCCGCTGCTTCTTATCTCATTCTCCCCTCGTTGCTTTGCTGCCTCCGTTCACGAAACCTGTGCACTGTGGAGAAAAGCCCCCTTTCCCTCCCCCGCTGAGTTTCGCCTCTCCCTTTCTCTCTCTCCTTCTCAGAGCGGTGAAGAGAGAGAGAAAGAAGCAGCAGTCTCTGCATCTCGCGCCGTTTGAGAAGCGACGATGTACCAACAGAATCCACTCCTCCAGATACTTTCGTTCTTATCGTTTTTCAGGGTCTTTCACTGCTGTAAAAAGGGTATTTTGTGTGAAGAAGGATAGAACAGGAGACAAGTGGCCAAAGAGGGAAGTATATATATGTAAGGTGCTTTGCTGGCACCACCGCTTGGCAGAAAAACAAAGATAAAATCGACTAAACAAGGACAGAGTCAACGAGCATGGGCCCATGCTGTTTTTATTTCGTGTTCCGAGCAGAGCAGCACCGGCCACCGCAACGACCACTACCGCATCATTGTGAAACGAGTGTGCTTTCCCATCGCCTGCAGATCCTCCAGCTTGCGCTTTCCGTAGTTCAGCTGCCACTCAATCTTGAGAATGTTCTTTCGTGGGACATCGCGGTGCTTGTCAAACTCGGAGCGGATGTACGCGGTGAGATTGCGCCGTGTGTCGGCGTCCTCCATTCTCCGCACCTCGCGCAGCATACTCCGGTACACGTTTAAAATCTCCACCTGCACTCCACTGTGGCGCGGTGCGGCAGCCGCTGCGGAGGTGGCGCCAGTCGAAGCATCGCCGCGGGCGGGACGTGTCGTGCTGCCTTTGCCGGAGGCGAAGATGCGTGCCCGCAGCCGCTCTCGCACCACCTCGTCCCCCATAGCGGTAGAGGCAGCAGCACTGCCGTCGGCTACGAGTGGCGAGGACGGCGCGCTGCGGACGATGCGTGTGTGGTTCGCCGACGCCGGTGATGCCGAGACGCGGCTGCCGTGGCTGGGTTGGTGCGCGTCGTGGGGCTCGCCGCCACAGCCACTGGTGTCGTCGTGTTCTTGGTGCAGCTCCTCCATCCACTCTGACAGCGGCGTCGCGGCGGCGCTCATAACGCCGATGTTGCCGACATGATTCGTCACGTCTGTGCTTGACGACGGCGTCTGCGGTGCCCCGTGCAGTGCGGAGGGTGGGCTGCTGCCCTGTGGACCGCGCTCGGGGTACATGGGGTTGCTCAGGTAGCGATCTTGTGATGCGTACATGGAGTCGCGGTAGACTTTTGTTAAGGTGTCGAAGGGGAAGTTGTGGGTGTTGCCGCCCTTGTCGCGGCGCTGATGCAGCACGAGAGGTGTCCTGCGCAGGCAACCTTTCATGGTGCTAGCGGAAAGGTAGTCGGCCCGCTTTGGTGTGCGTGTGTGTGCGTGGATGTTGTGATACGCTCTTGTACTGTTGTGGATCAAACCTGGAGGTTGGCACGTCACACAGGAACGAAGACGAAGCGTGATAGAAGGAGACGAGTAGTGGAAGCGAGAGGCATCCCTCACTGAGCAGTGCCACCTCACAATGCAGCGAATAAAAGCCTTTGAAAGAAAGGAGTACAGCACTTCGCACTCTGCGATGTAACATTAAGCTGAGAAATTTTTCTCAAAGACATCAAAGTCCGCGCTTGTCAATGTGCTTTCTTTTACGTCGCACTGAAAAAACCGTGTTTATTTTTTGCTCCTCTTGCTTCGAGGTACGTTGGTGCGTTCTGTGAAGAAGCCAGCTGAGCAGCAGGGTAACGCAGACACCTTTCCACGCTGCTACCTGAAAAGGAAAACAAAAAAAAATTCTGTTCTAGAACTCACTTGCTCAGTCGAGACCGTCGTAGTCGCTCTCTGCGTACCAACTCTCCTCCTTCTCCGCGCTAGCAGTGGCACCGCCAGTCTGCGGCGGCGTTGGTTGCGTGCAGCTGCGAAGAAGATGCTGAAGAGCTGGAGCCACCACCTCCACCTCCCTCGCCACATCCGCACACACAACACGCACACTCGACGACAGCTGCACTGTTGATGCGTGCTGCAGCGCAGAAAAAAAGCGGAGCTCCTCGGCAATGCTGATGAGACGCACTACAGGTTGATGTTTTGACGGACAGCTGTCGGTGTCGCCTCTACTGCCACCCAACCACACTTGCACCGCGGCCTCCCACTCGAGTGCGGCGCGGCGGCTCTGCCCACTCTCGTCATACACGCGGCAGAGCTGGTGGCTCTGTGCCACCGTAGTCCACGGCAGTAGGAAGAAGCGACGTGTATGGGATGGTGAAGAGGGCTCTCGCTGCTGCGATGCCTGTTCCTCCTCCATGACGTCCCACAAAGTCTCCGAGCTGCCGAGCCACCGCCACGTCACATCACCGGAACCCGCATCGGCCGCCATTTCCTCGAGTTCCTCAACCAGCTCCCACAGCGAGGCAGAGCCACTCGGGGTGCCAGCAGGAGGCCGTCTACACGACTGGAGAATCCCCTCGTTCGTCAGCACGAGAGGCCACTCGTCAGACAGGGAGATATCGGTTTGAGAGGTGGTGTAGTGTGCGGGGGCGGAGAGGAGGCAGTGAAGGAGGGAGGAGAGGGAGGAAGGGAAAGCGGCGCCAGTGCCATCTTCGAGACTCAGCGCGGAGCTGGGGTCTGTGTCCTCTGACCCTGGTGCCACAACACGCAACCGCTGCTGCGCCATCAAGACGCGGACGTGTAGCGCGAGGCTGAGAAGCCCTAGCCGGTGCCGCAGCTGCTGCTGTTGCTCATCGCGCACGGCGTCTGCGCTGTCAGCCGGCGCAGATAATCGATCGGCTTGCTCTGCGGTGCGCTGCCAGACACTGAAGAACGCAGCGCTTGTGTAGTCGAGGACCCACTTCGTGTGTGCCGCGGCCGCCTCCACGTCTCCCGCTTTCGCTGCGTGCGCAGGAATCCATAAGCCATCAAAGACGAAGCACTGTAAAGCAGCAAGTCGCACGCCCTCCACAAGAGCCGAGATGGACTGCTGCCCGGGGTGGGGAAGTACCTGCTGGGCAGTCTGCAAGCCAGACCGCCCACCAACGCTTTCGTGAAGGTCCCGTGCAGCCTCCATGACAGCACGGAAGGGCTGCAGCTGCGGCGGTGCGTTGTTATCGTCATACGCGTTGCGCGACAGGCGCCGCAAATAGGCTCCCTCACCACTCGCCGCGGCTGCTACGCCACGACGCGCACCCAAGCACGCCATCCAGTCCGTAAAGCACAGCACGTGCAGGGGAAGAGCGACATGCTGCTGCGCACACGTGTCGTACAGACGCCACAGCGCCGGCTCCACCACGCGGTACGCCAACGTGCGCAGTGTATGCTCGAAGGAGGCAGCAGGGGCGGCAGAAGACACCGGCACGCTTGTCACACCAGGCGTTGATGCTGCAGCAGCAGCAGCTGGCGAAGATGTTGACAGCGCAGCAGACTCGGTCAATGCACCTCGACTCTCCGCCGCTGTCATGCCGCCGGCGCGGCTGCGGCGGGCTGCCGTGATGGAGGAGGCCGTCATTACCGACCCTTCTGGACCCTCCTCCAGTAAGCTGCAGCGACGCTCCTCCATCACTACCCGCACCAAGGCACGGGCCGCGCCACACAGCCGCCGCAGCACCGCCTCTTGTTGGTGCGCCGCCACGTCCACGAACAGCAGCGGCAGTGGTGCACTCGCTGGCGGTGGCAGACGGGGCGATGCTGTCGTCGATGCCCGACGCGCCGCGTCCGTCGCGGCCTCTGCGCTGCGTGCGTGATGAAGAAGCAGCTCGCACAGCCGCTTCAGCGTGTGCAGGCGTGCCTTCTGAGGAAGCAAGGTGTACGCCGTCGTCGTTGTTGCAGCGGCGGCGGCACCACTGGATTGGTCTGCGGCGCGCTTCTTTCGCAGCGCCGGGTCGGCGGAGGCGACGTGGTGGCAGCTGCTCTGCTTTTTTAACTCCTCCAGACGCTGGAAGACAGCCGAGAGGACGAGCGCTACTGCGGTGAAGGAGAGGCGGACGGGGGACATGAGCACGGCCGCACGTGCTGAATTCACTGAAGTGGAGCCCGTATCTGCTGGTGTGTCGAGCAGAAGCAGAACGTAGTCGTACAAGGGCTGAATGAAGCGAAGAACCACATCAGGATCCTCCAAGGAATTCGTGAGGCTTGAGGCTTTATGCGTTGCCACGAGTGCGTCGTCCAACTCCACTGCGAGTAGCACCACGGCGTTTGCGTGTTGGTCTTGCGCGTCAACGCAATCGCCGGGCACCTCGCTGAGCAGGCGCTGGAGCGCTGCTAAGCGCAGCAAGAAGCGACGAAATGCGTCGTCGCCGGCAAGCCGCAGCATCACCTGTGGGCACAAACCTGCCGCAGCCGCAGCCGGTGACTTGGTGTTGACGGCACTGGATGCCACCTGCACGGCTGAAAGACCACCCATACCTGAGACAGCCGTGTTGTCGGCCTTTTCTTCACGACGCTCCGACACAAGACCACACCCGCGCTCGATGCTGCACAGCTCTCTTTCTCGTCCGACGAGGAGAGAAGGGCCGCTGCACCGCGTTCTCCCGCGCGGTCCCGCTTCACGACGCTCGCAAGAGCACGGCGAACACCGGGCAGATGCAGAAGAGGGACGTCACCGCTCCACCACAGCACCTCACCGACCGCTGCGCAGCTTCGGGCCGTGGCAACCGATACTGCAAGACCCTCGCCTTCCGTTAAAACAACGGAGTAGCTGCGGCACATGTCGAGTAGCGCTGCCACCTGTTCCTCGCACAGAATCGACAACGGTCCGCGATTCTTGCCGTTGCGCTCAGAGAGGTGTGGGGAGAGTTTTTGGAGGAGTGGGGAAGGAGGTCCAGCAGCGGCGGCAACGCAGGAGATGCTGTACCTGTGCTTTCCGAAGGCAAGCGCCGCTCACAACTGCCTGGCGCCTCCTTCTCACCACCGCCGTCTCTCCCGTCACGAAGATCCGCTGCTGCCAGCGAGGCAGTGTACTGCGCCACGATCCACGGCAGCCATTGCTGTATGGGGAGCGCTTCCTCGGAGGTGGGCAGCGTGCACAGCCACTCCACCACCACGGGAAGGACGGGTACGGTCTGCGTGTGCGGGGGACGCCGTGACGTCCCGTCGCCGAGAAGCGGCAGCAGCGGAGGCAGCACCACCGCGGTCAGCAAGCTGAGAGCCTGTGCGTTGCGCGTGACCAGGCCGTCGACCGCATGGCCGCTGGATGTGAGAGAGGGGTAAGCGTGACGCGTCGTCCACCCTTGTGCCCGTTCTCGCTGGTCGTTTAAAAGGTTCGGTTGCTTATTGGCGCCACTCGTGCAGACAGCAGGACCAAGACGCTCCAACACCCGCACGCACAAGAGGGGGTGAAGTCCACTCGCCCTTGTCCTCCCGCTGCTGGCTGCTAGGGCACTCCCAGAACGAGTGCTGCCCTCAACACTTTTATCAGGGTGCAGCAGCAGGTACAGCAGCCGGTCCAGCATCCACAGCTCCCCGCTCCCCGAAGCCTGCACGTCGGGTGGGGGAAGGCTTGCGAGGTGCTGGCGCACACGCTGAGAGAACGCATTTAACGACGAGGCAGACGGTGATGCTCGCGTTGGCTGCTGCTGCTGCGTCGGTGATGCATTGAGTTGACTCCTGCTGTTGTGCGTGGAGTGAAACTGGCGCTGATAGAGGAGAGGCGAGAGCGGCACGTAGGCAAGCCGACCCTCTCTTCTGTAAGCTGCTCTCCTGAACAACGGCGGCGCCAACCGACCCGCAGTCCGAAAGGCGCTCGACGCAGTAGAGCGTTGCATCATGCCAAAACGGTTCACTCTTTTTAAAAAATACACCCATTGAGTGAAGGACGGAAAGCGTCGCCACGGCTGAAAGGTGCTCTCTCCAGCGTGAGAAAAAGACGATGTCGTTTCGTCGCCACTAAGCAGCGATGCAGTGGAGATTGCGGGTGAGGAAGATGTGACTGAAAGATAAAAGAGAAGAGAGAAAGGGATTAGAATGACTCGTAACCGAAGCAAACTGCGGCTCCGCCGTGCAGCAGGTAGAAATAAGCTGCATTTCTTTTCCCCTCCCACACAAGTACAGACTGAGATCGTAAGCAGCAGCACTGCTCTATAAGTCTGCTGGCAGAAGACGTTTTGCTACACCGGAAAGGAAATGGAGTAAGAAGAAAATCTCTTTTTTTTTATGTTAATATTTTTCCTTTCGAGTTTGTTTGTGGTTGCACGCCTTCCTGGAAGTGTGGATCTATGGACCTGGAAACGAGTAGCAGCCGCGTTCTGTCCTCTTTATCGTAGCGGCGAAGCAGTGAAAAAAAAAAGGAATAGAGAAGCCGCTTAGTATCACGAGGACGGTGTACTCTGCAACGACTGAAGGAGGGAGGCCTGCTGCTGCCACACCTCACGATGGCGACGCAGCGACGCTAACGTGTGCCGCGCCGCCACCTCGCTGACGCGGGGTGACCCGCTAAAGCCAGACGACGGCGTCGAGCCTGCAGAGACGGGGGTGCGCTCCGAGAGCAGCGACACGGGTGTTCGCTGCGGCGTACCACCGCCGTCTTCGAGTCCGAAGTAGTGCGGGCCGTCACGTGGTGGTGCCGCGCCAAAGAGCCTCTCGGTAGCGGAAAGCGCAGGCACCTGCCCGGTGCGAGCAGCCGTTGCCGTCCTACTACTGTTGTAGACACTCACCTCATCTGTGGCATCGCCCTCGTCGCCGGTGGCATCATCTGCTGCGGAGGCGAGAAATATGCGGAGTCGCTCCTCGGGTGAAAGGGAGATTGGTCGACGGCTCGGCAAACCAGTCAAGGGCCGCGCAGCAAGTCTGACGTCGCTCGTCACATTCCAGGGACTTTCAGCAACGGGAGGCGGAGAG
Organism: Crithidia fasciculata; assembly: GCA_000331325.2. Classification (NCBI taxonomy): domain Eukaryota; phylum Euglenozoa; class Kinetoplastea; order Trypanosomatida; family Trypanosomatidae; genus Crithidia; species Crithidia fasciculata. The sequence continues at coordinate 515,859 of CM003421.1, read as the reverse complement.
GGCGGCCGCTGACGTTGCGGTGGAGAGGGTGAGGACGATGCCGGTGACGGCGGACCGCGGAAAAGCGGGCTGCGCAGGGGCAGTGGCAGGGGCAGCTCCTCCTCCCCAACTCCATCCCTGTCAGCGATGCGTGCCGAGGCGCTCTTGCGCTGCCTCATCGACTCCACAGCCGGTGCACATTGGGTCTTGTCTGCCGCACTGCGAAAGGGCGGATGTGTTTGCTGAAGTGCCTCTGCCGACTGCGACACGCCGTTGCCCTCCGGCCCGGCAACAACATCCTTTTCAAGAAAAAGCGCTCCTCCCACTGACGGGTTCGACAGCGCAGCATGGTTCTCGGCGCTGCCCCCGCTACCCTCCCGTGGCAGCGACGCCGTGGTGTGGCTCGCGCCATCGGCCGACGTGGTCAGCCCGCGCGACGACTTTCCTCTTGACGAGTCGATGGTGGTCGTCGTCGTTGTAGTCGAAAAAAAGTGCGCTGCGTCATCCTCCGTCCCCGCAACAGCGGCCGCCTCGCCGTCCTCCATAGGCACCAGCGACGGCAGCGAACGCAGCGTGCCGTCGTCGACAAACCTCTCTCTGCGGAGTGGCGACTGAAAGACGGAGCCCTCCGCGCTGAAGCGGCTTTCCGACACAAGCCGTCTCGCGGCCGTCGCAGCTGCATCCGAGGCACGCTCCAGCGGCGGCGGTGGTGACGCTAAAGGAGACGGGGGAGAGTCGCTGCGCCGGTCGTCTGCGTCGACGCCGTTCACCCCAGCAGGAGTTGAAGACTCTGGTGGCCGTAACTGCAGCTGCAGTGGCGAAGCAGCGGGTGACTTTTCCGAGAGCGTACGCACAAAATGATGTGAGCCATCGGAGAGCGGCGATGTGCGCGGCACGGCGCTGACAGACGGGGGCGTAACGGCGGCGGCGGCGGCCAGCACCAGCGCCGGTGACGACTCGCGCAGCGCAATCCGCAGCGACACCTCCTTCACGCGAAGAGCCTCCCGGGTGTCCGCGAGCTCCCGCGAGAGCCTTTCGATGGTGCTGGAAAGGCTGTCGTACTCGTCCTCGGCACGCAGCCGGGTGTCCTTCAGCTCCGCCTGCGCCTGCTCCAGTCGTTCGGTGAACACACTGCGCTGGGCCTCCATCGCTGCCGCCGCTGCTGCCTTCGCCTCTGCCAGCTGAGCCTTGACATGGGCCACCTCTTCGATGAGAGCGGCCTTGTCGCCGCTATCCGCGTTGTCGCGTCCGTCGCGCTGCTCATGAGCAATGTCTGTCTGCGCTACGCCTTCCGTGCGGTGTGGCACAGCAAAGGCGAGCGGCAGTGATCCATCGGAAGTGTCCGTTGCACACCTCTCACCATCAATGGCGACTTCGGCGGAATCCCGCGCGCTCTGCAGCTGCTGCATCAACCGCAGCTGCTCCGTTTCCTTTTCAAGCAGCTGTTGTTGCAGGCGTCGCACCTGCTCGCCCTGCTCCCCAATGAGCTCGTTGCGGTCAGCGCGCACCACCTCCAGCTCTGCTTGAAGGGCAGCGTGCTGCTGGGCTATCTGCAGTACAGCACCAGAAACCTGCTCTACGAGAGACGACAGCTGCACCGTCTCCTTCGTCTCGTCTGCATCCCCCTCGTGCGTGAAAGGACCTTTGCTAACGGCGCTGTCACTGCTGGCCAGCAATAGCGGTGCTGGCTCACCACGAGGCGCCTCGTCATCGGCACGCTCCTCCACGACGACCTCGCGTTGAACTCGCCGGATACTCCTCAGTGCATCTGTTAATTGAGTAGCGAGGGCCTTTAGCTCTGCTGGCGGTAAACCACACGCAGCCGCCGTCTCGGCGACGCCTCCGCAGGCCTCAGCGCCACTGTCACTGCTTGCGGCAGGCAGCTGCGCCAATTGGGACAGGTGCTCCTCCTTGGCGAGAAGCTGGGTTTCGAGGTCGTCGCAGCGAAGCTCCTGAGTGACGCACATCTCGCGAAGGTCCTGCGCCTCACGCTCCGCAACGTCGAGGCGCACCCGCATCGACTCCATCTCGCTCACCGCCTCGGCGTACTGTCTCGCCATAATGGCGGACGGCGCCGGTAGAGAAGAGACGATTAGCGCTTCACGCAGACACCCGACAGTGGCAGGGCTGTGACTTCCGTCTCCGCCCTCTCGAACAAACGCCGCACTCTCAACCGGCAGCGAGTCTGTTTGCACGGCAGCGCTGAAGCGAGGAGAGTCCTTCGCCAGAGGTGCGACGCGCGCTGCGGCAGAGACTCTCGTCGCATCTGCGCCACCGCACCGCACAGAGGGGCACGCGGCAAGATGGGTCTCTGGCGTGGTGGCTTCAGTGGCGACAATCAGCGAAGAAGCGGACGCCGTTGCTTGCGGCCTTGGAACGACGTAATGCGTTTCTTCAGACGCCTTGCCTTCCAATGCAGCGCCAAAAGTAGAAAGCGCGAGCGAATCCAATGGTGGGTCCTCTGCAAAGCCGCGGGTGCCAGCCTCGATCACCTCTCCTGCGCCGCACTCCACCATGTACGCGGGTGAGAGAGAGTCAGGAGAGCGGCTTGTCAGTGCTGTTGCCGGTCCCTCAGGCGAGCTGGTTGATGCCTTTTGATCAGCAGTTGCCTCGGGACTGAACTTCGCCGCTGCAGTGGGCGGTGTGACGCCTGTTGCAACGCTCTCCTCTCTCCTGCTACGCCACTGCGCGGCCAGCGCCTTTGATTGGCGATCATACGCTTCTTGCAGTTGAGCCACGGTGAGTTCCAGCTCGCTGCAGCGGTGGTACCAATGCACTGCCTCGTCCTGCAGCTGCAGTCTGCCGTATTCCGCGAGAGACTCTTGCAGGGAGGTCGCGGAGGAGAGACGAGACGCCTGCCGCGAGCGCGTGGGGAGTGGAATGCCGCGCAGCGCAACTGGGGCAGACCGGGCCGGCCTCGAACGCTCCGCATAGCTACTCGCGTGAGTTGCTCGTGCCGCAAACGCCTCCGGGAAAACGGTAGCGTTTGGCGAGCTGTGGTGTGCAAGCGGACGTGTTAGCTGAGGCGGCTTGTGCGTCATATCATGCGAAAACGGTTGCATTTGCCTGGCGCCGCCGGTGTATCCGTGGCCGCCGCTACCGGCCTTCACTGCAGAGCTAACTGTTGCTCCAAAGGCCACCTCCTCTGTCTCATTTTTGGTCTCCGCCGTCCAGTCTGCGCTACCTGACGACATTCTTACCTCGTTGGCGGCTGCCCGCAAGTACGGATTGCCGCTGTGCTCGTACTGCTGCGTAAAGTCGCCCAGCGTCGCGCGGGGAGGTGCCCTTGAAGAGGCGGCATCAGCGCCGGTGCCACGCAGGTGACCTGCCTCGTTGTTATCGTCTTTCGACAGCGCGTCGCCTTCAGAAACGTCCGTGCAAAGCGCTGGTGATGGCATGACGGTGGGCGGCTTCACAGAAATGCCGACTTCCCCACAACGCCTTGACGATTCACTGTGGCAGGCCGCTGAAGCACGCGGTGCCGGCACCTCCATCTCCCGTGCATCAACCCCTGCGTCGTTAAAGAAGTCCTGCTGTGTGTTGCTTCGCACACGGCTATGCAGAGTGCGCAGCGGTGGCATTGGAAAGGGAGAGGCGGTCACAGCCGCGGCCGATGCGCTCCCGCCTGCGCCGTCTCGCCGCCGTACCGATCCGCGCTGGTTTGTGACATCCGAATCGAAGAAGCTCTGCTCCACCGAGGCGCCAGAGCCGCTTCGTCGAAAGACGGCGGCGGCCAAAGGCGTGGATGGCACATCACCTGCAGAGGACGATCTCTGGCGCGCCTGCGGCGTCGTAGCGCCGGGCATGAGCAGCTCTCCAGGCTGTGGTGTAATAGCGAAGCGAGGAAAGGAAGTGGTCGCGAGTGCGTTTCTATTTTGCTACTCAGTAGAGCGCGATAATGGGTCAGGGACGGGCTAAATGCCTGTTCATCACAAATGTAAAAGAAAGTGAGTCTATCGGGAAATAACCCCTTAATGCGCCGTCTGCGATTGTGCGAGCGCCTTTCAACGTCTCTCTCTCTTGGAAACGTTGTCTATCAGCGCTGAAACAGAAAAGTAAGATAAGTCTATGATTTTAGATGTGAATTAATTGATGCAGAGAACAACACAGCTGTGAAAAGACAAAAAACAGGACAGGGTGGTGTGTGAATCCTTCAGCTTCCCATCCGTCTCTGTGAGAAGCCTGTGTGCGTGACGCGCAAGAGACGTGCAAAGGAACAGAGAAGCGAAATTGGAGGTGGATGTAGACGTAGGCTACACGAGCAAGAGAGAGAGAGACTGAGAAAGAAGGGAGAGCCATATTCTCCTTTCTTTCATTTTTGCGACACTATTTACAGAGAAACGAGGGAGCCAAATGAAAGACTCTCTGCTCCACTTAAAAGCTCAAAAACTCTGACAGCACCACGGCAAAATTGCGAAAAAAAAAAAAAGATAACTACAAGCGACTTCGCTGCATCTCGCCGAAAGACGCCAACCGGGTAAAAGAGCGCTGTGTGGTTGCCGTAGTCCTGCTTCCTTCGCGCTTCATGAACTCAGAAAGTGACTGCACTTCAACCTCTCAACGGTGTCAAGAAAAAGAGACCAAATAGTGTGGGACAATCAATCGTCGTCGACACAGCACATAGACTGTAGCTGCACTTGTTTATTTCGTTTCCTCTTTGCTCTGTTTGTTTGCACTGACTTTGAGTTTCAGGACATGCTCCGCCTTGGACAACACAGACACGCGGAGACTCACAAGCTGGGCGACAGTGGGTCTGGCGGAACAGCGGTTCCGCCATTGCTTTGCCCCAACGCGGCTAGACATGTTGTGACAGTCGTAAAGCACCATTCAACTGATACACAACGTTTTGGCGAAGAAAGTAGCGCAGAGACGCTCGCGTAGCACAATCTGGAAAAAAAGAAACAGTGAGGAGAAAAACAAAGAGTAAGTCGCCATGCTACACCAACCACAAAGAAGATGTAAAACAAAAGAAAAGCAGCCACCACTATCGCCGCCCCACATGCACCAAAGAAGCAAACAAAAAAAGAGGAGAACAGACGAAGATAGAGAGCTCAAAAATCCCAGCTGCCGCAGCGGCGACCACCGCAAGGCTCACACCGCCTTGTAGCTCAGCAGAAAGGTCTCTTTCTCAAAAAAGTGCCTCCATCTTTTTTCTTTTTAGCGTGGAGTAGCGCACCGCTCAGTTGATTTTCGCGTTGAGACCGATCGGCATAAGCGTGGGCTTGGGAATGTCTAGCGAGGTGTCGTCTGTGTGCTCGTCAAGCCAGTGCTTCCGCTGCGAGGCGAACTCTAACTCACGCTCGCGCACCGCCATCATCGACGCACGTCGCCGCCAGAACGAGAAGTTCTCGTAGAAGAAGCGATCCTCGAGGTGGAAGTCCTCGGTCTGGCCGCCGTTCGACCACGGCGCACCAATGGGGGCGTTGGCATACGGCCAGAAGCGCACGCCCGTCTGGTCCATCAAGCAGCTACGCCACTCCCACTCCTCATCACGACAGAAAAAGACGGCGCGGGCCGGCTCCGTCATGTGGCACTTCAGCAAGGTGGCCGACTGCTGCGGGCAGAGGCGGAAGGACGCCTCGGATGCCTGCATGAAGCCCGACACGGTGCCGAGATCCTCATCCAAGCACTTCAGAGGATCGGCGCGCCAGTAGTAGCAGTCGCGCGAGGCAGCGACACGGTCTTGGAGAAAGGGCAGCGCCTGGAAGAGCGGGGCGAAGGCGCGCAGCACCGGCGCGGGGATGCCATCGCGGAAGATGCCCTCCAACGGTTGCTGGAAATGGTCCATGGCTACAACGACTACGTGAAAAAACGAAAACACGGCAAAAACTCAAACAATTGAGTGCTGTGACTGGAACGCGGGGCCACAGCTTATCGCCCACGATAGGATATCTCACCTTGAGCGCGTGGGAAAGGACGCAGTGTCTTGACTCGCACTGCTCTGCTCTGTGAGACTTCTTTCTCTGCTTCCTGAGACGTTACCTAAAACGCCTGATTGTGTGCTAAAAGTTGCAGAAACAAAATTGTCTCGGTGCGATAGCTGCGCTACGTAACAGCCTCTTTACCTCACTCACGATACTACGCAAATACTGCGGGTTTCAAGTCTAAGAAACGTCGAAATACTAAAAGCAGAAAAACAAAGATCAAGGGAATTACAAGAGGAAAAAACAATCGCGGAACTACTTGGTAATAGATAATTATGTCGTCTGCTAACTGCTTGCAGGTCAGCTACTACTATGGAAGAGATGAGAAAATACGTGTACAACTTAGTTTTTTTTTTTTTTTGGCGCAACTAAAGACGCGATGACGGCGCAGCCTGCTTTCCCGTGCTGCACACACGGCAATCCATGTAGTTTATGTTGGTTTTGCAAGTGGTGTGGGGAGGAAGAAGAAAGGAGAGAGTAGGCAAAAAATAGAGGTGGAAAAGATGAAGGGAAAACGCCGAATTCGAATGGCAACAAGTTTCTTTGATGTGATCGCAGCCATTCTGCATTCCAGGTCGCAACAAGCACCGTAGATTCTCACAAGTCCACTGTGCACTACTCCAATGAGCACGCGTAAAAAATAAATGTAAAGGGAAACCGATAAGTCACAAGAAGAAAGGAGCCTTGAGCTTCCGACGCTGCCGTGCAAGTTGCAAAAGCAAAGTGAGACGACTTCTACGCAAAGCGGGCGCCGCCTCATAGTAGCTTTAAACAGCTATGAACAACTTTTCACGTGTCTCTTCTCCTACTTTTCTTTCGTCCAATACGCTGTTGTGCTCTGTCCTGGCGCAGTATCTCAAGACAATTTGAGCGAACGATCTTTATTTGTCACTGACATTCGGCTTCTTTCTTGTTTGTCTTTTTTTTTTTTTGCTTTTCCAACGCGTTCTCTTTGGGAAAAAATGGAGGAAAGGGCAACAGGTTCGGCAACACACACAAATACGCGCCATCAAAAAACTTGCGGCGCCAACGCATTTGAGCCGGTGTGTGAGAAGCGAGAAAAAAATAGAAGGACAAAAGCGTGCCAGCGCGAGAGCGCAAGCCATCACAAACCACCCGCACGCACACACGGTTGCACCGGTACCAAGCATCACAACCGCGGACCATCTCAGAGCGCCAAACAGAGCCCACGTGGTGCAGCCACCACGGTAACGGTAAAAAAAAAAAGAGGACACTTGACAACAAAAGAGGAAGGGAATAGCCTGGCGAGAGAAAAAACGATCAAGAGAATACAAAGAGCCCGGTAGACACCGCCATTGAGCACAACTCACGAACGCAGCATACAATAGTAGTTTATAAGCGCCACTTACGATGATCCAAACGTATTTTCCTTATATTGTACAGGTTTGTGACGCGCGCCGACAGGAAGCCCTCTTTTCTGCTGCTGTCGCTCAATCCTCAACGCCGCAAATTGCACCAACGTCGCACTTTTCATTTAGTGATGCGTCGAGCTGGCTGACGGGGCCGGGGGAACGAGAAGGCTCTGGATTTCCTCGACGTGCTGGGCATGTTGAAGCGCAGCCTTGGCGGCGTCATTACGGCGGAAGTACACGCGTGCCAGCACAGACAGTACGAGGGTCACGGTGTAGATGATGGCGCCGTTGTAGCACGCCTTCGCTTTTGCCTCGGTGTCCCACTCATTCTCGAGCGCCATGATGGCGAAGGAGATTGCTTTGCCGCTGAACATGCGGCCGAACAGCACCAGGTGCACAATCCCCAGCAGGGAGAACACCGCGCAGCACGTCGCACACGAGTCGTAGCCCATCCTTGTCTCTTGTTCTCTTTTCTATTGCAATCTAACTTTGTCGATACTACACTGCGACTGGGTGAAGGCAGTCGCCACGCACAGGCACGTTGCTCAGACTTACAGGTGTCCCGCACGGTAAGCACGCCGACAACGAGAGAGGGAACGAAAATAAGACGACCGTCGCACACTTTTGGATTCTTCTGCCGTGAAAGTGGAGAGGGTTCGTTGACTGTGAACACTGCGCGTAGCAAATATCCTTTGCCTTTAATACCTCAAAGCAACCCTTAAACGGATGCACGTGTCAGAGAAAAACTGGTTTCGATAAGTAGTAATGGACTCTGTACGGCGAGTCAGATGAAAAAACTTTGGAAGCGCACCCACGAGCGTTTCGCGTTTGCACTAACAAACTTAGTACGATATAGAGGCCGCAGTGAATGTACACCAAACGAGGCGAGGGATACCAGAGAGAAGGAAAATTGGCTTAGAAGAAAATAAAAATTGGCAAGCTAAGGTGCAAGCGAAGCAGCAAGGATTCTCACATCAGAGCATCGAGTGACTCACATCTTCCCTGCTTCCCGCCAGCATGATAAGAGGCAAAAGGTATGCGAAGTCCGAGTGGTAGCGTCACTGGCGCATCAAACGATCTGTTGCCGCTCCTGCCGGACCTCGACAGAACGGCCTCCAGACTTTGCTGCCTTTGTCGAGAAAGTCTCGCAGCGAGCAATGGGCATGTGCGCTGCTGCATCACTGCCTGCTTGCCTTTGGTCTTGTCGCTGAACAGAAGTGAGTGTGCGTCACCACCACCACCACCATTAAGCACATCGAGCTCGTAAAAAGAAAGACGCCAACACCTTCTGTGTAGCGCCAGAGGACACAACGCAGCAGTCAACGTCTTTTCCACTATATCTGAACATCTTCTTTCGTTCTTTGCTGATATTAGAAAAGACGAATAGTCGAAACAGAAAGACACAACAAAGAAAACAGAGTAGCGAGAGAAAAAAAAAAAAAGAGAAAGGTCACAATAAAAATGAAAAATGAAAACACATACACATGAAGGTATGTACCACACCAAGGAGGTGAGAGTAAAGACGGCGCTGGGCGTTGCGTCAGCGAGGTATGGAGGGTCGGCAGCAGCTGCTTACACGAGCCAGTCCTCACAACCTACACTTTCCCATCCTGCCTTCGCAGCGCTAACAGTAGCGTTGCAAAGGTGGCTGACTCCCCACGCTTCGCGCATCCACTGGCGTGCACACCTACGTGTTTTCCCGCGATCCTCATCAAAACGTCAGCAATAAATCAATAAAAAAGGAGATGAAAAGGAGATGAAGAAGGAAAAACAAAAAGGATCACGCAAAAAGTACAAGCATCCTTTTCTTTAGCTTTCAGTTTCTTCTTACACCTCAATCCGTCTCGACTCCATGAAGCGCTGTGCAATGAAAAGAGGAACAAAAGAGGTGGGCGAGGAAAAGAAAAAAAAAGCATCAGCTCCCAACTGTGCGTGTGGTGAAAAAGGCGAATACGGCGAAGCGGATGGTTAAAAAAAGAGAATTTGAGACAGATATGCAGTTTATTGACGACGACTTACTGACGCAATCGCACAACGAGAGGGAAGACAAGATTGCTTCAGGCCTTAACTCACGACTCCTTTCTTCGCCCTTCGCTCCTTTCCTTTTCAGCCAGCTTTTCCCTTAACCTCTCTTAATTCCCACTCAAAAACTCCGTATCAGCCAACGTAATACCTAGTGTTGGCTGAGACCAAAAAAAATGAGAAGCAAAGAGTGGCTTCGGTTTTTCTTCACTTAGCTTTTCCACTAGGTGCTAGCAGCACCGAACACTGCGAATTACACACAGCACCGCGAAAAGAAACCAAAACGACACACGCGCCACGGAAAGGGGCAAAACGCAGCCGTTGCCTGCCACCACCCTGCCCAATAGAAATAGAAATATAAAAAAAAGAACAGAGGAGAAAAGATAGCAAGAATCAAAGGAGAAAAAAAGTGAGAACTAACAACAAGAGCACAATAGAGAAAAAATAAAAGAGATGGAGCAAGAAAAAAAAACGCGTTTGTCAAGCAACATTCACAACAAAGTAAAACACAGCGACGCTACGACTGAGACGTACACAAGAGAAACTAACGCTCCATAAAGAGAGTGACAGCGTACAATATATATATGAACACAAAGGCGGGTCTAAAGAAAGCCGGAAAGGAAGAATAGAGTAACAGTTGAGAGCAAGAAAGGGAAAAAAAAAACACCAAAGTCTCCGAATGAGAGAGAAAGACAAACAATTTAAAGCAGCTTCACAAGTGGCAAAGAGGTGAGACAAACGTGTGGGCTAGAACCGGCTGCAAGGAAGGGAAAAGCAAACACAATCAACACGCAACTGATATCGAGTTTAGTGCTTCCGATGCTTGCAGTATAAAATTAAATTTCTGCGTCTTGTCCCGCTTCTTCTGCGTTTCGTCCTGCCTACAATTCCTGCTCTTAGCAATGTCTCTTTTTTCTTTTATTTTTCCAAGAGAGACTTTACTTTCGCCTTCACCTGCTAACTAAACCCGACGTGCCACTCTGAAAAAAAGCGAGAGAAAGAGAGAGAGAGAGGTGATGTTGATGCGGGGCGTGGCTCGTTGTGGTTGTCTACATCGTTGCAGCCAGCGGAACAGAAAACAGAAAGAGAAGAGTGCTTTCCGGAACGGAAGAGCCCTAAGCTGCAACGCAACACACCAGCAGCAAGAGCACCTTCCAGCAAACGAGAGCAGAAAAAAAAAAGAGCGGGAGAAAGCACGTCGGTGAAGCTGGGGCGGTAAAAATAGCAACGTAGATATCGAATCGATCAAAAGTGGTTTGGAATGGAGAGCGCCAAGAAGAAGAAAAGAAAAAAAGCACACGAGGAATGCCGAGGGGACGAAAAACAAGGGTAGGAAAAAGCACACAGAAGCGAGAGTCTTTCGACGATGCGAGCTCACAAATGCAGCAGTTGCGTTTCAACGCATCGGTCACTTTCCCCCCGACAAACGATCACGGAGCTATTATCCTTTCCATTCCACTTTCCGTTTTCCCTCCTGTTTTGGGAGTGCTTGCTGGAGCGTGAGCCTATGTACGTGTGAGTGTGCGGGGGCAGCGCCATGCAACGACTTACGAGGACGCAGAGTTCGCTCCGCCGCTCAGCGACGGCATGTGCAGCAGCGTCGAGATTGGCGCGCGGCACACTGGGCACACGGGCTTGTGCTTCAGCAGCTGCTCGCCGCAGTCCTTGCACATGCACATGTGGCGGCACGGCATCACAGCTGTATCCTTCGGGTTGGTCAAGCAAATCACACACAGGCCGTCCTCGTCGTCCTCGATTGTGGAGCCGATCATCACCGCGCCGCCACCGTTGCCTGCAGGCGAAGCGCCTTCGTTGTCGGCGCCGTACAGGTTCTCTACAGCGTAGGCGTTGCCGCCGGCGGTGACGATCTGGCTGATGACGCGGCGCTTCGGCTTCTCGGCAAGGTCGACGGCAGTGTGCTCGGTGTGCTCCACCTTGGTCTCCTCCTCAGCGTGGTTGTTCGTGTTACTACTGTCTTGCCCGTCCTCCTTCTTGCGCAGCTCGGTGGCCTTGTAGCGAATCACAATCACGCACGGCATCTGCTTCGGGTAGTGCTTGTTGAACACCTTCTCCTTCTCCTCCAGCGAGTTCACGTCCAGCTTCATTGTGATCTTGCGGTTCTCCTGCGGGCCGCGGATCTCCGTCTTGGTGGGCTCTAACTTCGGCTTGTTCGGCATGTAGTAGACGCTGCCGCCCTGCACAAACTCCTTCACGCCGGTGTGGATCTCGTAGGTGAGGCCGTCGCACGTGCTAGTGACGAAGAACGTGAGCACCTGCGTCTCGGGGACGTAGCTGACAGTCGACGCCTCTACCGTTGCCAGCATCTTCACCATCTGGCCCTCCTGCACACCACCGCGGTCGTTGCCATTGCCGCTCGCCGCGTTGTTGCCGCCAGAGGCGTTCCTATTGGCCGACTGCTGCTGCTGCTGCTGCTGCGCCGGTGCGTTGGACTGCGGCTGCTGCGGGGGAGCAGGTGACTGGTTCTGCGGGGGCGGCACGGCGTTGTTGCCGTTCGGCGGGTTGCGCTGACGCGAGTTATTATTGTCGTACTGCCCGGCTAGGTGCGACGGCATGTTGGAGGGGGCTTGGCGTCCTCCCGGGGTCGTGCTGCGGCCGCCAGAGGCGCGCTGCTGCCCCTGCGCACGCTGCGTAGAGTTCTTCTGTCCCATTGCGTGTTGATGTGTGTGTTTTGTATGCGTGTACACACAGGTGGGGAGGAAAGAGAGAACAGAGACAACGGAAAGGAACAAGAAACCTTCGGGCTTTGTGTTTGTGTTCGTGAGGAGACTAGTCGGGTACGAGGCACTATCTGGCTGGCGGAATATGTTCAACGAGCGATGAAGTGGAGAAAGCTTTTTGTTTGTTTGTTTTAGGCGCCTGCACAACAACTGAGGTCACAAAGGAGACGGTACAATTGCGTTCCGGTTTTATTTAAAGGAGAAAAAAAGAAGACGCTTTCTTTTTTGTACACAAGAAAAGAAGGCGCGCACAATACTCGACACACAAGCTTCAGGTACTCTGCTTGCTTGCACGACGATCAAAAAGGTGAAAAAGATGAGGAAGAGGCTTAACAGTGTGAAAGCGAAGTAGATGAAGAGAACGGAAACGTCGTTGCGAAGTCTCGTTTCTCTTCAAAATCCCACTTTCTTCTGCGCGTTCGCGAAACTATCGTGAGTTCACTTTATCGAACGGACATATGGAGAAAGAAAAGAAATCGATGGTGTGAAGTCACATGTTTTCGTGTGGTAAAGAGGAAATAAAAGACAAACGCCGAGCGGAGCGTGTGAGAAGTGATGGAAGTAGAGAGGATTGGAGGCATCTTTCTGGGTGTTATTGAAAAGAGATACATGTCACTAGAAGGGGACGACTGTTTGGATATCCAGGACGTTCAGAAGCGAAGAAGATGCAAAGAAGCGCTGATGGCACTGTTGTTTGTTCCACTTCGTTCACGGACTGCTTTTTAAAGTGAGCCTGTGCAGAGCCTCCACACTATTTCTCCTGATCTATTTTCTTCTTTCGTGTGGGCACCCCAGAACACGGCTCAGCGAGAACGACGCACCGTTAAAACAATGACAGCTGTAAAGTCTCAAAAAAAATGTGCATTGGGAAGAGCACGGAAGCGGGAACAAATATTTTTTTTTTTTTAGCAAAAAGCGTAAGGAGTCAGCATGGCCTATTTCGTATGGTGTGAAGATGCGCAGCAGCAGCAGGCAGCTATCAAAGTCATGTGTCGCATTTCGCGGCACTCGCCGCAGCACTTCTCATCAAGCACCGTAGCCGTAGTGACGAACAGCTGCCGCACCACGGCGTACGACCGGATGTCGCGTCTGCGTCTGCGCGGCGGTGGCGCCGAGCTGCCCGCGTACGTCGTCGATCTCCCTCTCTAGCGCCGCCAGTCGTTCCTGCGCCGCTTGAGCAGAAGATCGTCCTCCTGCCGCTGCTGCTGCGGCCGACGACGACGACGATGTTTGCGGCCTTTCGGACGCGTCGAAACCGCGCGTGGAGTGGACGACCGGCGGTGTTGCGTGCGCCGCAGGCGTCCCGCCGACGGGGATATGCGCGGGTGCTCGCGTGTGCTCGAGGTGCTGCCCTGCCGCCCTCGCCCCGCCGCGGCGGTCCTCCTCCAGAGCCTGCAGCGCGGCCGCGAGCAGCTCTGGGGAGACGCGAACTCCCTTCTGGTCCAGCGAGGCAGCAGCAGACGGCGGCTCAGCCGCGGGGTTGCGGATAGCGGTCTCAGCGGTGCGCATGCGATACGCTTCCCGCAGCTGCGCTTTCAGAAGGGAGTTGAGGTCGACAAGCGACTGCTTCTCTGTGCCGAGGGCCACCACGTCCTGCTTCGCCAGCTGCAGCTCCTTTCTCAAGCGGTCCCGCTCCCGCAGGACGGTGTGCAGCTGCTGCTCGAGCTGCACGCACCGCTGCCGCCACACCTCCATCTCCTGCACCAGATGGGCCGCTTTGGAGTCGGGGAGAACAGGTGGGAGAGGTGCGCCTGCCTTTGCACCCGAAGAGCCCTTCTGGTGGCGGCGGTGGTGGCAATGATGCTGCTGCTCCCCTGTGCTGCCGTGAGCGTCAGCCCGTGATGAGGCTGGACTCGGTGACGAGGCCCCAGAGGAGGAAGAAGCGGAGGAGGAAGAAGCGGAGGAGGCCGACGATCCCCGCGACGTCGCAGCGTTGGCCTTGCGCCGGCGATGGTGGCGCTGGCGGTCCAGCTCACGCACCATCTCCTCGTACGACTCGCGCATCTTGCTGTACTCGCACCTCATCTGCTGCTGCTGCCGCTGCAGCACACGCGACACCTGCTCGCTGAGCCCGTCAAATGGCGTGGTGAAGTACAGCGACTTACCCGTGGAGTGAACGTCGACGGCGGCGGACGCGTCGTTGTCCCCGCCCATGAGAACCTGAACCCGCAGCATCTCGGTCTGGTAGCGGACCAGCTCGTCGTCCTTCTCCTTGACGGTGTCGCGCAAAAGCTGCTGCTCAGCCTTGGCTTCCGCCAGCTCCTGCTGCAACTCCACCATGCGCTGCTGCGAGTCCTTCGCGGCCTTGAGAATCGGGTCATTCTGCAGCTCAGCTGTGAAGGCGGCCACTTGCTGGCGCACCTCCTCGTTTGTGTGCTCCAACTCGCCCACCCGCCGCAGCAGCTGCTCCTTCTCCATCCGCAGCGTCTGAAGGACATTCCGGTCCTCCCTGCAGTCCTCGAGCAGGTGAAACTGGTCCTCCAGCGTGCGGCGCGCCGCCTCGCTCGCGTGTAGCTCACGCGTCAGCCGCGCGGCCTCACCCTGCGCCTTCTCCACCGCAACGTGATGCAGCTTCGCCACTCGCTCTGCCTCCTCCTCCAGCTGCTGAGCGCGCCGTTCTGCTTGGCGGCACCTCTCCTCCCACGCCGAGCGCTCCTGCCGTCCGCTGGTCGCCGTCTTGTCCTCTTCACTCTTCCACCGCCGCACCTCCGCCTCGAAGCGCTCCGCCGCGGCCTCCCACTTGGCGCCGCTCTCCTGAGCCACCACGAGCGCCTGGCGCGTCTCCTCGCCAACAGCGCGTGCGTGATCCAGCTCCCTGCCCAGCCGCTCAGCTTCCTCGGCGGCAAGGCGACGCTGCTTCTCCAGCTCGCGCTGCGTGTCCTGCAGCGCCTGCTCCACCGCCGCCGTCGCGGCCGTCGCGGCGTCGTTGCGCTTTAGCAGAGCCTGGCGCTCCTTGGTGTAGCGGGCGATGTCATCGTCAAACTGGATCGTCAGGTGCTGGATGCGCTCCTGCGCCTCGGACAGCGTGGCCTGCAGGCGGGTGCGCTCCAGTTCGAGGCGCGATGCGCGTCCGCCCTCCTCACGCGTCGCCGCCTCGGCTGCGGTGGCTCGCCTCTCCGCCTCCGCTGTCACACGCGCAAGTCGCTCTGTCAGCTCCTGCTTCGCAAGCGTGGCCTCTTGAAGAGCAGCATCGTGCCGCTCCTGCGCGCGGGCCGCCTCGTGGAGCAAGGCCGCCTTCTCCTCGCCTAGCACTGTAATTCGTCGCTCGTCATCTGCTCTGGACTGCCGCGCAGCCTTGAGCTCGCGCTGTACGCCACTCAACTCACTCTGCAGCCGGCCGACCTGCTGCTTGCACCGCTCCTCCGCCTCCATGGAAATAGAGGCGCTGCGGTCCGCGAAGGTGGCACGCTCTTCCTCCAGCAGCTTCACCTGTGCCTTGTACCAGTCGTGCTGCTCCTTTTGCTCCTGCTCCAGCGCCGCCTCCCTCTCCCGGATGCTGTCGAAGAGGTGCCGCTCTTTGATCGCGTAATCCTTCTGAACCTGCCGAACGGCGCCGTCACGCTCCTCCTCCACCTCGCGCACGCGCTGCCGTGCCGCTCGCAACTCCGCCTCGGCCACATCCACCTTCTTGCCTGTCCTCGCTGCCTCCTCGGTGAGCCGCTTCAACTCGCGGTAGAGGCGCTGCAGCTGCGCCGAGGCCTCCTCGAGTGCGGCGTCGCGCTCGGCGATGAGGTTGTAGTTAAACTGGTAGTCCTCCTCTAGCTTCCGCAAACGAGAGGTGAGGGTGGCCACCTCCTCATCCCGCAGCGCCAGCGAGCGCTCGAGCGACTGGATGTGGTGCTCCACAGCGTGTCGCAGCTCATTTTGCTTGTGTTCGATCTCCACGTAATCGACCGTAGACGCTGGCGAGGCACTGCGTAAGTGGGCCCGGAAGAACGACGAGCCGGACTGCTCGCGCTGCGCCGCCGTGAACGGATACGCTTCCTCCGTCGGCGAAGCGACAGGGGCAGACGCAACTGGCGGAGCTGTCGGGGGCCTTCCAAGAACAGAGGTGATGGGAATAGCCGGGCGGCGAGCGGGTGGCTCACCGTCCGCGACAGGCGGCGAGGACGACGCCGACGCCGACGGTGCTGCGAGCCGCGCTTCCTCGGTGCTCTGGCGCTGTTGAAGGCGCGCCAGCAGTGCATCGGTGCCGAGTGCCGAGTCGAAGAGCGAGGAAGGACGCCGCAGCGCTGGCAGACTACCCGAGTGATCCTCCTCACTTCTATCCTCGTCGAGGAAGGTGCGACTCTTATCGGTGTGACTGCCAGGACGCTCCCACCGCGGGGGATTCTCGGCGAGCCCGCTGGGAGAGCCCTCAGAGGTATGGATCGTGCCGCCATCCGTCAGGGGAGAAGGGGCGGACACCGCAAGTCGGTCATCCGAAGAGCCGAAGCGCAGCGCTGGAACGGCCGCCGTGGGAGGTGGTGGGACAGTGACATTCTCCTCACTTGCGTCCGGTGAGTGTTGCGGTGACGGTGAGCGCTGCATCGAGAACTCCCTGCTCAGCTCAGTTGCTGCTGGTTGCTTTCAGATTAAAGGCACAGGACAAAAAGGGCAAAGTCTTGCCGGTGACTTCTTGGAGAAGTATCTCTAACCTAATGCGCACTCTGCGTTGAACAGAAAAAAAAAAGAAATGGCGCACAGTGCGGCTTAGCTCTTAGCGGTAAAACGCGCCAGAGTTTTTTTTTTTTGGCGGCGCTGCCCTCTTGCTGCACCGACGAATCCTAGGCCTTTGCACCTTTCCTGTTGGGTGCAAACTTAGACTTTTCTATTGACTTGGTCCCGATCTATCTAGAGTATATATGTATCATGAAAAGAAAGCAAAAAGTAATGGTGTGGTACAGCTCTATGGTGCAGCACCTGACGAAGTTGGCGAGCTACGCTGCTGAGTGACGAAACCCAAGACTCAAAATGCGTTTTTTTGTAGGTCACGGAGGCGTTGGTTCCGGAGGGCGACAGACTCAGTAGAAAACAAACCGTTGCCAAAATTAGCCCTGGTACTCTCGAAATCGATGTGTGTTGCGGTTGTCGCGCACCGTCGCTTTGGCGTTTGTCGCAGAGCGCAGTTTCTGCGCAGCAATGAGAAGATTGCGAGAGGGGGGAATGAAGGGAGACAAGGATAGAATGGGGAAAGTGCAGAGTTCATGCCGAAATTAAGCAAGACACACACGCTCTGCATTCTTCCTCGCATTGTTGCGCCTCAATGACGACGATGGATCTGTGCCGCTCTTCGACCTATCACCGAGAGCTGCACCTTGGGCACAGCCGCACAAAGAAACGCAGTACGCGCTCCTAAGCCTGTGGATAGAGCATTCGTGAACTGCACGTGCGACACGCAACACTCACAACAGCGAGCAGGAAGTAGCAGAACATGCTTTCGCAGTCAAAAAGGCCAATGGACAAGCGGCTTGGCATGCCCAGATCCATCTGTCTTCTGTTTTGATGTTGTTGTTGCCGTTTTTGCGCTACACGACGAATTCGACGACATAAAGCTGACACACACAAACAAACAGGCACACACACACACTTACATAATCACACGCGGACGTGTGCGCACATGCATAAACACGAAAAAAAGTGCAGAAAAAAAAAAGAGCAAGTAAAAGCATAATATAATACAAAACTGGAACAGCTACACCAAAAAGAGTAGAGAAACCCTTCCCGAAAACAAGGAAGCGGCAGTAATGGCTTTTCGTGTGGTATCCATGAAGTTACCGCTGTTTCCCCTTACAGGCAAAAAGAAGAAAAAAAAAAAGCGTGAATGCCAACTGAGCGACGGGTCATCGAGGAGCAAGGACGGGTCGAAGCAAACAGCAATCCGGAAGGGAAGGAGCGGCTGGCTTCGCACTTTTTTTGGCGAATTCCTTATGCGCCACATAGAAGCAAGCAGTAATATTGGAAAAAGGTTGCAGGCTTCTTGCACGTTAAAAGTCCTCCCTCCTTAATATCTCTCTGTGCGTCTCGACGCAAACCTGCCTCGTTCCTCTTTTTCTTTTTGCTCTTCTTGTGGAGTGCGTTGTTGTCTACCGCAGGCCTTCCCCCCGCCCTGCAGCACGTAGCATCTGTCGCAGAAACCCGGACGACTCTCTTGCTCACCATCCCAGACACACAAACACAGCTTGAAAATCAGGACAGGTCGTTTTCTGGGAAAGGCATGCACTTTTTCTTTTCTTCGCTCCGCCTGAAATAAATAAATAAATAAAGACGACCGGTTGCATAGAAAGCAGATTCTCTTTTTAATCAACACTAAATAAAGAGGATAATGCACTACAGCAGTGAATAAAAAAAAAGAGCACAATCTTCTGTTTTAAAAAGCGCAGACGCCTGTGTGCACGTATGGGTGTTGGAAGTGAGTGTTTTGTAGGCGCATTTGAGTTTCGCAGCTCTTCACAGCACAGCCCATGTACCACACAGCAACGCTGAGAGGCAAGCGCGCCACCGCAATAGAAAAAAAAAGGCAAATAGAAAGGATACGGGGAGGATCTTGCACACGGTAGGCAACCGAATTTGTCCCGAAGACACTTACTCAATCTACCTCTCCCACTGGAAGACGAAAGTGCAAATCCTCGAATCAGCAAAAAAGCAAACACTCACAGCGTGGTCGACAAAAAAAATTGGAAAAAAAATGTTTAAAAGCGCAGGAGTAAGAGCGGAAGCGGAGTAGAAACATAAATCTTAAAGAAACAAAATGGCACGGAGAACGCGTCCAACGCGAAAAGGAAGAAAAGAAGAAGATCAAAAAGAAAGTGACACTTGGAGTTGCGACAAGTAAAGCGTTTAGCAGCAGCCGGAGGTGCCTGCGGCCGCAGCCTGGTCGCGCTCTTCAACACGCTCGCCGCGCGGAGCCAGCACGCCGCCACGCTGGCCCGCCCCTCCGCGATTCCCCAGGCCCTGGTCCAGCAGCTTGCCCGCTAAATCCAGGAATACCTGCTCAACGTTGTTGTTGTCCTTTGCGGACGTTTCGTAAAAACCAGCGAGCTGCTCCTCGGCAGCGAGGCGCTGACCGTCCTCGAACGAAACCTGCCGCAGCGACTCCAAATCCTTCTTGTTTCCCACCAGCACGATCACCAGCGAGGGATCGGCGTTCGCGCGGAGCTCCTTCACCCACGTCTGCGCCTTTTTGACGCTCTCGCCATTTGTGATGTCGTACACGACGAGTGCGCCGCACGCGCCGCGGTAGTAGATCGGGGCGAGAGAGCGGAAACGCTCCTGTCCGGCGGTATCCCAGATCTCGAACTTAAGCGCACGCATCTGCTGCTGTGGGGCGTGGGTGGCCGCACCGCCAGGAGCGGCACCCGCGCCGCGGGTCGGTGGCACCACGACTGTCTTGGAAAGAAAGGCGGCGCCGATGGTCGTCTCCTGGTTCGCCAGGAACTCGTTGCGAGTGAAGCGCAGCGCGATAGAACTCTTCCCAGCGCCGGACTCACCCAGCATCACTATCTTCGCCGACGTGGCCTCCATCAGTTGAGGTGGCTGCGAGTGCATGGTTTGCGCAGCACACGGTGTGTATGTGTTATTTTGAGGTAGAGGAACACTCGAAGAGAAGCTGCCTGTTCCAATAGAGCAGAGATGCGGCAAGCTTGAAAACGGAGACTTAAATGGCAAAGCACAAACACTTACGAGAAAAAACAAAGCGTGTCGGAGGGGCAACGAAAGCAGACCCACTATTGAAAAAAAAAAGAACGAGACGCTACCGTTGACGCTGGCGGGGTGGTGCTGGAGAGAGAGAAAAAAAGAGAGTGGAAGTGCAAAGTAGCGTTGCGCAGAAACAAAAATACTGTCGTGTGTTGATTAAAGTCATTAGCGCCGTTTCGTCGAGATCGTACGCAAAATTTGTGTGGAGGAGTCGAGAAATAAGTCACGCAATTTGAAAGCAGAAAAAAAAATGAATGGAATGGAAAGATGGATAGACGAGAAGGTGAGCTAAATTCGAAGACCGCAAAAGCAAGCATAGGAGGTAAGCCCCCGGCGCTGTGAATTGACGGACAAGGACATGTTGCGGTCCGTGGCTTTTTTTTTCTGACAGAACGCTGAAGCGTCCTCTCAGGAGCACCGCGTCTGAACTATTCAGCAGTCGATAACAGTAAAACAGTTCATTGCTGTGGACGCCGAGAACACAAAGGCGACAAGAACACCATTAGGTGTACGTGTCTGTGCGTGCGCGGGCGAAGAGGGCACCTGCAAGTACAGAAGCGTATTGGGTGTGATTAATTTTCTGTTCTGCTCCACCACAAAGTCCAGAACTCTGTCGCCAGTTGCAGAGCAACAACAGGATTAGACAAACGCAACGAAAAAAAAAAAAGAAGGCTAGAAGCTGAACCGGGGCTGCGGCGCTCCATCCAAGTCAGGAGACTCTCGAGCACGGCAGAATCGAGGAAAACAGGGCAGCTGGCGTGCTGCCGCGGCACACGCACGAGGGAAACACGCAAAGCGCCATGATCTTAGACTTGACGGGGATTAGAATCAAGCCAACAGGCACCAGGACATCAGCTCACTTCGCCACCCCACAAGGGGGAAGAAATGTGTCGGCAATATGAATAACTTGGTGCCTTCGGGAACCGCAAAAGGAGCAGCGATGCGGTAGATCCGTGAAGCAGGGCGGGTAATGAGTGTACATCAGGGACGCGCACCAACGCAGTGATGAAAAAAGCGTCGCAATAAGGAGTGGAAGCACCGTCCAAACGACACTGTGTGTCACGGGAGGATCAAGTGCGCTCTTGCGAGATTAAAACAAAACAACAGGGAGCGAAAGCTCGAGAATAAGAGCAAGACACCGAGTGCTGCACGAAGCCTCCTCACTGTGTCCTTAAGCTACAAATAATAATAGTAGTAGTAGTAAGGAGACGCGCACTCCGTCTCTTCCTTTTGCAACGCAACATGACAACTGTGTGTGGTTCCGTTGGGAACTCACATGAGCCTGCAGCCGTCACTCGACGACGACGACTGCGACTGCGGCCACACAGTGCCTCTCCTCTCCAAGTCCTTCACAGCCTCCACGACGCAGTCTGGAAGCGTTGGCAGCGGTGTGAGAAACAAAATTGTGTGCTCGGCCTTGCCAGCGGGGCTCTTCCCAACCACAGTAGACAACGGAACTGCAGGGTACAGCGAGGAGTGGGCCTCGCGGTGGATGGGGAGGGTCACGGTGAAGAGCCTCCACGGCTTTCCGGTGCGCACTGCTGGGGAGCTCACCACGGCGCGATCCACCGCCGTATCAAGCACACGGCCCAGTGCGAGGTTCTTCGCGGTGTGCATGAAGAACGACGGGACCGGAGCGAACCCTTCGCAATTCTCGTCCGCCACGCTTGGCGAAGACGACGTCGGGATCAGGAAGCACACGAGACTGGTCACCATATCTGACGCTAGCTCCGTCGCCTTCCCAATAGCCTTGTCTGGCGTGTTTGCTGGGTGGGTCAGCAAGCGCGCCACCGATGCGGCCTTCGTCCCCAGCGGGGAAAGTACGTCGGTGCTGTCAGCCCGCTTGCTCGGAGACGCCGACGCTTTCCGGGCCGCCGCAGCCTTACATTCGTGTTGAATGGGACCGCGGTGCTGCAGGCAGAACGTCTGCTGGCACTGATCGCACTTCACCCGCGTCTCGGATGTTTCGGCGCAACCCTTGACGCTGCAAGGACGCGGCCCACCGCCGAGTCGGTGACCACCCTTCGCACCGTTGCGACCCGCACTGGCAGCGGCGCCGCCCCCTCCGTTGCGAACGGCGGCGGAGCTCACCTGCTGAATGTCACGGCAGCCGCGATCGATGTGGCGCGACACAGCCTCGTCGACGTTCTGGCGGGGATACTCGACGGGAACGACTCGGTGGCACAGCGGGCAGGTCCCCACACGCACATCCACCGCCGCGGTGCAGTGGTGTGCGCTCTGTGAAAGGTGGTAAGAACAGAAACGCTTCTGGCAGTTTGAGCAGCGCGCAGGCAAAAGGTCGATCTCTGTGCACCCCTCGTATTGGCACATCTGATCATCCCTATCGTAGATACCCACCTGCATTGTGAAATTATAGACTGGAAAGAGAGCCGCAACTCCTGATTTAAAACTAAAAAAGAAAAACAGAGAAGAGCGTTCCTTGACAGGCAAGAAGAGCCGAAGGGGAGAATAAGAAGGTGAAAAGTCGGTATCCGATACGCACGAAAGAGCGGAGTGACAGAAAGACAGCAGCAGCACCACTGGTGAGTGGCCAGACTGCAAAATAGAAAATCTTACACCCGACGTGCACAAACAGCGAGATTAAAACTTCAGCGTGCCCAAAAGTCAATGTGCGTGCTAGTGCGGAGAGGTGAGTCCAGTGGAAGGGAAACGCTGTTAGCGAATTGATGTGAGGCGCTTGATGTGATGAGAAAGCAAATTCAAAAAAAAGGGGTCGCCAAGGGTCAAGACAAGAAGGAAAACACGGTGAAAGAAAGGCAAAGAATTGGTAGGAATGTTGTGTTGTGTAAAGGAGGAAACGTGAGCAGAGAAGAGATGAGCAGTAGCCGTAATTTATGTTACAGAGGTGCTAGCTGGAGCTCGGCTCCCGAGTTTTGCTAGCAGCACCTCTTCCCACAACGAAGGCGCCAAAAAGTTCAGAGCGAAACGGCACTCGCTGCGTGCACCTACTGGTGTACCTGGAAAGTAGAATTGGACCTGTAAACCTTTTTTTTTCGTTCTAGAAAATTTCTTTTTTTCTCACTCGTTAAGGAATTACTTACTCGAGAATTACGTCTGCTGCATCGAAAGCGAAGCAGCAAGCAACAATCTATCGCGGCTGAAGCCTTACCAATCGTCTCCTCGAGATGAAGTAAAAACGTACGCCCGCAACGGCAAGTTGAAGCTTGACAGTCCACAAAAAAAAGACAGACACGCAGGTCCGAGTAAAACAATCGGCATGTGCGCGTGTGCGCGTGTGTCCTCCCTTTTAATGCTGAAAGAAGCACGACGCCTACTCCTCTGCCTCCTCGTCTTGTGGCGCCACGGCTGCGTCGGAAGTCGCATTCTTCACATTTCCCGCCAAGGCAGCCCGCTCCACATCGTAGATGCCAAAGTAGGTCATGAGCCCGAAGGCGCGCAGCGAGCCGTCAACAGCCAACTCCAGCTTGTGCCCGCTCAACGTTGCGCTCAGAAACCATGGATCACCGTCACCGCCGTTCTCCTCCGCGACGATACCCACCAAAACGCCACCCATCTCCACTTCCGACGTGAGAAAGTCTGCAATATCATCTGGAGAGCCGCTCAGCCCGTCGACACTGCTGCCCTGCGCAAGTAGCGCCTCAAGGCGGCCACCCGCCTGCACGAACGCGTTGGGGCAGCTATTCGCTGCAACGACGGCGGCGTTGCCGCCGAGCAGCGTGCGCCAGTGATCCCGCACGAAGACGTGGCCGTTGCGGAGCAAGTCCTCGACCAGTTGCCGGTGCTCTGCGACGCGGAAGAAAAGTTTTCGCTTCGTGAAGCGCGACGCAAGAAACGCGGCGGACTCCACCACAGCACGCCAGCGGCAGTTCGCGTGCGCGAGGAAGCGACCGTCGTACGCCTCAAAGGCACGCACGCCAACAGAGATAACCTCCACACCGGGGCCCTTGTAGGGGCGAGTGTGCAGCACCGTGTCGGCCAGCGCAGGCGTGACGAGCACAATGCGGCGCGTCGCAGCACCGTTTGGATTTAAGTGGTAAAGCGGCACCAAGCCGCCGCGCGCGCCATTCTTCTCTAACGACGCGGCTGACGGAGAGCTGGCGCCAGCGTAGACAAAGCTGCATGAGTCGTGGCGGTCGAAGCCGTAAAAGGTGGCAATGGAAACCCAGTTCGCGTCCTCGGGGCCGACGGGTGCCCACAGCTTGCCCTTGGTCCACTGGTTTAACTTGTTGCGCACCACCGTCGGCGCAGTCCAGTTCGGCTGCTTCAGTTTGCGGAACGCAGCCACAAAAAAACCGCCGGTGTCATCGCGGTGAGGCAGAATGCGCAGCACTTTCGTTCCGTCG
The DNA here is from genome assembly GCA_000331325.2 of Crithidia fasciculata. Lineage (NCBI taxonomy): Eukaryota > Euglenozoa > Kinetoplastea > Trypanosomatida > Trypanosomatidae > Crithidia > Crithidia fasciculata. The sequence continues at coordinate 491,821 of CM003421.1, read as the reverse complement.
TAAGTGCTGGGCAACACCGGCTGCTGCAGACCCTCCACATTCGGGGAGAGGATGCCGCCGCTGGAGTGCAGATGGAAGCCCTTGCTTGTCAACACGGCATTCACGTCGACCAGCTCGACGCTGTCGCCAAAGAGCTCAAGGCCAGCGCACACCACCTCCTCGTCCTCTTTGGGGTTCATGCTGCACGTGCTGTACACCAGAATGCCTCCATCGGCCAGCAGGTCAAGGCCGCGGCGCAGCAGCGCACGTTGGGTTGGCACCAGCGCCTTCACGTAGCTCGCAGACCAGGTGGTCGCCACAGACCGCTCTTTGCGAATCGTGCCGTCGCCGCTGCACGGCACGTCGCAGATGATGCGGTCGAACTGCCGCTCCACCGGCTCCGCGGCGGGGCTCGCAGCGTCGTCGTAGTACAGACGCGGCCACTGCACGGCGTCGCAGCGCGTGCACATCACGTTGGGGGCGTGGTACCGCTTCAGACGCGCCGGAAGCGTCTGCGTAGCCTTCACCCGGTCTTTTTCGTTCGCGATGAGAACGCCACGGCACATCTCAGGCGTCCACCCGCCTGTCAGCATGTCGTCCAGCGCCTGCAGCGTCTTGCTTCCCGGCGCGGCGCAGAGGTCGATGACGCTGTGGTGCGGCTGCACGTCAAGCACCTGCACGGGAATAGCGGACACAACCTCCTGGAAAGAAACTGAGCTCGAGGTGTGCAGCGTGCGGCAAATGTACTCGACGCGCTTGTTGCTGTGGTAGTCGCTGTTGCAGCACGAGTACAGCCCGGCACTGGACGGGAATGACGCCACAGGACGCACAATCTCGCTCACATCGGGACGGCTCAGAATGCGCAAGGCGATGGCTTCAAACACACGCTCGCTGTGGTGCACGCGAAGGGTCATGGGCAGCGGCGTCGCTATGCTTTGAGTGAAGGCAGTCCACTCTGCATCGTCGGCCGTCATGTTCTGCGAAGTGCTCGGTCCCTCCACGCTGCTCTGTGGATGTGTTGGATGGTCGATGGCGGCAGCGGCCCTGCGAGCGGCTGGGGATGAGGGGTCTTCGCCATGGATGATAGCATTGAAACGCTTTCCCTTGTAGTACTGCAGGAGGGGGGAGGTCTCATCGAGCGGGCCGCACGTGGCCGCGGCCGTACGCCGCCGTTCGTGTACATTCACTGGCCCGGAAGCCTGCGAAATGGCGAAGCATAGCTCCGCGACGTGAATGCTGTCCACGGTGGACTGGCTGCGTGGGACGCGGCGCGCAATGCGCAGGATATCCATTGCACCATCCGGGCAAGCCCCCTCGCCGAGAACCGAGAGGAGCTTCTCCAGCCCGCTGCCGGAGATCCACGCGTCGTGTGATTCAGGGGCGTCCACAGTGGTTGCGCTAGGGGTAGACTCCGCCGCCGCCTCGGCCGCATCGCCTCCTTGTGCTGAAGTGGCGAAGTTGGCAGTCAAGTAACTGCGCGCATCCTCGCCGGCCGGAATGAGCTGCACGAGCTGCATCAGGGCCGCGGGAAGCTGCTCCCGCTCCCGCTGACGGCGCTGCTCGCGACGCTTCATGTAAGTTTGGGTGGGGCGTGAGCGACAACACGCAGTTACAGCTGTGGAACGAGGAGAACTGCAAGAGCACACCACCAGTTATGCAAGAGACGGCCGAGGGTCCTGACTGGCAAAAAAAAAAAACAGAGGGCAGAAAATTACGAGCAGTAAAAAGGGGGAAGAAGAGACAGTGAGAAAAAAAGGTTGAATAAACACGGAAAGCCTACAGAGTAGTGCTTAAAGCTCACACGATGTACAGCAAGGAGAAGAAGCCTTCAGAAAAGGGCAAAAGCTTGATTGCACCGTTCCAACTGTGCAAACGCAGTCACCATGTTACCAGTTGCTTGTGACAGAAGTACATTTCTACATACAGAGTCAGCGAGGAAGAGCGCTGTTCTACCTCGAGGCAGTGTGTAGCTTATTCTCTTTTTCAACAACTAACTTTTTTTTTTGCGAAGTTAGTGCGTTTCCATTTAGCGTCGCAGCTGCATAAGGTGTACCGAAACGGGAAAAAAAAAAAGAAAAAAAAAACAGATGACAAAAAGACCCTACAGAGGTAGGAAATAGAAAGAGCGGGCACGACCAAGGGAAAGAGAACAGCCACTCATCGGAAGCAAAGTGACTCACGACGGTCAAAGTAGCACGCAGCTTCGCCACTCGCAAGAGCAAGGGGTGGCAAAGAGTTTCTCTATAGAGGCAGCGCGCCACACCCGGTGCTACACCTCCCAGAAGCACTTTCCATCCTTGTTCCGCAACTCGCGATCAGCGCCGCGGCGAAGCAAATAGCGGCCCATCTCCTCATTGTTATCCATAGAAGCATAGAAGAGCGCCGAGTCGCCGCGGGCGTCCTGCAGGTCGAGAAAGCGCCGCTGTGCAGCTTTGTTAGAACCGTTCCTCTTCGCGCTTGTTGACACGATGTACTCCACGAGCTCCATGTTTCCTCGATTCACTGCACGATGCAACACAGACTGCCCGCGGTGGTTTTGCTGATTGAGATCGGCACCATGCTCCACCAGAAATCGGACAATGTTCAGGTGGCCGCGGCCCGCAGCAAACAAGAGAGGCGTCAACCCCGTCGCATCCGCAGCGTTAAGGATGGTGGCAACCGCCTTGTCTGACGCAGCGTCCTGCGCAATGGCAATTCCTGGCACCTCGGGCATCGCTACCGCCTCTGACGGGTTCGTGCTAGCACCTCCCTCGACAGCCGCCGAGGCAACGCCGTTGCTCTCCGCTGGCTTTGCCTTGACGCCAGACAAAAACTTGGCTTTCCAGCTGGTGTAATCAGCCAGCTCAGCTACGCTTTTGTCCAGAACCTCTTGCAGGAACTCAAGAGGGGCACCGACGCTGCACGCTGTCGCGAACGGCGTCGTCCACTCCTCATCCTCCGTCAGAACAGGCGAGCAGTATGGGGGGTTCATGAGAGAGCGCGCAAGATCAAAATTCTTCAAGGAGACAGCCCAGTGGAATGCCGTGCGGCCATCGTTGTCGCGGTAACCCCACACTCCGCAACGATCGCGGAGGCCGCCCGAGGGAGCCCCGCTTGCGGAGGTGTCATCGCCTGTTTGGGCATCTTCTACCGGGGCAACCTGCCGCAGACGGGTGATGATGGCGTCAATGTCAGACCCCTGGCACAGCTCTGAAAGGTGCTTATCCGCCGAAGACATTGTGGACCCAACTGTAGTGTGGAAGAGACTCGTCACAAACTGATTCTCCCCTCTTTGTCTTTTTTTTCTTGAGCGAAGTGAGCAGCACAATCCGTCAAGTACAGATTCAACCTCGAATGCCGTTTTTTCCCCTTCTTAAATCTCTACGCGCGTCACTTTGGATGATCTACCCTCTATTTTGTCACCGCACTGATGCTCTCGATAACAATGGCTTTATGCGATTGTACGGGACGTAAAGAAGCCTTAGCGAAAGCTTGTAGCACAACGCTTCGCTCGGTCTAATAAACAAGGAAAACACAAAGCTGAGCGGAGCACGGTGCGTCGTACTCTGCAGCACACACACAAGACGTGAAGAGATAAGAAGCAATGTGATGCTTCACGTAAACACAGAAGAGCGCTTCAGTAGCAGCAAGTAATAAGAATTATAATAGTAATAATGCACAGAAACTGTGGCGACACTAACTCCAGTCTTCAATTTACAGTGTTGTTGTTGCTTTTTGTTGATTTGCTTAATTTGCGCGCAAAGCGACAAATAGGTAAGCAGATAAGCGGCAAAGCGTCCTTTACACCCAATGTGGCCCGCGTGGGTTTTTTAAGTTTTTTTTCTTGTAGTCGCGTTCGCATGATTTGAGCGCCATGGAAAAAAAAAATGGAAGAAGAAGAGAACAGACAGTAGAATCGAGAAAAGGAAAGCGCGTGTCTGTCACCGAAACGCAGGTACACAACAGCAGAATAGCGGAGCCTACCAGAGCTTGTTTTTTTTTTCTAGTAGAAAGCCTGGAGAGGTTGAAGTGAAGCGAGAGTCGCCGACTGCGTAGGCTGCATCGTCCCAGTACTCACTACAGGAAAAATGAGAAGACAGAACAAACCACTGTGTCCGCTGTCCACTTCCTGTCTCCCTTCTTTTTTTTCTTAGCTACAATTTCCGGCAGTAGTGTATCACCGCACTTAAAGAGAGCTTGAGCGTGTAAGCAATGCTGCGCGTTAGCACGACTCAATAAGTATAAACCCAACAAAAAGAAAAACAAATAGTATACATTCCAAGAACAAAACAGTAGTGGGTCGAGTATTTCAAATTATGCACAGCCTATAGTTCCAAAAAAAAAAAAAGGCAATAGAGTGAATGATGTTTTTCGGCACCGTAACAAACAAATGAGTTTTTTCCAGGTTTGCTTTTTTGCCGTGTGTAACACCGTCACTAACTTCGCAACAAGGAAAAAGAAAAGCATAGAAAAGCAGAGGAGGAAACAAGCAAAAAAATAAAGAGGGTCACCGTGTTGAGCAAGGCTCCTGCATGGACGCTTTTCCTCAATCCCTCGAAAAAAAGTAATATGTTAAATATACCTTTCCAAGGCCTGCACCGGCAGCCAGTGTAAGTTGAAAAAAAACTTTTAGTGTACATCATTCTGTCCGGGCTGCGTGTGAAGGGGGTGTGTCAGGAAGCGTATGCTCGTTTTCTTTCTTTTTCCCCCTCAGCTTAGAGAGAACGAGAAACGGGTAGTCGAGGTTGCGAAGACTTTTGGAGGTGCGCCGCAGAGGTCGCAACCTACGAGTCATCGTGGCTAGCCCAGTACGCCTTATTTTCCTCCACCAAGCCTACCGCAAACCGCATCTCAGGAAGAAGCTCTGCGACCTGCTCAAAGAACGGGGTGATGATGTAGTTCATGAAGGCAATCTGGCTCTTTGCCAAGGTGGCGTCGAGGCGGTTCATGAACGGGCTGCAATCCAAGCCAAGGTTCCGCTCGCGGTCACCTTGCTGGTAGAACTCATCCGACACCTTCCCTCCCCAAGGCAGATAAATGTCTAAGGGCCGCCCGCAATTCGAGATATCCGCCATCTTCAGCGCGATGGCCAAGCACAGATTCTGCTCCTCCGGTTTCGTGAGCGTGGCATGCTCCTGCATCTTCGACTTCAAGCTCGCCACAAACTTTCCGTGAGAGCCCATGTCAGTAGCCAGGACCATCTCGATCATCGTGTCGCGGATCTCGTGTCGCTGCGTGGTGTTGAAGTTGCTAAGGATGTCGAAGGCGGGATTTTTCATCAGCTCAAAGACGCTGCTGACGTGCAGGTTCTCCAAGACGCTGCGGTCGTTGTACAGGGTGGCAAGGTAGCTGCTGGTTTTGATGTGAAAGTTGTTGTTAATACCTGGGTGGTCAAAGTCGTGAATGGCGGCCGCGAGGAGTGCGGAGAAGATTTGCTGATCGCTGAGCTCGCACCGCTTCGCCAGGCCGCCGCGGGTCAGGATAAAATGCGTAATCTGGAGAACGTCAGCAGCGTGCATAGAGTTGTGATATGGGTTGCCGTGGTACCCCGCCTCTACCGCGCTGATCCAGTTGAGAGCCACCTGCTCATCAATGTTGAACTTCTGCAGAAAGTCGTTTTTGCACAGAAGGGAGTACAGGGTCACGAAGAGCGCGCCGCCGTTCGGCTGCGTCGGCAACGACAGGTAGTCGTCTCCGCTCATGGCAGCCTGGACGTCAAAGACGCGGTAGCTCCACAACTCGATCGACTCCAACGCCTTCCACAAGGCAGCACGCTTGCCCTTCAACTGACCCACCTGGGTTGCCAGGTCAGTTTGCGACATGGGCGTCACAACGCGATTTGCCGGCGAGGAAGAGTCGCACTGCTCAGGAGACAGCCAGCGGCTCTTGATCATGCGCAGAAGCAGCGGATCATATTCCTTGCACGTGCGATCGCCAAGAGGGTTTGGCAGGCGCGATTGGTTGTTCTCACCAAAAGCCTTGCGCTCCTTCTCCTTGACCACTTTCCAGAGGTTGCCCGTTGTGTCCGCGCTGTACCCGCCAAGCTTCTTCAACAGCTCGGCCTTCCGCTCCGTGTAAGCCCGGTGCTTCTGCTTGTTCCGCGTCAGGTTGTCATTCAAGGCCACAAGCTCGCGGTCCAGACCGTCGCGCTTCGACAAAACGGCTTCCTCCTCCGTCTTCAGTCGTGCAAGCTTCTGCTCATACTCCTTAGGGTGGCAGTAGATGGAGTGCGACTGCACAAGGCCCTCCATGATTCGGGCCTCTTGGTCTTCGCTGGTAATGTCAAGCGTGAAGTTCGCAAATTTGCCCTTTGCGCTGCCTGCGCAGCGGACCTCGAGGCAGCCCGCAACGTGGCTACCGTCAGCTGCGCGAGGATGCGCGGCGGCCGCGGCAGCCTGCGACGATCTCTCAACCAGCTTCACAGAGACGTTGTTTGCGTTGAAGGCCTGACTGACCTCGCGAAAGAACGCCGCCCAGTCAGGCTGATCCGTGAGAGAGTTGCGCATTTTCAGCAGCGGGGCTTCGCCAAGCTGGCAAACGTACGATGCCCCGGTGGAGGAGTCGTAGGCACGCAGCATCAACTCGTCCGCCGCGTCGCTCATGCCGGCCATCACCGAGGTGGCGTCGTTACATACAGCATAGACCCTCACCTGTTTTTGGAGCTGCTCTTTGAAATCGGACATTCCGCAAGGGGGACGGGCGGCGCAGACCCTGAAACTGCTGTTCTCGCTCGTAAAAATGAAGGCAGTGTCGCGTATCGGGTTCGAGTCGGCTTCACGCGCGCGTTTCAAAGCGAGCTGTCCAGATTGGCGAAGTTTTAAAATTAAGTTGGGTGTCAAAGTTCGCTTATAGAACGAGAGCACTAAATTATTGAAGAGGCAAGGCAGAGACGAAGCGAGGAAAACGAGTAGCAAGGGAGCAAAGAGAGAGGCGAGAGCAGCTAATTTGCTGTTGTAGTCCCGCGGCACCAGCTTTGAAAAATACCTATCTGACAAACTGCTGAGACTGACGATCAACACGCTTTGTGCTCCGACGGTGTTGCCTCGAAAGGTAAAGGCTAGAAACTACGCACCTCCGCCGAGCGTACGTGCACTACGGCGTTATAGAGGCAGTGCAAAAAAAAAAAAAACACGCTTCATAAAAAACACAGTTTTGCAAAAAAACACCGCGGTTTCTACCTGCGTGCGTGCGCTAGCTCCGCTGCCGTTGCTTCTTCTCTTGCATTTGTCCTCTTTGTTCGTGTATTGTAACGTTGAAAACCACCATGCACTCAGCCCTTCTTGTTATCCTTTATTCACCAAAGTGAGCCCTGATGTCCTTCTATGATACTTGGTTTGCAAATAAATGAATAAAGTGAGGAAATGATAGCGCTGCGCGCGCCGTGAACTTCGTCGGTTGTTGCTCCTCCCCTGTGAACGCTACAAAAAAGACACGTTTCACCTGCTATGAAGAAAAGTGCCTAATCTTTCCACTCTTTTTTTTTTAGAGAGAGATTTCTGGTTCTTCTTCTCGACATATCGTTGATCGGGAAAGAACCGAAATGAGAAAAGCAAAGGCTCAAAACATCTTGCCGACCTCTTGGGAACCAAACCGTAAGGGGTGTACTGGACATCAACGATTGGGACGCACGGGGGAGAAAAACACAAAATGAACATTGTACATGTCAAGTAAAGAAGCGACACACGTGAACTGCAAGAACTCGCCTCGCCGTTCAAGGAAAGACACCTCTTTAGCATCCAAAACAAAAGTACTTGCAATTTCAGTCTCATAATCCTCCACGGGACCCGCTAGTAGAAGGGTTGGAAAGGGAGAAAAGGCGTCGGTGCGCAAGCAGGCAAGTGCAAAGTAGAGTAAATCGCCAAAAAAAAAAAAGAATTAGAATAGAAGCTGCCTTCGCCCGACCATTACGTAAAAAAAAAATTCACCAGTAGACAGCACTTGCGCGTGCGCAGACAACTGAGTGAACTGAGAGTTCAAAAACAACTCTCAGTGCTCAAAGAGAGATGTAAAGCGTTCCCATCTTTGCCACCCAGTTTCAGAATCCCTGTCTGGACCCCAAAAAAGCTTCCGGAGTAAATTCAAAGTGCCGTCTTTTCGCTACTTTTTCTGCATCTTTTTCTTTTTTTAGCACCCGGAAGCACTCACCTAGTAGAAAAACGAAAGGCACAAGTAAATGAGCAGGGATGCACACATGTGGCGAGTAAAACGCGGAAGAAACAGCAGTCGGAGTGAATGCTTTTTTTTTCAACAAGAAAACAAAAAAGAGAGATAATAAAAACACCGAGGGTGGTTTCCGTTCACCAGAGCAATCGCATGACAGCAAGACCGCCAACAACAACCTATAAAGAAAAACTCTCGTTGACGCCCTTGCTGCTTCGCATTGCTCACTTTTTGCTGCTTGTTAATCAGGCGTGGCTAGCTGGGTGTGATAAAAAACACAACAAAACGGTCCCTGATTGAAGCCTAAACCACATTGAACGGGAAAAGAAGTTTTAATGTACATAGATCAACAAACCTACGGAGTAAAGAAAAAAAAGAATGAAGTACACAAGTAAGTCTTCACAAATGTAACGTATATAAAAGATCAAGGGAGCCTATAAGAGTACATCACACGACAAAGTGCTTTCCTCTCTACCGCCTCGCCACTGCCGCTGTGGACGAGAGCGCAGCCGCCACGTCGGAAGGAGAGAGTGGAGGGGGACTGGTAGAGCAGAAGCGCGACAAGAAAAAAAAAGTAGAGGACAATACCTAGCAACCCTCGCACGCTGTTCCCTCACTGCAACGAAGAAGGAGAGGTTCCACACGAGCGAGACGCATCCGTGGTTGCTTGCCCATGCTACTCATCGGCGTATTGGCCGTCGCAGAAGTTTGCAAAGCAATCCTGCTGTGCCTGGGTTAGAGTGCGCAGGGGGTTCAAGGGACTCTCCGGGTACTTGTCGAAGTAGTGGGTGTCCCCAGGCTTGTGGTTGCGTACGGGGATGGGTGCGGGGATCTTCTTGGACAGCACGACATTCCAGTCTACGCCGTTGAAGTACTTGTGGCTCTTGATGTCCTCCGCGCCGTTCGCCAAGTTGCCAAGGCGCTTCGAGGGGTCCAAGGAGAGGAGCCCCTTGATGAGGTCACGCGCCTTTGGATCGACCCAGCGCGGAAAAAGCACCTTTCCGACCAAGATTTTCTCGTACGTCTTCATTGGGCTGTCGTCGAAGAACGGCGGGTAGCCGACCAGCATCTCGTACAGGAGAATGCCCAGCGCCCACCAGTCCACCGCCTCGTTGTGGCCCTTGCTCTGGATGATCTCGGGTGCTAAGTACTCCGGGGTCCCGCACAGCGTAAACGTCCGCTCTGTTACACGCTTCGCAAAGCCAAAGTCGGTGATCTTGATGTTGCCGTCCTGGTCGAGCAGGATGTTCTCGGGCTTCAGATCGCGGTAGATGATGGTCTTGCTGTGAAGGTATTCGAATGCTAGAATGACTTCCGCGCAGTAGAACTTCGATACATCGTTCGGGAACTTTCCCGCCTTGCGAAGGTGCGAGAAGAGCTCCCCACCTACTACGTACTCGAGAAGAATGTACAAACGATTCTTGTCCATGTACCCACGCAGCATGTTCACGATGAACGGGTGGTTGATCTCCTGCAGGATGCTGGCCTCGGCCATGACGTGGTCGACCTGCTTCATGCGGAGAATCTCCTGCTTCTTCAGGATCTTCAGCGCGGCGTACTTGCCAGACTCCTTGTGCTTCACGAGCCGCACCCGGCCAAAGGTGCCCGTGCCCACTGTCTCACGCATCTCCAACTCACTCAGCTTCCATTTTGATGCTTCCGCTTTGGTGATCATGGCGTCTCACAGTAGCCGACGGGTGTGAAAGCGATCGGCTAAAGCGGAGGAAGTGTGCCTGCTTGGCAGCAATGTACACGCGCAAAGCGGTGTCCAACAACGGAAGAGAAAACTGCAAATGGTATAAAGGCCGCTTCCGCGGTTGCTCGTCAGTGTTTGCTTCGCTTAATGAACTCTTTTGTACTGAGGGATTCAGCTGCAATGACTAACCGGTCCAAAACGAGCTTGGACGGAGGAGAAAAAAAAAACCTGAGAAAGCAGAAAAAGGAGAGAGTGAAGAGAGACGTAGAGTGTTTCGAAGCACGCAGGCAGGCACTCCAATGAAGGGGAGACACAAGCCGCTCCGACGCAGCATCGCGGAGTCAACAGCAATGGGCCACCCCCGCCAAGCAAGCGCGCACGCAACAGCGGCACTGCACTGCGCGGTGATAAGTCGTTGCCAGTGGCTATCGGAAAGAGCTAGAAACATTGCGGGACACCTTTTCGGCGACCATTGTGCCACGCACAAGCAAAACAGGGCACACGATTTTTTTACCAAAGGCTTTTTGTGCGGTTCGCCTTTCCGCCTCTGGTTTTGAGGGGTTACTTCCTTTGTGCAATTTTGCAGAGTAGCAGTGCCAAGAGATGGCGGTGTTGTGGGTGGGAGAAAAGAAGAAAGAAGCAAATGAAAACGAAGTGCCTTTAAACGGCATCCCTGTGTAACCATGCACATGCACACACATATGCACACACTCAGAGGAAAAAAAAAAGCAATTTCTCGATATGTCAAAAGAACTTGGGGAAATTGATCCCCGTGGACTGCGCTGGAGTCTTCCAGCCTTCTTCGATTTGGAGCAGCACGTCCGGGTTGCCCTTAGCGCGGTCCTTCAGCTGCCCTAACAAGTCGGCGTCGTTGTTTCGCTTGCACTCGGCACCCGCACCAAACCAGTCACCGCAGAGGACGTAGTACTCCATTCGGACTTCGATCAGGGGAATTCGCGGAATGTACTGCTTCGCTTGCTGCGGTCGCTTGTGTGATAGAAGCGCCGTTACGTATGCCTCTCCATCGATGACCGTCTTTTTGTTTGACGTGACGCCACTCATGTTGTCAATGAGCTCCCACTGACTGGTACTAAGATACGCACTCAGCATGCACCGCTGGTACATCTTCTCTGGGACGCAAAAGTCACCTTTCAATCGCTGAGCAGTGGAAGTGCGTCCGTGCTCCAACGCGAAACGAATTGTGTCTGCTACGCTTGCTTGCAAAAAGCGGCAGTCTTTGCAATCCTTCATTAGCTGCGTCTGCTCCTCAATGAGCTTGCTCTGCCACTGTAGATATCGCTCCTCTATCATGGACGGCGGAAAAGGTATCCCGCCGCCAACAATGGGAGAGAACGCCGTGGTGGATGCTGGCGGACGTGGGCTCTGTTCCACCGCTTTCTTCGTCGAGACGATGGCAGCCTGTATGTCGACACTCTTGCACTCCTGCAGCATCTCCCACTCCGCGCTCTCCACCGACTGAGCAAGTGCGCTGCTAAGACGTGCCTCCTCTTGGAAGTAGCTGCGGAGGTGGAAGTAGGTCTGGATACGCGGGTTCTTGTTAAAGTACTCGACCATAAGATCCTGGTTGCCCTCACACATGCCAACGTACTGCAGCAACAAGTCCCGTGCAAGCTTGTGGGCAGCCAGCATCCCAATAACAGCGGAGCCGCGCGAACGAATCAAGTGCACCATGACCGTGAACAAGAGGTCGGCGTCGGCGGAGCTCATTGCACGCTTTAGTGCGACATCCGCCTCGCCAATGCTAAGCAGCATTGGAACCTGCTTGCCGGGGTTGCTTTCAGCCTCGAGGAGGACGAGCGCGCCAGCCCCGCAGCCTGCGATTTTTGCCCGCTGAGCGAGCTCAGCGAAACCGATGAAGTTGCACGACTTGAGCTTTTTCACCACCTGCTTGGCCGCGCTCCTTTCCTCCTCCTTCCCGTGCGCCACAACGCGCTCCAGCTTACTCATCGCCCAGTTCATCATGATCGCCTTCATATCTGACCCTAGTGCATCGGCGATGCAAAAGGCAACCTGGTGCGCGTTGCATAGCGCGAGACGCTGGTGTAAGCGGTCCTCTCCCAACTCGGTCAGCTGCAGGTCGGTCATGACCATGCCGACTGACTCGAAGTGCAGGTGGTTGCGCACTCGCAGGCGTTTGCTCATGCTTACAAAGCTACTCGAGTCGCAAACGGAGCAAAACGTGCGGCCGAAAGCGGCGATGCGCAGCAGTCGCTTCTGCTGAGCCGCGTCAAATTCAAAACCAGCGGCGGTCACACAGTCTGCTACAGCGCTCATGAGTGCTCCCGACTGTCGCTCGAGGCTCTGCAACATCCGCACCGCGGAGGCGTTGCCCGTCATGAATTCGTCGTACGTGTTTAAAAGCATCGCAGCCGGTGCCCGCGATCCTACTGAGAAAACGCGCTGAACGGCTGGCGGCGCCTCTTGTAAAAAGAAAAGAGCCTCTTTCGACATTGCCCAAACACCGTCGCTCTCCATCAGCAGGCACGTGTCGTATGGCAGGTCTGGTATGCTGTCAGTGTTGTCTGCGTCGTCAGGATTCACGAGGACGAGAGTGCACGTTCCGTCATCCTCCTCCTCCGCTCCGTCGAACCGCACCCGCTGCGCCACAACAATGCAGTGCGTACCGCACCACGCCAGCTGCGCAAAATCGGCGGCACGAACCTCTGTGCGCGCGAGCAACGACACTTCAGAGAAGCCGCTGCTCGTCGAGTACAGAACGCCGTCAGCCATCAGAAATGCAATTGTGCGGTCGTCCGGCGACCTGCACATTCCCAGCACCCGGCCACCCTCGATCGGCACGGCAAGCTCAGTAAATGTTGTAGTGGATGGCGCGAACAGGCAGCGGCAGATGAAGGAGCTGGAGGGGCCAGGCGTGTACGACAAAAACACCTCCTTCCCTTGCTTCTTCTCATATTTGTCACCGGAAGCCGTCAACGTGACAGAGCCGAGATAGTTGCGGATACTCTGTGGAAGTGGCAGCTCGCGTGAAGTGTACCCCCTTTGCCGGCTGGACTCGATCAGAACAAGCTTCGCCTCCGTCGCGGTTTCCACCACAGCAACAATTCCATTGTCGAAGGCAGCGCACACAACGGGGACGGGGAGCGCAATTGACGGAGCCACTATTTTTCCCGCGTAGTCGAAAATGCGAACCTGCCCTGTGTTTAAGACAACAAGTAGGTGGTCTGCGCTGCGATTCCATGACATAAAGGGGACGCTTTCAATTGCCTTCAGCGTAATTCTCGTACAGTCCTGAAGAGGACTCCTGGCAAAGTGAAATACAAAGATGCAGTTTTCGTTGGAAAAAACAGCAGACCCCTCCGTAGAGACAAATGCAACAGCGCCTCCGCATCCACTGTGCGCAACATGACTGCTGCAAAAGCTGTAGGGAGGCGGGAACTCAGCGTGCTCCAAGTCCGCCAGGCGCACCAGCGAGCTTTTACCGAGCGAGATCCACGACCCCAGCCGCCTCGTTGGCGCAAAAGACCGCTGATGTGGCATAGGCTAAACGCGAACAAGCACTAATAATCTAGAAGAAAGAATCGACAAAACTCTTTATTTCCCATGTACTAGCAAGAGCGACCAGCTGTGTAAATTACTGGTTCAGTAAACAGCGAAAATGACGCAACGATCATGTGTGTGTTTTTGTGTGTGTTGTAAAGAGCAGAAGAAAACATGCAAGGGAAAGTGAAGCAAGGCATTGGTTTTTGTAATTGAATTTTCATTTATCAAAGCGGAGATTAATGCCAGAAGGAAATCAGCACTGCACCACTCGGCCCTTTGAAAATGACTTTTTCAGCGGCAAAGTGAAAAAGAAAGCATTACATTATTTTTTTTGATTGCGTTGTTTGTTTGTATTTCCTCTTTATTTTTATGTTTTGCGTGTTCTCAAACTCTTTCACGGCTCAAGAGTGGATAAAGTCGCAAAAAGAAAAAAAAGAGAGAATGCTACGAGCAATTTGCCTGCGAGTCTCTTCTAATGCGCTTCGCCTCTTTTCGCATCAATATAGCTGTCACTCAATTTTTTTAGTTCGATATTCTTTTATGTGTGTGTTGTTTTTTTTTGTTGTGGATATCTTTTTTTTTCCAAAAGCAGTTGCAAGGGAAATAAATTAAGAAAAGAGCAAAAAATAAATTGTACATCAGAGAAAATCGGCAGTAGCAAACACTGTCCTTGACATTTCCACCACGGAGTAAATTGCCAGGTCAAATTCATTTGGACACTTTATTCCACAACAATACGGTAGAATAAAAAGACACTCGCCAGGCCCAACTGGAAAAAAAATGCTGTGCACAGTCATAATGCTACGCTCCAGTGCAGAGCTGAACTGTGGGGCCGAGACGCTCACCACATCCGCTGACTCGCCTACCCACCCAAAAAATCCAATCGGAAATGGCGAGCTGGGACTAACAAGCTGCGCCAGCGCAACAACGCTGTGGGAATTACACTCAAGGCCCGTGTTGCGAAGACAAACAATTTGTTCTGATAATCGTTTGCCACCCACAGCGGTATTCCACTCAGATATCAGCCGAGACGCCGCCATCGCGTCGGGACAGCTATTTACTTTCACATTCTCCACCATGGAAAACCGAACCGTGAAAGCCGCTTTTAAATCAGAAGCAATGGAAAGCTGCAGCTTTTCGCGTGGTAGCAGATTGAAAAAAATGGAGCCGTTCCCTCCGCTAAAATTATCGGACTTAAAAACAGCGTTTTTGTCACAAATGTCGTACCGGCGCGACACGTTGCCGTGACCCAGCTCGACATGTCGATAAAAAAGACACTTTGCTTTATTGGTGGCAGTAGCAGAGCTAGAAGAGCTTATTGTCACCATGATCCCTCCCGCGCCGTTGCCAAGGTTCTCAATTAAAAAGGCGGAATTGTTTGCAAAAAGCGTTGATTCTGTTGATGCTGCACTCGTCCCCGAAAACTCTTTGATGGTTTTATGCTCCGAAGCCGCATCTTCAAATGACCACAAAGTGAGATACACTAGCCCAAAAACTACTGCAAAGTCTTCCAGCGTCATCCATACAACCAGCCGTCCATTCACCACACTCGATTTGAACGCTTCATACTCGAACGCGTATCGCACCGCCTTGTCGGAAAATGGCGTTGCAACCTGTAGCAAATAGGCGTAGTGAAACCCGTTTTTTCGACAAACATCGGCTTTTAAAACGGTGTATGGCAAACCGCCAAAAATGCCGTCGTTCTCGCACGCCTGGGCTTCGCGTTGCGACCGCGGGATAAGGCACGCCACTAACTTGTGGTTACTTTCACTGAGGGAACGCAGCAATTCGAACGAGATTGTCGAGTTGAAAGTGCGCGCACGTAAATTGATCTCGAAAGTGGTGCCACCTGTCAGCAACTCAATGCAGTCGCAAAACGACAGTTTCTCAATTTCTTTGTACCCACCTCTTAATTTCGCAACGGCTTTTTCAAGAAGCGCGCCATAAAAAGGGTGGCAACACGAATTTAAGCCGACTAACGTAATTGTGTCGCCGGAAAGTACGCATGGCAAAATATCATCCACCGCTACTTCAGTAATTGCGCCGTCTTGAAAAAGACGAAAAACGTAAAGCCCCGCTTGCGAAAAACCTTTAAGCAGAAAAGCTTTTGTCAGCTCGCCGTAAGACCGCAGTGCATTTAACGCGGCACAGAAGCAGGCGTTGTTGTAGTAAACTGATTCTACAAAACGAAACTCATCCGCGCCATGCATAGGCTTCTGGAAATCGTCTAATTCGCAATACGAGCTCCACCGAATCGTTTCGAATGCCGATACCGGGTGCGCAAAATTCTCCGCCGTAAAATATGGGTCGCAGAACTGCGTCTCATGTGACAGCACAAAATCGTCTATGATGGATCGAGCAGACTGTGGCTCGAAAAACGTATCCACCACACGCGCGAGTTTGCAAGCTTCTCGACATAGCTGCCACCGATCAACACGCGAGGACTCATTTTTCGCAGCAACTACGCTTGAGGAACGCAGCGAATCGGCGTTAAGGCGGTTAAGGCTCACAATAAGCTGAATTTCATCTACTTTTGAGGAAGGCACGCATGTTCCCTCTAAATCAATTTCGACGATGTTGGGATTGCTCATACAAAGCTGTCTGAGAGTGCTCGCGCCGCTGGCATCCAGCTTAATGTTGCGAAGGCTTAGTTTCGAAACGCACGCATGAAGTAAACAATCTTTCAATGCCTTTACGTCATCCGTCTCGAGAACGGTGCCATCCAGCACAAGATCTTGAATATCTGGTCGCTCCTCAATAAATCGGAGCAAACAAGAAAAATGCTTCCGTGGCAGGTAAATAGTGCTCACGTCAATTTTCTCGGTGCCGTTTTTAATGAGCTCTTCAAGTTGACGAAGGGGAGTCTTATTTAAATTGCGACAAATGGAAAGGTAAATATCCGCCGCATTTGAGCACATTGGAAAAAAATAATGACTTTCCAAAACCTAGAAGATTGACCACCTTGCGAGTATGGATGCTCGCCAAGTAGAAGAAAATTGCGTGCAAAACGTGCAGTTTTATTTCAATTTTTTTTTTATTTAACGCGTTGTATCAAACATGTCTATATTGTGAAAATAGACGAGATTAGAAATAAAAAGTAGTGGTGAGAACAATTTTACGAATAATGGAGAAATAAATAGAGAGGGAAGTTGGAACATGCAAGAAAAAAAATTCGTTGGTAGAAAAGGTGAGCTTCGTGCCACTTTGTACCTACTCCGCCACTTATCGCGAATCCACAGAGAAATACGGCCCAAAGTCGCTCCATCGGAGTTTACCTCCTCTGCTTATTTTATTTGTGTGCGGCTGCTTTAAATTTCTGGCTTTATAAACGTTGAGTTGGCAAACTCTTCTAAATACAGGGTGCCAAAACCCGAATCTCATAAAAGCGAAAAAATATATATACCAATAAAGCCGACCTTGCTTCACTGTCGAATTTTACAGAGATAAAAAATAGTTTAACGTCATCTCCACTTCATTTTGCCCAGGCTACACTATACACGAAATCACTAAAAGGCAACAAAGAAACCATACAGTGAGGGCTTTAAACGGCCAAGTTTTGCTTTTCCGCATATGTCATTGTGAAAAAGAGCGCAACAGACTAATCTGAACACGCAACGCCACCTGTATGGCCGACTAATAATATGCCCACAATTTAAGCGTTGCAATGAGACGTTCTGCAATGCAACTTGTTACTCGTTTTTCTTCCTCATACACTGCGCTACAGAACGAAAACCGCAAAGCACTTCCACCTAGCACAATAAACCACTTTATCCTTTGCCCTCAAAAGTCAAGTCCTTTTTTTCATTTGCCAATGTTCCATGCAAAACATGTCCAACCAATACACCCTTAGCAACGCAAACAGGAACTCAACTATCACGTGCCTGCTTTCAACTGACGTGCAGACTCTTGCCGCGGTATTCATCTGAACTTTCCCCTCCGACCCTTATCCCCCCCAAAAAAAAAAAAAAATCTCTTTGCTCTTTTCTACCAACTCCCTTTCCCCCGCCGACACCTGCTAAGCCAAAAAAAAAACACGTCAGCACGCAAAAGTGAGACTGTAGCACACTTCTAGTCAGCAGAAAAAAAAGAGTGTGCAAACAAGGAGTTGCAACCGCGAGCGCGAGCCCCCGCGCTACAACGCTCTCTTTTTCTTTTCTTTCCGCGTTGCCCTGCGTCATCATGCATCATTAAAACACCGCCGGGTCTCGAACGCCCGTCCATTGGAGTCAATTGCTCCTCTTCCCCCCTTTCCCAGCTCCACAGCTGAGATAAGCTTTAACCCAGTCTTCGCACAGGCGTGTCGTGAATCATCTCCCTTCCTCGCCTTGCATGTGTGGCTTCAAGGAGCCCAGGTGCGCCAAAAGAGGAGTCCGGGGTGTGAGGGGAGCTGCCTGGCTACCGGGAGGTGTGCCCGTGCCTGCGCCGCTCCGTGGCCGCTGCACACACTCAGAGGTGGCGGTGTGCGTGCTGTCACTCATTACTACCCCCGTTTCTGTTCGCGGGCGGGTGTCGAGAAAAACGCCGCCTCTCTCCTTCCTCCCCATCCGCAAGAAAGCAATTGGCCAGTGCGATACACGAGGCCAGCCAACCCTACTTAGTGTTCCTGCAGGAAGCGGATGGCGAGCACGTGGCGCGCGGCCGTCCCCTGCGAGGAGCAGCTGCAGCAGCATCCCCCTATTCCCAGAGAAGAAGAAGAGCAAAGGCGAGCGCCACGCTGCGCCGCGCCAATACGCCTTACAGAGAGAAGATAAATTTAAAGAAAAAAATGCGAAAGACTACACGACTACTCAAGAAGGCCGTTCGTGGGAGCAAGATGGCAAAGATAAATCGCTTTCCCCGTGACGGAACCCACAAAAAGCGGCCGGAGGAAAAAGCGCTGTGCTTTTACTGGACCTGCCCAGGCCTCTTTTGATCACCACTGATATCTTCCAAAACTAGCTTTCTTTTGTCCCCTTTACACTGGACGAAGGGAGGCATTTTCACGCAACAACAGGGAAAAACGGGTCTCAACAACGAGTCACGAGAGGTGGCTGCCTTCAAAGAGAGAGCGATAATCCGCCGGTGACAGCTGCAACCGCGGTGATGGCGCCAGATGCCGCCGCATGGCTTGCCGGGCAGCCCGCCGGTAACATGCCCCCTCGGCTAAACAGCGTGACAGGTTCTCTTGCTTTGTGATTCCCATTATGCCGCCTGAAGAATAATCGAAAAGCACGAATGGTTATGTTTTTGGACAAGTACGTCGACTGTAGGGCAAGCCCAGCTCGCAAACAGAGCTTCTTCGCTAGGAAAGCAAGTCTCGGTGCTGCACCGCTTCTCTCTGATTAGTTTCCTGGTGCTTCGATTAAGATGGAGTGATTTGTTTGCAAACGCTGCAAACTGATCCTTTATTTGGAAAGTCTTCAGCTCATTTCAGCACCACATCTCGGCATGCTTGCAGTGCATATTGCGCATCCACGGCGCAAAAACAGCTGCGCGTCTTTTCTGGCGCCAAATATGGAAAGTAATGCAATTGGGGCGTATTTGCGTGGCAAATATCCGACAACGTCTTAAAAGTACTGGAAACAGTCACAGCTACTTGGTGCCTCATGAAACCTGCACATGAAAAATCTGCACTTTTCCGACACCCAAGTATGGCACAGCCTTAGTCTTTCCGCCAGGGTTTAATTAAGTAGAGGACGGGAAAGCGAAGGAAACAGAGCCGTAGGTGCACATTTACCGTTTTGCTTCTGACCCTTTTGCATTGACCCTCTCTTTTTTGCGTGTCACAGATTAGCGTGATTTGCCGCAATTCGGTAAAAGCGTGATTTCAGCCGAAAATGCTGCAAACCAGGTGAAAGTGTTGAGAACATCACCACCACTGCTGCTAATTGCACATCTTAATAGAAATGAGCAAAAGGAGCGCCACCGCGAATCCCTTTAGCCACCGAAGTAAAGGTCGGCACCACAGCTCCTATGCAGAGGTGGCGCTGTTCAATTGTCCTCTGTACGAAAATTATTGCGCCGTGGTGTCGACAAAAAAGCACTTATCATATATTGCTTTCTCGTATCTTTTCAAAGAAAGCACAAAGAGTAAAGTGTTGCACAACTACCACACAAATTGTGCGTACGAGCTCCGCCTCTTTCACGGTTCCACTTGCCACCACGTCAGCGGCTGACTGGCTTCGATGGGGAGGAGCTGCGCCGTAAACATTTGCACTATCGTCATGGCAAAGCACGCGACGGAGACACACAGCCATCTTCCGTTATTAGCAAAGACATTCCACTCACCAAATTCGCTATATTAGAAGCCGTTCTGCTGCGCGAGTTTCTTCTTCTTGCTTTGGCTTTCCTAAATCCCGAGCAGCATTGCTGCAGGCATTTTGAAAAACCATACTCGTGCTTTTCGCAACAAACTCAGCGGCGCCAAAGCCCCCGCCAGCAGCACTTTAAAGCACCACCAGCAACCCAAACGAAGGCCTTCCCCCTTACAGTATAGACCCGCAGCCAGAAACACGCCGGAGTTCAAACGAATTCCGTGGTACTGAGGAGCCGTCCTCTACAAAATCGCCGGATGCACGCTGAGTCCACCAGACAGCGGCTGACCCACCGAGCGTTATCCGAGCCCGTGGTGCAGGTGTTTGTCCTGGGCCTTTTTCTTCACAAAAGAGTTCGCACGCAGCGACCGCTTTGCCCGCAGGCTGCGTCTGGTGCTTTAAGCGAAAAGCCCGCGAAGACACCACTGCACCGTGCAGTGGTGGATGAAAGAGTCACACAGGAGAAAAGTGTTACTGGTGAAATAATTAGCTACCCATTTCTCACACAAAATTGCAAGAGGAGTTGCTGGCCAGGCAACTTCTCTGAAGTATGAATGTTCGATCCACCAACTTAAAGTCCGCCGATACTGGTCCAGCTCCGTCAACGAGCATAACTATTTTAATTGTAACAATTTTCAATCTGAAAAGGCAACAAAAGGTAAAATTCAAATAAGCAAGCCGTCACTAGCTTAACAATTGCCCATAATTATCCGAAGAATACGCATTAAAAATGCATAGAAAATAGAGTAGCCTTTGCAAACTTTTTGCCCTTCGTTCGCATTCCACGTCTTTTGAAAATCGCACACGATGCTCCGAAGGCGCACTCTCGCCGAAACCACACCTTGGTACCCAATTTCTTTCACTCCGCTTTTGTTTTCCCCCTTTCCTCATGCTACGTCAGCCAGAGTCGTCCTGTTTCTTTCCCACTCTTTCGTGACCACGGAAGAACGTTGCACGGCTCTTCTTCGTTTTTCGCAACTCTAGCACTTAACAGCGTATCTCTCCTGTGGCATATTCGACTCACGCGGCGTGCTTCTTTGCGACTCAAGCGGGCCCAACCGCCATCGAAGCAACATCTGCAGACTCGGAGACACCAGTACACGGTCCCCTCGTCTTCGACTTCCCCAACGCATACGTTGGAGTTCTTTCACGTTGACGAGGATCACACCGAATGTTTTCTTCACGTGAGCACATCCCAGGGCTCGGGAACTCACCCCATCGGGACGGAAGCAGAGGCGTTTGACGTGGAGGACGGCATCGGAACACTCTTTAAGATACAGCCTGATCTTTCAGTCGCTTATTTGGCGAGTCTGCACGACAGCGGGTGCCGCACCCGTCTCGAATCACTCTTGAGCGATTTTATCCGGGTGTGCGCGACGGCCTTCACCCGCAAAGCTTCTTTTCTGATCGCCGAGGGGTGTCGGGGGATTTAGGACAGTCCGGAGAGCCGCATCTTCGAAGCGCCGACGTTTAAGCACAAGCGTTTTGAGGAGGACCTGCGCAGGCACCGGAGATCCGTTGAGGAGAAAAAGCGGCCGAGTTGGCGACCAGCGCGCTGTTTAACGTAGGTAGAAAGTCCACCAAGGAAGCCCCAATAAGCCGCAGGAGGCAACAGCATGGCGTTGCCATCCCGCACCCACGATTTGGAGGACACCCCCAAGACTACCGAAGACGGCAAAAGAGTTCCCGCAGCTTTCTTCCTCATGCCAAGCAGCATTTCCCGTTGACTGCCGCGACCGGCAGGCGTTGGTAGTATTGTTCGGCGGAGGACTTATTTCGGCAGGTGCCATTGGGAAAACAATTAAATGTTGGTGAGTGCCAAGACTACAATCCCACTTTCGGAAGGACCGTCGGGCATTCCAACACCGTGCTGGCCGACAGGGTGTCCGCGAACAACGCGGCGCCGCACCGGAGCAACGCGCCAGAGATGCTGCATATAGATGCGGCAAAAGATAACGCTTTGCACCAGCCAAGCGGTGCGGTGCGGGCGTCGGGCAACGCAGGGAGAGGCGCTGAGCCTGTGATTGGCAGCGAACGCACCCACCAGCTGGTGGTCGTGCGCAATCGCGGATGCAACCCGAGGATAAAAAGGGCAACGGCGCAAGGAGCTTGAGGTCGCGCTCATGGATCGGCGCCTTTGCAACGAGGCTCCGCGCGACGCCTGTCGATTTCACGTAGGGTATTCAGAGGTGGAGAACATGACGACAAGCGGGAAGTCTCATGAAGAGGTTTGTCATTTACTGGACGTTCGCAGCCTCTTTGGCAGCGACAAGAATGCCGCGCTGATCGTGCACAGCATGGACGCCAGTGTGCGGTCCGAGGTGGCGCAGGAGCGCGCGGAGCCTTGCCGCAGCGCTCTGTCGGCGGAAGCACCTCTGCGCTGCCCTGGCTCTCCAGCAAGCGGCGCCGAGAGGCAGCGACGCTCCTCAGTGGGCCTCCGGAACGACAGCGACTCTAGTGCCAACGGCATGAAGGACGGCCAGCTGCCGAGACAACGGGGAATGTCTCCTCAACCACAAATTTTATGCCTGGCACGGCAGCAGAGATCGCGGCGCACTTCGGGTCCGAGGCGGGGACGCCCCGCACCAGCCATTTCCGGCCGGATCTATACTGTGTGATCCGCGGCGAGGGACCACCACAGCTGGCCGCGAAGGGGAAGAGAGCTCCTTATTCCCCCCTTGGCGGGTATCGGACCAGGATGTTGCCGGAGGAGCGGCTGCCAAAGGCGGTGAATTTTGCCTTTCTGCGTCACGCACGTGCGGGGCTGCTGCCCTCGAGTGCTGTTGAAGGTGCCACGTGACTGCGGGTTGTGGGCGTGGAGCCCACGCAGTTTAAGGATGCGTGTGCTTGCTCTCAGACGCGACCTAGTGCCACAGTTTGCAAAAGATGAGGGGTTTTCTTTAGTGCTGCTCGTGGGCTGGCAGACTCGAGGCGTGCAATGCCGTCAGCCGGCGTGGTGGGGGTCGCGGCGCGCTAAGGACAGCACGGGTCGCCGAAAGGTGTTTACGGCATCTATTGCGCCTTGCGCCTGGCGTCTTGTGTGGCGTGCGCGGAGTTGAGTAACAGAATAACGCAACTCGAGACGAAATTGTCCTATCTCTGAAGCCGGTGTTTCCATGGGTGAGGGAGGCAGTATATGAGCCAGCTTTTACAGAACAAAGCAGTGTGTTAGAATGTAGGATACGCGTGAAGAAATCAACAACAGGGCAATTTTTACTTTTCTCAAGGACCCTTTTCCTTTTGACTCTAATGTGTGGTTTGTGTGTACCAAGCGTTGCTTCGCGCCGGCGTATAGTGCCCTCGTTAGGTCTCTGGGAAATTATTGGGGCGTGAAAGTAAATTTTGGCGCTTTCGGCAGGCTCGCTTTGTTACTTCTGCGCGCCTCTCCTTGTTCTTTGCGTTAAAGAATGAATGGCAAACGTGCTGCTTATGGAGTCTAGGATGGCAGTGCGGAAGTGGCGCTGTTTGCTGCAAATTGCGGGATGGAGTTCCTCCGCTTCGCGCAGTGTCAGGGGACGGGTCTTTTGACACATCGCCCCTGCGGCCGTTATGGTTTTTGACAAGGTAGAGGCCGCTTACCTTGGCAGCTGCTTACTCCGAAGGCCACCTTTGACTACACCAGAAAGCGTTATGGCTTTCGGTTAGGGGGGAATGATGGGCTCTCTATGGTTCGCAGCTTGGGTGCTGCGCGTCTTTGTTCGCAGTTGTTAGCTGGTCTTCAACTCAACCCGCCGCCTCTTTTCCACGGGTATTGGGGCTTGGATGTAGGGGAGGCCACGGCGGCGCGTAGTCCAAGTGCTTTGCGTCAATTAAGCTGCCAATTTTGAGATGGCCGCGCAAAACGCTTTCCTCCAGATAAAGTATAGACTCTTGCTCAAAGCGACGTTCGACATCGACATTGGCGCGTCCTTTGCCGGTTGGGTGTGATGTGCGCCTGTCACCTTGCGAGGATGGGCCACGGTCAAAGGAAGTCGGTGGCGATTCCCTGCAGCTAGCGCTTGTGGTTTTAAACGCACGCGGTTCGTGCTTCCAGAACTGTGTTACTAGATAGTGATATTTGTAACGAGCGTTCAGTGCCTTTTTTTTCTCTTTGGGTATGTGATAAGTGTCAGGGTTTTGACATGGCGGCGACGGCGTGGCACCAAAGTTGCTTTTTTCGGCACTCGGGAAACGCTTTTAGTTTTCAGATGGCCGCGGTGCTGGTCCGGCTCTCTTTTGTGGCGGGGGGTCGTGTGCGGCTTGGGGGTTTAAAGATGGGTTTTGTGTTCAGCTAAAAACTAATGGCATGCTCTTCATTGTTAAGGCAAAATGGCTTGGGTGCTCCTCTTTCCTCTTTAGAAAGGGGTTTTCTCTTGCTGCTCTGGGATAGGCTTTAGGGTATCTGCTTTTCTTCTCGGCTGAGGATTAGAGAAAATGGCCAAAGTCTCAGGGAATAGGAGCAGGATACAGTGATTTCTGACTATGACGAATGCTAGTGGAAGAAGAGGCACGCCCAACGGAAGAGGAAAACTTGACTGAAATGAGACATCGGGAGTCACTTCATCGCAGCGCAAAACGCGCATTGCAGCGCCGGGTAAAATTCGAAAAAAGAGTAAATTTATTCTTCAAGTTATGTCAAGGCGTCTATAATTCCCCACACTCCCATCTTCGACCGTTGCAAAGCGGACTTGGATGTCAACTTTTTTGAATATGCGGTGAGAAAAAGGCACCGCGTTGAAACTGAAGCTTTGCAGGGCAACCGTCGGCCCTCCGCGTCGCCAACGCTTTTTTACTGACCACCACTTTCGCGCAAGTGTGTCAGTGCCCGCGGGAAACCTGCACAGGAAGGTTGCAGACGAGCATAACTAACTGCCTTTAACAGAGGCAGCACCTCCGCTCCTCCATTGCAATTGCATCAGATGTCTTTCTACAGCGTCGCACTCAGCTGAGCTTACCGTCCGCTTCGCTTTCGTCGCTGCGGCGGTTCACAAGACTCATGAAGTTGTTCATTGCGGAGGTGCCCATCGCCTCCACCATCGAGCGGAACACCGACTGCCGGTTCGTCACCAGCTCGCGCGGGCTGCCCATCTCCGCCACCACGCCGTGGTCCATCACAATGATCTTGTCGTACTGCGCCACCGTGTGCAGGCGGTGCGCGATCGTGATCACCGTGTACGCCGCGAACGCGCTCATCACCGTCGTCTGGATCTGCCGGTCCAGCGCGGGGTCGATGTTCGCCGTCGCCTCGTCCATCAGGATGAACCCGCTGCCCTTCTTCAGCAGCGCGCGCGCCATGCACATCAGCTGCCGCTGCCCAACGCTGAAGTTCGACCCGCCCTCCAGCACACGCCCGTCGATCCCCTCCGTCTCCGACGCAACGCGCTCGCGCAGCCCCACAAGCTCCAGCGCGTGCCACACCTCCGCCGACGACGCCTCCAGAAAAGGGTCCACGTTCAGCCGCACCGTCCCGTCGAACAGCACAGGGTCCTGCGGGATCATCGAGAACTGCCGCCGCAGCTCGCGCAGCCCGTACGACCCGATCCCGCGGCCGTTCACGCTGATCTCCCCGCCGCACACCTCCACCATCCGCATGAACGTCAGCAGCAGCGTCGACTTCCCGCTCCCGGTGCGGCCCACAATCCCCACCTTCTCCCGCGGCGCAATCCGGAAGCTCACGTCGCGCAGCACCAGCGGCAGCCCCTCGCGGTACCGCATCTGCACGCCGCTGAACACCAGCGACCCCGCCGCCACCACGTGCGGCGCCGCAGTCGTCGGGCTCGTAGACGCCATCACCACCGTGTCCGTCGCCGCCGTCCCCTTCACGTCCACACGCTTCTCAAGAGCTGCCACTTCATCCTCGAGGTCCGGCATCTCCTCCTGCGGTGTCTCTCGGGTGTAGTAGAGGATGCGCTCCACGCTGTTCATGTCCGCCTCCACCGACGCCACCTGCCGCACCAGCCAGTTCAGCTGCACCGTACTTTGTGTGGCCATCGTGAGCGAAAGCGACACCAGAGCCACCCAGTACTCCTCCGTGGTGCCCATCAGCGTGCGCAGCACACCAAAGAGAACAATGGCGGTAACGACGCAGTTGCTCAGCAGCTCCACAAGCACCCCGAGCCAGCAGTTGGCACCGTTCTCCAGCAGCGAGCACGCGTACACGAGGTCCAGCCGGTACATCGCCTCCTTCATCACAGCAGCAGTGCGGTGGTAGGCAGCAATGGTCGCACTGCCCGAGAGCGCCTCCCCCAGCAGCGAGAAGAGGGGAGAATTGACCAAGCTGCTCGTCCGGCGGATCTCGCGGTTGGCGGCGTTGTAGAAGACCATGATGCGGTAATACAGGTAGCCGCACGGGACGAGGGCAAGAAGGACGAAGGGCTGCGTGCTGAAGGTGATAATCGTGGACGACAGAATCGCAAAGAGGAAGTTCAGCACCTGCAGCATCGACATGGGCAAGTTGTTGTCCGCCACATCGACGTCGCGGGAGAAGCGGTTCAAGATGCGGCCGAGCGGCGTCGTGTCGAAAAACTCCATCGTGCCACGCGACAGACTTTGTAGCATGACGTGATGCATCGCCACCGAGCCGCGTCGCATTGCCTCGAAAGAAAAGATGAAGCGCGCCGGCACCGTCACCGCACCGAGCACCACACAGCCAAGGTAGACCCACATGTAAGAAGACTCCTTCAGATCGAAGCGCTGCGCCGTCCAGAGGGAAAGCCACAGTGTCGCGGACACCGTGCAGAACTCAGTCACAGCAAACATCGCGAGGATCGCCGTCATCCAGACCACGCCGCCGCAGAACTGGAAGTACTCCATGTAGGTGGACCACGGCACATTTCCGACTGCCTTCTCCTCCGTCGTCATGAGGTGGGCCGCCGTGTCCGGTGTCTTCTTCACCACCGCCACCTTGTCGCCCTCAGCCGCCACAACGACGCTCTTCTTCTTGCTCATTTGTGTGGACTGCGAGCCAACGGCGCTGCCGACCTCTGACAGCACCTCCGCTGCTGCCGCGTCGCACAAGGGCCCCACTTCCACGGCGTCCGCTGCGGCATCATCACAGGAAGAAGCTTCTTTCTCTGCGTCCTTCCCCACATCCTCCTCCTCTTCTGACGCGGGTGCCTTCGCCTCTGCCTCCTCCTCCTCCGCAGACATCTTCGCGTAGACAGGACTGCGCATGAAGTCGGCGGCGCTCCCGCAGAACGCCACGCAGCCGCTGCCCAGCGCAACGATGTAGTCCGCCTTGGGCACCACGTGCATCTGGTGCGTCGCCAGCACGCGCGTCTTCCCCGCAAGCGCACCCAGGAAGCAGTCGTCCACCACACGCTCGCCAACGTGCGCGTCCAGCGCGGACAGCGGGTCGTCCAGCAGGTACACGTCGCGGTTCGCGTACACCGCGCGCGCAAGGCTCACACGCGCCTTCTGCCCGCCACTCAGGTTCACACCTTTCTCGCCGATCTCCGTCTCCAGCCCCGCACCGAGCAGCTGCAGGTCCGTCTGCAGCTGGCTCACGCGGATCGCCTCGCCCAGCCGGCCCTCCTCCTCGCCGTCAAAGAACAGGATGTTGCCGCGCACCGTCGCGTTCATGATCCACGGCTGCTGCGGCACGTACGCGATGCTCTTCTCCGTCCACACACGCCCCTGCGTGATCTCGAACTGCGACAGCAGCGCCTGCAGCAGCGTCGACTTCCCGCTGCCGGTCGCACCCAGCACCAGCGTCAGCTTCCCCTTCGGCACCGTCACGGAGACGTTGCGCAGCAGCACCTTCGGCTCCAGCTCAAAGAAGTCCTCCTCCGGCTTAATCGAATTGCTCTCCTCCTTGTTGGCAGGCTTCGCACTGGCAGTCGGTGACGCCGTGGAGCTCTCTGTCACCACCACCTCTCTCGGTGCCGGGTAGCGCTTCACCGGTTTACACTTTCCGCAGCACATCATGCGCAGCATGCGTGGTACGAAAGGCGTCTTGATCTTCGGCGCAAAGGGAAGCTTCACCGGCACGTACGCCGTCACGTCCACATTCTCCAGCACCGCCGCCAGCTGGCACGCCGTGCTGTGCGCACGCTGTTCTCTCAAGTAGTCCTCCATGTCGTGGACGGTGGAACAGGCGGCGTTGTCGCACTCCAAAAAAGTGTTCAGACGAGCAATGGAGACGAGGTACTGCACGGCGACGGTGAAGACGAAGGGCAGCATGATGAAGGGAACGCGCAGAATGCCGAGCAATGCAATAGTAGGATACACAACAGTGGCTGTCAGCTGGTGTCCGAGGAAGTAGTACACAATAAACACCGCCGCGATCATGATTTGTGGGGTGGCCATGGCAACAAACGAGAAGAAAGCACGGGTAAACTGCACCTGCTTCACGTAGGAGACCTCTGTGGCCCGCTTCGCCTCGATATTTGCCATGAAGCGCGGCTCCCACGTCATGAACTTTGCCACGCGAATGCCTGAGAAGAACTCGTTCGTCGCCTTCACGCGTGCATCCGTGGCCTTCACTAGCTTCTGCCGTGCCGCCATTTGCCACTTCATAATCCACGCGTTGAGCGGCAGCGTCGCAAGCAGCGCCACGAGCGCCATAAGCGAGCACCAGCCAACGAGGCGGCTGAGGAAGATAATAGACACAACACAGACCATGGGGCTGCTCCAGATGTGCATGCAGTACTGCAGGAACTGATTCGCTTGCTCGGTGTCGGTGCTGACCATGTTGATGATGCGGCCAATGTTCATCTCGGGCTGGGCCAGCGACTTGGAGGAGATAGTGAAACACTTCTCAAAGAGAAGGGCGTTCAGGGCAGAGCGGTACTGCAGACCGCCCTTGATGCTCACATAGTAGAAGCGGTGCAGGCTTGTGCATTGGATCATTTGCACCGCAAAGAAGGCGACAACAAGAGTAATGCCATACGTCCACGTCCCGTTCCGCTCCTCAATAAAAGCGACGAACATCTTCAGCAGAAAAGGCACCGCCAGCGTACAGATGTCGCCGACAACTTTGAAAAATATCTGCGACCATACGTACTCTGGAAGAGAGGTGAGCAGATTGCGGGTGAGGGACAGCCGGCGTGGCGTCGGTACATCGGACTCGGACAGCGGCGTTCCGTTGGCAGAGAGCAGGTTGATGTGCGCCACGTCCTCCAGCGTCGACATGTCGCTGTGCTCCGCCGTGAAGAGGTGCTCGCCGTGCACCACGCCGTCGAAGAACGGCGACGCCGCGCTGTCGTCGCTGCGGGCGGCCGTGCGCACCGCCGGCGGCACGCTCCACTCCACGCCCGCCATCATCCGCGTGTAGCCGCCCTGCTGCGGCACGCCCACCCACCGCAGCACGCCGCGGCTCGCGGGGTCCAGCGTGCTCACCACCTCCGTCCCCACCATGCAGTTCCACGCGTTGCGCTCGTTCAGCGTGCTCTGCACACTGCGCGACAGCCGCACACCGCAGTCGCGGGCCCGCACATCCTTTGTCAGCGGGGGCAGCTGCTCAGGCGTGAGGTTCTCCTCGGAGGCCCGCAGCACGTAGGGATAGAAGAAGGTGTACCACATCTTTGCAAAGATGG
Source organism: Crithidia fasciculata (assembly GCA_000331325.2). Classification (NCBI taxonomy): domain Eukaryota; phylum Euglenozoa; class Kinetoplastea; order Trypanosomatida; family Trypanosomatidae; genus Crithidia; species Crithidia fasciculata. The sequence goes on along the minus strand of CM003421.1, from coordinate 462,677 downwards.
ACGCGTGATCTTCGACGCACTCCGTGTAGGGCTGCTCCGGCCCCCACAGCTCAGTGAGCTTCTGATAGAAGGCATCTTGTTCCTCCAGTGCGGCACTGCGCTGCTGCTCCACCGCTGACTCGCCTGCGGCGCCGCTGCTGAAGCGGGCAGCACCGCTGGAGGCGTTCTTTGGTTTTTCCACCCGCTCTGCGTAGGGCGAGTCGTACGTGCGGGCTTCTTCTGACTGCATTTCTTTTCGTAACTTTACGTTTGCAAATAAATTGCGTTTGCGTGTGTTTTAAGGGATGAAAAGGAAGCCAGAAACTTTAAGAGTTAAATGCTGCAATAAAAAAAAACAAAAACAATAAACGCGCCGGGTTTTAATTATAAGAGAAGGTGTGAAAGCCTCTTCGAGTGGAATGACCACACCGTGCGTTGTTAGTTCCCTCAAATAAAGTCGTGTAACGATGCTCCACAGAGAGAAAAAAAATAGAAAATGTTTCGTGAATACTCCGTCCTCGCTCTCAAACTTAGAAAGGAGCACGTGGAATACAATTTTTTTTTTTGGGCAGAGTTTACGTGCTTCAGCCGTTTTACGTTTTCGGGATTGTTTAGTCCACCTCCGGTTGTGACTCCGAATATGGCGCAATAATCGCTATTTTTAGAGGAGCGGAAATTAATATATGCGCGTTAGTGTGAGAGGAGTTATTCTTTTTTTTTCCCTTTCAGTTATGGCGGTTGCTGGCGATGTGATACCGCTGCTTCGTCTACTGACCTCCACAGCCAGCAAAGGGTGGTGTGGATGAGAAGGACGAGTGTGGCAGTACACATACACAAGATAGAGAAGAGAGGCAGGGAAAGAGGAGAGCGAAAGTGGGAGCTGTGAACTCTGCACGGATGTGATCACCGACTAAAAAAAGAAGAGTATGCAACACGAGAGTTGCGTGCCCTGAGGCTTGTATTATCATGGACTAAACACGGTCAGTGCCGCGCACATCAAGAGAGAGTGGCAGGTGTGCAGGAAACCGACCAAGCTCCCTCCTCGCCAACCTTGCAACCTCGATGCCCTTCGTCGCTTTCGGCAGGTTTGCGTGACCTTCTCCACAAACTCTTACCGGACTCCTTTCGCCCGGCGATGCTGAACAGCCGGGTAGAATTTTGTCAAGCCTATCGATACTTCATGCTTATGCGCGTTTTCGTAGCAAAAAAAAAAAAGCAGATGTATTCCAGACACTGAGAAGTCAACAGTCACCTACGTGTGGCCATGTGGTAGTTGACGATGGCGACGTCCTCTTTTTGCACAAGGACGTCGCGTCTGTTTACCACTTTAAAAAGAAAAAAATGTTTGACATTCATGTGTACTAGCAGATGGAAAAAAAGGGGATAAAGAGGAGCGGAAATGTGTTGTTTGTTAAGAGCCACGACAAATCACGTCTGCTTTTTCCTATTTAAAAGAGGGCAATCGTAGGAAAAAAAAGGGGAGCAAAACGAGTTAAAAAAAGAGGAAAGACGAAAAAGAGAAAACTGGGTGAGAGAAAGAGAGGGATAAACAACAAGTCAGATGCGCCACCCTTCACCTTCACAGCCTCACCCTACAGCTGGGCACTCGAGGCTGTGTCAGTGGGTGATGGTCCATCCTACTCGTTGGTACCCTTCTTCTTTCACCTCTCCGCTTTTGTTTCCCCTTCCTCCTTACCACGTCAGTCAGAGTCGTCCTGCGTCTCTCCCACTCTTTCGTGAGCACGGGAGAATGTTGCACGGCTCTTCTTAGTTTTTTGCAACTCTAGCACTTAACAGCGTATCTCTCCTGTGGCATAGTCGACTCACGCGGCGTGCTTCTTTGCGACTCAAGCGGGCCCAACCGCCATCGAAGCAACATCTGCAGACTCGGGGACTCCAGTACACGGTGTCCTCCCTTTCGACTCCCAAATACATACGTTGCTGCTGATAGATGCGGCAAAAGGCAACGCTTCCCACCAGCCAAACGGTGCGGGGCAGGCGTCGGGCAACGCAGGGGGAGGCGCTGGGCACGTGATTGGCAGACAGCGCACCCGCCAGCTGGTGGTCGTGCGCAGTCGCGGATGCACCCCGAGGATAAAAAGGGCAACGGCGCGAGGAGCCCGAGCTCATGCTCATGGATCGACGCCTTTGCGACGAGGCTCTGCGCGACGCCCGTCGCTTTCATGCAGAGTATTCAGACTTTAAGAACGTGACGACAAGCGAGAAGTTTCGAGAAGATGTTTGTCATTTACTGGGTGTTCGCATCATCTGTGACAGCGGCAAGAATGCCGCGCTGTTCGTGCACAGCATGGACGTCAGTGTGCGGTCCGAGGTGGCGCAGGTGCACGCGAAGCCTTGCCACAGCGCACTATCGGCGGAAGCACCTCTGCGCCGCCCTGGCTTTCCAGCAAGCGGCGCTGAGAGGCAGTGACGCTCATCAGCAGACCCCCAGCACGACAGCGACTCTAGCGCCAACGGCATGAAGGATGGCCAGCTGCCGGGACAACGGGGAATGTTTCCCCAATCGCAGGTTTTATGCTTGGCACGGCAGCAGAGATCGCGACGCACTTCGGGTCCGAGGCGGGGGCGCCCTGCACCGGCCATTTCCGGCCGGATCTATTCTGCGTGATCCGCGGCGAGGAACCGCCGCGGCTGGCCGCGAAGGAAAGAGAGCTCCTTATTCCTTCCTCGGCGGGTGTCGGGCCAGGACGTTGCCGGAGGAGCGGCTGCCAAAGGCGGTGCATTTTGCCTTTCTGCGTCGCGCGCGTGCGGGACTGCTGCCCTCGAGTGCTGTTGGAGGCATCACGTGACTGCAGGTTGTGGGCGTGGAGCCCACGCGGTTTACGGATGCGTTTGCTTGCTGTCAAATGCGGCCGAGTGCTCGTTTGCAAAAGATGTGGGGTTTTCTCCAATTCTGCTCGTGGACGAGCATCGCGCGCGTTGCGTTTTCGTTTCGTCTTTCACCCCGCTTGCTGGCTGCCTGAGGAGGAAAAGAGAAAAATAGAATCGATAAGAGAACTCTTGAGAAGGGCGACTAATGTAAGTGTTTGGGCCTCTTCTCCAAATTAGAGTGGCGTCCTCTACCTCTCCATCTTATGAGAGGTCGCGGGACATGGATTTTCCGTGAGCTAAACACGGCGAGGTTTGTGAGCGGAGAACATGGGCTTCAGTGCCAGGGCACCAGCTTACGCGGGCTGATGGACGTCCTGGCTGGTCGGTTTGCAGCGGGAGAAGAAGGGGCGAGTGGAGAAAACGGAGGACAAGTGTAGTGCAGTGAGGAGGAGGCTGTTCGGCGGGCGGCCCTCAATCAGTGAGAGGGAGTCTTGCAAATAGACGGAGCTAAATTACCATTTTTTTTTTGGCTGCAAGTCGTGAAAAAAACGACGGTGGAAGCAAAGGGGGCAGCCAAAGACAACAAGGAGACTGCATGTGGTTGCACGTTACATCGAAAGCTGCACAATAAACTCCGGGTAGCAGCGGGCCCACGGAGACGGAACCCACACGAGCGGCGGCGACTGCGCAACAAGGTGGCTACGACGCTGTGCCGCGTACTCGAGCTTGTTGCACTGCGGGGTCGTCGGGTCGGCCGTGCTCTCGGCGCTGGCGAATTCGTCCGGCGTCTCCTCGACGGTCGTACCCAGCGCAACGCGGAAGACGACGCCCCACACGGTGGACCCAGGCAGTAGCGGCGGCGAGCGGAGGGTGAAAGCGGCCATGTCTGTACTGGGCGAGGCATCGGTGTGTTGCCGCTGCAGGTCGCGGAAGCCGTCCTGGCAGCGCCGCCACGCCTCCTCCTCGTCGACGCACGCCGCCCACAGATACCGCTCCCGCACCTCGTAGTCGTCGCTGCACGGGAGGATGGCCGGCGCCTGCGCAATCGCGGAGGGCAGCGTGTAGGAGCCGTGGTGCCGCGTCACCATCTTGCGCCGGCACCGCCAGTACGTTTCCCAAAGGGAAAGGTGGCGATTCTGGTACACCCGTGCGTGCATCAGATTTGGCTGCCCATCAAAGTGGAAGTGTGCGACGTCGGCGGAGACGAGCTGCACCGGCGGCGCGGGCCCTCGCATCGCCCACGACGCGGGGTGCACCACCTGTTTCGAGAAGACGGCGATGTCGCCAAGGCGGAGCTGCAGGGAGCGGCGCACAAACTGGCGCGCGTCGAGGAGGGACCAGATCGGCTCCTCCTTGCCGACCAGGTGGCACGCCACAGCTTCCATCACGCGGGTCATGTCGTCGGCGCTGCCGCATGAGCCGGCCGGCGGCGGCGTCGTGGTCGTCGGCGTCGCACCGCAGGAGGCAGCCGCCGCAAGGCGTGGCAGCACCTCAGTGAGCAGCATGGCGCCGAGGTCCACCACGTCGCACCGCTGCCGCTCCGCCAGAGTCGTCGGTGAGTCTGTCACCGCCACGCCGCCACCCTGTCGCGCAGGTGCGTTCGTGCCGCTCCACGCCGGAAAGAAGGTGCCAAGCGCGGTGTTGCCAAAGTCGTCATACGTGAAGCTGCTGAGGCAGAGGTGGCCGTGGGCGAGCTGACACGTGTGGAGGCAGATGACGCACTCCAGGACGTCGTGCAGCCAGCGCAGGCCGAGCGGCTCGACCTGACGGCGAATATCATTCGAGGAGCGGAAGCGCTGCTGCGTGGCGCCGCGCATATAATGCACGAAGAGCTCGCGGCGCTCGCGGTGGTAGAAGACGTCGCGCGTCGAGACAATTTTGTCGCTGCAGCACCGCTCCGACGTCACCACCTCCTCGCTAAGAATTTTGAGCGACAAAGTGCGCATCGCTGCGTCTGCGTCACCGCCGTTTGCGGGAAAGGCGTACCGCTTCAGCCAGCATGGGGTGATCTCGCCGGTGAGCGGGTCGCTGTATGTGGCCTGCAGCAGCGCCATCCCGACACCACTGCGCGAGACGACGGTGTCTGCCACCTCACGGTCTACCTCAAAGCTGGTCAAGATCGTCTCAGCTTCCTCGCTCGGCATCGCGGTCACATCCTGGGACAAAATGTCCGTCGTCGGCGCGCTTGAAACGACCTGAGACGTGAGAGGGTCAAACGGATTGCTCGGCTCGCGCTCGACGCGGCTGTAGTGCAGCAGCGTTCGCTCCCGCTCGAAGGCGACGAAGCGTGGCGGCAGCGTGTTGGCGAGGTCCTCTGGCCACGTGGCGACAGCCTTCAGACACGTTGACGGCAACACGCCCAGCGACGGGGTAAGCTCTGGGAAGTGGGCGGCGCAGGCGCTGCACCAGTCCGCAATCCCGACATCCACGACGGCCATCTGCTTGTGAAGGAGCAGCAGCTGCGCCTGGTAGTCGTCGATGCGCTTCGCCAGCTCGTCGCTGACGTCGGGAGAGCGCTGACGCTCCTCAAGGGCGAGGTGCAGCTCCGAGAGCAGCGCGCTCAGGGTGTCTTGCTTGCGTGTCCACGACTTGCAGTACTCGAGGCACTGCTCCTGCTCAGAGGGAAGCGTGTGCATGGCGTACTCGGCAGCGAGGGCGTTGCTGGCGGTCAGTCCGATCTCCTTCACGTCCTCCATGAAGGAGGAGAAGCCTGGTGCGGTGCGGGTGGCCCACTCCTCAAGGCGGCCGTGCCACGCCCCCCGCGCCGTCTTGCCCGCCGCGTCCATCTGCTTGTGAATGCGCAGCAAGGCGTCGAGCGTCTGCCGCCCCTCGTCCTTGTGGCCTCCGCTGCCATCCACGCTGTCGCGCTGCTGGCAGACACGGAAGTAGCTCTCGGCGATGGCCTTGGCGGTGCGCCACAGGTCAAGCAGCAGGGTGAGCTGCTGGCTCGTGTCCTCCGTGAAGACGGCGGAGACGATGGTGCGACGCGCCACCTCCCGCTGAGACACCGCCTCCTCCACAGTGCTCCACTGAAAGCCGCGGAAGACGTTAGTCGCCGCCACGCTGTCCACCGCCGCCGCCGCCAGCGTCTGAGCTGAGATGTAGTACTGCAGCCGCTGGAAGAGGCTCACGTCGTCGTGCAGCGCGGCCCAGGCAACCGCGTTGTCTGACACACGGATCAGCCCAGCAAAGGTGATGAGCTCGGCGGTGGCGGTGTAGGCCTCGTGCAGGCTGCCCAGCAGGCGCGTGACGCTCCGCTGGCGCACCGCGGCGGTGACGACGCTGTCTGCGTCCGACTCCTCGTCACTGACGCTCTCGATGTCGTTGAGGCTTGTGCGCGTCGCCTCCAGGCTCGGCGCGTTGCTGTCGTCTCGCCCTCGCCGCGCGCGACTACCCAGCGTGCTGGCTGTTGACGAGCGCGAGACGGTGACGTCGAGGCGGTGCATATCCGCCGGGGTGCCCGCCTCCAGCGTCAGCAGGCCGAACTGATGCAGGTCGTTGGCCCCCACCTGCGAGTTCGTGTCCTGGCGAAAGAGAGAGCGTAGGTAGTCGACGACGACGCTGCCGCGGCCCCTGCGCGTCCCCGCCGCAGCCGCAGGCGTGCCGTCCGCCCCCGCAGCTGGTGCACCGCTGCTGTTGGCTGCGGCGCTCTGCAGCAGCGCGGCGCAGTCGCTGTCCCACCCCTGGCAGAAGGCGAAAAACTCAAAGTCCTTGTTCAGCTGCGCGGCAAGCTCCGTCGACCCTCCGCGGTCGGGGTGGTGGACGAGCAGCAACGCGCGGTAGATTTGCCGGCACTGCGCCCGCACCTTGACGAAGCCCCACTTGCGCTGCAGTTGCACGACGGCGAAGTGCTGCAGCGACGCCGGCATTTGCGTGATGTCGCCCGTGGCGCGGTAGTCATCCAGGTCGTTCGCGCTCTCCCACCCACAGGCGACGCGGTAGTCCACGTAGTGCTGAACGAGACGGCACGTCTCCATCGTGGTAAGGTCGTGACGACGCTCCAGCAAGATCTCGAAGCGGCGCCGCGTGCCACGCTCGTCGGCTGGGTAGCCGTACTGGTTGCGGAGCTGCAGCCGCGCGGTGAAGCGGTCGACGTAGTGCGTCACCAACGTACCCACGCAGATGCCGAGCCCGACGGAGAGCAGCGTGGCCACCACGAGCTGGCCGGCGACAGGGATCGCGCTGAGGCCGATGAGCGCGCCAACGCCCTGCCCAATTGCAATGCCAATCCCCATCATCGTCACCTCCTTCCCGATGCGCAGCGCCACATCGCCCTTGGTGGTGCGGTAGCCGAGGCGGTTCAGGTCGCCGTGGCGGTAGGCCTGCACCACCTTCGCCGACTCGTACAACACGAAGGAGGCGGAGATGACGGGGTTGAGAATTTTGTTGCAGGAGAGGAGGAGACCGTCCGCGATGGAGATGCCGGCTTTGCCTACGCCGATGGCGATGCGGCGGGTGGCCGGGTTCAGTGAAATAAGGGAGCCACCGCCTTGCTGCTGCTGCTGCTGCTGCTGCTGCACCTGCCGGCTCGTGGCTGGCGGCCGGGCTTGCACGGAGTCGTGTGTACTGCTGCGTCGCACAAGCACCGTGCTTGTAGTTGACTGCGCGCTTGACTTCGGCGTTTCTTGTTCGCTGTTGGTGGACGCGGGGGGCGGTTCGGCGTGCGCTTTTTCCCCGTCACCCGGCCGCTGCCCTTTCTTCTTTGGTGAATCGTTGGGCTGCATGGCTACACTCGTTCACTGGCAGCAGCGTGGTGCTCTCTTGCGGCTCCACAACCGAGCTCGTTAAACGCGGAGGAAGGAGAAGGTAAAAGCAGAAAAGCAAATGATAGGACGGAGGGAAGGAGAGAGAGAAAAGGAGGGTATCCAACACGAAAAGCAAAGCAGCAACAACAAAGAAGAGTGTGGTTAAGGAGTGTGTGGTTGTTTCAAGCGAAGGTGACGCGGTTGCTGCTCTGCTGTGTGGAGAGACACGTGTACAGTTAAAGTGAAAAAGAGAAATGGTCCAGAGAGCAGAGAACGAGAGGAAGAGGTGAAGGTCGTCTCCGATCCAGTCTGCGACAGCAGCCATAACCACTCACACACACATCTAGACTAGCAAGGGGACTGCAAGGATAAATGTGACTTAAGCATACCGTCAAGAGAGAGACAGCAGAAGAGCAGCGAGACATGCAGATTATAAACAAAGAAAGAGAAAAATATGGTAAATCGTCCTTTTCGCTCCCTTCGCTTCCGCACTGTTCTCTGTGGCGGATGGCGCTTCACAAAATGGAGGTGGTCAAATGCACCAACTCCACTTATACCGACCACGAAATCGAAACTAGAGAAGTGCTAAAGCACCGCTCCTTTGCTGTTAGGAACACCTCCTCCTCTGCAAAATGCGTCGGGAGAGGAAAAAGAAATTTTTTTGTGTGCAGTACAACTTTGGACGATAGACGGGATGCCAGAGAGTCGGGCAGAGAGAATAGAAGAGAAAAACAATAAGGGAAAAGGGACACACGAACGGAAAAAAAGAGAATAAACCCCAAGAAGACCATAACAACAGGTGCGGATACCCGCTTTTCGAGCGTCTCACGAAGCGAACAGAATAAAAATAATAACAGAGCAAACAAGGATCGTGCACAATTTGAAAGCAATTACACCGACTCTTCAGCATTCACCAGATAATGAGAGAGAGAGAGACAGACAGGGTGATGTGGACGCGGAGGAGGTAAAGCAAATAGACAGCAATGCGGCTCTCTTTCTCTCCATCACTCCGGGTAGCAGCCGCCACCACCGGCGCTGAAGATGGTGATGATATCGCCCATGTGTACATCCACCACATTCTTGCCCCCAATATTTCTCGGGTGGTACAGCGGCTGCGCCTCCTCGGCCATCCACGCACCACGCGCGGCGTCGTGCAGCATATCGTGCGCGTTCGCCCACCGATGCGCCGCCGCGCCACCACCCGGTGCTGCCGAGGACACCGGGACGTACAGCATGTTCAACCCCCGCTGCCCGTTCCCGCCGTCGAAGAGGCCGTGCGGGGCCAACACGCGACGCTCTGTCAAGAGCACCGCCGTCATGTCACGCAGCGCCAACACACTGCGGACGATGCCGTCACCACCGCGGAAGCGGCCGGCACCGCCGGAGCCCTGCCGCACGCGGAAGGTCCGCAGCAGAACCGGGTAGCGCGCCTCGAAGATCTCCGGGTCGGTGAGGCGGGTGTTCGTCATGTGCGTGTGCACCGCCGACGCCCCGGCAAAGCCCGGCCCGGCGCCGCTGCCGCCGCAGATCGTCTCGTAGTAGGCAAAGTCGCTCGCCCCCAGCGTGAAGTTGTTCATGCAGCCGTGAGCGTTGGCGACGGCGCGGAGGGCCATGAGTACGACATCCGTCACCCGCTGGCTCGTTGTCACGTTGCCGGCGACGACGGGCAGGTCGTCGTCGGGGCAGAGGATGGAGCTGGGTGGCACGATGACCTTCACCGGCTTCATGCAGCCCTGGTTGAGCGGGATGTCGGAGTCGACGAGGCAGCGGATGCAGTAGATGATGGCCGAGTGCACCACCGCCGTGGGGCAGTTGGTCGAGTTCATCACCTGGCTCCCCGATCCGGTGAAGTCGAAGGTGGCGTCGCCGGTTGCGGGGTCGATGGTGATGCGGAGGCAAATCGGGGTGCCGTCGTCCATGAAGTCGGCGGCCTGCAGCGTGACAATGCCCGTACCAGAGTCGCTGTCGGCTTGGCCGTACTCGCGCGCGATGCGCTGCAGCACGCTGCGGGCGGCGAGCTCCGCCGTGGTCTGGATGTGCCGCATGTAGGCCTGCACCACCTCAAGGGAGTAGGACTCGATGAGGCCGTTCAGCAGCTGGATGCCGCGGTTGTTTGCCGCCACCTGCGCGCGCAGGTCCGACACGCTGTCCTCGAGCGTGCGGCAGCCGGACATGCCGGGCAGCTTGCCAGGAGCCATCAGCGCCTCGCGGACGCCCTCCTCGTTGAAGACGCCGCCCTCCACCAGCTTCAGCGTTTTGATGGCCGCCCCTTCGTCTACGAGGGACTTGGAGAAGGGCGGCATCGAGCCGGGGGTGGTGCCGCCGACGTCGGTGTGGTGGCCGCGGGATGCCACGTAGAACATGATCCGTCCCTCGTGAAAGTAGGCGGAGATGACGGTGATGTCGGGCAGGTGGCTGCCACCGCAGGCGGGGTGATTCGTCAGCATCACGTCGCCGGCCTTCCAGCTCGCGCCGTAGTGGTCGCGCTGCCACCGCACCGCCGCACCCATCGCACCGAGGTGGACAGGGATGTGCGGCGCGTTCGCGACGAGGTTGCCGTCAGGGTCGAAGATGGCGCAGCTGAAGTCCAGCCGCTCCTTGATGTTGGTGGAGATGCTGGTGCGCTGCAGCGCGTTGCCCATCTGCTCCGCGATGGACATGAAGCGGTGGGAGAAGATGGAGAGCGGCAGCGGGCTGAGCTCCGTCGTGAACTGCTCCACCACCTGCGCGGTGTGGATGATGACGTTGCCTTTGTCGTTCGTGTAGGCCGTCGAGGCGTGCTCGAGCAGGACGCTGGTGCCGTTCATGATGAGCAGCGCCGGGCCACGCACCGGGCCGTTGGCGGGGGCGACGTGGTACACCGGGATGTCCTCCCAGCCGGTGGCGAAGTAGCTCGCAATCGTCGACACCGGCTGCGGGGACGGCTTCTCGCCCTGCGCCGAGTAGGGCGGTTGCTGCAGCACCTTCTGCGCTGAAGTCTCGGCCGCCGCCGCATCGGCCTGGCGCTCCGCCGCGCTCGCCAGCGTGCCACGAGCGCGAATGCGCACGCCGTCGACGATGATGCGCCGCGTCCCGCTCAGCACAAAGCCGTACTGCTGCTGGTACTGCGCCAGGTACGTCTTCTCAAAGGCGGCGGCGCTGAAGGCGGCGGGCGTGGCCGCTGCGTCAAGCTCGCGGAGGCCCTCCTCAGCGATCATGAGGCTCGTGTTGGTGCCCTCGTACTGCATGCTGAGAAAGCGCTCCATCACCATGTTCTCGTCGCTGAACCCGAGACGCTGAAGCTGCGCCGCTGCCGACGCGATGAGGTCGGCAAACTGCTGCTCGACGATGGCCTCGACGCCCGGGCCCTTCAGGTCGAGCCGCACGCTCGTCATGCGCTCCTCCACGACGTCCGTCACGCTCGCCCCGACGGCGCTGAGGATGGAGGCGAGGCGGTGGACGTAGATTCTGTTCATGCCGAGCGAGCGGGCCATCGCACAGGCGTGCTGCCCACCCGCCCCGCCAAAGACAGCCAAGGCGTGCTCGGCGCAGCGGTAGCCATTGGCCTCGGTGATGTTGCGGATGGGGCGGCACATCGCCTCGTTCGCGACCGCCACGTAGGCAAAGGCGAGCTCCTCGACCGACATGGGCGTCGCATCGCCCCGGTCGCGCGCGATCTCCTCTGCCAGCGCCGCGAAGGCCCGCAGCGAGGCCGCCTTGTCGAGCGGCTGGTCGGCGTTGGGGCCGAAGACCTTGGGGAAGTAGTCGGCGTGCAAATGGCCAAGGACGAGGTTCGCGTCCGTCACGGTGAGGGGGCCGCCCTTGGCGTAGCACGCCGGTCCGGGGTGGGCACCAGCAGAGGCCGGGCCGACGTGGAACATGCCGTTCTCCCAGCGCAGCAGCGACCCACCGCCCGCGGCGACGGTGTGCACCTGCACCTGCGGCGCCTGCACCGGCGTCCCGGCGATCTCGGCCTCAACAGTGTGGTGCACCGTGGCGCCTTCGCAGCGCGACACGTCGGTGCTCGTGCCGCCCATGTCGAAGCCCACCGCCTGCACGCGCGAGCCGAGGTCCTCGGCACAGGTGTGGGCGTAGCCGACCACGCCGCCGGCCGGGCCACTCAGCACGGCGCGGTAGCCGTAGAAGGTGTCGGCGCTCGTCAGTCCGCCGTCGCTCTGGATGAAGTAGAGCCGCACCCCGGCGAGGTGGTTGGCGAAGTTTGCCTTGAAGGAGGCGATGTAGTGGAGGATGAGGGGGCTGAGGTAGGCGTCCACCGAGGCCGTGATGGAGCGCGGGACGTACTTGATAAGCGCCATGAGCTCGCTGGAGAGGGAGATGCCAGAGAAGCCGATCTCCTGCGCAACCTGCTTCACCTGCTGCTCGTGTGCCGCGTAGGCGTAGGAGTGGAGAAGGCAGACGGCGACGCTGCGGATGCCGGTGTCGTAGGCGCGCTGCAGCTTCTGGCGTATGTCGTCGACGTCGAGGGGCTGCAGCACGTCCATCACGAAGCTCTCCCCGCACCGCACCCAGGCGGAGGGCCACACGTCCTGCGAGGAGTAGGAGGACTGCTCCTTCGCCGACACGGGCCGCACACGCTCCTTAGCCATCATCACCTGCTCTGGCAGCGCGCGGGCCTTGACGATGTTCAAGGCGAAGAGCTTCGGGCGGGCCTGATCGCGGATTGTCAGGATGTCATCGAAGCCCTCCGTCAGCACCATCGCACAGCGCTCGCCGTTGTGCTCGAGCAGTGCATTAGTCGCGACCGTCGTGCCCATCCGCACCTCCTCCAGGTGCGCCACATCAACGGGGCCGGTGGCCGCCACCGCGTCAGGCACGTACTTGCGCAAAATGCGGCGGATGCCCTCGCTCGGTGCGTCCGGGTAGTGCTGCGGGTCGACGGAGAGCAGCTTCGACACCTCCTGCGTGACGGTGCCGTCGGCGTGGGTGACGTGGGCAATGACGTCGGTGAAGGTGCCGCCGCGGTCGATGGCGAAACGGAAGGCGGGAAAGCGGCGCGGCTTCGCGGGCGTGGCGGCTGCGGCGTCGGACATGGTATCGCTTGCAGATGAAAAAAAAGAGAGAAAAAAAGAGTGAGAAAGAGAGGGAAATTGTCACAGTCGGAACTGCGAAGAGAACAGCACTGTGGTGCTTGAGCGAATTCTTTCGTGGAGATGTCCACCAACAACCAAAGAAGAAAACAAACAAATGGATAAATAGATAACAGTATAGTAGATGGTATCGAAGAAAGAGGGCAACGAGCTGCGGGATATCTGCAATCACTCAAACGCGCTTACACACACACACACTAACACGTGTTGTGGTGCTGATTAGGTAGAGTTTTGTTTATAAATTACTGCGCAGAAAATTGTGGACGGACCAGCTACGCGCTTTCTTGACCGAGCAAGCGGTTTACTGAGGCGTGTGTGTTTGGGGTAGAATTGGTGTGCTGAGAGAGAGAGAGAGAGGGAAGAAGCGATGCGTGTGAGTAGGAAGGGAGAGCGTAAGTTTAAGCTTCCGGCCTCTTTCACGCATGTGTGAGACACGACGCAAGAGGCATCGTCGTTACATCGGCAACATAACATCACGTTTGCCGAGCTGCGCGATACGTTTTCTCGACAGACTGCAACTTCTTGCTGAAGTGAAAAACTCGTGGGCGGATGGGCCCAGAGGCCTCCTTGAGACATCGTTGTGCTCCTCTCCCGCTGTGTGAAGTGAGAGGGACAACGAGAATCGAGAGCGGCGTTGACGAAGAAAAGCCGACAAGTAGAATAGATGATGAAAGGGATTGTCTTGTACAGGCGATCTATGAGATCTTTGAGCAATGCCGCTACGCGGTAGAGATAAAAACAGCAACAGCGGTATAGAGATGAAGGCGGGAGTACGCACAGCTGGCGAGACGTCACCACGCAGGCCTCCACGTAAGCCAAGCCGCAAAAACACGCACAGACGTCACCGCCGCTTACTCTTCTGGAAGCCGCGAACGAGCCTGTCCCACCACCGCAGCTGCCCGCCATGAGATTCCTCCAGCAGCTCCACACTGCGCACGAGGAGTGGGGAGGCGACGCTGGGTTGATGTGGCGCCAAGGGCTGGCAGCGACGCCAACGCCTCCGCCGCAGACGACGCAGCACCCACGCCGCCGCCTGGGCAGAGAGCACCAGCGCCGCCCCGACCGCGAGGATAATGCAACACTTCAGCGTCTCGGAGACGGAGCAGCCGGTGAAGACGTAGCGCTGGGCGAGCCGAACAGCCCAGGTGACAAATGGCGCAGGCGTCGTGTTTGGGTAGTGGGCCACCGCCACCACTGTCCCGTTGCGCAGCGCGATCGTTGTTGTACTGACAGCGGGCAGTTCCGCTGCGGGGTCCGTTGCTACGTTGCGCACGTGTACGTTTCCATGGAAGGGGTCCACTTTGGCGTCGATGTAGCGCGCGCCATCCGCGTAGGTGAGCATCGAGAGCGGGGCGTTCAGGCGGTACACCGGCTGCCCCTGCAGAGGGAGGGAGAAGATGGTGAAGGTGAGATTCAGGGCACGCTGCACACTCGTGCGAATGGACTGGCGCTGCTCCGCCGTCCACCGCCGCGGCCCCGGTAAAAGGGTTTCCTTCGTGCCGCCGTCGACGTAGCTGTCGTTGAGGTAGTGACGCAGCCGAGGGAGGTGGAAAAGGTCCAGCGAGAGGCGTACGGTGCCGAAGTTCTTTTCCACGTAAATCGCGAGGCGGCGCGGCGACGGGAAGCTGCGGGGGAGGATGGAGGAGAGAAAGAACATGTTGGCGCTGTGCGTCAGACCCGAGCTCGTCGCCTCCAGCAACGGGTAGCCCAAGACACGCCTCACTGTAGCAGCGGTGAAGTCGCCACCCAGCTCGCCGAGGTGAACATCGCCGGTGAGGAAGGCGACCCGCTCCACCTGGTAGAGACGCAGCAACCCAAGCAGGCGGTCGCGCGCGGCGGGAAAGGCGGCCCAGTTCTCCGCTGGCTTCTCGTCCAGCATGAACTGGATCCCGCTGCCGATCAGCGTGACGGCGCACGGCTGCCGCCCATCCGGCGTGGCAGTGGTGAAGCGCTGCAGCTGGCCTTCGAACCAGTTCCACTGCTCGCTGCCCAGCATGTCCCCCGCGTGACTCGCGTTGGGTGCGTCGCGGAAGGAGCGGACGTCGAGCAACACGACACACATGGCGTGTTCGTACAGCTGTCGCAGCAGCGCCTCGAGGGCAGGGCCCCACCCCTTGGTGTTGTCCACCACAGCATGAAAGGGCAGTGTATAGGCCTCGTAGACGCCCTCGCGTGTCCACCGCGGGTCCGTCGCGGGGGCCCTGAGGAAGTCAAGAAAGAAGCGCTGCGTCACGTTGCGGTGCGGGTACTCCCGTCCGCCGTCGTTCTTACCCATGTCGTGGTCATCCCACGTGCCCCACACGTTGTGCTGCTTCTGGGCGAAGACGGGGGGCTGCGGGACAATGAGCTCGTCCTCACGCTCTGCCTCTCCCATCACCTCCGCTTGCTTCGCAGCCGGCCTCGCTGTGGTTTCCGCGCCGTCTTCCTCCACAGCCAAGCGGCGCAGCTGCTGCTGACCACTTGCAGTCGCCGGGCTCGTCGCAACGCAGCTCGCCACGAAGGCGTTGTACACCGGCGCGTCTCGCTGGGTGCGCCAGAAGCGGCCCACCTCGGCGAGGGTGTTGGAGTGTTGGTAGAGCAGCGACTGCCCATCGTGGCCATCGGCGCGCTTATCGGCGTAGATGGCATCGCCGAGCCAGAGGAGGGCGTCGAGCGGAGGAGGATCTGTCCTTAACGGGGAGAGCGGAAAACGCAGCGGAGTAGCGGGCGGCTGCTGTACTGCGGCGTCTTCTTGCGCGGCAAGAAGAGAAGCACGGTGCGCTGCCGCTGCGGCAGAGTCGTAGACAGCGCCACAGGCGCCAAGGGGCACCTCCTGCAGCGAGGACAGCGGCGGCGCCGTCTTCACCCACGTCTCCTCCTCTGGTAGTACACCGCCATCAAGGCTCAAGGGGCTCTGGCCAGCGTAGAGACGGCGACAGGGCGGGGCGGCGGCTCGGTCGCCACGTGCGAGCAGCTCACACTGTGCGGCGGCGGCGATGATGGCCCAGTAGGCCTGACTGCGGTCGTGGCGGTTGCAGCTGACAAAGAGAATTTGGTTGAGCGAGAGGCTGTAGGCAGAGGGGGTGTTCTGCCGCGACTGCTGGTGCAAGGCGGTCTGCAACTCGAAGCCGTTCGTGGCCGGTGTCAGCCACGACGTCACCGCCAACGCGTCCGCTGCGGCTGCAGAGCCGAGGCTGGTGAGAGAGTAGAGCACCAGTCCAACAATCACAAGCACGGCAACGCCACAAACGACGAGTACGGCGCGGTTCCGGTGGCGGTGGTGGTAGGCGACGGGGAATCGCCCGCCGGAGTTGTCGTGTTGGGGGCTGCCGCGCATCCTCATTGTAGTGTACATATTACCGGAGGAGAGAGAGGAGGAGGATCACGCTGTCACGAGACGCGACCGCACACACCGAACCTACTGCTCTGCGTTGGCGAGAGCGCAGAGGAGGGAGACGGGGAACGCAGAAGTGGACGAAAGAAAGAGCTTCTTTCACTGGTTCCTCATATATATATATATATTTACACAATTGAGGAAGGTTAGTGAAGAGAGGTGCGAGGAAAAGAGCAAAAAATGAGAGAGAAAGAGAACAGCACTGAGCCTCACAAGGTGATGAAAACGTCGAATGCAATGGGGCAAGACTAGAGGCTCTTGTGGAAGATGGCGACACCACAGGGTTCTCGGTACCTGTTGGAGTGAAGCACTATTGCGTGATAAACTGATATGGATTGGCTGGCTTCTGTATGCTTCGATGTTCGATGAGGTTCGAATCGAGGGAAAAGGAAAAGAGGGAATCGGGGAGAAAGAGAGCAAACGAGCGTGCCTAATAAAACGAAACCGGCTAAGCGTTATGGCGTGTAAAGGCAGCTAACTAGCGCTTTCTCTACCTACCTGCGTTTCCGCTTTAGAACGATCTCGAGAGAAAAAATGACAGCAACAACAACAGCCTTAAGCACCTTCGAGCTGAGGCACAGGAAGGCACTGTAGAATTTTATTATTATTATTATTTGTGGAGAAATGCGGCGGAGAAGAAGGGAAATGTTTCCGGCACCGCAGAGAGGCCCAGAGAATATATGTATTGTCAACAGCGCAGCGACGTACGCCACAATGCTTTTTTTTAAATCTCCTCTATAATACAGAGTGGGAATGACAGGGAAGAAGTATTTAAAGCAACAAAAACAGATATGCGCAAAAAGAAATACAATATTTAAATTTTCTTTTCCTTATTATGAAAGCGGTTGTATGCGTCTGTGCTAGAGAAGACAATAAGCGTGGGGTGAAAAAGGAAAGTGGGCACTGTGATGCACCACGAAGCAGCAGCAACTGCGGCAATAGAAAGGAGGGCGGATAAAATAAGAGAAGAGTACGTAAGGTGGGATGCGAGGAGAAGAGGAAGAGATCGCAAAGACCGCAGTTTTGGGTTTTTTTTTATTGGCACCACAACACAGCCAGAAAAGAGTAGCGACGCTCGCACCTGCGAGGTGCAAAGCTCAAGCCATAACACCTCAAGTGGTGTGCTTTTTCGCGGAGGTTCACGCGCGACACTCTTGTATCAACACAAAGTTGTCCATGCACACGCACAGAGCACCGACATTCACAGGAGCCATGACAGCATTTGATGCGAGTCGACTAGAGGGACAATGGGGAATGTACACCGGTGTGTGAGGGAAAGGAGAAATAAAAAAAAAAGGGAAAGAACGGCACACAACAACACGACACGCGGTAGTTTTTCCTTTTTCCTTTTCAGGAGCTAAAGAGAAAAATAAGTACTTCGGTTTTTTTTCCACAAGGTTAATGACGGTGCAGTTTGCGACAAGAAGGAGAATGAGAGAAGAGAAAAATGTGAGAGAAACGATGCGTGGTGTAACATGGAAAGGCCCTGTTGGAAAGAAAGATTGAAAAAGCAAAAAGAGAATAGGAAGACGACAACTGCTCTAACCGCCACACGGTGAAGAGTTGAGGAGTCACGCACGACGATGTGGTAAAACAATGAATCCAAAAAAGAGAAAAAAAAACCGTCCAGGTAGGAGAACAGAGTTAACAACACGACAGCATCAGCAGAGTCGACAGCATCAGCACAGGCTACACGCCACGTTAAATTTGCAGCGAATCGTCGTCTGTGTCGCTCACCACCAGAGACACCGTTGGCTCGCTCATAATGCCGTGCCGCGAGCTGTCGAGCTGGAGGGAGAGCGCGCTGACGCCGAGGTGGGATGACTCGATGCGAATGTCAGGAACGGAGCTGACCTTGACGGCAGACAGGGCGGGCAGCTGCGCTGGTAGCGGCGGTGTGGCGACTCGCACAGGTTGACCAGCTCGCGTGCTGGTGGCGATGACGTGGAGGGCGTTCGCGCGAGGACGCGGCTGCTCGACTACTCTTACTGCAGACGGCGTTGACGGCGCACACGACTGATGCGGAGCGTGGGGAGAGAATCGGGCAGGAGAGGATCTTCGTTTAGGACTGCCGTCTCGTGTGAAGCCGAAGTAGGCAACATCGTTGTAGCCGTGGCTTGCTCGGTGCTCCTGCTGCTGATCGCTCGTGCCACTTGTTCGACGCCGCGACACGCTGCAGCACCCGCTGCTGCTACTCCGGCGCGGCACCACAACGCTCGGCACCGGACGGCACCGCGTTCCCCGGGAGCGTGAGCGTGTGGCGTGCGCTCGACTGCTGCTGCTGTTGTGCTGGCTGCCGATGTTGTCTGCCGTCCAGCGAGGTGCTCTCTCTGCGGCAAAGCCATGCACTACATTCACCTTGTGAGACATCACGGGAGTAGACACACGCGTGTGGTCCGCTGCCACGCCACGTGTCTTTGTGAACGAGAAGTCCTGTGTACTACCGCGCAGCCGGTCCTGCACGTGCAGCATGTGCAGCTGGGCACGAGGCGAGGCCGTGCACATTGCCGTGGGAAAGGCCGTTGAGGAGAGCATTTTATCTTCGGTAGGGAACAGAGAGTATGCAGCAGACGTCGACGGTGACACGGAGCGAGGGAAGATTGACTGAAGCAGATATAGAAAGAATAAACAAATTTTAGAATCGATGGAGGATAAAAGAAAGGAGAAGGAATAATAAAGTTACTAAACGCTTTTCGAACCGCTTTACTCAAGGCGCTGCTGCGAAGATATGCGGGCAATTCAACGGAAAAGAAGACACTGCACAGCAGTGAACAGGAATGAAAGATGAGAAGTATACGCGTAACAAGACCAAGCAGGGAAGCTGTTAAAACTATAAGCGTGTGGTGAGAAAAGGGAGAAAAGAATGAAGGAAACCGACTGTGAAGATGTGTCTGTTCGCGTGCTTGTGTGCAGTGCAGGTGCCTCTACACCGTCTTCTTCTTCTTCGTGGCGTAGTCCACGAGTCCTGAAAAAACATTAAGAAAAAGATAAAGAGGAGAGGTAGGGGAGATGAGTGGGTATGACACGCACCAGTTGATGCAAAGAGTCCTCCTCGCTTCTGCAATGCGTTTAAACGACTGCATGATGTTTCAGTCTTCTCCGCCATTTTGTGTAAAACTCGTAAGGATACGTCACTGATCACCGCTGCTAGCATACGCGTCACATTTGTCTCACCAGCTCGTCGCTTGCTGTGCGTGGATTGCAAGAGGCACTTCCCTGCCTCTCCGCACCTCTCTCACGCTCTTCATCTCACCTTCAATAACAAGGAGGGTGAGGAAGAGGCGAAGGGAGATGGCGAGAGGGCAACACGGGAACGGAAAGCGCTCACCCTACAAGCTTCTCCATTCCTTGTTGTTGTTCACAAGCTTGTGCGCTCTAGCACCTCGTTCCCTTCTCTTTCGCTCGACATGGCGTGAAGAAAAATAAGGGGAAACAAAGTCAAAGACATTCGTCATTGCATATTTGGCATCCACATTTTTTTTTTCCTATGTCTATTTAGCTTCACGGGTTTTTGTTTGTTCGATGGTGGCGAGAGGGGCCCAAATCAAAGTCAAGGACACAGTTAACAGTAAAAAAAAAGCAATGAAACGGCAAACGTCAACGGCGGCAGCGACGGGTGTGAAGGGCCGCGCTGCGAGAGAGAGAGAGAGAGAGAGGGTCGGCTTCGCGTGGTGTGACACACAAATGAACGCGCTCCTCTCTTCTACACCCTCCCCACGACTCTTCCCACGACCGATGGTTTTTCTTCCTAGAAGAGATAAAGTGTTGTGCTCCGCTGCCAGGTCGTATGCGAGCTCAATAAGAATAAAAATGCAAAACTGAGTGGCAACAACTATAGAGACGCATACACAAACACACAGAAAAAAGAAGAAAAGCCTTTTTGCGCTGCTGCACTGTGGACTGTGTAGCTATGGGGGGACGCCGAATCGTTGCCTGCCTTTGGCTTCCTTCCCCTCCCTCTTTCCGCGATATTTATACTACAAGCCAATTTTAAACTTCATAATGGCGACCAGTGCGAGAGAGTGGCAAACACTTCGACTACGCGATTGATAGTGAATAGGCACGGACATGCGCTTCTTCTCTCTCTGTCGCATCGCTCATACGTCGGCTTTTAAGAAGACAAGGAAATTAGAGAAAAAACCTACAAAGAAAGAAACAAACAAAGAGTTCTCTATTTTAGGTAGATTAGACCCGAAAAGAAAACACCCTACACACACAAGAAGGATGACTTGCCACTCGGCCGTGTGGAGGCCCGCGCGCCTTCCTCTCGCGTGCCACTCCTTGAGGGAGGTAGCGACAGGAGCGTCACTGCTACCCTAAAAGAAAGTGAGCGAGGAGCATAAAGGAGTAAAACGGAAGCGGCACAGGTAAGGAAAAAAGCCACACACACACACACGCATATGCGCGAAGCAAGAAACCCACGACAGGAGGCGAGAGGAAGAAAAAGGCTTAGCCTTACTCGTTGTCCTTGAGGGCCTCGTTCTTGGCGCGGGCCTCGTCCTCAGCCTCCTTGCGCTCGCGAATGCGCTTGCGGGCGGCGGCGCGCAGCTCCTGGCGGCTCGTCAGCTCCGCAGCGGGCCAGATGGCGAAGCACATGATGCCCGAGAAGAAGACGGCGACGACGCCGGCCATCACCAGCAGGCCCGACACGCAACCCTTGCTGCACTTCTGCTCACGCACATTTGCATCCGTGAAGCTGCCGGGAATACCCGTGGCGGCAGCGGCCAGGTTGGCGAGCGTCACAGCCGCGACGAAGGCGACGGCGATGATGGTGCTAGTGGACGGCATGGCTGATTCTTTTTTTTTTTTCCTTGACTGAGTTCTGTTCGAGACCGTAGACTTCGTGGAGCGTACAGGGATGAAAGAAACACCGAGAGAGGAAAGAACGTGAAAAAAAAATACGAAATCAGCACGTGTTTGTGTTTGCGTGTGGTTGCGAGGGGCTAAAGGGTGAAGCGCAAAGCGATGTTAGGATCTTGCACGATGCGAAGTGTGACGAGCAGCAGGCAAAAGGAGGGAATAGAGAGAAAGTCGATAAAGGAGCGGAGGAAGAGAAATGGGTGGAGACACGTCACGCACATAGGTAGCACGTAGAGTTGCTTATGGTACACACATTTGAAACAAGCGTTTTTCTCCTTTGGTCGAGTTTTATTTAAAACACTCCCGTCAGCCATGGCAGCAAAAGCAGATCTCAATAGATACAACACAGCAAGGGAATGAATATGGCCAGATAGTATGCAAGGAAAAATGCGAAGCCCCACAGAGTAAGGAAGCTGATTTCGTTCAGGAAGCACAGCTTCATTCCCTCGATTGAGCCTTTTGCATTTTTAAAATGTTTGTTGTGCACCACATATGAGCGTGGTGGCTCCACAAGTCTAGAGGTGCCACGTGCGTGACATTGAACAGAGACAATAAAAATAAAACAAAAATGAGAGAAGACAAGAAGAAGGGCGTCTACAGGAAAACAAGAAAAAACATTAGCGGTGCAAGAGACTTAGTCGTACAGGCAAGTAACAAAAAGGGTGCGTCGGAACAAATAGAAAAACAGCGAAGAGGAAAACACAACAGCACGAGACATTGAACGCCAGGCAAGCTGTGTCCGAACACCTGAGTAGTTGAAAGAGAAAAAACAAAAAAATTCCAGCACAGCACACTTTGTGGGGCAGTGCTGCTGGCGATATCTATTGTCTAACGGCTTCTCTTGCGCACCTTATACAGCAGGCACACACGTTTAAAGCCAAAGTATGAAAAAAAAGTCAATGAGAGAACTTCTGCCGATAGGAAACCAAAAGGAAGAGACGGCGATAAAGAGCAAGGGCGGTGCTGCAGGTCTCTCCGCCTCACTCACCTTCGCGAATGACGCGCTGCAGCTCGTCGCAGATGTCCTGCCACTCCTTGTTCTCCCGCTTCAGCGTCTTGTAAAAGGCACGGCACTTGCGCACCTTCGCCTCCGCCTCCTCCATCTTTTGCTGCTGCGCCGCCTCTGTCTGCTGCTGCACTGCGCACAGGTCGGTGTGACGGGTGCGGAGCTGGAAGATGTCCTCGTCGACGCGAGCCAACTCCTCCCGCAGCTGCCAGAACTCCCGCTGGTAGGCCGAGCGCCGTGCTTGAGCCACTTCGCGACGATGAGCCTCCGCGCCACCGAAGATAACGGCGACGTGCACGGCGCCGTCCGCCAGCGCGTCGCGCGTCTGCGCAAAAGGCGACCAAAGCCCCGCAGCAGCCGTAATGGGGGTGGCAGACGCTCCGCCGGGCGGTGTCGGCCCCTCAGCAGGCAACCGCACCCGCGTGTCGACGATACGTGGCACTGGGGAGGGAGGGAGCTGCGCCTCGGCGCGGGTGGACGGCGGACGGGGAGAGACGGGCTGCGAGGAGGTGCGGCGCCGCGGCGAAGGCGGCGCCAGCCTTCCTCCACTCACCCGGCCGCTCAGCGTCGAGCTGCGTGTTGTGGTGGACGCGCCGGGTGCGCCCGAGACGCGGGGAGTGCCGCCGCTGCAGCGCAGCGCGGGAGCGGCGACCAGCGCGATGCGGGTGGCCTTAGCGGTGCTGGTCTTCGCAAACGCCGCGCCGGTCTCCTCGGCACCGTCCGCTTCTCTTCTCCGCTGTGCCGTTCGCAGCAGCTGCGGTGTGGGGGCGTGGGTGTAGAGCTGCAAGGCGCTGCAGCTTTTGTTCGTCGCTGTGAGGCGAGCAGCGGAGAAGAGGCTCTGTTCATGACCGGCAACGGATTGGCGGTGGTGGGAGGCGGAGGCCCTCGCTGCTGCTGCGGTGGACACGGCACCGCTGCGGCGTCCCGAGCCGGCCGACGCTCGACAACGCGCAGATCGCGCGCTGCGCTGCGTGTGGTGCGACGAGTGGCTCTGGTGGTGGTGGTGCGGCTGTGGCGGGGCGGCGCCACTCACTCTCCCGGATCGCGGGGACGCCGGGGTCGTCGTGCGCGTCACAGCCTTCTCCTGCTGCTCCTCCGCAGGCCCTTCATTACACACCACACGCAGCGTGCGGCGATAGACGTCAAGGGCAGCAGTGGCGGCGCAGCTCTCCGATGGCAGGCTGCGGTGCCGAAACGCCTCGCCGTCGACACGCAGCGCCGAGGCACCGCGACTCGACGTCGCCTCCTCACCTGCCCCGCTGTCCTCCTCCCGTGCCACACTGCAGGCGCTGATGTGGCTGCGGCTGCGCTGCCCGCCACGGCGACGCGGGCCACCCAGCCACTGCCGCCGGCCCGCCGCCGTCGCCTCGTCCATCAGCTGCAGCAACGCGTCGCCGTCGAGGGTGGCGGGCTCCTCCTCCTCCCACGTGATGGTGACCTCCTTCACCCCCAACGCAGCGAGCTGCTGGGCCAGCGTGACTTGCTGCTCCCGCAGCGCGTCGATTCTGCGCCGCAGCGCCGGTGCGACCTGCTCCTTGAAAACTTCGCGAAGGCGCGCCGTGAGGTCACGCCGCTGCAGCCGCGCCGCTGCGATGGTGGCGGCGTACTCGGTCTGTATCTGCTGCTGCTCCGTGTTGAGGTGCTGGCTGACAGCCGCCACGCGGGGAAAGGCGTAGACGAGGGTGGGGAGGAGGAGCAGCAGCGAGGTGGGCCGGCGCAGCAGGGGGGAGGTGAGGGCAGCGCTCACGGGGCTCAGCAAACCGCCGTTGCCGTTGGCGCTCGCACCTCCCGCGCTGCCGCGGCTGCGACGGCCGTGCTCGGGGGAGGAGAGGAAGAGCTGCCGCGTCGTGCGGTCCGCCGAGGCCGTCGTGGCGGCGAGCGGGTCTGCCTCCTCCGACAGCTGCAGTGCTTCCTTCGCCTCCTCGGTGCGGGAGGGTTGGAGAGGGGTAACCGGGGAGAGCAGCAGGTCGGCCGGCCCTCTGCTCTCCGCCCCCTCGCCTTTGCTGATGAGGCCGTACTCGATCATGAGGCGGCTGCGCAGCTCCTCCTCCTCCACGTCGGTAGCAAGCTCCCGCGCACGCAGCTGCACCTCCTCCTCCAGCTCCCACGAGCTACGCGCCAGGCGGTCCACGTTGGCGAGGAAGGTGGACAGCGGCTTCGAGTTGAGATGGGCCTCTGTGGCGCCGCCAAAGAAGCTGAAGAAGCCGTTGTTGCCGTCGTTGAGGCGGCGGTTCAGTGCGCTGTAGGTGGCTCGCCCACGCCGTGGTGCATGGCCACCCGTGCTCCCTCCTTGAGCAGCGTTTCCCCTTGCTGTTGCTTTAACAGCGGGTCGATTGCAGTAGGACATGGCAGGAGGGGGAGAGGGAAGCTGAATGCACACCTTCGCCAGCCCATCCACCTCCATCAACAGCTCCTCCAGGAAGTCGTCCATGATGTCGCAGGTATCGAGGGAGGCGAGGGAGCTGGCAGAGGACGATGCAGATGCAGCAGCGGGGGAAGAGGTGCGGCGTGCGCCAGCACCACTAACAACTCCCTCTGTTTCTTCTTCTTCTTCAGCCTCCTCCTCCTCCTTCCCTGCGTCCTCGCACGGTTGCACCTCGGGCGGCTGTTGTTCTACCGCCGTGCGGGGAGTGTCCGTTGCGACGGGCGTGGGCGTGGGCGAGGCAGCATGGGGCTTGGGAAGGTGCGGGGGTGTCGGTGGCAGGGGGACGCCTCGCCCTCTGGCTGGCGGCAACGCTGCCGGCTCACCCGGTGGCACGGCAACATCTGCTGAAGCTTCCGGCTGACGCTCACTGTGGCTCTGATCCCGCGGGGCTTCGTCGTCGACGGAGGGGGTGGAAGGGGCACTGCGGTGCTCGTGGCTGCGGCTGTCCTGCAGCACCGACTTCTCTGCGGAGGCGGTGTGAAGCAGATCCAGCTGCCGACGCAGACGTTTGAGCGCCAGCAGTTGGCTCTGCGCCACGGCGAGCCGGTTCTCCTTGTCCACCAGCATGTCCTGCAGCAGCTGCAGCTCCTCCTTGGTGTGCTGCCGGTCTCGCAGGCGCCGCGTTTCTTTTCGCGCCATAGCGGCCCGCGTCTTGTGACTATTTGCCTGCTGCGTCAGCTCCTCCAGCCGCTCTTCTACTGTCCGCAGTTCAGCTTGTCGACTTTCCAGGACGGCGTCGCAGCGCAGCATGACGAGGTCGACGTGGGAGAGACGCGCTCGCACGCGTGCGATGTGCTGCTGCAGCTGTGACGCCTCCGCTTGCTGCAGCTGCGGCACCGACGACGTGCTCTCTGTCGGGTGTCGGGGTGGAGGCTCGTCCAGCGGGCCATGGAGCTCCGCCTCGGCTTTCACACCCAGCGAAGGCGGAGCGGCAAGGACGGCGGCCACCACCTCCTGCACGGTGAGTCGCTGTGGGGTGGCCGTCAGCCGCTCCCGCAACGACAGCAGTGCGCCGTCTCGCTGGCACTCCGTCACTGCCGCCGCACCGTCGCACGCCCCCGCCGCAGCTGCAGGCGGGCACGGTGGGTGGAAGGTAAACGGCGTGAAGGGCGTCTCCTCTGTCAACGAGTGGGCCCAGCGGGGCACAGACGGGGACGGAGACGCCGACGCCCTCGCCTGCTTCTTCGTTGCTGCTGCCGGGCCACTACGCCGCGGCGTCCTCTCGCCATCGCCCTCCGCCTCCTGTGCTGCGTGGTTGCAAGGAGAGTCGGGGTAGTAGTCGTACTCCATCGCAAACTCTGCCGTCGCGTAGGCGGTGGAGTGCGAAGACGTGGTCGACGTGCTCCCTGCTTCATATTCGATCCTGTCACCAAGGAGGTCGGCGGGGACACGAATGCTGGCGCTGCGCGTCGCAGGAAGGGCTGCCCCGCCGCACGAGGACGACGCACGGAAGCGTTCCTCACGAGGCTGTGCACCGCCGCTGTGTGTCTTGCTGCGCCTGCTGTCGTCATCGTTGTCGTCGCCGTCGCAGTACTTCTCGACAAGCAGGACCTGACCACGGCTGTCGCTGCGGCATCGATCCACCGTATCGGCGTTCACTAGGGCATCTAAGTCATCAGCCACAGAGGGGAGTCTCTGCTGCTGCTGCTGCTGCTGCTGCTGCTGTTGGGGGCGTTGATAGCGGACGTGTGGAAGCGGCGCCACCAGCATCTCCTGCGGTTCCTCCTCGTCGTCATCGTCGGCCCACGGCGCGATCATTTTCCTCTCCTCGCGGAGATCGACGCAATCGTTCGGGTCGGGGCCGAGGACGCTGGAGCGGCGCGTGGCGGACGTGCGGCTGCCGCTGCTGTTGCGTAGACAGTGTGTTGACTGCAGCTGCTGCTGCTTCGAGGAGGAGGAGGAAGGTTGCTGCTGCTGCTGTTGTTGTTGTTGTTGCTGCTGGTCGGACCACTGCGTGTGACGGGAAGCCGTAGCACTCCCTCGGCCCTGCGTGGGGCTGTTGAGCTCGCTGCCCTGCTCCGACATGGTCGCCTCCCAGTGGAAGTCTGGCGCGGGGATCGGTGTTGGCGCCCCAGCAGCGGCAGAGGAGCGCAGCTTCCACGGGAGGGCGGGCGAGACGTTGAGGGGGTGTGCCGCTAGCGGGCCGCTGGGCCGTGTGCTGGCGCTCCGCGTTGTGCTGCAGAGTCCTTGCTGTTGGCCACTCGTGCGAATCCACTCCTCATCCTCGACGCTGCCGCTCGTCTGACGGGAGTTGCAGAGGTGCGAAGGCCGCACCACCACACGTGCGGTCAGCGGTGGAGATGGCGAGCGCTCCATCACACAAACACACACTCACAAGAATACTGGTTTGCTTCCTCGAGCGGGCAAGAGTTGTCGTCGCGAATAGTAATAAAAGAAAAGCTTCGCGGTCACCACAGAGAAGTTGTTTCACAAAAATCTAACACTGATTAAGGTCTATAAAAAAATAGCAACAACGAAGTAGTGGAGTTGAAATACTCTTAATGTACACTACCTCTAAGATACCACAATCTGATGAGGGCGTAAGAGAGGAGAAGAGAGGAGAGAGAGAAGGAAACGGTTTTATTTGAGCACATGCTTGCGACCACCACCCTCAGGCAGTATTAGAGGCGCCATCACGTGCACACTCTCTCAGAAATGGCAGACGCTCCTGTTTTGCAAATCGCTTCGCATCTTCCACTTGACAGCGACAAAATTTACATACGTACATAAAGACACACGAACACACGCGCCGTTCTTTTCGAGAAAAGAAAGACGAAGCGCACGTTATCCATTAATTAGCTCCACTTTATTACAGTAGAGAGACGGCAGCCATCGACGCGGCTGCACTCATCGTCTCATTCTTCTGCCTCAACCGCCACGCAGTTTCCGTCTTATAAAAGGACGCATACTTATTCTTCGTTTTGCTCTTTGGAATACCACATCGACACGCTGTCCATCACGGGACAAGATTGTTTTACATCAGTCAACATACCCACGCACACACACAGACGCTCACCGGAGAGAAGAGGGAGCTGAACACACGTGACGACAAACACCTCAACAGAAAGAGCTTCTCTCAGTACTAGAGAAAAAAAAATGTTGAGAACACAGTGAGAGAGAGAGAAAGCATGCAGCGGTGCAGCGTGTCCCGTAGCTCATTTCTCCTCGATCTAAGAAGACAAAGAAGTGAAAAAAAAAAAGGGTTGTGAATTCAAGAGCGCAATTCAGACGAACAACAGTGGGAGAGAAAGAAGCCTCAAAAAGAATAGGAAATAAAAAAAGAGCAGCTGCGCACACACTGCTCCTCTGTCCACCGCTCCCTTTTTTTTTTCCACAAGCTCACTTCTTTGCCTCTGTCTTCTCTGCCTCCGCGTCTTGGATGATCACCAGCATGTACTTGCTGTCCGGCGCCACAATGATCTCGTCCTTCTGGGAACGCAGGCGGATGAGCTGCAGCTCATTGTTGCTATCAATTTCCTGCAGCACGTTCTTCGCCTTCATGGAGAGGGATTGAAAGAGGGCGGCGTACTGCACCGCGAGCTCACGCGAGGCCTCGGTGAAGCTGTGGCGGATGGCAATGCCCTCGTTGTTGAGAATTAAAAAGCCACGCACGCCGCGGTGGGAGGTGATGCGCTTGATCAGCTCCTCGATATCTGGACCTGTTCCCGCGGCTGCCATTGTGAGCAGGGAGGTGTAAATATATTCTTTTTTGTTTTTCCTTGACGAGGTAATGACGCTGATCAACAGCTTGTCCAGTCGAGGTCTTGAGCCCTAGAGGAGAGACGAGTGAAGTGTCGAGGGGAGGAGGGCCAAGATACGAGCTTCGATTGCCGTCAGTAAACCGACAGATAAGTATTGTTGATGACTGGTGATTGAAAAAGGCCGCTGAACAACAAACAAAGGAAGGGCAGCGGTGAGAAAACAAGAGAGGGGTAGAGACGACCGAGGAGGCTGTTGACATTTTCATTGCACAACGCAGGCCACAAAACGGTGCAGGACGACTCACTGTTCGCACATCCTCGTGCAGCTACAGGGACAGAGCACCGAGCCAGTGAAGGGAAGAGAATGGAAACATGAGAGGCCGACAGTCCCGAGACAGATAATGAAGCTCACACAGACACAAAATTTGGGAGCTACACGAGCTCAGCTCACGTGCTTCTCTCTCCTATTTTTTATTTTTTATCGTTATTTAGTTTACTCTGTAAATATGCAGACGAGGAGAAGAAAAGGGAGGGGGCATATTCGAGGCAGGACACTACGTCCATGTCGTGCCTCAACGCTTCATCGACCACTTTCGTCGCACAGGAAAACTTCTCTCCCTCCCACGGCACACACACAAAAAAAAAAGTCTCAGAATGCTGTGAAGTCTCAAAGGAAAAAGAGATAATACAAACACAAAGAGAACAACAATCGCAAACGAGAACAAAATAACGAGTGCAGATGGCAAGAATAATAAGGTGAAAGCTAGCCAAGAAAAAGAGAGAAACAGAAGGAGTAGTGCATGCGCGACTATTAAAAAAAGAAACAAAGCGATTATAATAATAGGAGAGGAGGTGACCAAGACGCGCGCACGAGAAGCACTGAACGCGTCGCCGTGGTCTCCTACTCCTCCTCCACACCCAAACTCTCTCTCATGCCAATTAGCCAAGCTAGATGCGCGCTCTCTCTCTTAAGAGGACGCACGCATTCTACTGTTTTTGTTTTCCTCGAATAATCGTTGAATTCAAAGACAACACAAACACATACAAGGACGCAGACACGCAAGAATAAAAAGGAGGAATCTGAACCAGACCGCACCACCAACGTTGAAAGTCTCACGTGAGGGAGGAGCGAAGCGAAAAGAGGAAAGAAATGAGGCAAAGATAGCGCTCTCTTGCGGTGTGCCAAACTCCACTGTGTCAGAGGGAAAGGGAGAGAGAGAGAGAGGAGAAAAGAGAAGAATACGAGAGAAGAGCGCAGAGAACAGGGCCACGTCACGTCATGTCGCTTCGCGCGGCGGACTCGGTGCTGCGCTGCTCCAAAAACTGAACATCGCTGCCCAGCTTTGTAAACTCAAACAGGAGAGTGAAGATGATCCCATCCATCACGGCGACGGAGATGTTTGCCGGGGCACCCTTGAAGAAGCCGCGAAGTCCCTCCTTGCGGACGAGGTCGTTCGCGACGTGAAAGACTCGACGAAACGGCAGCGATGTCTTCCATGTGCGCACGGGTGCTGCAGCGGTGGTTGCCGCCTGCTCCACCCAGAAGTGCGGTGGCAGAGACTGCTGTCGGGTCTGAATCACTGCGATGGGGTTGAAGATGAGTGTGGTGGAGACGCTGGCGAGAATACCGGCCAGTGCATTCAGCAGTGGGTTGTCGGTTGGTGAAAGGCACCAGTTCTGCTGCCAGAAGGAGGGCGGCGGCGTTGCGCTGCTGCTGCTGCTGCCGCTGCGGTCCCTATTCATTTCCGCCGCTGCCGCTGCCTTCTCCTGCTGCTCCTGCTCCCACCGTGCGAGGGTCGGGGCGGCAACGGTGTACACGGCCTCCTTCGACTTGGTGTAGAGGCCCCACCAGCACCCACTCGAGGGAATGCGCAGCAGGCCGGCACTCAGTCCCTGATAAAGCCCACTGAAGCCGCGTGTCACGCGGCTCAGCGACGACGAAAGCTGCGGCTGCGGGCTGCTCGATCCCATCGCCGAGCTTGCCGCCTGCTTCAGTGGGTGCTGTCCTGGGTCCTGATACATGCCCCACACAGACCGCAAGGTGCGAGGTATTGTGGTGTAGGTGTTTGAGGCAGCCATTCCGTACCCCGCCGTCATCTGCCGGTTGCAGACGATCACCAGCGGGGTGACCAACAGGAGGGCGACGAGGTCGCCACACATGGCACCGACGGCAGCGGAGGAGCTGCTGGCGGTGAAGAGCGCGTTCACATCGCTGCCTGGCAGGCTCGATAGCGCTGCAGAGGATGAGACGGCACCCTCTGCAGCCTCACGAGCTTTTGGATTCGCCACGTACTCCTTTATCGCTTCCAAGGTGAAGAGATAGCTCGTCTCGCCCACCAAGTTGCACAGCAGCGCCGCCCCCACGCCGCGGTAGACACCCCGCACGCCGCCCTGTCCAAAGTTGTAGTGACCCGTGGTGCTTGCGGTCCCGTAAGCGGAGGTGCGGCCACCGCGATAAGCCGCCTTCATCAGCCCCCACACCGTCGGCGGTGCACTCTCGCGTGTGAGTCGCTTGCGGCTAATTGCGAGCTGAATGGGGTGAAAAAGAACGGTGCGGGCGGCAATGTTGGCTGACAGCAGGCCGAACCACGTCGGGGCGTGCAGGTCGGAGAAGTTGCGCGTGACGGCGTTGGTGGAGAGGCTGCCAGAGACGGGAAGGGCAGGGGAGACGGGGATGGACGTGAGGGAGTCGAGGCCCGTGTCACCAGGGGAGACGGCAGCCGCCGCGGCAGAGGACGAAGTCACCGTCATGACTCGTCAGGAAGGGGGAGAAGAAAATAAAAAACACAGCTGCGATAATAGACAAAAAGAGAGAGTTGGTGCGCTCCAAGACGAGACAGCAAAAACGGGAATAAATGATTTTGTGCCCTTTACGTTTTCTTTTTCTCACCTCTACGAATGAACGCGTCTCGTTTTGCGCTCTGTGCACGCGATAATCAGCTGCAGGGAAAGAAAAAAAAATGAAATAATAACGCTAATATGGAAAAGTGAGATGAATTTAGCAGAAAAAGAAAAGTCGTGTTTTTTTTTTACCCTCTCCCTATTCTTCTGCGTCCAGCTGCGTGACTCCTTCCCGGTTCAAAATTGATACGTTTCTCCTCTCTCTCTCGTTCTCGCTCTCTTAGTGCACGTGTACGCGCTGCTTTCCGATGAAGGTGTAGGTGAAGGGTGTATAGAAAAGTGAATGTCTGGCACAATACACCTAATAATAATAAAAGAACAGAAAAGTAGAATGAGACACAGTCTGTGTTGTGGATCTGCACTTGCACCGTGTTCACGGCCCCGCACGAGCGCCTCCGGCTGCTTCGTTAAAAAGACGAGTAAAAGCTCCTTCTTTCTTTTTACTTCAACCACGTCTATTACCAATTTACAGGCCCGGGGTGACCCAGAAACAGTAAGGGGTTCAAGAATTAAAAAAAACAACAACAAGACAAGACAAGACAGCGCTGAAATAAAACCGAACCTTTTTTATTTAGAGCGTAAGAGGAGAAGTACTCTTTTCTTTTCGTTTTCAGAAGACTCGTATCACCACCTTGCGTGTGTGTGTGTGTGTGTGTGCTCGGAGGTGTCTGTGTGTGTATGTGCGAAAGTTTGTGTGAAGAGGAAGAAATTAGAAGAAAAGCCAGCAGCGCTTTTTGGCTGACTGTTGGTGTGCGTGTATGTGTATGTGTGTGTGAGTGAGCTAAAGAGAGAGCCAAGTACACAACGAACCTCAAAACGACACACAAAATAATAACAAGACAAAAGAGAGCTACACGACAGAACCAGCAACGTTGCCACCCTCAAGGCAACGAGTACGCTCTGAGTGGTGCAGCGTCGCCTTCTCCGACTGTATCCTCGTAGTGCGTGTAAAGAGAGAGAGAGAGGAGAGTAAGTAATAGAAGAGGATGATGCAGTAAGCGCAACGCACAAGTAGAATAGAGAGCGCATGGCATATTCTCAATCTGTCACCAAGAGGCATCGACTGAATTTCAGAAAAAAAAAAGAGTAGAGATGACCACGACAGGCGTAATGAATGCACGAGGCTGCTAAATTGTCTCCTTTACTCTCTCTCACACACACACATGCCATTCTACGCAGTGCGCACGCAACACGGAAAAGCTACCGTTCAGCATGACAAAAAAAAAACCTTCGAGATTTTTTCACGCGCCTATCGCACTCACCGTTTTCCTCTCCTCTTCGCGGTGTCCAGAACGACTCTTTTCCTTTTTTTTTTGTTAGACGTTGAAGCTTCGTGTCACGTCGTATACACTGCGAAGAGCGCACGCCGGTTTCAGTGAGCGTGCACGAGCCCAGTCTCGCCACTGACAGCGTCGAATTTTACACCAGAAAGAAGAAAAGTGAGAAAAGAAAAAGGAAACACTGATGAAGTGAAAAAAAAAAAGATATACCAAGGCAATCACACTGGCGGTGGTAGCGTACGTTGCATCGGGTTGAGAGGAGATGAAGTATTTTGGACGAGAAAAGTCATACGTCCACAGAAAAAAAGAACACAGAGGCAAAAAACAAGAAAAAAAACCTTCCAGTCACCTTTCCCTCTCTCTGTTCTCCCGCTCTTCTCCACTGCACGCTCCGCACACGAAATTAAAGCACAGATAGAAAGAGAGAGAGAGAGGTGACTGAACAACGTGACAACGCCACTACGCAACGCATTTCTTTTTCAACTTTCACTTTTCTTGACGACCACTTCTGCTCAACTTACTCGGCGGCATGGCTGGGCTTCGCAGCGGGATGCGATGCCGTCGTGTTCTCCAGCACCGTGCCATCGGGGATCACATACGGGTGCTCGTTGTCGTGGTTCTCAATCCGCACCTCGCCCTTCAGCACATTGTGCGCACCGAACTCGACGAGCCCCGTCACGCTGACACGCCGGCACGCCACCATCGACGGCACACCGTGCTGCACCAGGCTGTTAAAGCCCTTCATGAGCTTGTAGCGCTTGCCGTCGAGGTCGACGACCGGCGGACGGCCGTGGCAGCGGTCATCCAGCACGAGGCGCGAGTCCGCCGTGATGGTGTAGGCGTCGGAGCGTAGGGCCAGCAGGTCGGCGCACGTCTTCACAGGGGCAAAGCGGCTGCGTGGCACGACGATGGCCGACGCGTTCTCGAAGAGTGCAATCGCGGCCCCCATCGCCGTCTCCAGCTGGTACACCTTCGGCGACGCACCGTCTGACGGGTCAACCGTCTTGGCGTTGCGGATGACCGGCAGCGGCAGCGTGCCGTTGTTCTTCTCCATCGTCGCGAGCAGCGCCGGTAGGCGGATCCACAAGTTGTTCGTGTTGAAGAAGGAGTACTTGTGGATGTCCTGGAAGCTGTCCATGTCCTCATCCGGACACTGCGCCGACTCGCGCAGCAGCAGTCCCATCTTCTCGGTGGCCGGCGCGCCGTCTTCGCCAGGCACTGTCATCGTCTGCCGCGCAAGGTGCCCGCCTTTCTTGTCGCTCTCCGTGCGGTTGCACACCTCCATCAGAAAGTCCACGCCGTGCTCCTCCATGTAGGCCAGCACGCGGCCGTCCACCGTCGCGCCGAGGTTGTCGCCGTTGCTCACGAACATGTAGCGGTAGCCGGACTGCAGCAGCTCCTGCAGCTTCCCACTGCCGTACAGGGCGGTATAGATGTCACCATGGCCGGGCGGCGCCCACTCGCAGGACGGGTCGGCCGGCCACGACGCCGGCTCCAGCGTGTCCTGCAGGATCTTGGGCACCTGGTTCTGCATCAGCTCCACCTCGGTGTCAAAGACGTCGTAGAGCCAGGGGTAGTGGCTCTTCATGAAGGCCTTGGTGCT
The DNA here is from genome assembly GCA_000331325.2 of Crithidia fasciculata. NCBI lineage: Eukaryota > Euglenozoa > Kinetoplastea > Trypanosomatida > Trypanosomatidae > Crithidia > Crithidia fasciculata. The sequence continues at coordinate 428,885 of CM003421.1, read as the reverse complement.
GGCCGAGGTGCTGAAGCTGTTCATGAGCATGAAGCGCAGGTGGCTGCTGTGGTGCTTGCGGAGGTACTCGACCTGCAGGGCGGTGAAGTCGAGAAAGGTCTTGCCATCCTTCACCTCCAGCAGCGTCTTGGCGTCGTGCAGGCCCATGCCAGTGCCGAGGCCGCCGTTCAGCTTCAGCACCACGGTGCTCTCCAGCACAGCGCTCTCGCACTGCACGCTGAGGTCGTCGAGGGCGTCGAGCTTGTCGACCGGCTGAATCGCGGAGTCAGGGATGGAGCCGGTGGCGCCGGAGCTCACCATCTCGTGCTGGCGCAGGAAGGTACGGATGCACGCCTCACTCACCTTCTCGGCACGCATCTTTGTCACGCAGGCCTGCGCCGCGGCGCTGAGAGCCTTCATGTCGATGTCCTGCGACGCCATAAGATGCAAGCGACAGCTGCTGTAGCAACGAGGCGCAATGAGGGAGTGCAAGATAAGAAGCCAATATGAGATGTGACAAGGAAAAAAAAAAGATAGAGCGAAGAAATCTTTTGAGGCAATGAAGGAGACAAGAACAGAAGAGACAAAAAGAAAAACACTGAATTGAAGTTTTGTGTGCTGCGCTTCCGAGGGCACCGCAAGAGAAGGACCAGCCGAGAAAGAAAGAAAACCGTTAGGTAGTGTGTGTGCGTTTATCTGTGTGTGTGTCGGTGTCGCACTTGCCCGAGAGCCGTGTATAAAGAGGTACGTACAGCGACAAGAAGTGCCACGTGCGGAGGGTATGCTCAACAGCGATGTGCAATGAGGGAGAAAATAGAACGAGAGAGTGAAAAATAAAAACAAAACAACAGACGCAAAGACAGAGAGAGAGAAAGAGAGAGAGAGAGAAGAGGGGAGTCAACAAAAAAACGGAATCCGTTAAAGGTAGACAAAAGGGGGGTCACAATGACACACAACTACAACAGAAACAACAAAGTGTGATGAGATGCAGAGAATGAGAGAGGCTCAAGAAGTGGTGAGCTCCAAGAAAAATAGAATAAAGTAAGAGAGGGTAAGAGATCAATGGTGGGTAACGGAGCGCTACGAGTCAGATGAGGTGGAAAGACTTATCCAGCGAAACAGAAAAACACGAATCACAAAAATGAATGGAAGATGTTCGATGTGATGTACGAAGGTTTACGACGTTAGCAGCATGTGCCGCGAATGGAAAATAATATTCGAGATAGAAAATGTGACCCAGAAAAGGGCGTTAAAAGCAGGAGGAAGAAGGAAACGGGAAGAAGAGAACGCATTGGAAAGTGTTCTGGAGTTCGAGGGAGTGAGCGAGACAGGAGTACGTGCAGAGGCACACAGCAGGGTTGTGCACGATGTAGGCGAGGCGGAGGACACGGTGGTGAGTCCCTCTTGCTGGGCGAAAGGCCTTTGGCGTTTTCAGCTCTAGCAGAAGGCGAAGCTGGAGAAGAAGTATCGAGAATGCCAAAGACCAGCGGCGTTTCAACAGAGAAGGCACACGCTTCTAGCCGCATAAGAAGAAGGAGAGAGGGCAGCTAAGAAATTGTTAAATAGATGCAAGTGGAGTTTAAGCTTTAATAAGATGGCAAAATACAATTAAGAACACAGGAAACCTTATTCGATGTTTAGTAGTTCACCACCACAACACAGCAACACGCGCCTACAAATCAACACATCACCCTCAACGCATCGTTCATACTGTACAGAGAAACAGAGCAATCAACGTTAACCACCACAAACGACGAGTAAAAGAGAAGAGAGAGAGAGAGAGAGAGAGACGAAAAAAAAAAAATCTTGTTCGTCTTTCCTTTTTTTTGTTTCGAGTCTCCACGCTGCTGCACGCTCTCTTCTTTAGACAACGAGATGCGCAAACATGCGCTGCAACTCATCCTCGTCCACTTCAGCCGCGTCGTCCTCTACGTCCTCCCAGTCGGCGTCCTCTTCATTCACGCCCGCCGCGGTGCGAGCGGCGCGCACGTTGTCGCGCTCCTCCACCAGCCGCTTCAGCTCCGCCTCGACGTTCTGCAGCTCCGAGGCGTGCTTCACCTGCTGTTCCGCCTTCAGCTGGCGGATGTACTTGGCCAGCTCGCGGCGCTCTGTCTTCGCCGAGTCGCCGCGGCGTATGCGCTCCTTGCGGGCCTCGAGGTCGCGCAGGTGGTCTTTTAAAACCATCCGCTCCACCACCTGTTGCTTCACCAGCCGACTCTTCGCCTTCTGCAGCGACTCGATCTCGGCAAAGGCTTTCCGCTGCTTCTGCGCCACGCCGTTCACCACGCGCACCCGCGTCGGCGCGAGGCGCTTCTTGGTTGTCTGCTTCCCTGCCCCGGTGCGCGACACACCTCCCGCTGCGGCGGCGGCGGCGGCGCTCTCGAGAAGGGAGGACTTCTTCGTCGTCTTCATCTTCTTCTTCCGCGCTGCGCGGTGGCTCTTCGCGACGCGACGATTTGCCATGACACCGCGTTGTGCTGACAAAATAAAAGCAGCTGCTGTTTTGAAAAGAGAAGGTGAGCAATATATATGTGCGTGTGTACGTTGCCAATCAATGGAACGGTGTTGTTGGGCAACTCGAAAGGGAGGATGACGGCAAAATGAGCGGCGTTGTAAGGGAAAGAGCACAGTTGAGATGGAGCGCATAAGTGAGAAGAGTGGAGAAGTACGCAGGTGGTGTAGACCCACTGGTAGACAGAGAGAGAGAGAGAGGTGAAGCGGGTCGATCACGACTCCAGACTGCCTTCTTTTTTTTTTTCTTTGCTCTGATTCAATGCTACCTCGGTCAGGGTGGGGAGCACCAACATCTTAGCTGCTGTACCCTACTTGGAATCCATTGCGCACGAGGGAAGACAAGGACTTAGCAGCGGCTGTGCACACCTTCTCCAATTTGCCCTGAAAAAGACATTTTTTTCCCTTTCTCATTGAGATGTGCAGACGTTCCAAATGGGGGAAAAAAAAGAACACACACCCACAAGCTCCAGAAAACACACAAAACAAACAAACAAAAAAAGAGTAGTGAATGCCACTTGTGCAAGAAAGAAGAGGAGCCGCGGAAGAAAGAGAGTGAGATAAAAGAGAGGAAAGAAAGAGGGTAAATGCGCTAATTGCACACATGCACGCACTATACATACAAAGCTGGCGACGCACCGCGACGAAAAACATAAAACGGATAGAGAAAAATGTAAACAAATTAGCAAAGTATCACCCGGGAAGTTAATCAACAAATCCCGATGACGATCAGAACAACAACAACAGTCCGGGTAGCTAGGCGGTGGCTACGGTGCGGAACGCTGCGACACGGCGGGCAATCGCGTCGACGCCGCGGAGGAAAGAAAGTCGCCGGCTGCCGCAGCGATAGGTTGCAAGTTAGGAGACAGCGTCCAATTCGTGTTGCTGCTGCTGCTACCGCTGCTGCTCGCCGGTCGTTGTCCACCCGGCAGTGCTGCATCAGCGCGGCCGGCAACAATCTCATCAGCTCGTCGGTTTGTTGACGTCGCTGCTGCGGGTGCTGCGGCAATCGCGCTATCGAAGATGGCCGTCGTGACGGTATCCAGCGCAGCCTTCGACGACGACGACAGAGAGAGCGGCGTGGAGGACGCCTGCGACACTGGTTGCATTGCGTGGCAGCGCCGCGGTGGTGGCGTGGGTGGGCGGCGCGGCAGCACCGGAAGCACCGTCGCCGCACCGTCTTGGCGTGCCGCACCAGCGCTGCCGTACAGCAACGTCGTGGAGGCGTCAGACAGAGAGGACGAAGACGACGACCGCGAGGCTGAACCATGGAGCTGCAGTTGCCGCTGTGGTGTGGCCGAGGCGGTCCAGTGAGACTGCCCGTCGTGCCCAGCAGAGACAGCAGGAGACTCCTCTTCATCTCGCATCACTTCCGCCTCCGGGGCGGGTGTGCCGAGGGAGAGGGCGGCCCAGTCGACAAAGTCCCCTGCGGCTGCTGGCAGCGGGTTCGCACACATCGAGGGCACCCAGAGAAAGCCATCCCTCTCGTCTGACCCTCCGCCTTCCTTCTCACGGCTCATGTCGTCACTCCTGTCGTCCGGGGAAGAAAGCAGACGCACCTGCGACGGACGCGGCAACGTCGACGGTTGTGTGCGCTCCGCCCCTCTGCCCAGCGAGAGGTCCGTCTTCCACGCAGAGGCAGGGGCCAAGGACAGCGCGGACGGGGCGGCGGTGGTGCGGCGGTCGCTGCGGTGGGGTGAGCTGTCCACGCCAGCGCTGTAAATACGACTCGCCATGTCCGGCACGTCGCTCACGAACTTCTCCGTGTTGGTCACCGAAGACGCACTCATGCGATGGTGCTCCAGTGCCTGCCGCACGCGGAGAAGGTTGCCACGACCGCCGAGGTTGTCGAGGATGGTCTGCGGGTGCACCGGGTTGCCGCCTGCGCTGTCGTCGTCGTCTCCCTCCCGCACGCCACGCAGCACACCCGTCAAGGTCACGTTGTTCGGGTCTGGTGCTCGCAGCGTGGAGTGGGACGTGGCCGTGAAAGAGCCGCAGCTGCCTCGGAAGGAAGGGCGGTGCGAGCTCTGCCCCTGCCCGTGCAGGACACCCCCTCCGCCCGTCGTGCTGGCGGCAGCGAAGGTGCGGAGCAGCGGCAGCGGGGCCCCGCGTGGGCGGCGCTTCGGGCACGGGATCGCCGTCTTGCTCTTCACCTCGACACGCGTGTAGCTGTCACTCGGTGCCGCGCTGGCGGAGACGCTGCCAAAGCCGATGGTCGGCGGGCTGAGGGCGGCAGAGGGCACGGAGGAGGGCTCTGGCGATGCAGCCCCGCCGGCGCTGCGCAGCGAGGCCGTCATGCGCACACGAATGCCACCCGCGGGCCGCTGCGTCGCCGAGGAGGCCTGCGCGGACACGGCAAGACTGCGGAGCCTCTGCGGGGGTTCCAGCAGGATGGGGGCCGGGATGCTCATCTCCAGCTGGGCACTCGTCACGCTCTCCTCGCCGGCGATGCGGGGGAGGTTCGGGCTGGTGGGAAAGTGGTGGTAGCCGTTCGGTAGCGCCGGGCTTGTGATCGACTTGCTGCCACTCATCCCAAAGGCGGAGCGGTGCTGGTAGTTCGTCCACTCGTGAAAGAGTCGCCGCTCATTCTGCTCCGCCTCCAGCCACGGGTCGGGGGCACGGTTCGCGAGCTGCATGAGGTTGCCATGGCGCTGCCCCGCCGCCGGGTTTAGCATCGGGCGGCTCAGGCAGGTCAGCGGCATCGACTCGTACAGCGAGATGATCTGACACCGGGCGGTGCGCTCCGCCTCGAAGAGGCGCACCGCCTGCCGCATCACGGCAATCGAGGACATGGCCAGCAGAAGCGGGGCAAAGAGCAGCGGCAGTTGCTGGGCCACAATGCAGGCCACGGCTTCGTTGATGAGGAAGGGGGTGTGCAGCACGGCGGCGTGCTCGCGGTGCAGTCGACGCTCTAATTCAACCCGCTCGGCGGACTCGATGCGGACGAGAAGCTGGATGTAGGCGTCCACGACGTCCTTGTCTGTCACCGACGCGGGCACCACAAGCTGGTCCGTCTTACTTCCTTCAGCAGCAGCCGCAGTCGCGTCAGAGCGCTCCACCAGGAGGAGCTGCGACTCGGGCAGCAGTCCCGACACTGTTGAGAGACTCTCCGGGCCGGTGCGCAGCAGCTTCCGTGTGCGCTTTGCGGGGTCGAGGTACGTGTAGGACTCCAGCTGCGTCACGCCCACCAGCAGCCGCCGCAGCTCGCTCGTGCGGGTGTCCGCGACGGCTGCGCCAGACGCGGCTTGCAGGTCGAAGAGCTGGTCGTCCTCGGTGGAGGCGGCGGTGAGGGCGGGGTTGAGCACGACACCGGTGCGCGCCGCCACGCCGGAGACCCAATCACGCGTCGTGACGCTTGGACGGGTGCCGAGGACAAGAGTCGCCCTGTCCACGATGGCAGCCCAGCCCAGCTGCTCCTCTCGCAGGACACGCAGGTAGCACTGGACGCACTGGCCAATCAGCACCACCCGCTCGTCCCGCTGCAGGCGCAGCGCAGAGAGCATCTTCTGCGCCTCCCAGCGTCGCACAGCACGCGAGATGACATCCAGTGCCTTGTTGTACTGCATGCAGGCGTAGAGGAACTGGTGAAAGGAGCGGTCCACCTGCCCGCGAAAGACTCGCTGGAGCAGCAGCGCACTCGTCTCCTTCGTCTTGCGCAGCCGCTGGAGGTAGAGGCGGGCCCAGGGGACGAGCAGCTGCACGGCGTTGCGCTCGCGAATGCGACGACGCTGCTGGCGGCGGCGCCACGCGCACTGGATCACAAAGGCCGCGTGGGGGGCGTCCACCTCGGCGTAGCGGTGCCGCGCGCGACACGCCGTCACGGCCCGCAGTAGCTTCGCGCAGGCGAGCATGACGAAGCAGGCTCGCACAAAGGTGGGGATCTGCGTCGAGCTGGCGGCGCCGGTGCTCTTGCCACTACGCCGTGATGTGCCGCTGCGGCGACGGCTACTGCCCCCGCTGCTGCCCGTCGACCCGCTGCGGCCGCCAGAGCTGCGGTGCGAGCCACCACTGCTGCCGCTGCCGTCGCTAGCGCTGCCGCGACGCTGCTGATTGCGTGCGTTGGCAGAGACGCGCCGCACCGTTTGCTTGCGCCGCGGTGCCCGCACGCCGACTTGGATGCGGTTGCGGAAGGACTGCGCCAGCTCCTGCTGCCGGCTGGGCGCCTCCTCGCCGTGCACTGTCAGCGGGCCGGCAGAGCCGACGCGTTCTTTGATCACGAGAGAGGACTCCGGCACCGGTGCGATCTCGGGGGAGGCGGGGTTGTCACTGCTCGCCGCTCCGGCAGTGGTCGGGCTGAAGCCGTGCAGCGCTGGCGGCTTGGGAGGACGAGAGCTGCTGCCGCTGCTGGCACGCGCCTGCCCTGCTGCACTGGAGGGTTGGAGAGAGAAGGCGGGAGGGCCGCCTGCGCCGTCTGTGAGGGCACCGGGCTGCAACGACAGCGGCGGCGGTCCACGACTGTCCGACTGCCCGCCCTCCCCCCACCCACCAGAGCTCACACCATAACTGGCGCCATGCCGCACGAGACTCGACGCGCCTTCCTCGCCGTCCACGCCGTAGCGGTTCGCGCCGTCGCCGCCACGCGATGCCGCCGCGGTGGATGGGGCGAGGGTGAACGGCTCCGCCCCGCCGAGGCTCACCCGCGACGTCGAGAAGAAGCTGCCGCGGTGGGGCAGTGCGTTGCTGTTCGTGCTGCTCCCCTCAACGAGCGACCCATCGTCTACGCCATCGCCGTGCGTGTTTAGAGAGACGACACTCGTCTGCCGGATACTGAAGCTGGCGCTGTTGCTGCGGCGTTGCTGATCGGCTCGGCTCTGCCAGGTGTTAGTGTCGAGGAAGAGACTGGGGGACGAGTCAGCGGCGGTGGGGGACATTGCGTTCGAGTTTGCCGTGCGTGGCGGGTGCGGGGGCAGCGCGGCGTGGCGGTGCCCAGCGAAGTTTAGCTGCGCAGGTGGTGGCGGCGGCGGTGGGGGCAGGTCGTCCATCGTTGACGTTGCTCCCGAGGCAAAGGAGACGGAGAAGGAGTACATGGATTGGTCCGGCGGACTCTCCTCGCCTCCCGTCATCGCTGCGGTGCGCGAGTTAGCTGAGGTGCCAAAGACGGTGCTCTGCGCCTTTGGCCGCCGCCGCTGCTGCAGTGCCAGCGCTTCCACCTCCGACGTCGAGAGCAGCGGGTCCTCCGAGAACTCCAGCATCGTGCTGCTGCGACCCGTGTAGTCGGTGCCGCCGCCGCTGCTGCCGGCACGGCTGGCGCGACGCGCCGTCTTCACCACGACCGGAGGCCCCGCGAAGACGGCTAAGGAGCTGGGCGAGGTAGAGGTAGGGGCCCAGCTGGAGACGAGGTTCCACGAGTCACGCCGGCCGTCCCCGCTGCCAACCTCACCCTCCTCCAGCCGCGGTGGCGAGGGCGGCAGACGACGGCCGGCTGCGGCGGCACCCGAGGCGTTCATGGTCGACAGCAGCGGTGGCGGTATCGGCGGCGTTTGCGGAACGGTGAGGGTGTTGGTGGTGGCGAAGAGCGTCGTGACACTCGCGGAGGAGTGAGGGCGTGCCGCTGCCGTCGTGTCCGGCCCCTCAGCGCCGACAGCAGAGAAGGTGGGCCGCCGTCGCGTCTCCTCATGCACCTGCGTGCCACTGCGCACGCGAGCCGGAGATATGGGCGGACCTTTTCCCCGTGCCCGTGAGGCTCCTTGCTGCTGGAGCTGCAGCGGTGGCCCACCAGCCCACTCATCGGCTGCGCAGGCGCTGCTGCCGGCCGAGTCGCCGGAGTAGCGCGGTCCGCTGGAGCTGTCGCCGATGCTGTGGTGGCGCAGTCGTGCCGCGCTGCCGCTGCCGCTGCCGCTGCGCCGGTGCAAATGGTTAGAGGCTGCGGCGGGGCTGTTCGTGCTTGACGCGGCGGTCACCGCTACCGCGTTCCCACCACCACCACCTCCTCCCCCACCGCCGGCGCCGTTGGACCAGCTCGCGCTGCGGCCGTCGAATTGGAGCGCGGTGAAGCCCGCCTGCGGGGAGGAGGAGGAGAGGGAGGTGGAGATAGGGGTGAGGTAGAGCTGGGCAAGGCTGCCGTGGATCTCGTTGATCGGGGACATCAAATGATTCGTCGAGCCAGGGGAGATCCGGATCGACCCGCCACGCGACATGGTACTGCCGCTGCTGTTGGTGGCACTCATGTTCGCGGTGCTGCTGGTGTTGTGGTGCCGCACGGAGACGGCCGCCACCGCGGCAGAGTACGGAACGACGACGGCGTCTCTGCTGGTGGTGCCTTTCGGTGGGGAGGTGGGGAGAGACGGCGTCTCTGGTGTCTGCACAGCCACAGCACTTGCCTTCCGTGACTTCTTCGACTCGCTCGCCGTTGGCGCCTTCGCGTGCGCTGCTGCTGCTTTAGTGGATACCGCCTTCGGGGAGGGGCTGGCGTCACGGACCGGCGTTCCAGCGGATGCAGAGGCGCTCGAGTTGACCTCGGACGGGGCACGAGTGGGCACCTGCACCGACATCCTGCGTCGCTCATTGCGTGCGGAGGCAGACGGCGTGGCGGACGTGTTCGCGCTCTGGATGGGGAGGTGCCGCACCGAGCTCCTCCGCCGCTCTGCTATTGGAGCTGTTTTGGCATGGGTCGCAGGGGGCTCCGCAGTCGAACCGACCCGCTTGCGGTCGCGCCGCATCGCTTTGTTGTGAGACACGAAAGAGAAGAAAATATAGAAAGAGTGCTTGACTCGATGAGTGAATGGAAGGGGGAAAAGGTTTTCAGGTTAGCTAGTGTACATGTAAAGATTAATAAGAAAGCAATATACAGAAAAGAAAGGTAGTGAGAGTAAAAGAATCAGCAAGAGCAAAAAAAAAAAGCTGCTACTGGCCGAAGGCACGCATGCAAAGCACCAAACGCACACACACACGTGGAGACCTACAAGCAGCAAAGAGGCTTGCTTTGTGCGTGTTTGTTTGTGTGGTGAGCAACTCGCTGCTTCTCGTTGAGGTGATGTTAGAGAGATCGTGTGGAAGTCAAGACGGCAGGAGAGAGAGAGAGGCGGGAAGAGAGAGAGAGAGAGAGAGAGAGAGAGAGATGTGTTCAGGCGCAGCTTTAGGCAGTGAATCATGGAGAAAACATGAGGGCAAAGACACACACACACACACGAACACACAATATTGTTTGCCAAACAACAACAACAAAAAAGACAAGCACAGATGCACTTCGTATCTCGGACACAGTGGCATGCATCTCATGTGCAATCTGCTGTAAGCGACTAAAAAAAAAAAAGCCCTGAGAAGCGCCAAATCGCTCGGCATCTCGCACCTTCAACAAGAGCGGTCTGTTTTTCCTATAATTGTTTGCCTTTTGCTAAATAATGGCATTACGTCACATAATTCGAAAGACGAGAAATAATAATAATAAAAAAGTACAAGTGCTGCGATTGAGACTAAACTTCGTCAAAAAACGTACACTCACAAACGTGTACGCTCGCTCGCAGGTACGTTCATGTCCGAGGTCCCACAAAGACGCGATGATCCCCACCTGCACGCGTGCGGGTGTGTGCCTGCCGTGGGAATGTTTACGTGCTGAAGCGCAGCTCCTCCAGCTGCGGTGGGTAGTCTTCACATACACAAAGAGGGGAAAACAATAAGAAACGGAAGAAAGGAAAGATGAATCATGTGCGAGATGAAGAAAAAATGAGAAAAGAAGAGCGTCCACATCACTCGAACACCGAACTCTCGAGAACACCGACCTGAACAAGAACAAGAAGAGGAAGAGAAAGAAACGTAACGGAAAGAAACCACGGTCATCAGACGAACACCCACGGAGGGAGACACCATCATCTAACTCACACAGCACTCCGCCTCACTCACTCTGTAGTGCTTGACCGCAACAAAGCAACGAAAAGAATAATAGAAAAGAAAAGACGCGGCGCACAAAAAAAAAGGGAAATTCGTTTCACTGCCTTCTTTCCATGAATTAAAGGGCTTCTCCACACCCTCTTGGCCTCTTATTTGTCCTTTCTGATAGCTTCTCCCTCAATAGAAAAGGAAAATAACAATAAGAAAAACGAGAAATGCGCCATCTGTGCACGCCGTCTTGTGTGCTGTGTCGGACAAGCAAGACACTAACCACATGCACGTACGTCAAGCGGGAGATTGCGGGAAAGGTAAAAATCACAGTTGGGGTAAGAAAGGAAAAGGAAGAACTAGGAGAGAAGGAGGAGAAATATAAGTAAAGATAAAGAGCGTGGGGAAAAAAAGACATGAGAAAACAGATGGCAAAAAAGAAAATGAATTATTATTCGAGTGGAAGCGACTGGAGGGGGAAGTGATGAAAAAAAGCAACAACAACAAAAATAGAGAGACGGACATTAGACTTGAAAAAAAAAAACCACAAGAGTTGCGACTCCTAGAATAGAAAAAAGAAATTAAAAAAAAAAGAGCGTTTACACGCTTTTTAGGGAGAGAGGTAGGAGACGAAACGAGCCCCTCGGTGCACAGTCGAACACTCCAGAGTTCATTCATTATCTTTAACAGGAGAAGAAGAAGACATTGAAAAGAAATAAAAGAAAAAGGTGAGAAAGAGAGAGAGAGAGAGAGAGAGACGGAGAGGGCTTCAGACCATAGGTGGCTTTATAAGTCTGATGAAGGGTTATCGGGGGGTTTGTTCTGGAGAGGAGCCAAAACATAAACAAAACAACAAAAATATGTAAAGACAGGAGAGGCCATCAAAAAAAAAAAATAGGGGAAAGTAGAGGCGAATTAAGACGAAGGGGGTAGATGTGGACCATCTGGGAACGTCTGCTTGGTGGTCGAGGTGTGCCGCGCTGCCTTTCAGTCGCTGCTTGTCGGTTCTTGGGACGCCATCGTCTTGAAGGCGTCGAATCAGAAAACAAAACTTAAAAGAAAATGTACAACAAAGTGATTGTCGGCATCCAGATAACGGAAAAACTGCCATACAATAACGCTCAAGAGGACAAAACAAAACAAAACAAAAAAACAATATGCTCATAAGTTGCAGCAGAGAACCACGAACGGCCAACTCAGCAGTAGAAGCCAAATGCGAACCATATCATCCCCCACCCTCCGCGAGGCTACGTCCATGGGAGGTGGTTGGCGAAGAGAATGCCACCCGTGATGCTCCACAGGATGCTCCACACAAGAATCAGCTGGCTGAGACAGCTCCGTGGTTGCGCCGCCAGCTGCGCACCGAGCAGCACGTAAAGGGCGGGGCACGCCATCACGAAGCGGTTCGTCACCTGCACGTGCATCTTGGACAGTGCCAGCGTGAGCAGCGCCAGCAGATGCACCACGTTCGAGGAGCGGATAAGCGGCGCGAGGGCTGCTGATACGCGTGTCCGCAGCGACGGCTGACCAGCGCCTTGGGTCCCACACGCCTCCGCGGAGGACGTCCGCAACTTCCACGCAGGCTTCAAGTAGTAGGCGTAGGCGCAGATCCCCACGAGCACCGCCACGGGCAGCGCCAGCACGACGTTCGGCAAGTTCGTAAACGTGTAGGCTGTGAGAAAGCCCACATTCCAGTACCTCTCCTGCAGGGCCGGGTACAGCTTCCAAAAGGCGGAGCCGATCCGCGCCTGTGCCTGTGGGCTCCACATGGGCACCACGAAGCGGTAGTAGCCGACGTAATTGATGATCAGGTACGGACCAAGCAGGAGAGCACACTCCACCAGCACGACCAGCACACGCAGCGGGTGCGGGCAGCGGCGGTCAGGGCAGTGCAGCGTGTGACAGACCACTGCCTTGCATGGGCGTGCTGGGGGAGCGGGCGGGGGTGTCGAAGGCGGGGTCGGCGGAAGGTGCCCCACAACTTTGGCGGCGCACTGCAGAGACGTCTCTCCTCCACCTGCTGCCGCCGCAGCAGCAGCAGGTGCAGCAGCAGGTGCAGCAGCCAGCACAGCAGTCGCACGCTGACCTGACAGGATCGTCCTGCACTGCCGCGCGTACACGTCCGGCAGCAACACCTGCATCACAACGGGAAAGACGAAAAACCCGGCGCAGGTAAAGGCATTCGATCGAAAAGTTGCGGCAACGGTGAAGAGCAGCACGGCGCCGAGCTCCGACCAGGTGGTGAGGGCCTGCCGCCACACCACACGGGGTCCGCGGCTCGCCCTGCCAGCGGGCTCACTCAGCAGCTCCTCCAGCGACGGGACAACAGTGTCCTCCTCACCACGCCGCGTCACGCTGTTCGCGGCGGAGTCACCCGAGGCGACATCGCCACGGCGGTCAGCGCGACGCTCTCCTCGTGCACTGGGTGAAACGGGTGTAGGCGAAAGACAGGCGTCGATCCGCTCCCGCACGGCGAGGGGGAAAGGATCGTACCAGGCCATCCAGTACACACCAAGGATCGTTGTCAGCGCAAAGAGACTCTCCGTGTACACGGCAACCGTGAAGACCATGGCGGGCGTCAGAATCCACAGTAAGGTAGCCCCGCCAACGATACGGCGACGCCGGCGCACCGCAGCGCGTGCGGCTTTCATCGTGGCGGGGAGTGGCGCGAGGGGGTCGTTGGCGTCGAGCGACGTGCCCGTCAGTCCGCAGAGAAGGCGGTAGCAGATCGTCGACTCCGTCACGCGGTTGTACTCGGCTGTGGTGACGGCTGCTGCTGCGTGCGCTGCGCGGGCCAGCGTCGCCGCTGGACGTCGGCGTCGCCACCAACACGTATTCAACACCGCCTCCGGCCCCAGATATGTCAGCATGATCAGGCGACGCAGCACCACACCTGCCACGCATGAGGCGCAGACGTTGAGCACACAAACGTAAAAGGACACGGGTGCCAGTCGGTGCAGCACGGGGGCAACGACGGTCGTCACGTACTGCACGGCGCGGATGACGCCCGGCAAACCTGGGAAAAAGACGAGTTGGTTCTCATAAAGGTAGCCGTAGTGGGCGATGAAGAACATGTGCACGCCGTCCCACTGCCGCACCATGGCAAAGCGGGAATCGTCGTAGAGCTCCTCGCCCGTGTCGAAGATGAAGGAGTTGCCGGGGGCACCGAAGAGCACTGGCGCGACAGTGCGGCTGAACCACATGAGAAAGAGAAGGGAGACACGCGTCAGCGCGATCCAGCAGAAGAGCGCCACATCGTTGCAATCGCCCAGGTAGTCGAGTAGGTTAAAAGAAGAGCCGCTGTACACCTCCAGCGTCCGTGCCACGAGCTGGAGCGCGAGACGGAGCACCGCACGCAGTGGTCTAGCAACAAACATAACGCTTCCTATTTTCTTTGTGTGTTTGTGTACTCAACACAACAGATTGACAGAGCAAATGAAAGAAGGCAAAGTGCTGCCTGTTGTCTTTAATCAAATCGCTAAAATTGAAAAAAGAGGAGAAAGAGAAAACACGTTTTTTTTTTACTTCCAGCACGTGTGCACGCGTTGCGTGCGAGCGCGCGCTGACGTGAAAGGCTTTCGTGTTGTGTTTTCTTCTCTGCGTCGATACTACTAGGAGGACGTAAGAAGAGGAAAAGGAGTAGAAAATTAGAACAAAGAGCGTAAGGAATGTGCTTTGCTGCGCAACACGTGTGTGCTTGTATACTAGGGTGTCTCGGCGCCGCGTCTGTTAAATGCGGGTGAAGAGAGAAGCACACAACAGCCTACAACAACACTGAGAGAGAAAAAATAAGAAGGGGAGAATTTGGAGAGGCGGAGAGACGGAAAAAAGAAAAAGAAAAGATAAACAAAAAAAGGACAAACGGAAGAATATTAATACTGAGAGACGGCGATCAGCTTATTTGCGTGTGTGTACGTGCGTACGTGTCGGTGTACTGATTTACCCGCAGGACTCCTACTCTAGACCCCACACTATGAGGTGCGTGGTTGGTGCGTAGCGTAAAGAGAAAAGAGGAGCAGCCGCCGCGACTGAAACGGCGGTGAGGACAGCAGCCGCACACGGAAAAGATATATGGGGGGCGAAGACGTCCGGCACTAATGTGTCGGCACGTGACTGAGGTACTGTGAAAGACGAGAATAAGACGGAGGTGCGGAAGGAGAAGAGAGAAAGTGAGTGAGAGAGAGTTGGGGGCGGGTTCAATTTGGGGTCTGAGGCACTCACCGTCAGAGATCAGACCCGACGAGCAGGCAGCAAAAATAAAAATAAGGTGAAGAAATAGTACTCCTCTGCTTGATCGGGAAGACGTCGTCTCTTCTTTGCTTTGCGTTGCGAATTGTCTTATTTTTATGCTCAGCTGTGTGAGGAAGTCGAGAAAGAACGCGTAAGACGAGGAGAGAGAAAGAGTGTGTAATTACCCTCTTTCACACACTCTTTTGCCCCTTTTCTCTACACATACACACAAACAGATACGGAAGCGCTTCGTGAACAGTAAACTCTTTTTTTTTTTCTCAGTAAAAATGCTTGGGGCTTCAAACGTTCCTCTTATCATCACTGCTTTTCGTGGGTGTGGTGGTGGACGTACTCCATCAACCACTGCGCACGAGGGCTGCGGCACTGTGGGCAGCACGTCGGGTTCGCCTCCGCCGCGCGTTGGCGACGCCCCACGCTCCCGACGCGCTTGCGCAGCCACGGCTTCCGCTGCAGCAGCGCATCCGCCGTCGCCCGCGCCTGCACCTTCTCGTACTCGATGCCGCTCTGCTCCACTTCGCCGCCCCATAACGTGCGCGGCTGTGCTGTGTACACGTGAAAGCACCGCAGGCAGCGCACGAGCTGAGGCGTGTTGCTCTTCACCAGCTCATTCTTGGCGACCGCGTTGTGCAGTAAGACAGCTTCCTCGGCAGCACTGCGCAGAAGAGAGCGCTTTGGGTCTGCATGAGCAAGGGTGTTCAGCACACCGACTGGAGCCAGCGGCACCGCTACGGTGCGACTCACCTCGTGGGCGGTGGGGGGCCGACCTTGATGGGCTTGCCGAAACGCCTTGCACTCCGCGTGGTACACACGAGGGTCTTTGCGAAGCTTGACGTTGTGGTGCTGGCGGGCATGCGTGAAGGCGTCGCGTAGCGCTCGTTGCTGGTCTGCCAGTTCGAGAGAGGCTGCGGCTGGTACGGGTGTTGTTGGCGGGTGATGGAAGATCGAGGGCGTGGCTGCAGCTGCGTTTGCCTCTGCCTGTCGCTGTCGCGAGATGAGCGTCGGTGACGAGAGGTACGGCGACGGCCCTGTAGCAGTGGCAGCCGCAGTCGTAGGGTGGTGAGAGGTCACGGCGAGGCTGGCGATGTTGGACTCGGAGGAGGAGCCGAGTCCCCGCATACTCGCACTGCCTGCTGTGTGATCATCCAATTCACGGAGCTGCTCGAGCAGAGAGGTCCGCTGAGGAGCCCGACGCGGTACGCGGGGCTGCCTGGCAGGCTGGGGAACATCTTGATCTTTGGTGTGACGCACATGCAGTGTGGAAGCAGCAGCGCTTGTGTGATTGTGCCGTCGTCTTGCCCCGTCCCTTACCAACGTGCGTGTAGAGGAGAAGATCGCAGTGGTGGCAATTTGCGACGCCGCGTGTGGGAGGGCGGTGCGCCGAGGCTCCAGACTCCTCAGGAGGGGGCGAAGCATAGCGACCAAAAGGACCTCTGATTCTTAGTGAATTTGGTGCAGCCACTGAGTCCAGCACAACACGCCGCGTTGAAGAGAGCCACTTATTTATTAAAATGTAGAGAGAGAAATTGTAGGACGAAGAGTAATCAACGATATAAAGATTTTCAATATTGAGAGAGAAGGAAAGAGCACATACATCTTTATTCAACTCTATTTTTCATACTTAGGATCTTTGGGATCATCAATCAAGCCAGAACAAGGCGGCGAGCCCTCTCAACTCCAACTAGAGCACAACCCAAATTGACCAACTTAGTCATCTTCCCGTGTCGCGAGGATGGAGAGTGCCATGGGCAATTGTGAGACTGGGAGTCATCAGTGCGCATCGCTGCCATTGAAAAACAAAAGTAAAATCAAGGCCTTCAACGCCCCACCTCAAGTGAACACCTCGATTTATCTGGAGGAGACTCCACAAGGGAGTGCAAGTTGCGAGTGCGGGTAGGACCGCCAATTTCTCCAACACACACGTTTTCATTTCACCTACTGTGTGTGCGCACAGGTCGGTTCCTTTCCTCTTCCGTCAGTGTCGATTCTCTTAGTGGTAGTGAACGAGAAGGAGAAGAAAACCAGAAATACAAAGTCGTTAAGTTAGCCTTTCAGTATTACTCGATGAAGATAAAAGAAGAAAGCGAGATTAGCGACGGCTTCGTCAGCGGCCGTGAATGAGCGCATCACCTCCATTGCTGCTCCTACAGCCCTACAAGATCACACTCAATTTTATCTTAAAAAAAACAACAACAACAGATCCAGCACGCCACCAAGAGACAACCAGAAAAAAAAAAGAGCACACACGCCCACACCCAGAGCTTTTTAAAAACGTTACCAGACGAGCTGTCAAGTGCCGCAGCCACAACGGCGCAGGCAACTTTAAAGAAACACATAAAAACACTTAAGCGAGCGATGACTTACACGCACACGGATACCGAGAAAAAACAAACAAACAACAACAAAGGAGAAAGGTGTCTTCGCGTCATCGACACCACCAACAGCTACTACGAGAGCAACACAACCACCTTACTTCACAGGTTTCTTCACCTTCTTGTGCTGCTTAGGGGCCGACGCACCGCTCTTGCCAGACGCCGCGGACTTTGCCGAAACCTTCTGCGTCTTGGCTGATGCCGCTGCTGCCTCTGCCGGTGCGTCGGTGCGGCTGCGGCTGCGCTTCTGCGGCGCATGCGGACCCGCCGGCGCGGTGGTGCGCGCCGCGTCGCGACCCTTGCCTTTCCCCTTCGCCGCAGGCTTGCGAGACTTCTGCCCAGCAGCCGCACCACCCTTCTTCGCGTGCGCGTGCGTGTGCGTGTGCCCGTCGTTGCCGTGCTCGTGTTCGCGGCCAAAACCCTGGCTGCTCCCACGGTGTGCCGACGGCGCATCAGCCGTGAAGGCACCCGCAGCTGCCGGCAGCAAGGCCCCACGAGCCACCTGGATCACGGCAGTGTGAAGCTGCTGACTCTTGCCAAGCTGGCGCTGCGCTGAAATGCCCACAACGCAGAGCCGCGACGGCGCCAAAGCATCGTAGAACATCATTCCCCGCTCCCGCAGCGCCGCACGCACGACCCGCACCGCGTGGGCGGCCGGCTCACGCTCGACGAGCTGGTTGATGTACTCGCGGCTGCTCGTCGCGGCATCGAGCTCGTCCAGCTGCCAGATTCGCACCAACGCACTCGCAGCAGCAGCAGCAGCAGCAGCAGAAGGCGTGGACGCGTCTTCCTCCACCTGTCCACTGCCCACCGGCACTGCGGCTGACACCAGTGCCGCATCCTGCTGTAGGGCACGGTCCGGCTGCAGGATAAGACGCGGGTGGAACTGCACGTAGAAGTCAAAGGCAGTAGGGTTCGAGGTAAACGCCTCCACCTCCCCCGCCGTCGCGTCGCGTCCCTCCAGGTGGCGCAGCAGCACCGCAACGACAGACTGGGCGAGCTGCACGAGACGACCCATAATCATCGGACGCGGCGTCAGCACCGTGAAGGGGCTCGCTGCCGGGGCGTAGGGCGTGGCGATGAACATGCCCTGCTGATCACCCAGCTTGCGCACCAGAGCAGCAGCGGCGACGGCGGTCTTATCGCTGTCGTCGTCGGTAAAGGGCAGCACGAGCGGCGTGGCCCAGTCGTGTGTGGCGAGGAGCTGCACGAAGCGGAGGAAGCCACCGGCAGGCGTCTTGGGAGTGTTCACCGGCTGCAGGTAGGCGTTGGCCACCAGCAGTTCCACCGCTTCGGGCTGCACGAACTCGTACAAATACATGGCCGACATCCACCGCTTTGCGAGCCGCACCGCGTGGGAGTAGCTGTGGTGGCCAAAGGCGATTGTCTTGAGAAACTTGGCGTGCTGGGCGGTCCAGTAGAGCTTCATCTCGAGCACGTCGGCTTCCGTGTCGCGCTGCAGGGCACGGAGCAGCGACACCTCGCGGTAGTGGGCAATGTACACCCGGAAGAGGTAGCCGCGGTAGATGACGTCGAAGGACTGACTCGTGCACTGCGTCCGAATCACACCCTTCACCAACTCCTTGTCCAGCTCCGACTTGGCGTGCGCCGCTTTCTTTCCCCCTTTTTTGGCGGCGCCGCCGTCCGCCGCGTCGGCCTTTTTCTCCCCAAAGTGGACCTGCAGCGTCTTCGCGAGCTGCGCGGCGATGGCGCCCTTCATCATCCCAATTGCCTCCATCGTATCCGGGATCTTGTGGTTGTCGTCGATGCTCAGCACACAGTGGATCGGCTCAATGGTTGGCGCGGTGCTCAGCCCGGCAAAGCACGGGTCCTGCAGGTCGTCTGTTGTGTAGGTGAGCGCGAGGTGCGGGCGCACCGGAAAGACCTCGGTGTGCCGCTCACTCGCCGCGATGACGTCGAAGGCGAGAATGCGGCACGGTACGCTGGTGTGGGGCAGACTCTGCAGCATGTGCTGCACCGCCTTGGTCGCGTCCAGCAGGCTGCGCTGCATGAGCGGGGCGGCGTCGCGCCACTCAGCCCCAACACGCTCGGCCAGGAACCCCTCAAGACCGCCAAGCAGCACGCCGACCTCCGCGTGTGGCGCGACGTGCTTCCGCAGCGCGAACTCGACCACGCGGCGCAGCACGGCAGAGGCGGAGAGGGCAACGGTGGTGTGGGTGCCCTGGTCCTCCGCGAAGGTCCAGAGCACGCAGCGGTAGACGGCGCCGTCGCTGAACTGGCGGGTGGAGGTGAGGTTTGCCCCCCAGAAGGTGTTAAACCGATCCACCGCAGCCGCGTCCTCGATGGCAGGGCCGCGGGTCAGCCGGTTGCGCCCCTCCGTCTCACTGCTGAGCTGCACGACAACCTGCAGGTGGTCCTTGTCCGTCTGCCAGGCAGAGACGTAGGTGGCGCGGATGCCGAGCGCCTCGCGAAGGACACGAAGAGGCTCGGCCAGCGCCGCCACGCGCGGGGCACGCCACAGGCCGTTCTTCTTCACGGTGCTCTCACTGCGCTCGGCTGCGGCGTCGGCAGAGGACGAGGAGGGGGAGGCCGCTGTTGTGGCTGCAGCGGCGTGGAGACGCACCGTCAGCGCCACGTCGTAGCGCAGGGCCAAGGGCTGGAAGGGCACCCTGTCCACCACCTCCATCGCGAAGGGGTGCTGCAAGGCCTCCTCCGCTGCGGGCTGGACGACGTGCGGGAAGAAGGAGGCCGAGGTGCGGAAGAGAATGTTGTGCACCTCGCCAGCGAGCCGCAGCACACTCATCTCCCCTTGCTCCTCAGCGAGCGAGACTTTAGCGGGGCGAGCCGCTGCAGCGCCGCCAGCGCCGGCAGTCGTGAAGAAGCCGCGCGAGAGTTGTACCCACACCGCCCGCACCATGTTGTCGAGAGACATGGTGGCTGAGATGATGCCTTCCTCCAGCAGACGCAGCACCATGGCGGAGACCACGAAGCCGTTCAGACCTTCGGGGTGGCCGGAGGCGGCTGACATGAGGCCGGTGTGGTGTGCCCAGCACTTGAGCACAACAATGGCGCGGCGCACGCTGGCACTCGCGACGCACACCTCGTGCAGCTTCTTCAGGTAGTGCGGCATCAGGTAGTCCTCGAGGATGGTGTAGCTGTAGTAGGGATGCTTGCGCACCGCCGCCGCGCTCACCGTGCGACCCGAGAAGACCGCAGGGCGGAAGTGAAGATGCACAAAGAAGGTCTCATAGAGCGGCGCCGCAGCGGTGGCGGTTGCCGGCTGCACACGACGGCGGAAGCGCAGCTTCAGGATGCTCTTGCCCTCCAGCGCGTAGCAGCCCTGCAGCGGCACCACAGAGATTTCCATCCGACTAAGCCGCCCCGCCGCTGCGAGGTTGGCCGCCTTGCTGGACTTACCGCCCTTCTGCTTCTCCTCCTCGTCATCATCATCATCATCATCATCGCTGGAGTCGACGCCGGCAGTGCGTGAAGATGAGGAGGAGGCAGCGGCAGCCGCAACACGCCGTGTCGCACCGCGGACCAACTCATCAAGGTAATCGCGAACCTCCTCGAGAAAGGCGTGGCGGCGCTCCAGGTAGTGCCCGTCTTGCAAGTCCGCCGCGGAGCACCGACTCGCGGGGATGGAAAGCACCAGGTCGGCCCCGACACCGCGCTGCGCGTGCAGCTCCGGGAAGGGCGTGTCGTACACACAGGTGCGAAGAAGAAAGCTACCGACGGGGCTGACGGCATCAACTGGGGTGGCCGCCGCTGCCGCTGCCGCGCCGCTTTCCTCGTCCTCAGCAGCCGCTGCTGCAGCGGTTGTGGTAATCGCGCGGCCCTCCACTTCGGTCTCGTAGTGGCGGGCTTCGTAATGCTGCAGGAGGGCACTGTGGATGTCGCGCAGGTGCGTCTCTACCCGGCCGATGAGAGCATCGGACCAGGTGAGGTTGTAGCTCTGCAGCGCCATGGTTGGTGGTGGTGGTGGAGCGTGCCGTGCGCAGTCGTCTTCGGGAGCGTAGAGACTCAAAGAAAGAAGGAACAACTAGGAGGAAGAGAAGGGGGTTTGCAGGGGATGAGTCGCGTCCCGGGTGAAGTGGGCGGACGGGAAAAGATTACCTGCACGTACGGCTATTCTGGTGGTCGTTTGGTATGTGTGGGAGAGCGGCGATGAGAGAGAGAAAAACAAAGGAAGTGTGCGCGGGGGAGGTGATGGTGGCGAGACAGTTGCGGAGGAGTGAGAAGCGGCACAGAGCGAGTGGAGTGCAAGCATCAGTCGATGAAACAAACATAAAATACAAGCAATGGCAACATACACCCACAGACACACACTTCTAGGCCTAAAAACAAACAAACAGCAAAAAGGCGGGCTCCTCATATTCTTTTTTTTTTCAGGACTGTGTCGCTTTCTTCCCTAAATGCTTTTATCGTGCCACCTTCACAAGCCTTCACGTCGTGAGATGATGGATTTTGCCGAGGAGGCCATTCGTTTTTGCGTGGCAGTGCATCTGCTTCGTGGCGCACTCAATTCATGCGCACATATAGGGAGAAGTCAACACGTGGCAGGGAGATGAAAAAAGGAAAAGAAAAGGAAAAAAATGCGTGCAGCTTCACGTATGCAATCCGGGACTGTTTCGATGTTTAAACAAAGGAACGGCGGTGGGAAACGTAACCGCCGGCAGCGGCGCCGCGCTTCAGCGGCTCACGCTCGCCGTGCCGCTCCATCAGCGTGGAGGAGGAGGGGGGAGTCTGGATGAGCGAGTCTCCTCCGCGTGCGTCGCGACGAGACGTGTGAAAAGGGGCGGCAGACTTGTCGACGTCTTCGACCTTATCGAAGAGGTGATGCGCTGCGAAAGCGATACGCGACGTAGACTGCGGTGGAGGAGACGTCGGCGTTGGCTCTGCTACGCGCGGCTGCGGCCACGGAGAGGTCGGCGTCGGCGTGGCGGTGAGGAGGCAGGGGCGACGTTTCTGTTGCTGCTCGCGGTGTTTGCCCGATGCTGCCGCTGCACCATGTACGCGTTCAGCTTCTCCTGCACACGACCTTGCGCACGCTCGTAGATGCTGTCCTCACGTCCAGCAGGCTGCCTCGCTGCTGCGCCTCTACCCCTGCGCGGCCACGACTTTCATCGAGATAAGAGGCCGCAGCGCCGGAAGGTGGCGGGGAGGGAGACGGCCGCCGCTGCTGGTTCTTCCGCGCTGATGCCTCAGCCACTGCCCGTGCTCGCTCCTCTCCGTCCTGCAGACGATACATCTCCTCCAACTGGTGGTGCAACGTGCGGCGTTCATGCTGCCACTGCGCGGCCTCCTCGCGATGATCGCGCTGCAGCTGCTCCACAAAGCCTGTCATGCGTGTGTCGTACTCCTCAAATGCGGCCTGCACCGCCTCCAGCTCCGCCCGGTGCGCGCGCCGCAGCCGCTCCTCTTGTTCAGCCAGCAGGTGTTGCTGCTCACGGCGCAGACCGCCAATGTGGGACTCAGCGTTCGTGTAGGCAGCCTGCCACTCTGCACACTGCGCGTCGCGCTCCGTCAAGGTTGCGCGAAGGCTTCGCACCTCCGTCTTCGCCTCTGACAATTCGAGAAGAAGGGCTTCCTGGGCCTGGAGGCTGCGGCGGAGACGTGCCACTGTTTCGGACTGCTGTGCCAGCTCCGCCTGCAGCGTTTCCACCGGGGCAGCAGAAGCGCGCACGACAGCGGAGGGGGAAGGGGAGACGTCAACTGCTGCCACGCGGTGGTGTTGTTGCTGCTGCTGCTGCTGTCTTTCTGTAGGTGCGTCCGTTGCTGATGCTGCTGCAAAATACTGCGGCGGCTGTTGCACGTCAGCTGCTGTCATCGCGCTGCTGTCGACGTGCGAGGGCGTCCGCAGCGTCCGGGCAGGCGGGGGAGACGGCGCACTGGTGGGCTGGCTGCGGTCAGCAAAGGGCTGTGGGGCACGCGCCTCGCCGTCTCGTATCACCTCCCACGCTGTTCGGGCCTTCCTATCGCCACTTCCATCGTCTGCTGCGTTCATCTGCAGCATGCGTCGTGTTGAGGCAGACGATGGCGGCTGCTCGAGAGACTCCTCCGTGGTGGAGAGGGACGGCAGGGGCGGCTGTGGGGCTTCGCGAAGAGGAGCGGCGCGAAGGGGCGAGGGTGTCCGCCCGTCAGCTTCTGCTGCTGCTGTATTATTCGAAGAGAAAGGCTTGACCTCTGCTGCTGGCGTGAGCACTATCGCCGGCTCTGCCGCCGCTGCGCGCACCTCCGAGTCTCTAGTGGTGACTGCTGGTGCGGGCTCCGCCGTGTGCACACTGCTTGCCTTTGAAGAGGAAGCAACGGAGGAGGAGGAGGAGGAGGAGGAGGCAGAAGAGTGCTTTGGCCGGGACTGTGCCGAGGCTGCTGGTAACGCCTCTCGTTGACGCAGAGAGTCTCTCTCTTCTTCCTCAGCGCCACTCGTGGGCTGCTCCTCCACGTTTTCATCTCCTGCCCCTGTGCTCTCCCTGACTGCCTTCTCCGGGGCGGAGGGCTGAGGATAGGGCACAGCAGCACTGGCAGCCGTCGTGCTACGCGGGGAGGATGGCGACAGCTCCACCTCCTCCACCGGCCCCTGCGGATTTTCCTTAACTGCGTTTTCTCGCTCTAACACTCGCGGCACTACAGGGTCCTCCCGCCGCGACGGGGTGGAGAAGAGCAGCTCGCCCGCCGCATTCGTTGGCCCTTCCTCGTCTGGGATATTGAAGACGGCTTTGTCCGAGATGTTCGGAGAGGCGCGAAGGGCGGCCACCACGTCCATGCCATCATCTGTGTGTGCGAGTTGCAGCGCCAGCGGAGCCTCCAGGGCGATTCCAAGTGTCACGACAGCCGCCCAGGACGCCGACGAGCTGCTGTGGCTGCTGAGCTGACGCCTCCGGGGCAGCCCTTCCTGCTCTTGCTTCTCTACTGGTGAGGCAGGGTGGATCTCGTCCACGTCCTCCTTGCCACTCCGACCGCGACGGCGAGAGCTGGCTTGCAACTTCTCGCTGCTCTTCCCTGCAGACGACCCGCGGGAGAAGAGGGAGGAGAAGAAAGAACGTGGTGAGCGTGACCCGCGTGCTTTTTGCTTACCAGGACTCGAAGGCGGTGAGTTCGCGGTGGTGCCGGCATCCGCAGCCGAGGACTCCCTGCCCAGTCCGCCGCACTCTGTGCTCCTGCTGCTGCTCCTCCCCCCCTCGTCATCCTCCTCGTCGTCATGCTCGTGCTCGTCGTTCAGCATGTCCTCTCGTGGACACAGTGTAACGCGCTCGATGCGGGCGATGGCAACGGTTCGCGTGATGCCACCAGAGGGGAGGCAGATGTACACGTTCTGCGCTGTAATGACGACGAGACGGGGGAGGCTGCTGCCGTCCATGCCAAGCTTCAAGACGTGCTTTTTAAGCACCACGTCCGGTCGGCCAGAGGTGTCATCGGGCACCAGCGGTGACAGTCCTTCGGCGTTTCGAGCACTCATTGCGAAAATAGCAACAACAACAACAGCAACAGAAAAGAAGTTCGAAGCGATGCAAGGTGATTTTTTATGTGTGTTGTGCAAAAAACAGTAGTTCTATCAATGAAGAAAAAATCAATAAAAACAAGTACAGGGCCACAGCTAGTGGCAGTATCGATGTCGATAAATATATGTGTTATTTCTTTTTGTTGGAAAAGTGCTTTGCCGCCTCTTGCGTGTGTCATGGGGAGGAAGGAAAAGTAGGATTTAAGGAACAGAGAGATGGAGAGAGAGAAGCATGCAAGACGAGATGAGCGAATTTAACCATTTGGTTATTCTCGTGATTGTCCAAGTTGCGGTGGTACTGCGCTGCTCCGCTGCTGCTTCTTCTGTACAGCTCTCAGCATTAATGAAATTTTTTTTTTCAAATATTTGAAAGACGAATTATGTGAACACAGGAGTGTTTGTAGAGCGGCAAGCGGCCATCAAAGGCAAAACAGAGGAGGAAGAGAAACAGAACAAAAAAGATGCGATAATAGGCAAGGGCGGCAGGCAACACCGTCACGCACTCAGCGGGCATCACCTACGCGCCATACCTGCACACGTCCGTCTCCGCTCACCGAAACGAAGGTTGAGACGTTTGATGACTGGGCTTCAGGGACCGCCAGCAAGATGTGAATTGGGGCTGACGGCACGTACGGACCACCCTGTCCCGCTGCGCCACCGGAAGACTTGGATCCTAAAGTTTCTGTGCTGGTGTGCGTCATCTTCGTGACCTGCTGTGGTGTCGCTGCTTCTGCTGCTGCTACGGATCTGCTTTCGAAGAAGGCAAAAGCGCGTTTCTGAGCAGACACTGCGTCGTCCCTCGTGTCCCCCGCAGCGGCTCTTGCTGGTGTCTCCTCTGCTCTCCCCTCCGCCACAAGGCTCCACTCGCCCTCTGCGTCGGCGGCAAAGACGTACACCGCACCATCGAAGCCAGCAGCCACAAGCCGGTGCTCGGCGGCAAAGACGCACTGCACGAGTGGCAGCACACGGAGACGTAGGGCAGTGTGGTAAATCCTTTCCGGCTGCGGTGATGCTGCACAAGGAGTGGGTGGAGGCGCCAGCTGCCACACATGCAGAGTGCTGTCGTGGCCCACCGCCGCCAGCTGTTCTCCGCTGGGGCTCCAGGCGAGTCCATGCAGCCAACAGGCTACGCTGCAGCGAAAGAACACATGCCCAAAAGGCTCCAGTGCGAGTCTTCTTGCAGTGCCGCAACACGAAGAGCGAGCTTTCACTTCCTTTTCGCCGTCTGCGGACGCAGAGCTTGGCAGCGCACCGTCGATGCTCTTCGTGTGCGTAGAGAGAACCCGCACCTCGCCGCTCAGCAGCGCCACGGCAAGGCGGCTGTTGTCCGAAGCGTGCGGCGCCAGAGAAACGACAAGAAAGCCGCGGGAGCCGCTCGCTGAGGAAGAGGAGGAGGAGGAGGCGTGTTGGTGTGGACTGGACACTGACGCTGCGCCAGCTTCTCTTGACAGCGTTGGGTCCTGCTGCACTGCGCTGCCGTGCGTGCGCAGCGAGGCGTTTAGCAGGATCCTGCACAGCCACCACTTCTGCCGCCGATCGTATCGACCCACCGCGACGCTACCGCCTGCGGTACCAAGATACACTTTGTTGCCCTCTGCACTCCACGCAACCACTGTGGGGCTTTGCAGCACGTCCGCACTGAGCATCACCAGCTGAGGGACCACGTCAAAGAAAGGACATCCATTGCTCGCTGTCTTTGCTTCCCTGCTCTGTTCCTCGGTGCTACTGGCAGGGCTTTGTGGCGTCCAGACGTAGGCGCAGCGATCAGCACTCGCAGACACCAACGCACCCGTTGTGGGTGACCAGGAGAGCGCGGTGATGGGGGCAGTGTGCACACCCGTCAAGACCTGCACCACTGTCCATTGCGCAAAGGACTCAACTCCCTCCTGTGCAGTGTTTGCATCCGCATGCGCGGTTCGCGTCTGCGCCACACGTATGCTGTGTGCGGGGTCCTCGGCGCCATCGATTGGCAGCGTCGAGCTGCGGCGCACGGCGTAGGCGGCGAGCGTGCCGTCCTTGTTGAAGGTCAGCGCCGCAATTTTGGTTGGTTGTGTTGCACGGGCTTTGCGAACCGCCTCGCTGCACCTTGTCGACGATATGCAGTGTACCGATGCCATAATGTGTTTTCCCTTTCCGCTGCGTATTTCTGTGGTGGAGGGGAAGAAAGGTAAAAAAAAGTGAGGGCAGAGGGCTTCCGAAGCCTCCTCTGTGGCTGTTGGAGGAAGTGCAATCAGAGAAAGGGTGAGTGGAAGTGTGAGACGGAGAGCAGTGAAAGCTAGATGTTGTCCTACACTGAAGCATTCGCAGCCGCCTCTGTAAGCTCAAGCGTGTGCCTGTGTGTTTATGTGTTAGCATGTTCGTGTTTCTCCAGATCAGAAGTGCTTTCGGAAAAAGTGCGTTGGTGTTTCTCTTAGGACGGCCACGTTATGCAGTTCTGCTCGGGCTTTCTGCCAAGACTCTACAGGTCAGCATTTTTGATTTTCAATTAATGAGATAAAATACAAATAGTCGATTGTTAAAAGTGCGTGCTTAGTTGACAGTTACTGCAGGCGACCAAGTGAAGGTAAGATGTGTTGTGGCACCACCACTCTCTCTGTGCTACGAGTTAAGGAGGGACATGAGGTCGTCTGCACTGAGATCTTCTTTCTCCTCCTCCTCCTCTGTCGCTGCTGCCGGAACGTCTTTACCAGCAGCAGCAGCAGCAGCAGCAGACTTCGCAGCGTCTTCGTCGTCGCTGCTGGGGTGATCGGACGAGAGAAGATGGCGGTACATCGCCGCGGCAGCCTCTACGTCCACAGCGGAGAGCCGTGCAGCTTCCACGCCCGCCACGACATGCGGCGATACAGGTGCAGCGGCGTGCTCTGAAGCAGTTTCTGATGAATTCTTCTGCTCCTGCTTTTCTCCTTGCTGCTGCTGCTGTTGCTGGTGATTCACAGAGAGCGTCGGTGGCACCCAGTTCGGGTTTGTACGTGGGTTGTGGTACGAGACGCGACGCAGCGCCGCCCGCAGCCCCGCCGAGCCCCCTCCCCCGCCTGCCTGCTTCAGCGCCACGACGTGCCTGCCACAGCGCTCGTAATCTGCGGAGACGAGCACGATAGAGGCGGAGGGGTGCCGAGCGTACACACTCCCCCTCCCACCATCCTCCACCGATGCGCCGCTCCCGCCTTCCTCTGGCTGACGGGCGAGGTGGAGGGCAGTGGCAGCGGCGCGAGCGAACAGGTCCGTCACGCCCACCCCGTAGCGTCGCGTCTCGCAACTCCACCGCAGCTCCTCCTCCAGTGATAGTAGATGCACCACGTTGCGGTGCGTCGCTAAGAAGCGCTGCAGCCGCAGCCGACGGTGCTCGACCACTGCGTCGCGCTCACTCCCGCCTTCGGTGTGCTGCCACACCGCGTCGTGCAGACCAGCAGCCGTCCCCTTCGCCATGGCGCCGTCAACGCGTCGACCGCCGCCCGATTGCAGCGCGAGCAGCGCAGAATAGGGGATGACGAGCACCGAGTAGTGGGCCAGAAAGGGCATCACATACTCGTCCAAATTGGCCAGCGCATCCGCAGCGAGGACCGCGATGCACAGGCGCTCCCTCTCTGGCACACAAAGGGGCGACTGGGGTGGCATCCCGGTAAAGGCGTTCATGCGCTGCTGTGCTACACGAACTAACGGGGTCAGGTAGGCCTTCATGCGTGGGTCCTGCGAGGGGTCCACACGCAGACGCATCAAGGCCGCTTCTAGCGCACGGACATAGGCCGGGTAGCGCTCCAGCAGCAGCGGCTCTAGGGACACACCTGCCACCGACGTACTGACAGCCACCCCGCCAGCGCTCGTCTCTTTACTATCCGCCCCGCGTCGCCGTCGGTAGGCGAGAGGCGGGCCAGCGCACGCAGCGCCTCCTCGTGCGCGTCGAAGAGCTGCAGCGCTGTTTGCACGCCAGACGGCACAGCTGCAATGGCACGCACCAGATACGAGTACGTGTGGGGAGTGGGTAGGATGTGGTAGCGCTCCGTCATGAGGGACATGACCTCTTCAGCCTCCCGCACGGTGACAGCACTCGCAAGAGCCGCGTGGAAGCTGGCTCGGGTGAGCGGCGCACCAGCCTCCACCAACACCTCCAACGTCTTCTTCGCATCGGCGCCGTAGCCACCACTCGAGTACGACAGCAGCAGGTTCGTGTAGACGCGTGGGGTGAAGCTGGCAACGCCACAGACCGATCGCGCTTCATGGTAGAAGGCAAAGGCCTGCGTTGGCTCCTGCGTAGAGGCGCAGCAGGCGATGAGAGCTGCGTAGGTGTCCGCGGTCGGTGTCAAGGCACCGTCACGCAGGCGGCGGTAGAGGGAGAGGGCAATCGCCATACGCCGCGGCTCCTCCACCGCTCTGCTGGCTGCGTCGATCAAGGCTGTGTAGAGCGGCACACTCACCGGTACGGTGGCTGCAGCCTCGCTCTCCACCATCAGCGCACGCAGTTCGCTAAAGTCCGTCGTGGTGCGGCTGCTGTGTGCGAGGGCGGTGAGGGCCGCGGTGAAGTCTGCGGGTGTGGCGGCGAAGCGTCCGGCTGTCACGTGCTGCACGAAGCGGTGGTAGAGACTGAGGGTGGTGCGGAAGTCGCGGTGGTACTCCGTGGCACACGCCTCCATCGCACAGAGGTGGTCGTGAGCGGTGAGGGAAGGGATGTGGCGTTGAGCCGCTGCGTCGACGAGTGTGAGTGCGTCGTCCATGCTGAAGCTCCCCTCATCCGCCTCGGTCTCTCCGTTTGTGCTTTCTCGCGACTGGGCTCGCTGCAGACGCTCCTGCAGGGCAATGAGCTCGTCGAGAGCACTGAGAGCGTGCAGCGGGGCACCGACCACGGCAGCGAGTTGCAGTACACCACGCAGCAGTGTTGCATGAGTGGCCTCGGGCAGCACCCACGTACTTTGCTGTGCCCTCTCAGCTATTCCTTCCCGGTGATGCTGGTCATCACCTTCCACACCAGGAAGCAACAACAGCGGCTCTTCAGGAGATTCTTCGCTGCCTTCTGCGGGTACGCCGCGCGCGGCGGCCTCCGTCGCGTTCGCCAGCGTCTCCAGCTGCTGCAGCAGCTCCTGCAGTGCGGCGTGGCTCGCAGCATCGCCCACCGTCCCCGCCGCCAAGACAATGTCCTTGGCGTCTGCAATGGTGTCGCTCAGCACCCACCGCACGTCTACAGCGCGTGCCAAGGCGTTGTGGAGGCCAGTAGTATTCTTAGCGCCCGCTGCTAGCCTTTCTCGACTGACGGCAAGGCTGAGAAGGTCCACGAGTACCTGCAGGGAGCTTGGGGCGTAGGCGGCACGCGTCAGCTCACGCAGCGAGGCGTAGTTGCCACTCTGGAGACGTGCACGGTAAGCACGTGTGGAGTAGGGGTGTGCCATTGCTGGCGCAGGCGTGCCTCCCACGTCGCTCTCCTTGTCCGATGGCAGTGACGCTGCTGCGTCGCGCTCCTTGTTGCTACTGTTGGCAGTGGCGGTGGTGGTGGTGTTGTCGCTCGGTGGTGCCCAGCCGCGAAAAGTGTGCGTGGACGCGAAGGACACTGCGGCAGGTGTCGTCGTGGGGCCATGGAGAACAGACCGAGAGGACGGCGGCAAGTATGCGAACAAACGTGCGGACGAGGTCAGCGTCTGATGAAAAGGACGCAGAGATGGCGCGGACGTGCAGCGCAGCATAGAGGTCCCAAGGCGGGAGCGTGCTGTGCAGCGAGCCACATCCATTACGTTTCTTAATGCTTCAAGCGAAGTAGAAGAATAACTAAAAAACAAGGATTGCGGGGCAGCGAAAAAAATTGTGTTCCAGGCTGAAGCGTTTGCCTCAAGCCTTAGTTTCTGTTGTGCTATCCTCCACGCTCTGGCATGGAGCATTCGGTGATAGGTTAAAAGAAAAAAAAAGAAGAGTCGGGCGAGGAGAAGAAAGCAAGAAGGGTGGAAGGTAAACGTAAGAAACAAAAATATCCAGCACAAAGCAGCGCTAATGTGCGCGTTTAAAGAAGCAGAATACTCTTTCTATTGCATTGTAGAAGCACGCGTGACAGCCACGAGTTACCTCACTCTTCTTATGGCGACGAGACCGCGACACAACATGCTTTTCAGTAGCGCAGGGCATAGTGAGAGGGGGAAAAAAAAAAGAACCCGCATTCGGGAAGCAACACGCGTACGCAGTGTTCCTAATTGCCAAAAAAGACACATTTTATTTTTTGTTGTACCTTGCGAATGACGTTATTCACGCAAAAGTAAGCAGCGCTTGAGCGATGTTGCACTTTCTGCAGCTTCAGCACCCATTGTGCGTCCGTGCAGTACCGCAGTTGTGTCACCTGCGCCGCGACCTACCGCACTGACGTTCGTACAGAAAGGAAAGAGTTGATGAAGGCGAAAAAATAAATAAAAAGAATAGTGCACGTCAAGCCCACCTCGTCTTTCAAGGCGGAGGGATACAAGGCAGCACAACTCATATCGTCCTCCCCAACTCTTTCCCCGCCAACTCACACCACCTGCTTCAGCACGGGGAGCAGCACCCGTGTCCAGTTGTCACTCCACGTCGCAGCGTGCTGTCGAGCCTCCTGTGCCTTGCGCCGCATCACCGACAGCGGCGTTGGCGTCAGCACGGCAGCCCACGACCGCCGCCATCGATCAGCGCGGCGGCACCCGTGATGGGAGGCAGCCCCACGAAGCTGGAGAGGAGAGCCTCGAGCTCCACGTCACCTTTGAAAACCCACCCACGCTCGCATTCCACCAGCGAGGGCGGGGCGGCTGCACCGTTGCTGCTGCTACTGCTGCTGCTACTGCCACTTCCGTTGACGTTGTGACGTGGGATGCTGCGTGTCTGTGCGAGCACCCGTGTCGCTCCCCCCATCAGCTCCTCAATTGCAGGGTACTGCAGCGCGACCACCGGCAGCCCCGCCCCCACCATGTCCACCCCCTTCATTGGAAGGTCCCACCCACTCGAGGAAAAGTGAAGGCAGAAGCCCACATCGGCAGCGCCGAGCAGCACGCTGTACTCCTGGAAAGACTGGGCGTAGTAGGTGCTCACCACGACACGGGAGGAGAGCTTCGCCGCGCGCACCGCCGTCTCGAAGCGCTGCCGTGCCGGACCTTTACCGGTGATGAGCACCCACAAATCCATCGGGGCTGGAGTGCCATTGCCGGCAGCGGTGGTGGCCGAAGAGGGCCCGGCGGTGGCGCTGCTGCTGTAGGCCCTTCCTTCGTGGTTAAGGCGGTGATCGAGCCGACGCAGCGCGCGAATCAGCACCGTATAGTCGTCATCCTCGGTCCAGCTGGTGGAGCCGACCAGCACCACACCGCGTCGAGCCGTCGCGGCTCCGCCACCGTAAAGGCCAAACACAGAGGAGGGGGCGGTCGGGGAGCTCGGGGAGCCCTGCGGCGACGACGGGACTTCAGCCGCGGCATCGGCGTACACCCACGCTGGTGGCCCCGCAATGCCCCAGCCCGCCGCCTCTAGCTCCGACATGCTCACCAACGTGTAGGCGCCCACTGCGGCCTCACCAGTTGGGTTGAGGGTGACGGCGGGGGAGGAGGAGGAGGGAGGAGTTGCCTGGTGCCGCCGCAGCAGACGGTCGAGCACCTCGCGGACGCAGCGCCGGCGGGAAACAGGCCGAAAGAAGGACGGTGCCACGTCGTACAGCACCGTTACTGCTCTGGGCGATGCCTCAGGCACGGACGTTGCTGAATGCTTCTTCGCCAAACCGTCTGCAGCCCCCTTGGCCGCAAGACGGGGGTAGAAGCCTTCCAACGCCCGCCGCATCGCGTGACTCACGGTGACGTTCACACACCCCGCACAGAAGTGCACCTCCAGCAATTTGTACAGCTGCACGGCGGTGGTGGGCCGCTGGTTCTGCTCCAAGATGGTGTAGCCAAAGTTGTGCCAGTCCACCGCCACGGCAGGGTAGAAGACCCACGGACGGAGAAGTGCACGGGTGGGTAGGAGACCACCGGCGGCAGAGGCAGCCATCCCCGTCGCCGCTGCAGTGGCTGCGACGGACAACGAAGAAAGCGAGAGAGCGGCGATCTTTCCGTTCGTGCTCGGCGCTGCAGCGTGTGCCTTCGCGCCGCCACCACCACCGCCCTCTGCGGTAAACCGGAGGGACTGCAGCCTGCACTCACGACGCAGGTCTTTCATCGCGTCGGGGTTCATCCACGCCGCCGGCACCACCACGCAGTAGTAGAGCAGCATGTTGTACACGAAGGCTAAGGGGCATACAACGTACTTCACCAGCAACACAAACGGGACGGCGGGCGGCGTCTGCACGAGAATCACATCCGTGACGAGCAGCTGGCCATGCTCGTTGATGCGGGTCGCCGTCACGCGGCCAAGCTGCACAACGAAGAGCAGCGTCAGCGCCGCAACGCGGTAGAGCGTGCAGACGACCCAGTGCAGCGAGCGAAGCGGGAACACCGCCTGCAGCCACTCGGGTGGCGTCGGTGGGCTGGCAAGGTAGCGAGTGGAGATGATGCAGCCATGCCCTGGCTGCACCTCAGGACTGCTGAGGCGCTCTTCCACGTCATAGATGGCCACCTCGGTGCCTCGCGTCGGTCCCTCGCACGTCACAAAGCGCTCCGGCTGCGGCTCGCCACTCGCGAGCAAGTCTTCACTCAGCTGGTTCCCACAGTCGAGGCCGACGAGCAGCACCTCGTCGAAGAGGCCACTGCGGGCCAGGCTCGCGGCGTGGTACTGCATCCGTGGCGAGCGTGCAAAGTCACCGCCGACCATCACGACAGCACGCCGCACGACCGCACGAGTGGCGATGCGCAGCGCGGCGGGTACGGCGACCTGCCGCACCTTCTGGAAGTGCTGCGCGTGTGAATTAGGGGTGGGAGGTGAGCTCTCGCTGCCGTTGCTGCGGTCAAGCCGCCCACTGCGATCGTGATGGCCTGCAACGGGGGTGCTGAGGGGGGAAGGTGACTGTACCACCGATACCGTTCCGCAGACCGGGCTGTGCAGAATTAAACGCTCAATCGCGCGACGTGCGTTGGCGCGGCGACGGCGACCACCGCCGACGCGGACGAGCACCGCGAGGTCGAGAGAGAACCACAGCATCACCGCACACACCAGCGGGAAGCTGATGAGCCACATAAGGTCTTCATACTGGAACATTCTCCGCGTCTTACGCGATGGTGCTCGCTTTGCGTGTTGTCTACTTCGATTTAAGTACCAGATACAATCCGCCCTATATGTATTTGAAAAAAACAACAACGACAAATTATGGGGACAAGGAAGAGAGCAGCTAAGAGGAGGACAAAAAGGGGGTAGCGGTACACGACAAGAACGACACGCTTGACAGACGCACACACAGACACACGCACGCACACAACAATCGTTAAGGGTGAGAGGAAGAAACTATTATATTTCAAAAATAATAAAAAAAGCCGATGCTCGCGCTGCAGTTCAGCTCCGAGGCGGTGAGGAAAAAAATAGAAGTGTATTTTTTAGCAGGAAGATGGAGAGAGAGAGAGAGAGAAACAACGACACAAAGAGGTGCGTGAGGCGAAACGCCAACAGCAAAATAACAACAACAACGAGAAAAAAAAAGAAAAAAAAAAGAACGACGCTAGGCAGTTGAAGGCGTGTAGTGGGCAGGCACAACCGTGCCACACTTGCCACCCCACTTACGACTTGTGTACGCTCACGACGACAAACGCAGACGCACCGACGCCGGTCAGGGATACTTGAGATCTTTCAATCGAATGAAGTTTTTTTTTTGATGAATTTAATGAAGAATGATAAAAAGTTAACGTCTCTTCCTCGTTTTCTTTTTCTCCCTTTCAGTGGAGTGTACGTCAGTCACCAACGCAACTGCACGCAACTCCGGAAAGGTATGTGGTGTAGTGGCGATCGTTACGCGGTTTTTTTTATTTGCTGTGGTCAAGTCCCGTGTTCGCAATCCAAAAAAAAAAAAGATAGAATCACAGGGAAAGTATTACAAGTGTGGGTGCCGCTAGCTTTTGTCGTTGACGTGAGTCTGGTGTTCTTGTACTGCGGCAGCTGAGAGCCGGAAAGAGAACGAGAGAGAGAGAGAGACAGGGAGGAGCAGCCCCGAGTTCTATGCCTACCTGATGGTGGGATGAAAGAGTGAGAGCGACAGAGGCAGAGAGAGAGGTGTTCGCGACCAACAGAAGAAGGTAAAAGACGCGCTCGCTTAAAATGAAGCGGATTCAACGCAACTCGGGCAACACGGGAGCGACTCTACCATGGACGTAGTACAAGAAGGGACGCTGCTTGACGGAGAGAGCGTGTATGTGTATGCGTGTTGAGCTCTGCCACACACACGCACGCTCCTGCCCAGCTGATATAAAGACAAGCAGGGGTGGCAGGCGCTGAAAGAAAAATATACAATGGCAGTAGACGTGCCGCGTTTCTTTTTCTTCATGACAGTCCCCATTCTGCCATCATCTTTCCGTGCTGCTTGTGGGGCAGTGCTCACGTATCGATTATATTTCCCCCGTTTTTCTTATACAACGGCGTTTGCTGCCCAGAGTAGGGATAAAAGGACGACCATTTTTGCCGACGCTCTCGCCAACATCTCCTCTTCTCCTCTGCGTCAACGCCAGCGCACACCGCGGTCACGCGCCATACTTGCAAAGAGAGAGAGAGAGGTGGGTGCACGACAGGTGAGTTGGCTAAAACCGCGAATTCCATCCGGGTATGGGGCAGATGGAAGAAGAAAGAGGTCAAAGAAAGCCATCAACAGAGCACAAAATCGCAAAAACTTGACCGTTACCACAGGAGCAAGCATCTCAAAAGAAAAAAAAAGAAAAGAAAAGAACAAAGGTGGAAAAGGGAACCAGAGTCACCAAGGGAATATAAGAGGTGCAAAAAAAAAAGAAAAGAGAACTAAAGAATGCGTGGCGTGACACACACAGTGACACGCACACGCGCACATACACACACAAAACCACGCTTCATCCCCAACAAGAGGCGATGACTAAAAGATAAAGAAAGGCGCAAAACAAACAAGCAAAATGAGTTAACACACGCACACAAACACAGGCACGTAGTCTACCTTCACACCCTTGGAAATTCACCCTTTTTTAGTTAGAAGATACAAGGCTGTTGGTGATTGAAATTAGGTCGGCACTCGCACCACCGGCAGTGAAGGGGAGTGAGAAGGAGAGGCAGCACAGCAGGAGAGTAGAAAGACAAAACAGAAAAATAAAACATAAGAGCAAAGCAAGGAGTGAAAACTACACAGCGCAAACCGCCGTACTATTTAACGAAAGAGAGAGAGAAACGGAGGGAGTGAAGGGGACTGAGGAGAACGACACAGATGGAGGGGACGCGTATTCATTCGCACTCTCGTCACTGCAGCCTCTCCCTTCACTCTTTTTTTCCCACCCCTCGCTTAGCAGCTGCACGACGAGGCGCTGGGGGCGCTGGTGGGCGGAGCGCGGTCAAGCGAGACCGTCTGCGGCATCGGCGCCGCCTCCGTCACCATCGCCTTCTTGGACAGCGCGAGCTGCGCTACCGCGATGAAGGCCTCGTCCACCCCGGCGTTTTCCTTCGCAGAAGACTCGAAGTACTTCATCTCACCCGTGGCGCCTTCATCGGAGCCGAGGCCGGCGTTGTTGTTGCTCGCCGCCTCGGCATTCTGCCGCGCACACCACGCCTGCACCGTCTTACTCGACACCTGCCGGCGCTCCTCGAGGTCCGTCTTGTTGCCCACGAGAACGCTGTCACGACGTCCGGCCTGGATGCTGAACTCGGAGAGCCACGAGCCGACATGGGCAAAGGACTCCTGCTGGGTGACGTCGAAGACGAGGATGCAGGCGTCGGCGCCGCGGTAGAAGGCGGAGCCGAGGGACTGGAAGCGCTCCTGCCCCGCCGTGTCCCAAATCTGCAGCGTCACCACGCGGCCGTTAATCTCGACATCCTTTGTGAGGAAGTCGGCGCCGATGGTGGCCTTGTAGCGGCTGTCAAACTTGTGGTTCACGTACTGGTGCATGAGGGAGGTCTTGCCGACCCCGCTATCGCCGAGGATGATGATCTTCAGCAGCTGGCGCTTTCCGGAAGACATGGCTGCAGCACAAGAGCAAAAAAAAAAAACACAAGTATGTAAGAAAGAAAGAGAGAGAAGACTTTACGACCTGTTTTAAGCAGAAAGCAGAAAAAAAAAGGGTGGAATAGGTCGGTGGTCACACGTCTGGGAGCCGAACAGCGCAGGGAAGTGCGGAGAAAAAGGAGAGAAAAAAAAACAAAAAAGTGAGGAGTTGAGGCTGACGGAGGCGATACTGCTCCGATAAAGAAAGAGAAATACGTGAGAGTGTGGGAGTGAGAGCGGGAGGTGTGTGTGGCAGGCACAGAAACACAACAGAGAGGAAGAGAGAAAGAAGAGTGAAGGGTTACAGCACCATATCAGCTTTCATATAAGAGAGAGAGAAAAATAGAAGTGCTTTTCCACACGATATCTTGCATTTTTTAAAAGCAATAAAACTCACAGAAGCACTGTTGCAGCGCGGTTCACTCAGCTGACGAGCACGTACCTCGACTTACATTGAGGGGAAAAAAGTAAAGTAGAAGGTGCAAAGTCATAAGTCAAAAATAGATTTTTTTTTGCGTGTGTTTGTGTGAGAAGGGGCTTAGGTAAAAAGCTTTTAATGAATTGAGCAGCATCAGGTGCATGTGTGTCAGCGTTCTGCGTTCTCATGTGTGACCGAGTTGCGCACGCCTCAGCCGGAGAGCACGTCGATCCGCTCCATGATGATCGGCGAGAGCGGCTTATCCTCGCCATCACGCGCAGCCATGCTCATCGCCCGCACCACGTCCAAGCCATCCACCGCGTAGCCAAAGACGGTGTGGTGCCCATTCAACCACGGCATCGCCTCTCCGCCGGGCACCGTAAAGAAAAACTGCGAGCCGTTCGTGTTGGGCCCCGCGTTTGCCATGCAAAGCCAACAGCACTTCGGGTCTGCGGTGTGGCTGAAGAAGGGGAAGAGATGGAGGGCTTCATCCTGGAATGGCGCACCGCTGTCGAAGGCACTCTCGCCACCGGTGCCGTCACCACGTGGGCACCCGCCTTGTACAATGACACGCG
Organism: Crithidia fasciculata; assembly: GCA_000331325.2. NCBI lineage: Eukaryota > Euglenozoa > Kinetoplastea > Trypanosomatida > Trypanosomatidae > Crithidia > Crithidia fasciculata. The sequence continues at coordinate 391,456 of CM003421.1, read as the reverse complement.
GGATGACGCGATGGAAGGTGAGGCGATCGTAATAGTGCCGCCGGCTTAAGCGCAAAAAGTTTTCCGACGCGAGCGGAGCGATGTGGGGGAGAAGGTGCACGCGAACGGTGCCGTAGCCGCGCACGTGTACGAGGGCCGTCGGCGGCGATGATCGCGCAGTGTGCGCAGAGCTCCCCAGTTCGGGGATGACGTCCTTGAGGAGATGAAGGATGAAGGCTTCCGGTGATGAGGGAGGAGGAGGGACACGCGCTGCACTGCCCTTCGTTGTGGATGTCGCTGTGGACGCACTTTCCTCACCATCTTCGTGCTGCTTTGTCTCTGAGTCCGCTGCATCCATGGCGGTGAGCGACGGGGCAGCGCCTCCACCGACAGTAGTTGCTGGGGAGGCCGTTCCGCCGGCTTCGTCGGAGGGTGGGGCGACGGTGGTCATCAGAAGAGCTCCACAGGCGAAGTCCCGCTCGTGGTGCAGCTCCACACATACATTTTCCCACTGCTGCTGCTGCTGCTGCTGCGCATCCGTTAATGCTTCCGGTGCGCCTTCAGTCGATGAAGCAGCTCCGCTGAGAATAAGGCGCTGCAGTGCCAAGCCGCTGTAGGGCAGTGCGCTCCCGTAGACGAGCAGTGCCGCAGCATCGGCGTCGAAGCTGGTGGTCAGGATAAGGCCACCCTCCACCGCATCTGGTGCGAGAAAGAGCTGCTTGCGACTCTCCGCACCGAGAGCAGCACCGAGGGGAGACGCCGCGATTAAGTTCTTCAAGTCCTGCGATGGCGCGACGGCGCGGCGCAGCAGCAGCAGCGGTGCACGACAATGGAAAGGATGGCCTCCGCTTCTTTCATGAACACCGTTATCACTCCCAGATGCAGCGAGGCGTTCCAAGGCATCAACCGACGAGGAAAGCTTAAGGCGCAGTGATGGTGCATGCGTAGAACGTAAAGGCACACCACCACCACCGCAGCTACCACGACAAGCGCGACGCAGCAGCGGCTCCCACTCGCCTGGACTGTGTGGTAGCCGCCGGACGCTGATCGAGGTCCCGTCCGCACCCGCCGCCTCGTACACGCTGATGCGCCGCCCCATAGCAGCAGTGGCGTTGGGCGAGTTCACCCCTTCCTCACGCACCGTCGTTGATGCCGCAGCATCGCCTGCAAGAAGATGTGCACAGGAGACTTCAGGAACAAGAATGTACCAGCGAGGTGTCGCGGTAGGCGCCGAGGCTGCTGCTGCTGCTGCACCCTCCACCACGACCATCTGTGTGGCAAGACAGCGACTGCGCAGCCGCACCACCTCCGCCCAGTCGGACGGCTTCACTGAAATATCTTCTTCCGTCGTTGTCGTCACGTCGGCGTCGGCGAGTCTTTCGGTGTGGCGGCCAACACACGCACCCGACGCAAACTCCAGCACATGCAAGCACGACTCGGCTGTCAACGTGAAGACGCGCTGCGTTGACGGGATGCGTGACTGCCGCGCTTGCCCCTCTTTCCCGGTTGATGGTGCCAGCGATGCACCTGCGCTGCGTGTGAGGCGCACGCTCCACACCACCACGTAAAGCCCATCAGGGGTGAAGTCCACCGCACACGGAATCACCTGCACATCCGCAGAATCAGCACTGCTCGAGGCCAGTTGCAGTGCCTGTTGTGCATCACGCAGGAGACAGAAGAAACCGGTGCGTTGCCGGCGGTCAAAGCGAACCCACTGCCGCCACAGTCGCCCCTCGCGCGACGTCGCCGGCACCGCCGCCAAGCCGGCTATCACCCTCAGCGTCAACCCACTCGACGTCGCCGCCGCTGCCCCTGCACTCTCAGCAGCACTTGCCGTGTCCGCCTCTATCGTGCAGTAGTCCAGAACACCGCTGCTGTCAAGAAGGACGCACGGCGCCGTGCCGGTGCGCTCAAGACTCATGGCGCGCTGTGTACAGTACACAATTGGGTTGGCGACACTAAGTCGAGTAGGAGCGTAGAGGGTACCAGCTGCGTCAGCGGGTGCCGTAGCACCCGAGAAGCGTTTGTGTGATGGGGCAGAAGGGGAAGGGAAGCAAGGACAGAGCACCACACCACTGCCTCCCGTCATGCCACTGCTGGTCGAGGTCCCTGTAGCGGCCGCTGGCAGAGAGACGAAGAAGGCGATGTGCGGCTGGTACTGATGCGTCAGAAACGTCGGGCGGCGGGTGTACGCCAAGGCAAGCGGTGACGGCGCACGGTGCTGGTTCGAGGTGCGTTGCGCTGCCTTCACGCCCACCACGTCTAAGGTGGCAACAGGCTGCAAGGGCACCTGGAACGAAAACGCGTGTCGCTCCTCTACTGTGAAGGTGACGGGGTTAATTTGGCGGAGGTGCACTCGCACGGTGCGAAGCTCCGCCGGCACTTCCCGCGGCTCTATAACATCTTCCTCGACGCACACAAAGACGAGTAGCTGCAGCGCAGTGTAGGCGTGGGCCCAGTAGGTGCGATTGCACGGTGCAGCAGAAGCAGTATTATCGTTCCTGCGAGGTGCCCCAAAAACTTTGTCGAGTTCGGTCACAAAGAAGACACTGCGTGGCAGCTTGCGCCACACCCGCACCACACCCGCCGCATCAACAGTCGCGATCAACGCACCGAGAGCGTCGTGGTGTACGCAGACGTCGTGCACGGCTCGGGCAACAGGCGCCACAGCATGCCCATCACCCGACTTTGCCTTCGCAGCAAGTGCATCGTAGGTCTCCTGCAAGGAGGTGTGTTGGAAGCTGCGCTCGTACAGAGCTGCGCACGAGAGCTGCTGGCGTTTGTAAATCTCCCACGCATCGTCCTTGGTCGCCGCCTGAGTATCTACACGTGCGCGGCTCGCTGGGTCCACAGCTGACTCAGCTGCAGTGGCAGACAGAGGGGCTTCGCGGATGACTTCCGCGGTAGTAGTTGCCTCCTTCTTCGTGAGATGTTGAGGGAGTGGAGGGTGGCTGTGGTTCTCACCGCTGTCGTCTTTGTGGTTGTCTTCTCGCTCGCGCTTTAGTGACGCCGCATGAGAGCTGTCTAGTGCCACTGAAGCTGTCTGCGCCTGTCGCTGCATACCGGGCAGCAGCGGTCCGAAATCTTCATCGTCATCGCTGCTGCTGTGGCGTGAAGCCATGCTGCTACTGATGCGTCGCAAGAGAGTATCGATTGCGTGTGCGTGTGTCTGTGTGATAGCTAAAAAAGAGTTATTACGGGAAAGACAGGTTAGTAGATAAGATGCGAGAAAGATTAATTGTTAATGTAAGATGTCTACGTATTGTATTCTATGACTATGTGACGCGGTGGCGGGCGACTTTGCGTGTTCGTCGTTTTTTGACCGAGAAGAGAGGAAGAGTGAGAGAGAGAGAGAGCGTGGATGAGCGAGAAATCGAGTGAGTAGAAAAGCAAAGTAAGCCGCTTTGCAGTAGGACGTTATTGACTGCACGAAATAAAGAGTGGCGGCGTAACACGCCACCCTGTTATCGTTGCTGCGGTGCGTCTTGCTCGAAGAGGCGCGCCGTCCAGATCAGCATCACGACTTTACGCAGCAGCAGCCTTTTTAATGCGACTCTTACTCTCAACACACACTCAGATAGACACGCTGGTGAGAAGTGCACGAAAGCTGAACAGCGGCTCTTCGCCACCGCCGTGGCTCTTGATTTGAGCATCGACCGCTTGAGGTTGAAGATACGGTGAAGAAGAAGGGAAAAACTAAGAAAAAACAAAAAAAAAACATTCTCCCACACCGCAACACGCCGTCTGCGTGCACTCTAACTGTGGAAAAATAGGAGGAAAAACAACAACGACGAGCAAGTCTATTGCAACACTAGCAAGGGGAAAAAATAACAAAAGAGGGGAAAACGTGAGTCATGGAGGAGATCACTGACAGCAGAAACGCACCATCCACCACTACCAACCAAACAACTAAGTCTCCTGTCTGAGAAGGAAGAAAAGCATCAATATCTTCCACCCAACTCACTGCAGCTGCGATACCGCGACCGGCTGCACAAACCACGTCGTGTAGTGCGCTAGCTTCTTCAGCTTCATCTTCTCCAAGCTTGGTGCCAACCGCCGCAAGACAAGTCGATCGAGGCAACTCCGCGGGGTCCAGTTTGGCGCCTCCTGCAGCACCTGCAACTTCTTCACCGCCGTCCCAGAGAGCAGCTCGTTCACACTAAAAACAAGCTCGACTGTCGGCACGTCATCCCCGCTGCTGTTCGTCGCGCCATTGCGTACATGCAGCTCCGTTCCGCTGCTGCTACTCACGTCTTGAATACGTGCCGCCTTCTCCGCCGCCTTGCGTGCACGCTCCTCTCGCTTGCGGGAACGGTTTGTCGACGAGGCTGTCGATGCCCTGCGTGCTGCGGCGGCCGCCGACGACCGCGTCCGCTTCTTAGATGAACCAGACTTGACACTACTGACGGTGCTGCCGAAGCGGTTGTCATCGTCGTCTTCGCTGTCCTCGCTGGGTGACACCTCTGCGTCCTCACCGAAGGCAATACCCGGCGGTGGCTGCTCGAAGACTAACTCGAGCCGCGCGCAGGAAGCATGGGCAGGCGGTACAACAGCGCCGGGCATCAACGCCTCCACATCTGTTAAGCCCGCGGCATCGTCTGGCGCAATTGTGCACATGTCCTCCGTCACCTCCCCGATGTCCCACACACACTTGCGGGGCTGGTGCAGGAGCTGCGTGAGTGTGCCGACCCCACCGGTGCTGCTGCTGCTGCGCTGAATGCGGCAGTGTTTGCTGGGGAGACGCACAACGACGCGCGCGCCAAAAACAGGCCGGACAAATTCTACCTCCATCGTAAGGCGTTGGCAGTACGCCGTTTCCCCATCGGACTCGAGAAAGCAGCTGCGGACGTACACGCTGCCGAGGCCACTGCCCGCCGTCGTCAGCGGGGACTGCGGTGCGGACGACAGGGACGGCGCAAAGGCAGGTGCACTCACCGCCTTCTCGAAGCTCGCGTCCTTGGCGCTGCTGCTGCCGCCGCCGCCTCCTGCTCCGTCTTCCCCGGTTGTGCAGGTGTACCGACACAGCAAGCCTTCACTCATGCAGGCCGGCGTGAACGCAAGCAAACCGCTCGTCTCCGTCTCAGAGGCATCCACGATGGGGTCCACAGCCGTGATGAACACAGCCGGGCCGTGCTTGCGGCTCCCGCTGACACTGGCGTTGCTCACTGAGTCGTCGTCGCGGAAGGGGATGTAGTTGTTCGAGGCCTGCAACGACATCACACGGTGCCGCGTGCTGCGTGGACTGGCTGTCGCAGACGACGATTTCCCACTACTCGGCAGCGCAGCCCGCACGTGACCGGACAGCTTCAATAGGAAGCGGTAGCTGTTCATGAGGCACGTCTCAACCTCTACCTTGCCTTCAACAGTGAGGGCGAGGGCGGAGTCGCGCTGCGGACGTCGCGGCCGCGCAGCCACCTCAGGCAGGTGCACCACCTCCGTGATGTATATTGTAATGTCATTCTTTTGGTACAGCTGCAGGCCGCGGTAGGCGAGGAGGCAGGCCGCCACGACGCCGGTGGCCTTCGCCACGAGGGAAAGGGAACGCTGCATTAAGCGAGAGAGAGAGAGAGAAAAAAAAAGATATCAGCCAGCTACTATGTCTCTTTGTGTTGGTAACTCTAATTTACTCTCTCCCTTGCGACCCAACTTGAAGAAAAAAAAAGTTACGTAAGAGTTAAGTGGAGTTAGGCACGAACGAGTGTAGTAAAAGAGGTAGGAGGTGAAGATCCGCGCGCACGATCGAACAGGAAGTCAGTAGTCAACGTCAAAAACACACTTACACACACGCAGGTATGCGCTCGGCCACTGCTGTGGATGCTCTCCTACAAGGCCGGGGGATAAGGGGGCTGCAGCGGCACGGTTCTTGTACTGCGGCCCCGTCAGTCAAAGGGGCAAAAAACTAAGGTGCAGCAAGAAACAAGCAGAGGGTAAGCGGAGAAAGCACCACTTCTTAAAAATAAAGCAAACACAGGAGGAGAGAGAGAGAGAGAGAGAGAGAGAGAGAGCACCGTGATGGTAGATTGAGAGAGGGCAGGGAATCAATACACGGCGACTAGAACAGCACGAGCGACAGGCTAGCACCTTAACGCGCGCTATCGTGCGAGCTATGAGAGAGAATTGCCGTGTCATCAAAGGCAAGGCTTCAACGAGGGCAAATATGCACCTACGAGCATCTCTCTTGAGCTACTTCTAAGATTTTTGTTGAACGTTTTTTTGGTGGTGTGGCAGCGTCGAAGGAGCACCGCGGACACACGCAGGGAGGAGTAGAGGGCAGCTGACAGCAAACAACAAACACCGTTGACCTTAAAGATAGTGAGGGAAAAAAAAAAGAAAGACGAGCGTTGATTGGTGTTGCATGCGTAGGAGTAAAAAAAAAACAAAATCTATCGCCGACACCAACTCGTCTAAGACACACAGCAAGAGCAGCACAACAACACACATCGCACACCATCACCATCTACAAAGATGCTGCGGTCGCTGCAACTCCAACACCACCACCAACACCAGCACCACTAGCATCACCGCTGCTCGCACCACCCTCGCTTCGCAGGACGTGTGTTGTGTGCACGCCACTGCCACGGCCCGACTGCGCCTCGTCGTCATTCGAAGCACCCGAGAGCCGACGCGTGCCTTTTAAGAGCGCCGACGTCACGCCGTGCAACCCGCGCCGCAGTCGCGACTCGATACTTAAACCACCGTCGTTGCTGGAGGCGGAAGGGGTGGCCGTGGAGCCGGGGACCATCGCTGGCAGCATCGCGGGAACGGTGCCAGCAGCAGAAGCCGTCGAAGAGGTGAGGGCGGGAGCGAGGGACATTTGAAAACGCCGACGAGAACGCTGCGACGTGGCACTGCTACTGTTGCTGTTGCCGTTGCCGCTACTCGTTGCCGCCTCGCCGCCTTGAAGGGCGTCTTCGCGAAGAAATGAGAATCCACCGAAGTGGTCCGGGTTGCCGTCTAGCATAAAGTACGGAAAGGCAGGCAGCTGCTCCTGTGCAAGAGCCCACGTCAACGCCAGCACCTGCCCCAATACCAGGAAGGGCACCCCGCTCACACTGCTCGTGCACGACGCCGCAGACGTGTGCTGCAGGTCATCGCTCCGCACAGAGTGAAGGCGAGCGAGGATAAGCTGACCAACCGCCTCGGCAGCCTCCTTCGTTGCACTCGCCGAGCTCACCGCGTAGTAGCGCGCACTCTGCTGCTGCTGCTGCTGTGCCGCTGCTTCCGCTGTAGTTGGTGGTCTCGTGGTGCTGCCGGCGGCGTTGCAATCGTTGATCAGCAGACGCACAGCCTGCTGCCTCTGCTCGTGCTGCGCGACGCCTCTGCTCTCGCGGCGCAGTACGCGGTTAATCGTCTCGTTGCACTCTGCTGGCAGCCCGGAAAGGTAAAGCGGTAGCCCCCACGGCGCGTAACCCCCAGAAGAATCAGACGCTGCGCCTGCTGTTGCTGCCTCTGCTGCTACCTTCTTTTCTGGCCACTCCGCTCGTACACCAGTAGCAACATCCAGCGAGCTCACCGGCACCCGCAGCAGGGGAAAGACGTCCGCGCAAAATGGGTGTGTGCAGAGAACGTAGCCGCTGCTTGCCAGGTAGACATCCGCCGCCGTCACGGCCTTCGCATCCGGCGCGTAGGCGTGCCGCAGAGCGTCCACCACGGCGGTGGAGGCGAGAAGAGGCGAGAGGACGGAGAGCGCCTGCCCTACACGACGCCGCACAACGCGCTCCATAGTCCAGGACTCGTAGCGGTGCAGGTGTGCCGCGACCGCACGCAACAACGCCTGCCGGTCGGACGAAGCTGTTGTTGTTGCTGCTGTTGATGAGGCCTGTGTGGCATGATGCACCAGCAGTGCGAGGATAGGGGTGCGAATGTGGCGCGTGATGTGCTGCAACTCGTCGATCCACCCGCACCGCTGCACCAACACTGTCTGCGAAGAGGAGAAGGCGGCGTCAGAAGAGGCGGGGAGATCGGAAGGCACGCCCATCCAGTGCGGGTAGGCAGCAAGGAAGGTGTCCGCCATGAGCACGAAGGCTGCCTCGGGAGTGGTGACAGTCGCTGCGGTGGTGGAAGCTGCGGATGCTGCGCTCGATGGTGCGGCAGCACTGGTGGGGTACGTGATTGACGCTTCAAAGGGGAAGCAGGCGTCTGCCAGGGTGTAGGGGAGATACGGACTGGTCGGCGACGTGGCTGCTGCTGCTGCTGCTGCTGCTGCGGTATCTGCCTTTGCTGTCTGGGCAGCGGAGGAGGTGCTTAGTGCCTTAGAGAGGGGCTCCACAACATACTCGCAGGGGATTCGGTAAGCTCGGCAGAGCCACAGCAGGGCCAGCGCCGCGGGGTCACCCTGAAGCGCACGAACACAAAACAGTGGCGTCGGTGCTGGTCCTGATGACGAGGGAGTAGTAGCGTTTGTTGTTGTGCCGTGGCCCACGAGACACTTGTGCACACCACCACTACCACTGCCGCTGCGCGCACGCTGAGCCAGGCCGTGTGCTGTGCTGAGCGCAGCCTCGACCGGGGTAAGAAGGGCGGGGTGGGGGTACTTCTTGATGACGCCGAGAAACTCAGCGCAGAAGCACTCGGCGGCGACGTCGGCCGACATGCAGCCACGCAGGGCGACCCACGCGTTGTTGCGTGCACGGCCTGCGATGTCAAACCACCGCGGCGGCGGCGTAGCGCAGAGGGCGGCGGAGAAGATGGCCCAGCGGCGCTACTGCCACCAGCATTCCCTCTCGTTGCCATTTCCCGTTTCTGTGGGTCGTCAGCTGTCGTACCACTGCTCGCACTCGCCGTCACTGCAGGCGAGGAGGAGGAGGAGGAGGAGGAGGTGTCGTTGCCGCTGTGGTCTGGGGCATCACCGTACAGGGCTTGCAGCCGGAGAGATTCCAGCCGCCGCCGCTCGTCGAGCTGCATTTTGCTCCAGACGTGCTTGCGGAAGCGGACGGCGTGCATCAGGTCCGCGAAGGTGGCGACGAGGAAATCGCCGGCCATCGGGAGAGGTTGGGGTGCGGTGGACATGGTCGGCCGCTGCCTGCGTGCACGCAGTAGATTCTTCTTGTCTTCTCCCGCAAAAGGTACACGTTACCAGCAAGCAAATGACAGCGCAGGGCGGCAGAGTTCAAAAAATAAAAAGGAGTATTTTTGAATACGTTGCACGGCGATCTATTGGGGAAAGGAAGAGTTCACGAGGACGACAGCAGCCACGGTTCCAGAGTGTCTGTGCCCTTACAAAAGGGGGGGATGAGAGGTGCAGAGGATCAATCAGAGCGTTTGCAAACTGAAGAAACCGGCGAGTGACGCACGAGCTTAACGGTAGAGGACAAAGAAAAAATAAAAAGTTGCTTTGGCATAGTCCGCCAGAGTGAATGGTGAGAGACACAAGCGATGATAAGAAGGAGGGCAAGAACGCAAGTGAGCAAAGTTGTGAGAAGTAAGAGGGGACTGCGCTGAACAGGGGAGAGCAGTTTGTGCGGTGGCAGCAACGGTGTACAAAACAGACCTCTCCTCCAATGCGGAGAGAGGTCTGAATAACCTCTTCTTCTTCACCAAGATTTTAAACAGCTCACCTGCCACGTCAAGGATGCATGAAAGCTGCAAGAAGAACGTCAAGCTCGTCCAGGGAAGCGGCGCTGTGTTGTAGGAAACACCACAATTGACTCCTTATCTTCTTCTGTTGTGGTACGCCCGCTCACAGAGGTGTGGGTCAACGAATACGCAAAGGGAAGCAAAAAAAAACCAAAAGCAAACGTTCAAGAAAGCAAAAAAAAATAAAAAAATTTTACGATGGAGGAAAGCTACAGCAGCTCAGGCAGCCGCATTGGTACATCCAACAGTAAGGACAGAGAGTAGGACGTTGGCGTCCTATACTTCTATTTCTCATTCCTTCCTCTTCAGCAAGCGGCAAAGATGCAAAAAAGACAACAGCATCATCTCAACGAAAAAGAAAAATATGCGAGTCGGGTGTGTGTTATAGAGCTTAAAAACCCTCCTACAAATGGGGGATAAAGAGTTTTCTTTTGTGGGTGCTGGAAGAGGAAGAGAAGGAGCGGGAGAGAGGGGAGCGTCGTGCACGCGGAAAAGGAGAAGATGAAGAAAGCAAATTGAAAAAAAAAAAAACAGAGCGGATGTGGGACCCATCAGTGTATAAAACGAGTGGTGCGGAAAACAAACAAAAAAAAAACTCGAAGGAGGAAGGGTCAGTGATAACAAGTTGAGGAGAACAAGAAGAGCAACTGAGAGGAAAAATAGAAAAGAATGCGGACCATAAGAGAGAAGCACCAAACAACATTCACTCACAAGCTCACGCGTCAACGTTGCCGCCGAGCAGATAGAGTCCACCGTCCTCCGATCCGAAGCAGATGTAAAATCCACCGTTGACGTCCATCCACGTCGCCACTGCATTCACCACGTCGAGGCGCAGCTGGTTCTGGTGGTGCACCGGTGGGAACTTCTTCGTGGTCGGCCCACCAGCGGCGCGTTGCTGCGCGCGGAGAAGACGGGCATCGGGTGGAAGGGAGCCGTCCAACATCGCCTGTGACCGCATCCGCGACAGGAGCGATGGCGACGTAGGCTGCTGTGTGGTGTCGCTGCGTGTCCTCGGCCCAATGGAGATGCTTCTCTGCGCGTCAAGCACCTCGAGTTCCCCGATGAGCTCTTCGCGCCGCTGCAGGACGTGGGCAAAGGGGACGCGGTTGACAGTGCCGCTGCCGCTGCTGGTGTTGCCGGCGGCGCTTGTGGTCTTTTTCTCTTCCCGTTGTGCGGCATCTCTTTCAGAGCCCGCTGCGGTTGTCGCTGTCAGGAGAAGGGGACTGCTGACCGAGAGGCGTCGCGGTGCGCACCACACCCACGACTGCGCCGGCGCCGCCATCATACCTAGCGCACCGCCGACACCAGTACTGGCGGCTGTCTGCCGTGCCCACTGCACCAGCGCGGCCACGGCGGAGAGCGGCACCGCAGCATCCACCGCTGTCGCGGACGTGGTGAAGAGGGCCACGTAGGCCTGCCAGAGCAGGTCGACCGGGTAGTGCCGCAGCACCCGCTCCAGCAGGCGTTGACGCTGACGGCGCCACTGCGCGCGTCGCGACGCAACGAGTGAGGTGCGCCGTCCACCACCGTTGTGGCCCTGCACAACCGCCGAAGCATCGGCGTGTGTCGTTGACGCTCCGAGGAGGGCGTGGTAGAAGGAGGAGAGGGTCGACGTGGGGGAGGAGGCTGCCGCCGCCGCCGCGCCGTTGTGCGTGTCTGCTGGTCGTCCATTCTGTTTCCCATCACCACTACCACCATTCCGTGTGTGTTGTTGCCGCTGCTGTGGCGTATGAGTGGCCGACCCAAACTCACCACTCTCGCCTTCCTCACCAGATGTTCCACTGCCGCCGTCGCTGCTGCCATCGCTGTCGCTGCTGCTGCTACTGCTGCGGCGCTCGCCGACATTGCCTGCTGCGGCGGAGGCGCGAGGGGTGCCGGTGCGGTGGTGATAGGCCGCAAGGGTCTCCCGCAATCCCAAGGCCATGTCTGGGCTGCCGGGTGTCGTCTCTTCCTCCACCAGAAGGGGAGGCAGTCGGTGTTGGCCATCCCCGCTGTTCAGTGCCTCTCTCAGAGCTTTCTGAGCTGCTGCTGCGGCTTCCCCGCGCTCCTCCATCGCACTCTCAGAGCTCACCACCACCACCACTGTTGCTGGGCCGCCGGCTGCACCTCGCGTTGTCAGCTCCTCGGCACTGGAGGAGGAGGAGGAGGTGGTGGTGGAGTGGTCGGTGATGCCGTCGAAGCCCGTGCCGCGGCCCCACGTGGCAACAGAGGCCAAGACGTCGGCTGGCGTGCGAATAGAGGAGGGCAGCAGAGAGGAGGAGGAGGTGTTAAGAGAGGGCTTCTGTTGCGCCTGCGGTGGCGAGGCTGCGACCGCGCTGGGCTGCCTCGCACCGCTCACATTGTGTGGTAGCGAGGGACTCGCAGTAGACACCGGTATGGCGCCAGCCGTTGCTGCAGCAGCGATAGACGTCGCTGCTGTCACCGCGTGTGTTGCCTCGTACGCGGCGGCAGCAGACAGCCCACAGCAGTGCTCCACCTCCCGCGTGCAGGCGATGCGGCGGCCACTCATCGCGTCGTACACGTAAATCGTATTCCCCAGCCCACCGATCGTCACTGCGATGATTTCCTTCGGCTCCGCAACAGCGTCCTCCTCCGCCTCCTTCTCTACCTCGGCCTCCCTGTACCTGCTCTCGCTTTCCTTCCCACCTGTGGCAGCTGCTGTCACGACAGGAACAATCGTAACGGCGCACTGCAGCCGGTAGAGAGGCGCCTTCGCCCCCATGTTGTGCTGCTCCGAGGTGACCATGTTCACGCCGCGCAGGCCAGACGGGTCCACCGGGCACACGGGAATGACGCGCAGCACCGCGCCTGCGTAGAGGTCAAAGACAACGCAGGCGTAAAAGCCTTTGATGTCGCGCAGTGGCTCTCGCGCGTTCACGAGCTTGCGGTACGGCCCCGCCGTCGCCATCACACACAGGTAGCGACCGTTGCGAGCGGTGGCGGCGAGGCCGCGCTGCGCTGCCGGTGGCCCGCGGCGCCACACATCGCGTGGACGCTGGTAGCCGCGGTGGAGGAGCAGCTGTGCGGCTGAGAAACGTCCCGGTGCTTCGGTTTCGGTAGTGGGCGACGTCCTCGCGGGCGAAGCAAGATCTGCATGGAAGGTGGTGGACAACACCTTCGACTCCCACAGTGCCCACGCGTGGGGCGACGTGCGGTCGAGGTGGCGGAGAGAGCCGAGGCAGCCGCGCCACAGCAGCAGACGCGCCAACGCTGTGGTGGGCCACAGGAGTGACGGTGTAGGCGGACGCAACGGCTGCTGCTGCTGCTGCTGCTGCTCGGTCCGTGCCGTGGCCTGCCTTCCCTCGTCCTCTTCTTCTTCCCCTTCCTCACACGCACACAACCGCCGCCCCGCCGTCCACTTCGGCTCCCCCGAGAGCGCAAAAGACAAGAGATGGTGCGTGAACCCACCGGGGCCCATTTCCTCGTTGCGCTGGCGATCCGCCAAGTCGCTGGCGGCGCAAAGGGCCTGGGCGACGCTCTTGTACACGAGACACGAGCCACTGGGGTAGTAGGCACGGCGCAGCGTTCCACGGGCGGGAGTGGGGTGCGCAGCCGACTCCTTCACCGCGACCGGTGCGTCGCGGGCGGCGGCCGCCATCGCCGTCGTTGAGGCTGCGTCGTTGACTGCGAAGGCGGCGTGGGAGAGTTGCGGCGGCGGCCGCACGCCGTCGTCCTCGCGGTGGGCGCTGGTGGTGTAGTCGTACTCCCACCCCTCTTCCACGTCTTCTTCTTCGCTTTCTGCGTTGTCGGCGTCACTCGGGTCATCACTGACGGCGTGCGGGAACGCGCCTCCTCCCCTCGCTCCCACCGCCCCGTCTTCTTCCTCGCTCGCGTGCTCAAGTCTACTCACTCGACGCTGGCCCACTCCATCACCACCAGGCGCACTCAGAGCCGCGGTATCGCAACCAACACCAGCAGCAGCAGCAGCAGCGGCGTCGGCATCGTCGTCGCATTCGTAGTGCAGCTGCCCCTCATCGGCGGCGGACGGGGCACTGCTGCGACGCAGCAGGTGGCGGATGAGACGGCGGCCGAGCTGCGCGTCCCACGGCGTGTGGGCGGTCCATCGGTGCGGCAACAGCCACCGCAGACTGCGCGGCAGGCAGCGCACACCGCTACCGCTCGCGTCGTTGCCGCGCTCCGCTCCGCTGTCCGCCTCGGACGCCTCCCCGCTGTACACACCAGTCTCGCCTCGCGCCTGATCGCGTTGCGCAAAGTTCTTGTTGCTGCTGCTGCTGCTGCTATGAAGGAGGGGCATGCGTCGACGCTGCTTCTCTGCCGGGTCAATCATGCGCTGAAAGACCGGTGTGACGGGCCCGGTGTAGTGCACTGCGTGTCGCGTCATGCGTACTTCATCGCCGCCGCCGTGCGCGCCGTCTAACGAGCGACGCCGCGCGGGCCGCTGTGGCACTTGCTGCCGCTCTGTTCCGCTGCCCTGTCCAGATACACCGGCACCGCTGCCGCCATCTCCGCCTGTTGCGTAGGGCCGCGTCGAGGCGCCCGTGCGGTAGCAGCAGGGATGGCCATCCTCGGTGACGGACAGCATTAGCGGATGCGCATCGTACTCGCACACATCGCGTGCATTTGCCCAGATGGAAGGGCTGCTGACGTCGCCGGTGTCACGCTCATCCCACGCGTCGTACATGACGAGGTCGCCGGCGTCGCTCACCACATAGAAGGCAGCCATGAGAGGCGACACAACAAGGTCCTGCACCGGCTCCGTCAGAATGCACTGCAGCACCACGCCAGAGGACGGCATCCACCGCACAATCTTGTCATCCAACCCAATCGAGAGACACTGGTACTCGCTCAGTAGCAGGGCAGCCGCGACACGCCAGGCAGACGGCAGCGCTTCGCGTGTCTGCGGGCGTGTTAGGGTCGAGTCCACGCCTTCTGCGCCGCGCACCACAACCGCTGCGGCAGCTGTTGTGGTGTTGAGGGGCTCTGCGGCGGCGTTGGCCCACCCGCTGCGCCGCCCACCGCCCCACCACCGTGGGTCCACCCAACGGGCGGAGAGACACGGCGCCGTGTGCGGCTTCACGCACTCGTACAGGCGCTCCGGCAGTGGCTGTAGAAGACGGCCGAGACGCTCCGCAAAGTTCGAGGGGCTGTTGCTCGCCCCTAACGAGCGCGATCGCGAGCGGCTGCCGCGGCGCTCCGGCACGCCAGCGCTCCGGGAAGTCTCACCCTCCTTGTCATCTTCTTCTTCTCCTTCCTCTTCACTGCGGTGCAGCGAGAAGATGCACACCTCTCCTGTGTTGGTCTGCGGCGCGCGGCTCAGCGCGCAGCGTGCGCTCTGCTTCTCTCGAATCGCGGAGAACTGCACGGAGGCCAGAACGAAGCGGTGACACGGGGAGAAGTGCACGAAGGACGCCAGCGACTCGTACCACTGCAGCCGCTTCTCCGGTGCGCGGGGCAGCACCGCATCCATCAGCACCTCTTCTTCGTAGTGCTGCGCGGTGTCACGTGCCTGGAGGCGCAGCACCGTCAGCCGGCCGCGTGCCGTGAGGAGGGCGAGGAGACGACCGTCCGGCGTGACCTCCACACACTCCACCTCCTCCTTCATGGCGTCCTCGGCGCGGTTGTAGTCGAGATCGGCAGAGGAGGCTTCGGAGTCACCACCGTCGCCGTCTTCTTCCTCAAACGCTTCCTCGTCTTCTTCTTCTTCCTCGTGCTGCTCTTCGTGCTCTTCGTCGCCGACGTCCACGGCGCTCTGCGACCACTCCTCGTCTGTCTCCTCCTCCTCCTCCTCTGCCTCCTCACCAATGCCTTCGCCCCCGTAAATCATGTTGATCGCCTCTTCTGCCGCGTGCTCCACCGCCTGTCGTGCGGCTTCCTCGTCCTCTGTGTCGAGCAGCTCCTCCTCCTCCTCCTCCCTCTCTTCCCCGTCCTCTTCGCTGCGGCTCGTAGTGCTGCTGTTGCTGCTGCTGCTGGTTTCGCTGGGCCGCTCCTCGTTTTCCAGTGATGGCACAGGGGGCGAGGAGGCGGAGGAGGGCGGGGAGCTTGGCGGTAGGAGGGACTCGGCCGTCTCTGCCTGCGCTGAGTCTGGCGACCACGACGCACTCTCCTGCTGCGCGGCGCGGCTCTGCAGTGCGGGGCTTTCCTGGTGACTCCCCGCGGACCGCTCCGCCGAGCCGCCACCGCCGTGTGTCATCGCTGCCGCCGCTGCTGAAGCTGTTGTTGTGTTTGCATTGGCAGCGATGGTGACGGTGGCGTGGCCCATCGCACTGAAGAGCGCCGCAGCGATGCCGTGTAATGGGGAAGAGGCGGATGGCACCGACGTAGCTGCTGCTGCTGCTGCTGCTGGGGAAGTGGATGCGCGTCGCTTCTGTTGCTGCCGCTGCGGTGTACGAGGGCCATTGACAGGGCTCTCTGCGCTTGCTCGTGCGCCGCGTGCGGACAGCCGCCGCTGTGCCCGTCGCAGAATGCGAGTGTCTTGCAGCGTGAAGACCTGCACGGTGCGCGGCAGGTCCTCTACGAGCGAGCTCGCCGCACTCCCGCCAAGACCACCACCCGGACGCGGCACGTACGCCTGCCCATTTGCTGTCACCTCTCGTCGTGGCTGCAGCCGCAGCAGCTCCTGTGCGTTGCGCACCGCACGCATCAGATTTAGCCGCGTTCGGTTGTACCGCGCGCAGGGGTGGAGGACGGGCTGCGTGCTTTGCGGCGCCTGCCACTGTCCTGTCGCGATCGTGGTGAGGAGGTGAGAAAAGTGCGGCTGCCAGCGCAGCACACGAGCAGCAGTGCGCGCGGAGGCCGCTGCTGACGCCGCGGTTGCGGCAACTTCCCCAGCAGCAGCATCGGCAGCTATCTTCTCTACCGCGCTGAAGTTGACCGCCGCTGCTGCACGCGGTGATGGCGACGACGCAGCAGCAGCACTGCCTGTAGCAGCAGCGGTTGCAGCGTCGCCAGGGAGACTCGGGAGCGGCAGCGTCCACACCGGCGAACCCACAGAGGAGCTCTCGCTCGGCACGGCGGGGCTGCCGACGCTCAGATTCGGGCTGCGCACCGTATCGGAGCTGCTGTGGTGAACAGGTGCGAGCGTCTTGGGGAGGGGCGTGGCAGAGGACCGCTCCAACACGAAGCGGTCGAGCCAGGCGGCGCGCTCGGCTTGCTCGTCTGCCAGTGCATGAAGCAGCGCAGCAGTGAGGCCCAGCGGTTGCTGCGGTGAAGTCTCTGCAGCGGCCAGCAGAGCTCCCAAGCCGTTCGGTGCCGCTTGGGAGAGCAGCAGCTGTCGCGCCTGTGCATCAAGGAGAGAGATGAAGGCGTGCGCTTCTGCTTTTGCCGTGGCAACGGAGGGGAGGTGAGAGCGCAGATGCAGCGCTGCCTGGCGGAGCAGCTGAGCCTGCACGAGACACCGCCCCGTCCACCACCGCCGCAACACGTCTGATGTACTTCTTTCCACCTGTCGCTCCGCGCCATCAGCGGCAGGCGTGGCAGCTGTGGCGGCTTCCACTACTCCGCAGACGATCGAGCGCTCGCCGTTGTAGGTGAGGGCGGCGGTGAGGGCGAGAACGAGCTTCACTCGCTGCACACTCATGGCAAGCCGGACGGAGAAGGGTAGAGGGCGGAGGGCTTCGGCGTGGCGGGCACCGCCGTCGCGGCTCCCTGTCAACGGCAGCAGCACCTGCGCGTTTTCGTGAGTGGAGGGCAAAGGGAAGCTGAGAATGGCACTCTGGAGTGGCTGCAGGTGCTGTGGAACATTTGTGCTTGACTGCTGCTCCAAGCAGCGTCGCTTGTGCTGCTGCTGCGATTGCTGCGCTGGCGGTGCTTCAAAATTTGCCTGACGGCGCAACACCCACGTCAACACACACTCTGCACTGCGCAGCCACTCGCTCGACTTCGCATGCAGACGCGAGACGATGAGAGAGGAGAGCGGCGCAGGAGAGCCGCCACGCACAGCCAAGCTTGTGAGGGTACGCAGTTCCTGCACGGACGCGATGAGCTGCGCAGCATGCTCAACAAGGTCGCTCTGAATTCGATGCAACACAGCAGCGGAGGAAGCTGACGGGGTCGTCGGGGAGGCGTGAACGAGGTGGTACTCCTGCGAGAAGACGCCTTCAGCGATGCGCACTTCGCAGCACGCGGCTCGGGCAAGAAGAGTGACGACACGAAACTCGCGCGCCGCGTCAGCAGCAGCAGCAGCAGCAGCGCTCTTCGTTGGCGTTACCGACGCTGCCTCACGCTGCCACAGCACTCGTAGAGCGGCCTCCACATTACTACTGCTACCACCACCGCTAACGCTACTGCCATTGGCGTTCGTACTAACGGTGTTTGATACAGCAGGGCGACGCTCCTCACCCTGCAGCGGCTCCAGGGCGAAGCTGACGAGCGCGGCGGCTGCGGCGGTGCACTCCGCGTCGCCGTGGAGGAGGTCGCTGCCGTTGGACCCGTTGGGCAGCGGCGCCACAGCTTCAGGCTGGACCGCTGCTGCTGCTGCTGCTGCTGCTGCTGCTGAAGGCGGCAGTGGTGAGACGGGGGGCGGCGAGGAGGGCGACGAATGAAGAAGGTTGACGGTGGTGGACGGGTGAGCCTGCGTGTGGGGGGCTTGCTGCTCTTGCCTTGTAGCTCCGGTTGAGACACCAGTCGTGTCTGTCGAGCGAGACGGAGGTGTTGACTTCACAGCTGTGGCTGTGGCTGTGGCTGTGTCCGCTGTTGCTGTTGATGCTGTAGCGGGTGTGGCCTGCTGCCGACGCAGTTCGTCGCACAGCGCCTGTGCGGTTGCGCTCAAGCCGAGGTCTTGCAGAAGGGTATAGAGCACAGAGGACGATGGCCGAGGGGCGGTGGGGTGTTGATCAGATGACATGTCTGTCGCGCTTTTGACTTCCTCTTCTGTGAAAGCCGGTGCGGACACGTCGTCAGCGCGGTGCATCGCGGGGGGTACAGTGCGCAGAAAGCCAAAAGATGAGCACCGAAGAAGAGTGAAAAAAAAAAGAAAGAAAATGGGAGAAGAGGAGCAGCAGAAAAAGAAAAAAAAAGCAATAATAGTGGGAGAAGTACACGGCGTTCTCCGATGGTGGGCGAAGAGGATGACCACCGCTTCAGAAAAAAAAAAACAAAAAAATATATCTGAGAAGCAATCACGAATAAGCGCACAAAATACAGAAACAAAAATAGCTGCGTGCTCGACGAGGCCCAAAATGAAGCCGCAGTAGAGGCGCAAAAGACAAAAAGAAAAATCAAGAACTACAACGCCACACGCGTGTGTGTATAAGTGCGCTCAGAGAGGAATACTCGTGGAGGACTCAGAGGTTGAGTGAATGCTGAATAATAACAAGAATAAACTAGCAAGAGCGGTGGACACACGTCAGAGGCGCGAGAGAGAGCAGGAAGATCGATGAAGCAAGCACGAGAGAAAGAAGGTAAAGCAGCAGGAGACGGCGCGTGTCACTGACACAAAACTTCACAGGGACGATAATTATAGAGCGGAGGGAAAAGAGAGGAGAAAACACCACGCAACAATAATAATGCGCACGGAATAATAAAGAACACACACACACGCACGAAGAGAGCGGCGGATGATAAATGCACTTGCAGTTTTTGCTTCTGGAAGTGAGAGAGAGAGAGATAGAGAAAGACGCGCTGTCGTCGCTGCAAGAATTAGAGCAGAGAAGGCCAAAACGCGAAGAGGAGCGATAGAGAGAAGTAGTGGAGGTGAGGAGGGGGAAGGGGAAAACGCATCGCACACGGCTGTTTCACAGCCGCTGTCAGTGCACCACACCTTAGCTTCGCAAAGCCTGAGAACACCGTTGAATAAAGAAACCAAAAAACAATTTCACAACAGCATTCACCGACGTGAATTTCATTGCGTCGCACAGATAGAGGAGAAAACCAATCTCCTCGCATGGCACCAATGCATCCGGTTTTTCACATTTTCTTTTTCTGCAGATGGAGGAGAAGTGCAGGATACAGTAGGGTGGCGTACGTCAGCCGCCAACAACAACAAAAAAATAATGGTACGTGCCGAACCAGAAAAAGAAAAAGAAGAAAAGCCTCTGCCAACAAACACAAGACTCAGATATTCTTTCAGAACGCCGCGCTACACATCGGACAAGAAGACCTGAATTTGCCGCAGCACACGCAGCGTTGCCAGAAACTCGTTCTTCTCCCGCTCGTTATTCCACGAGGCAATCATCATCGGCACGTACGGCTGCTGCAGCACGGCTGTCTGCACCTGCGCCAACCCAGCAGGCTGCTGTTGCGGTGGGGCGGTGGAAGGGGGAATGGCAAGACCCACGCCAACGCCGCTGTTGCCCTGTCGCACTCGCGTAACCGAGAAGCCACGGCCAGGCGCTGGATTGCCTGACGGCACCGCCGCAGCCGCTGCCGCAGCGGGGTTGGTGAGGGGACTCGCGGTCATGCCCCCACCTGCATTCGCACCCGCTGCTCGCTGCTACTGCTGCTGCTCCGCCCTCCATCGCAATCACGGCTGTCGGCAGCACCTCCCACACCGGCCCCTGAATCTGCTCCTCCCCCACATCTGCCAGATACGACTTCACAAGAGACGCGGCGGTGGCGCGGTCGCGCAGGTCGTGCAGGTGCACGTCGGCCGTGCTAAGGACGAGGGATGCGTAAATTGGATCATGTGGGGAGAGAAGCAGCTCGGCATCTTCCAGGGTGCTGAGGTACAGCTGCGCGACGTCGGCGTAGCCGCACACGGTGGGGTAGCGGAAGCGGTGGTGGTGCACCAGCATCGGTCCTTCTGGCACAACAACCGTCGCTGCGGTGGCGGACTGAGAAGACAGGTGGGGAGAGCCACTCATGGTCATGTCGGGTGCAAACGGCGTTTGTGGCGCGATCCCGGGGAAGAAGGAGGCGGCACCACCCGTGAAAGATGGACCAGCTACCACTGGACTCTGCGCAGGTGCGGGCGGTTGCCGTGGGCCCCTCCACCGCGCGCCATCGAATCGCCTGCCGGTGCTCTGCCCCTCGTCGCTATCGTCGCTGTCATCGTCGTCACTGTCTTCTTCGTTGTTGTTGTTGTTGTTGTTGTTCGCACCAAAGCGAGGACTACCGATGCTTCTTCTGTTTCCACTGCTGCTGCCACCACTCACTGGCGTAACGTGGCGTCCTTGTTGCTGCAGGGGTGTTTGCAAGAGGTGCTGGTGCTCGTGGTGGTGCCGCGGCGAGCCGTGTGCGAGATTGCGCGGCCGCTGAGACTTCCACTGCGCCGTGCTGTGCACGTTGTCAGCCGCCGCACCGTGCGGGCTACTGTTGTTGCTGAAATTGCTGCTGCTGTTGTTGGCGCTGTTGTTGTTATTGTGGTGGTCCGCGTCAGCGCTGCGCTGCAGGGAAAGAGGACCGCCTTCGCTCTCACCGGCAGCTGCTATTAATTGTGTTGCGTGTGCCTTCGTGTTGTCCGCTGCCGCGCCGCGACGAGACGCTTCGATGGCGCCGCCCACCACCCACAGCAGCGACTCTGCGATGTCGGCGTCAATACCACGCAGCGTCGCGGCGACCAGCTTCGTGATGAGGAACGGCTTGGGTAGCGGAATCACCTTGCCTTCGTCACTGAGCAGTGCCTGGGCGGCGCGGAGGGAGGCTGTGTCGACCAGCGTTTCCCCTCTCCGGTCGGCGTCCTCCTGTGCGAGCAAGTTCTGCACACCCGGTCGCATCGATGACGTGGCGTGGGAGACGGAGACGACAAGGCTGGAGCCCGGGAGAATGTAGCTGAGCAGATCGGGCTTGTGATCGCCCCACTCTTCTGCGCGCTGGGCATCATCATCCTCATCGACGCCGGTGGTGTCGGCGTTGCCGCCGTGGGAGGAGGTGGCCCCGCTGGGGAAGGGCGAGATCGCGACCCCGAGACGTTGCCGATCCTCTGCCGGACTTCTCGCGTCACCACCTTCTCTGTGTGCGGAGACGCCGCGGCTGCCCGCCTCGTCACCAGCACTACGCACTGCTGCTGTCAGCACCGGCGTCTCAGGCTGTGGTGTTGGTCGCGGTGGCGTGCGTGCGTGTCCGTCTCCTGCTCCTGCTCCTCCGCCACCACCGCCACGCAGCGGGCGGCGCGTCGGCGTCGCGTTCGCGGACATCGAAGAAGACGCAGCCACAGCACTACTCCTCCGCCGACCACGCGCGCGCTGCGGTCCGCCTGCTGCTGCTGCGTCACCGGACGGACTCGCCGCGATCACCGCGACTCCGCTCTGGTTCAGCAAGGTACGAAACTCATCCAGCAGCGCGAGATCGGTGCAGAGAACGCGATAGAGGTCGCAGCACCACTTGCGGTAGAAAAGCCAGATGCGTGGCTCGGCCACGTACACGGCTGGCATTAACCAATCGAGAACTGTGGAGAGGACGCGGAAGAGCAGCAGCGCCAGCTCACCGCGCACTTGCCCTTCCATCCCGACCACAGCGTTGCGGGTGGCAAGCAACTGCGCTTGCAAGTTCTGCAGCTCCGCCTTCATCAGGCTGGGCAGCGACACCCACGAGAACGCGTTGGCGCATGCGAGCACGTCCTGCGTGGGGAAGTACATGGAGAGGAGCGAGGGGTGCGTGGCGGCAGCTCGGCCGTCTTCCTCCTCTCTGGCGCTCGTTCCGTTCGCCCGCTCTTCGTGTGCGCTGCGCAGCATCGCCAGCGCCGCCTCCGTCGGCGAGCAGCTCTGATCAAACGAGAAGTTTTGTAGCTGCTGCAGGAGGGCGAAGGAAGCGTTGTCGTAGCGGCTGGTGTCCAGTGTGGTGGTTGGCTGCGATGGCGGCGGCAGCGGTGGTGGGGGCGGGCGGAGCATGTAGGGCGTGAGACCAAAGCTCGCGTTCGAGGGCAGGCCACTGCGAATACCACCGATGGGCGAGTTCCACCAGCCACCGGAGCTGAGTCCACCTGCGGCAGTGTTCGCGGTGTAGCTGATGCTGCCGTTGGCAAGACTCAGGTTCAAGGTGCGGTCATCGTCGACAACGCTGTCGGCAGCGCTCATTCCTTCCACGCCAGCCGGCCAGCCGGGGCCTGGTTGGGGAAAGAAACTGCCAGCAGGGCTGCGGCCGTCCTCAAGGGGACTCGCCCTCTCCTCCAAGGTGGTCAGAAGAGGCAGGGCGGTGCTGCGGCCATTCGCGCCGGTGTTGCCAGCAGTAGCGGTCAGCGTATTGTTGTTCGTGTTGGCGGCGGCCACGCGCTGCATCGCTCGTCGCTGCTCGACCGGCATCGCACACTGTACACATATGGCGGTGACAAGGGCGTAGAGGACGAGGTCGACGGCGCGGACTTCGGTGCGGCTGCCGTCGCCAAGCAAGCCCAAGTCTGCAGACTCCGGCTGCTTCCCTGCTGCTGCTGCTGCTGCTGAAGAGGACGAGAGGGGAGCTTGATGCCCTGCTTTAGCGCCACCTGCACCACTGCGACTCCCCGTCGACTGCTGTTGTTGCTGCTGCTGTTGCCCGCGGCGCTCAGAGCTGTTGCCTTGGCCGTACTGCCCCTCTCCAAGCTCCATCAGGTCTGCAATGGAGGAGCGCTGCGTTGCCGCACGACCGAGGCCGTGTCGCGACCCAACACTCTCCGGCGCCATACCAGCCGTAGTGGCTGACGCCGCAACGCTCGCATCCCCGGCTTCGCTGTCAGATGTGAAGCCGCTACTCGCTGCCGTCGTTTCGTTTGTACCACCCACAATCTGCTGCTGCTGCTGCTGCTGCTGCTGCTGCTGCTGTTGTTGAGCGACGGCGCTGGCAAGAGCGCGTGCGTGCTGCGCCTGCGTCGACCGTGCGTACTCCGGCGCCGCCTGCATCAGCTTCCTCACCGCCTCGGCGTAATTGCGGAGCAGCGGGGAGAACGTTGGGAGGAGCTGCAGGGCCTCTGCGCTGGGTGGGTGAAGCGGCACAAAGACGTCGTCCTCCGCCCCGTCGTCTCCATCAGCCGTATCGTCTGTGGTCTCTGCCGCATCACTGGCCGTTGTTGTGGTGTTGGCCAGCGTGTCCCGTCGTGCACGCCCCGCGGAGGCAGAGTTGGGCCGTCCCTGCAGCGGAGTCGTGTCGGCCCACTCGCCGTCGTCGGCATCGACGCGGAGGCTGTCGCGGAGCGCCACGGGGTCGTCGAGGGAGTTGGGGTTCCCAAGCGCATCCGCCACCTCACCTCCCGAGTCAGCGGCCACGGTAGACGCACTGCTGCTTTTGCGTCCCGCTGCTGCTGCTGCTTGCTGGCTGGCTGTGCTGCGCTCTTGGCCGCACTCGCGTGGCCGTCGCCGTACATTACGCCCTCGCACAGAGTGACGAGGATGGCGGGAATGTGAGCCCAGAAGTCGCGGTGCAGCCGCGCCTCCTCGGCGCGTGCGTAGTCGTCGAGATTCACCCACTGCGGTGGATGCACGGCAGCACTGTCCAAGGTACTGACATTTGTGTTCGTCGTGGTTGCACCCGCGCCGCCACTCATCGTTGTGCCACGCACACTCGCCAAAGGATTGCCACCGGGGAAGATCGAAGGGGCATCGGCTGTGCAACACGAAAGAGGCCGCGTCTGCTCCTCATCATCTGCAACTGCCGTCGTCGTTGATGCTGCGGCGGCGGGCTGAAGCATCGTCTGGACTCCTGCCCCTCCACTCACAGATACAATACTCAAGTTGCTCACCATCGGCATCGGGAAAAGATCGGCGTAGGAGCCGGTCCGCTTCAGCGCTTCCATCAGCGGCAACGTCCCACAGTCGGGCGTCGGCAGTGCCGTGGCAGGGGGCGAGCGAGCAATCGTGTCCATGCTCATGGCGGCTGCGCAACTACTGCCACCGATGCCGCCGCCACCGGCCTTTCCTGCCCCGCCCCCGCCGCCCTTCGCACCACTCACACTGCCCGCCGTGTGGTGGGTAGTTGCAGTAGCGTTGGTGGTGGCGGACTCGCTGCCGGCGCGTCGGCCAGCCCCCTCACTCGCTTGCTGGGCCGCCAGGGCTGCGTTGCCGTCGTTCAGCAATCCCAAGAGCACCGCAAGGTCAGCGGTGGCGGTGCGGCCGTCGAGAAAGCCCCAGAACATGCGATCCCACACCCGCGCCGTGTCCACCGGCTCGAGGTTCATCGTGGAGAAGGTGGAGTCATCAAGCGAGGAGACGGCGAGTGGGCCGCCACGGTCGAGCACCAACGTGTTGGCGTGCGACCCGGAGGCGGCGCTGACGAGGCCGGTGAGAAAGCTGTTGTTGTTCGACGCGGTGCTGAGTTGTGGGACGGAGAAGGCATGACGCGCAAGACCACCATGACGGCTGTGCTGCTGCTGCTGCTGCAGTGATGCGACAGCCACGGCTGGCAGCTTGGCTCTGTCCGTGTCCACCACGCTCGCGTCCGCTTGCCCAGGAGAAAGAGCAAGACGCTCGGCATTACCGCCACCGCGCGGACTGCGGCTCGAGTGCTGCTGCTGGGCCATCTCGACGAGGCTGGCCGGTGCCGTCCAGCTCGACCCTGTCAAGGTGCGCTTCACGTTTTGGCGGAAGTGTTCCTGTAAAGCGTGTTGCACCCCGGTGAAGACGGCCGGCGCGACGCTCGTGCTGGAGCCGCCCTCATCCAAGCCGAGAGAGGTGGCGCTGCCTCGCCGATTATAGTCAGCATCGTCAGCAGACGTGGCCGCCGCTGCAACGTCGCTCGCACGAGTGCCAGTGCGTGGTGCAGCAGCAGCAGCGGTGTTTGTGGTGTCGCTCACGAAGCTCAGCGGCAGTGGTGGAGGCCGTTGCAGGTGTCGCTGACGCCGCTGCGGCACAGACGAGGAGGCAGGCGCAGCATCAGCGCTGATTGTTTTCTCGCCGTTTCCAGCACTGGCCGGACGCCCTGCTTCGCCTCTCGCGAGCTGTTTCTCGTGTCCCGCACTCTGTCCCCGACTTCGCGGTGTCTGCGTGGGGGTCGCGCGGTTGACCATGTCATCCAGATCCTCATCAAAAGAAAAGTGGCGCCGTCGGTGGATGCCGCTGCTGCTGGCGGCGCTGCGCACGGTGTTCGACCGCGACGTCGGGTGCGGGAGCGCCGCTGCTGCTGCTGCTGGTGACCGCGGAGGGCGGGAGGCGGGCAGTCCACGTCGCGGCTTACGCGGTGCCGCATCTGTTTCTGCGATAATGGCGCTGGCGCCTCTGCTGTTGCTGTTGCTGCTGCTGTTGTTGTTGTTGGTGGTTCCTGATTCACCGCCGTCGTCCTCCTCCGCTGCCGTGGTGGTCGCCTCCGTCGCCGTCTCCTCGTTCTCGTCCTCCCCTGCGTTCTCGTCGTCGTCGTCGTCGTCGTGATTGCCGCAAAGACACTCAAGCGCTGACACCCGCTCCAGAAGCTCCGCGACAAAGGTGAGATTCTCGTCCAAGAGCGTCACCTTGTGGTGGACCGTCTGAAGCTGCTGCAGCTGCGCCGTGATGAGCTGCTGGGCCGTGCTGACGAAGAGGTGCCGCTCCTCGGCGTGCAGGATGGCATCGAAGCGGACGAGCGTGAAGAAGAGCTCCATCGTGTAGGCGGCAGATACGCCGCTGCCGCTGCGGGCTAGGGTGGAGAGAAGGGGGTAGAACTCACCACGCAGCTCGGCGGTGATGGTGGGAAGAAGAGCGGAGCCGGCGAGTCCGACGTTGCTGGTGGTGTTGCTGCTGCGGCCCGGGATGCCGAGGGAAGAGAAGGCAGCCGCCCCACCACCACCGCCGGGGTTGAAGGATGTGTCCGACATCGAAGACGCCCAGGTTTGTGTAGTGTATTAAAGTAAAAAGCCACGCGATATGAAGAATATGGCACACAGCTTACACACGCACAGCACCCTGTTTAAGAAGGACTGTAAAATCAAGGCGTGACGATCGGGAGCGTCAACTGGAAAGGCGCCTGCGACGAGACGAGGGTCATGCACCGCTGAGGGCGAGGGAATCGTGAAGAGAGGACGCACGCCGAAGGGAAAAGAAAAACAAACAAAGAAAAGATCGCAACTTCAACGAAGAAAAAGAAGTGGTGAAGGCAAGAGCAGAGTACGACTCACAGAGAGAGCGAGGGATAGAAGAAAAAGAATGAAATATATTGCTACTACGTGGAGGAGCGCAGGATGATGGTAGCAAGCGTGTAAGTGGAGAGAAAGGGAGGAATAGATGCGAATGTGTGTGTGTATGAGAGAAGAAGAAAAGAAAGAAAAAGATAAGAGTGGTGCTTTGTAGTTCAAGAGAGGAGGCTCATACAGAGTGTCAATGCTGCCAAGAGTCGCTTGACTTCCTTCGCCTCTTCTCTGCTTGAGCTCCGGTGTTAGTACAGATCCAATAACGACCACTGAATTTTTTTTTGTATTTTATTTGCGTACTCTTTAATAAAGAGACAGAGAGGGAGATAAACTACCAACAACGCAAGCAGAGCAGTTGATGCTCTCTCTCTCTCTGCTCGCAAGAGGACATGCAGCCTTTAAGCTTTTCGTCTCCTTTTGCTTCAGCAGAAGTGGCGAAAGACGCCTTTCAGATCTATGGTTGTTTTTTTTCTTAAGTAGCTTTTAGAAGACTGAGGCGATGTTATGCGTCGAAAAATAATAAGTTAGTATTATACGTCATGCCCCACGAAGAAGAGGGAAAGAAAACCAAGAACAAGATAAAGCATCAAACAGGGAAAGGAACAACAAACACACGCACACATACATACAACGCTGCTGACGTGGAAGCCGTCACGGAGAGAGAGAGAGAGAAGAATGCCGCCTCAAACACACGCGTGTAGACGTAGCAATAGCACCAACAGAAGGAGATGGAAAAGAAGAAGAAGAAACGGTCACGGAGGCAATTTCTTTGTCTAGCTCTCGAAAATGTTGCCGTGATGCGCTACGTCATCCCTTCCCTTTTCTCCGGCTCAGACGTCAGCCGCACCCTCCTCCATCGGCTTCAGTGTCGCTTTGTTCATCCGCGCCGCATCGGCGAGGTACTTCACCGAGAAGTAATTCTCGCGCGACAGCTGCGTCAACAGGCGATGCTGATGTAGACTGCGCTGCAGCGTCTTGAGGGCCGGCAGCACCCGCGCGTCCTGCTGAGCGGCCGTCACGCTGCCGAAGGCTTCACTGGAGTGCAGCAGCACCGACTGGGCCCAGAGAAGGACGTGCTCTAACCCACGGCAGTCCTCGACCTCCTCGCTCACCCACTGCATGAACTGCGGAAAGAGGGCCGAGGGGACGGCGGTGACGGCGACAGGGATGGCGTCGCGCGGCATCCGGCGCAGGCACTCCACGCCCAGCATGGCATCACCAAGGTTCAACGCACCCATCAGCGCCATGACAGGCTGGCCATTGTCAAGCTGCGCGCGCACCTCCTTCGTTGTCACCTGCGAGGAGAGCTGCAGCGGCTGGAAGCGCGGCCGCGAAACACGCGTGGAGAAGAGCAGCAGACCGTCCGTCGTCGCCGCGATGAACTCCGAGCCTGTCGCGGCAAAAGCCACGTCCATGGCCCGCGCCTTCAGCTCCGTCTTGCGCTTGCCCGTCGCAAAGTGGCGGTGGCGGCTGCCCGGCATCTCCAACAACTTGCGCCGTGTCAGGTGAATGTCATCCTCCTCGACGTCGATGTCATCGAGGAAGCCTGCCTCGGTCGCGTTGCGCCACTGGTACTGCTCCTCGGCCCCTTGCACGTCGAGGTTCGTGGTAATGGGCCACTTCTTCAGCACGTAGCCCTGTGTGGCGTGGTAGAGCACCAGCCACTTCGAGTCTCCGCCGGCCAGCAACTTCTCCCCCTCCGGCGAGAAGCTGATGCGCGTGAAGTGGGTGTTGTAATTGGCGCTGTTCGGCCCCACCTCCTTCCGCCACCCACCCGCCGCGTCAAACGAGGTGAGGAACGTTTTAATAAGCTGCGGGTCATTCGCGATGGTGGTCTCGTAGACGGAGATCTCCTGCTTCGCCGTCAGCACCGCCATGCGCCGGCCACTGCTGCTGTAGGTGACGCACAGCACCTCCGTGCCGATGTCCAGCACCTCGCCATCACCCTTCAGCCGCTCCCCGCTGTCGTTTTGGTTAAACAGGTCCCAGAAGACAATGTTGTGGTCCATGCTACCGGACGTGAGGGTCGTGCCGGAGGGGTGAAACGCAACGCAGGCGATGGGTGCCTCGTGGCCCTGCAGCACGTCGATGATGCGGCCCGTCTGAACAGCAAAGAGGAAAATTTTGTTCACCTGGCTGCTGCCGACGGCCAGCACCTCGCCCGACGGGTCCACGGCGATGCAGGAGAGCTGCGACTGCTCAGGCGGGCTGAAGACGCGGAACTGGCGGTAGCGGACGAGGTCGTAGCCACGCGCCGTGCCATCAAGACTGCTGGTGAAGAAGGCGTTGGTGCTCGCACTGGTGCTGATACCCGTGATCGGCCCCGTGTGCTCGGTGAACGTGGCGAAGCACTGACCAGAGGACACCTTCCACACCTTCACCTTGCCCTCGTCACCGCCCGAGATGATGTTCGTGCTGTCCGCCGTGATGGCGGCGCAGGCGATGTCGTAGTAGTGCGCCTGCTCCTTCACCACATAGGCCTCCGCCTTCCAGTCCCACACCATTAGCTGCTTCAGGTGCGCGCTGCCGAAGGCGACCCAGTCCCCGCTGGGCGAGAAGGCGGCCGCCGTCAGCGACTGCGCCGAGATGGAGAGAAGATGCACGAGCGCCAGCTCCCCGCCCTTCGTCTCCGGCAGGGTGTGGATGGCGAAGATGCCGCTGCTGTAGCCGATCGCGAGCAGGCCGCGTGGCTTGTGGAAGGCAGTGACGGAGACGCCACCTTTGTGGGAGAGCATGAACTTGTCTTTGATCTCGTACGCGTTGCGCAGGATGGGAGGAAGGTAGGTGTCGTCGGCGACGGAGACGCGCACGCCCTCGAGGCGGAGCTGCTCGAGGCGCTGCCGCTCCAGGAAACTCTTCGGCACGGGCGATTCTTCGTCTCCGTTGTTGTAGTCCTCGTCATCTTGCTCCTTCTCTCCTTCGTCGCCCTCTTCACCACCCACACGTGCCTGCAGCTGGGCCGTTGCGATGGCCTGCAGCACCTCCCGCCGCGTTATGGTCGTCCGCTGCCACGTCACAACCACGTTGTCCGCCGCGACACTCAACACCTCGCTGTTGTCCTCGTTGGTGAACCACGCACCGAGCACCGCGCTGCGGTGACCGACCAGTGCGTTCTGCTGTAGCGCCATTCCCTTGTGCTGCAGCTTGCCCTGCCGCGGCACGATCTTCATCCGCGCGTCTTGTCCGCAGAGAAGGAGGTGGCCACTGTCTGCGGTCCAGTCCAGGTGTGTGAGAGGACGCGTCAGGACGGCGTGGAGCTGCTCAATGCGGTGACAGCCATGGAAGCTGACCACGCGCTTCGCTGGCGCCGTGTACACCTGCAGCGTGGCGTCGAGCGCCACCGCGACATACTTCCCGCATGGGCTAAACTTTACCGCACCGATGCTGCAGTTCGGTGGGAAGGAAAGCGTGTCGAGCACCACGCGTGCGGAGATGGAGTAGAAGAAGCCGAGCCCGCGCTGCCCAATAACGATGGCCAAGTCCCCGTCCGGCGAGAGGTCGAAGCACGTGATGGTGCTGTTACTGCAGGTCAAGGAGAGGTGACCAGCGGCCTGCAGCTGCACGGAGGACAGGTAGTTGTTGACGGGGGAGTAGAGCTGCGTGCCGTCGGGGGCGAAGACGACGTTGCCGCCAGTGTACAGCATGCCGTGCACCGCTGCGAGCTGGAAGACGTTCTGCATGGCTGCAAAGTGCTAGTGTAGGTTGGGCGGGGAAAGGCAAAGGCGAAGAGCCACACACACACACTAACACAGTCGGAGTGGAGCTGAGAAGTTTTAACAGATAGAAAGAGAGAGGGAGAAAAAGAGAAAAATAATTGAATTTCATAGGAGAGAGCCAATTGAAAACAATAACAGCAACAATTGAAGGTTGACGGCTGTTGAGCTCCAGGTGGCGCTACATAAGCAACACAAGCTCCGCCTGCTTTCTCACCGCTTGCGAGGACGGTGGCGCATTCAATTTTGCGCTGCTCAGCTTCGCGCACGCTTCTTTACCCAACTACGCTATTGTGTTTCAGAGGAGTTCCTCGAGTCGCGTGAGGGGTTCCACGTCACTCACAAGAGTCCAAGCACCACTTTCATCATTCTTCGGTACTTCAATCACGCTCTTCTTTCACCTTTTTTTTTTTGATAACTTTTGTTGCGCATAACACTTAGTAACGTAGACGCAGCTTTAACGACAACAACAACACACAATGGCCGTCTCTTCCAGCGAGACAGCCGCAGCGACGATACAACCGGAAGCTCAAACAACAAACAAAAACACAGCGTTAGTAGAATTAGAGGTTAAGAGAAGAGAAAGAACAACAACAGCAACAAACAATCCCGTCAGATACTGGGAGAAGTGGAAGAGAACCCACGCACACAATCATCACGTCAAACAACAACAACAAAAAAGTAAAGGAATACATTAGCAATCCTGAAGGACCGCATACGCACTCTCACGCGCTCAGCAGCGGTGATAAAAAAAAAAAATTCATTAGAGCAAACCTTAGAAGGGAACGAAGAAGGCAAGCTACCACCACCACCCTTCCCTCCTCCACTAGTAGGTCACATCGGCCTCCATCTCATCATCGAGGTCAGCATCGAAGGCACCCATCGCATTCCACTGCGAGCTGTAGTCGCCGGGCAGCCCCTCCAGCAGACCTGCGGCAGCCGGGTAGGCCTTCGTGATGCAGTCCTGGAAGTACTGCGCGGTGCTCATCACCTGCTCGTCCGCCGTATTCACGCGACGCAGCAGCGGGACGTAGGCTTCGACCTTGAAGGTGGCCTGCGGCACGCACCCCGTGCTCGCCACCGCCGCCGCCGCACGCAGCATCCACATCGAGGTGAGCTTGTCCGCCGCCCCGAAGCCGGCAGCAGCGCGCAGGTGTTCGGCAGAGGCGGCGAGGAAGGCCTGATCGGTGCGCTGCCCCGCGCACGTGATGAGGGAGTAGACGAGCGAGTAGCCGGCAATCACGTGGGTGCCCTTCGTCATCGTGTAGGAGAGCGCACGCTCCTTGATGTCGCTCACCACGTCGTCCGAGATGCTCTCCGACATGCAGAGCGCACCGACCGCCACGCCAGCAGCCGCCGCCATGCCGGGCGACTCCGGCGACTCCCACATCGGCCGCACAATGTCCATCAGCTTCGCGATGTGCGGGAACTTCTTGGTGAAGTGGGCATAGCGCAGGACGACGCTGATGAAGCGGCACATCACCGTCCGCAGCAGCGTCGAGTCGACCGCGGCCTTCTTCGTCACCACCGTACCAAGAATCAAATCTGCGTACTTCTCCGAGCGGTTGAGCAGCTGGACGACGACGTGCAGCGCCAGGACACGTGCCTCACCCGAGTCGCACAGGGCCGCGTTGAACATGGCGAGCGCCATGGTGCCCTCCACCATCTTCTCCTTCCCACTCGCCGGGTAGTTCATCAGCTGCAGGCAGAGACGCACCAGGGCCAGCACCACAGCGCCTTCGTTGCGCGTGAAAAGCACCTTGGAGCAGCGACCAGCAACGGTGTTCGCCGCCGCGGCGCTGATGACACGCGGGGCGAACTGCATGAGATCCTGAATGCACTCCACCGCCTCCACCTTCTGCTGTGGCGTGCCGTAGTCGAGGCCGCGGTTGTAGAAGGTCATGAGCACGTCGAAGAGGCGCGGCTCACCCTCGCCGAGCACGAGGAACTCTGGCGTGCTGCTGCTGATGTAGGCGCGCGCCGTCACCGCCAGGGTTGTCTGGAAGGAGTGGAGGTACTGCAGCAGGTAGCGGCCCGCCGCACGTTTGCTCGTCATTACGTCCTGCCGCTCCTCGTCGTCGAGCGTCTCGAGCACGCGGTCCTCGAGAGAGGTGAGGAGCCCAGCGATGGACTCCACCGCCAGGGCCCGCGTCGCGTCGCTGTCGTCGCCCAGCGCGTCGATCAACGCACGGAAGACCGCGGCGAGACCCTCGACGTTGTCCAGGTCGGTGCCAAGGCCGTACGCAGCCGCCATCCGCAGCGCACCGTGGCGACGCGCCGGCACGTTCATTGCCTTTGTGAAGGCCTCGATCGGCATCGCCTCGAACTCGCGCGGCGTCAGCTCCACATACTTGGTCGTCAGCTCCGACGCACCCTCCAGTCCCTCGACGCAGAACTGCAGGAGCAGCCGCACCATGTCGTCGTTGTAGCGCCGCAGCTCCTCCTCGGCCTCCTCGACGTCGAGAATCGTGTCGAGCAGCTCCACGTTCTGCTCCGCGTGCGACTCCAGCGAGTTGAGGTGCTTGAAGACGAGGGCGAGCGCCACGCCGGGCTTCACCTTCACCACCTCCACCACACCACGCACGCTCGTCGTGAGCTGCGCCTCGACGGCGTTCTCGATGAGACGTGGCCCCACGAGCCTCGACACCCGCGCAAAGACCTCGCGTGCCGCATCCTGCACCGCGTCGTGCTCCTGCATGCCGGGCAGCACACAGCCCACGATCTGGCCACCCATGCTCACCAGGCGGCGCGGGTCGGCGAACTGCACGACCGTGCCGAGAGCCACGAGAGAGCCAAGCTTGACGCGGCGGTTGTCGCTCTTGTACGTGTTGCAGAAGGAGTCGACGAAGCGCTCGATCGTTTCGTTCATGCGCGTCGTAAACTCAATTGTTTTCTCCGCCACCTCGACGCAGTCGGGGTTGTCCGACGACGCGAAGCGCACGAGCAGCATCGCCAGCCCATCGAAGATCTTGTTCACGGCGGCGCGGATGCTCGCCACGCAGGCCTGCCACGCCATGTTCGCATCGGTGCGCACGTTCGCGTTGTGCTCGTGGCGGCCACAGAAGAGGGCAGAGAGCATGCGGACGAGGTTGTCGGTGCCCAGCATCTCCTCCAGCGCGCCAAGAATTGAGACACCGCGCTTCTCCACATCACGGGCAGCCTCCATCGTCAACACCGCACCGTCCTCGCCGTCGTCCGCGACGGGCAGCGGCGTGTCCAAGTCGCCGTCAGCGGTGGCGGCAATCTCGGCACGCACCTCGGCGTCGGCGTCGGCCATGGCCATCTGCAGGCGCATCTTCTTCTTGATGTGCGCCACAAGGTGGAGCATAAGCTTCGCCGACAGCTGCAGCGAGCTCTGCCGCAGCGTTGTCACCTCGCTCGCGACGCCGTCCAGCAGCGGGCCAAGCACGAGCTCCAGGTTGCGGGTGCCGTAGAGCGACACAATGCTGTCGCCGGCCGCCAGGGCGACGTCGCGCACCTTGTCCGAGAAGTGCGAGAGCCCCTCCAGCACCCACGGCAGGGCGATGGGCAAGAAGTCCTGGAAGGCCTCGGAGGCCAGCGTCGAGGGGGCGTAGACCATGATGTACAGGAAGCCCTCCCGCACCGGTGGACGCTCGTCCGTCATACCGCTCTCGATGGTTGGGAAGTACAGCTGCAGCAGGTTCGCGCCGCACGCGTTGACGATGTCGACAAACACCTGCGCCGCACCTGCCTTCTCGATCGTGCCGGACTGCACGCGCTGCAGCACGCCGAAGGACCACTGGCAGATCTCGTCGATTAAATTGCCACCGATGGCGGAGGCGAGGGCAGCGGCCGCCTTCGCCGCCGTCGTGCGTGCCTCTGTGGAAGGGTCCTGCGACGCCTCCTCCAGCAGCCGCACCAACTCGTCGGTGTAGGGCAGCAGCGCACGCGGGTCGCTGACCAGACTCACCATTGCCGCCACGATCTGCGCCGCCTTGGGGCGGGTGTGGGCAATCTGTGTCCCGAGGCCGCGCGAGAGCACCGGGATGATCAGCGCCAGCGACGCGGGTCGACCATGTTGATGAAGCGCGTGTAGAGCAGCGCGTCCAGCGCCGACTCCGTGTCGGTGCTGGGGACCGCATCGCGTTCAGAATGAGCTCCACGTGCTCCTGGATTTCGGGATTCGAGACGACACCCGCAACACGGCGCAGCGCGTTCGAGGCGGCCACAGAGACGGCGTTGTTGACGTCGAAGAGGCAGCCGCGGATGTGCTTCATAATCTCCGGCAGCGCCGCGGCGAGCTGCTTTGGTGAGCAGAAGGCGACGTAGCCGATGAAGTTCAGCGGCGGCACGCGCTTCTTTGCCGAGTCGGAGGCGAGGCCCTCGACAAGGCGTGGAATTAGCTGCCGCAGCCCCACGCCAGAGAGCTTCGCCATCAGCACCTTCGCAGCGTCATCAGCGCACTCGGACACGTTCGTGTCGGCGTCGGCCACCGCCTCGAGGAGCTCGGTCGCCATGGACAGCGCGTAGGGCTCGAAGAGGGCCGCCATCTCGCTGCACAGCACCTCGAGCAGCACCATCACACCCGAGCGCTCCACCTGCTTCTCCTGCGCCGACTTGCGCAAGATGGTCATCACGTTGTACCGCCGCAGGGAGGTGAGGCCGAGGCCCTTGATCACACCGACCAGCCCCCAGGCGTGCGCCTTTTTCTTGATGTAGGAGCCGGAGTGGATGCACTGCTTCAGGCACTTCTCCACGAAGTCGTCAAGCTTCGCAGAGGCGCGGATGTGCGGGTTGCGGCTGATGTCCGCCATCGACTCACACACGCAGCGGTGCACCATCGACGACTGCGAGTTGTTCAGCGTGCGGCTCTGCTGGTCGATAATCGCCTCGAGCAGCGCCGTCTCCTGCAGCCGGCAGCTCATGATCGTGAGCCACACACTCGCCGTCGCCAGGTACTGCTCTTTGTGAGCCTGCGTGACATCCTTTGGCGGCTTAGCGAGCCGCGCCTGCAGCTCTGGTGCGATGCTCTTCAGCAGCGACAGGTCCGCCGACTCGAGCACGACGCGACCGGCCTTCAGCGTCTGCCGCAGCAGCGCCTCGCCGGTCTGCGGGTTCTCCAGCAGCTGGCACAAGAAGTCCATGACCACCGCCGGGACACGGCCGAGGTACGTCGAGGACAAACCCTCCAGTGCGACGACAGCAGGAGCACCGCCGACCTGCTTCAGCTCCTCCACCCACCGCATCTGGTCGCCTTCATCCGTGCCCGGGCGGCTGGCAAACAGCTGCTTCATGGTCTCCGTCACCCGCAGCGCATTGGCCTCGCTACGGCCGCCGTAGGCGTGCAAAAAGTACACGAGATCGCCCCAGTCCGATGCCTTAAGCGCGAAGCCATACTTCTCCCCTGTCGTCTCCAGAATCTGCTGCATGTTGCGCGAGATGTTCGTCGCCGGGTCGTCGCGCAGCGTCTCCGCCAGCACCAGCGCACGACGGCACGTCTCGAAGTGTGCGAAACGGCCGAAAGCGGCTGCCGTGACCTCCCGCACGGAGTCGACAGTGTTAAAGAGTCCCGTCTCGACCGCCGGCAGGCGATCACTCGGCACCATCGCCATGAGCGTGTAGAAGCCCTGCTGGAGGCTCTTGTACAGCGAGGGGAAGCTCTGCAGGATGGTGGTGAGCAGCTCCATCGAGGCCGTCGGATTCGGCAGCGTCGGCTGGCCAATGTTCTGCATGAGCATGCCGAGCACCTGGTGCTGCGTCGCCACGGGGATCGTCGTGGAGAGGGCGTTGGCGCCGCGGCCGGCCTTGAAGGCCACGTTGGCGAAGGCCGTGAGGGCAACGAAGAGCGGGGCGGGCAGCATCTGCGTCAGCGCCTGCCGCAGCGCGTGCGCCATCACCGACACGCGGCTCACGTCCTCCACGGTGAGCGTCCGGAGGAGGGAGAGGCGGGCCACCGTGCGCACCATGTTCTCCGCCATAAAGCCGAAGGGGGTGTGGGTGAGCAGGCCTGACAGTGCGTCGGTTGACAGCACCGCCAGCACATGCGTCGCCGTCTCCTGCTTCAGCATCTCCGCCACTGTTGTCTGCAGCGGTCCGTAGAAGACGGGGAGGGCCTCGAGGTCGAAGTGACCGTGCGTGCCGAGCAGGCGCAGGGTAAGAAAGATGGCCTTGTGCTGGTGCACGCTCGGCAGGAGAGCGCGAGTGCGCTTCTCGAGTGCCGTGCGGAGCGCCTCGCGTCCCTTGGCCAGCGCAATCCCGTCCTTCTTCTTCATGTCGAGGAAGTCGTCAGCCGACATGCCCTTCGGTGGGCGGTCCGGGTAGGTCTTGAGCAGCTGCTGGTCGCGCAGCGCCGCCGTCTCATACGCGTCCATCACGTCGACATCCTCGGCAGCCACCGCGACGTCCTCGGCGGACAGCGCGAGAAACCAGGCCTTGGACGACTGCACCGACTCCTCCAGCGCGTGGAAGATTTCACGCGACGCGGCTGGGGTGGTCTGGGTGAGCAGCAGCACGAAGCCACGCGCCGCAGCGATGGAGAGGTGCTCGGCGTCCTTGTGGAGCGCCTCCGCCATCGTACGGGCCATCGCCTTGGCGTGCAGCGACAGCAGACCCTCCTGGCCCTCCCCAGAGGCAAGCACCAGCCGCAGCGGACGCTCCAGCACGGTGAGACTGCCCGGGCGGTAGCGACGGAGCTGGCAGCTCGACGGCCTGTAAAAAAAAGGGTCCTCGCCTTGAATGTTGTCGTGGCCCGCACAGAGCAGCAGCTCGCTCAGCGCAAACGGCACGGAGGACGGGAGGTGTGCTGCAGCAGCACCGTGCCGAGGGCCACGAGCACCGGCGCGGCACTCTCGCCCACGATCATCGGCCGCGCCGGCGCCTCGAGGCCAAACACGCTCTGCACCATGCAGTTCCACAGCGAGATCACCCGCATGGCGTCGTCGGCGACGGACTGCACGTACGCCAGCAGCGGCCGGCGCACGAGACCGGAGCGGCTCGTCAGGAGCTGCACCAGAGCGGCGCCGTGGCCGTTGTTGGCCAGCACGATCGCAGTCTGCGCCGCACGCGCCTTTTCGTACGTGTTGCCCTCCAGCTGACGCAACACCTCCGCCGTCGAGAGCAGAGGGGAAAGCTTCGCCACCGTCGCGTGGTCGCCGCGGGCCAGCAGGAAGGGAAGCGAGAGAAACGCATCAGGGCGAGCCACGACAACCTCCACACAGTCCTCCACGAGCTCCTTCGTTAAGCCCTCCACGATGGCGGACGGGGTGCGCTGCGCGTCGAGGTGCACCAGCATGGCGCGGCGAATCGCGTTCTCGCGTCGGCCGTTCTTCAGCGCACCTTCGAGCCCGTCTTCCAGCGACGCCTCCAGCCGCAGAGCAGCAGCGAGGCGGAAGGCCTGCGCAGCGGACTCCACAGCCGGCATCACCACCTCGCGGCTCAGCATCGCCACGATGTCGGCCGTCGGCTCCACGTGTGCCCGCACGTCCTCCGGCAGCGCGTCGAACATGTCGCCCAGCAGGCGCATCGCCACCTCCTTCTCACGCGGGGTGCGGCAACGCGTGCCAACCGCGAAGGCCATCGTCTGCAGCAGCACAGGGAGCAGCGTGTCAGGCGCGGCGGCGTGCATCTGCTGGAAGAGGCGGGCGTACGTCTGGCTTACCGTATCCAGCACCGGCGCGAAGGCATCGGGGTTTGTCAGGAATGGGGTGAGGAAGAGGGTGAGAGCGTCCTTGCCCTTGGCGGCAACGTAGGCGGCGAGCTGCGCCGGCGGGACAGAGGCCAGCACATTCACATAGTCGAGCACGGCATCACGCGGCGTGTTGGTCAGGCCCATCGTATAGAGGATCGCCTGCAGCGCCACGTCAACGTTCTCGAGCTTCAGCGCGCCTGCCGTGGGCCGACGTGCCCCCAACACCTGAAAGACGGCGAGGGGCTGAGCCTTGACCGCAGAGGTGAGCTGGTCCTTCGTGACGCCGAGCTGCATCGCCTCCTCTCCCTGGAAGAGCGGGGTGAGGGAGAGAGCATCGAGCGGCGCGAGGCTCTTCACCGCCTTGCGCACCGCTTCCATGTCGCGGCCCGCGGTGGCCTGCAGGACGCGGCGGAGGTGGCGCATAGAGGCGGAGTGGAAGAAGCACTCGTCCTTCTTGGGCTGCGCCTTCAGGCTGTGCTTTCGCGACTGCGCGTGCAGCGCGGCGAGACGCTGAACCAGCGCCGCGAGCGCCTTCAGGAGAAGCTGCATCGCCTCCTCGGCAGAGTAGTCCTTCAGCTTCGGGGTG
Source organism: Crithidia fasciculata (assembly GCA_000331325.2). NCBI lineage: Eukaryota > Euglenozoa > Kinetoplastea > Trypanosomatida > Trypanosomatidae > Crithidia > Crithidia fasciculata. The sequence continues at coordinate 353,054 of CM003421.1, read as the reverse complement.
GCGGTGTCCTTGCGGGGCTGCGCGGCCAGCGGTGCCTTACGCCACGCCGCCCGCCGCGCCGACGCCGCCGTTGATGGTGGCGGAGGGGCGTGAAAGATGGTCGGTGCGGCGAGGCGCAGGACCTCCTCGACGCAGAGCAGCGCAGCGGGGGAGTTGTCAAAGTGCTGGAGACACACACTCGAGGCGATGTTGATCGCGGCACACCACTCAGACAAGGAGAGAGGGGTGAGAGCAGCCACGCGGGGCAGCACCTCCTTGCGGAGACGGCAGTGGTGGGCAGGCTGCACACTCGGCAGACGGGTCGCGTTCAGCACGCACTGGATCACCTGCAGGGGGTGAAGGCCCTTGCTGGGGCGGTGGGCGAGGCCCAGCATCTCTTCTGTTGGTTCCTCGACACGCAGACCGCCTTCGAGCTGTTCGCGCTGCAGCTGCCTGAACTCGCGCAACTGCGTTGCCTCCTTCTCGGAGAGGGGGTGGTTGAAGTTGTGGAGAACTTCAACGGCGGCCGACACCGTCGCGGCACGCTGAAGGGCGTGGACAACTTGAGAGAGATCCATTGTTCGTCCTTTTTTATTTTCTGTTGGTGTTTTGTTGTTGGATGTAAGGGGGCGGGTACTGACACCACGTGAGGACGAGGAGAAACAAGTAAAAGAGTACGAGTAGTTTTCCGTCGCAAGCGTCAATCAGATGCCACTCACTGATTCACTCTGAATACACACGCAACACACCAGAGACACAACAAAAAACAGTGGAGAAAAAACAGCTATAAAACAAAAAAATACCTAAAAAAAACTCACGCAGGCGTTGTCCGAGAACGACAAAGAATACGAGTCTGCTCTCCCGTCCTGGTTACGTTAGGAGGTGGAGGCGACTCGTGAAGAGAGGGGAAGACGGAGAAAAAAAGAGAAATAGTGTTTTGATCACCGGAGCAATTTACAAGAAGAAAAACACTTCTTTTTCCTTCTTTTTACTTGTAGCACGCATTATTTTTGTTTTCGCGTATTTGGCGACGAGAGAGTGGGGGAAAAAAATGCGAGGCGAGTAGGAGACGGAGAACGAGTGATAGCGAGGAAGAGAGGTATTGTCACGGTCTTTGTGGATAGATCGACAAGAACAACTCACTCTGAAGTCGACAAAGCGTTTTTTAATTTGTGAGCGTCCTCCAAGCGATTCGGCTTAGGTACCTGAGATAGTCAGAAACTTGGCAAGCCTGATAAGCAAAGGAAAGTTGACGCGTCCACCAAACTTTTTTTTTTGTCTTGAGCTCACGAGAAGAAGTACAAGAAAAGCCTCATACACGATAAGAGATCAGGCAAGTCTTGTTTTACTATCATTTTTTTTGTGCCAGATAACGATGGTGACGTGTATGCGTCTTTTGAACTTTCTTGAGAGAAAGGGTGCCGGCAACAGGGAGAGGGGTGGTAACGGCAAGGGGGATTATGCTCATCACAACCTACAAGAAAAGAAAAAAAAATCGCATTAGGCACAGAACCGCGAAGTACATGACAACAACAACGACAACGAAAGAGGACGAGAAGAAGGATACAACCAAAAAAAAAAAAACCCACCTCAACGCAGCCGACGTATCAAACAGCTTTTGTTAGTGTGTGTGTGTGTATGTGTGGAAATACAACGCAGCTCCTTCCTTGCGCATCCTCCGGCTCAACCACTTCGACTAATATCTTTTCCCTCTGCATCATCTCCTCGGCACCTTTCACAAATCCCGAAGCAACAGCGCGGACCGAAAAGTGTTGTTGTGTGACTGCGTCGGCCAGAGGAAAGAGAGCATTTTTTTTTCACTTCACCCGCAAGGCGGCGCGGCGCTGGATGAGCTGCACGTTCAGCAGCAGCTGCGCCACGTGAATCACAATCGACGCCACGGCTCCGGCCACCGGACACGAAATGAAAAGGAACCACACCAGCATCACTCCGGCCAGCGGCAGTGGCTCCGTGTGTGGCAGGTGGGCACACTTGGCCAGAATCGGGATGTGAATGATTGTGCTCGACGTGCAGGCGCACGTTATGATCCACACAGCGGGGTAGCTGAAGGGACCGAGGGTGTAGCCAGGCACCGACGTCACGGACGCAGGCAGCCGCGCCAGATACGCGCTGTGCTCGCTCATCAGCGCCAGCAGCACGACGCTGTTCACGACGCTGAAGATGACGTGGACGCGAAGGAGCATGCGGAGGCGACGGGCCGCCACGCTGACAATCGTGTGCGCCTGTGCCACGCTGTAGAAGATGTACACCAGCTCGATGTAGCGCAGCGGACGCAGCGTCGCAACCCAGCTGCTGCCAGCTCCAAAAACGGCCCTGAGATACGCCTCCGGCACCACCGCCGTACCGGCGGTCGGGATCGCGAGCGGAATCCACATGCAGACGCCGAAGAAGATCATCGCCTCGTCGACAGAGGCGATGCGGTTGCCCCAGATGAAGATGTTCGCCTCGTAGTGCAGCGTGTGGGAGAGCACCGTCACGAACGCGATGAGGCACGCTGAGATGGTCATGTTGGTGAGTGAGGCGAGCAGTGCGAAGGCGCAACTCGCGGACAGGAGCGACGTCACGCAGTCCAGTCCATGATCAAGGTACTCGCCAATCACACTCGTTTTCTTGTCGCGACGGGCAAGACGGCCATCGGTGTTGTCAGCAACACAGTACAGCAGGTTCAGCACGCCACAAATCGTGAGAAGTGCGGCAGGGGAGAGAAAGCCAAAGACGGGTGTCATCTGCGATGGGTCGAGGGGAGGCACGCGGGGCAGCGAGGGGTCGTCAACGGCGAGCGAGGCGGGCAGCACCACCACCTTCCCCGGGACGAACTGCGATCCTGCGGGCATCGAGGAGAGCAGCATCAGCGAGGCGGAGAGAGTGAGAAAGATGCCGGAGATAGTGACCTTGTTCGGCGTCCACGACGACGGCACGAAGCGCACGAGGTAGTCGTAGAAAGGGAAGTAGATGTGCTCGGCCAGAAAGCTTGGCTCCGCGGACACGCTCGGCGTCCCGGGCGGGGCAGCGGGCGAGAAGAGCGAGTCGACGACGCTGGACATTGCCGGTAATGCTGCTTCTTGTTCGTTTCAAAAAAGAAAAAAGAGTGGGGGGAGAAAGGGATGAGAAAATTATAAGTAGTACTGTCTAATAGAGTAGAAGAAAATCGACGAGAAGGGTGATGCAGGAGATAGTGTGTGTGTATACTGCTTTTTTTTTTTTGTGTGTGTTGTATGTGTTGTATGTCTTCACGGTGCAGCGCGTCTCGGGTGTATGCGAAACGCGGCGTCGTTGAAAGGGGGACACAAACAAGAACAGAACAACAAAGGCTTCGAGGCGACGCTGCGGGGTATTAGACGGCGCGACGATGAAGAAAGGGGGTATCTAAGAGGATATAGGAGGACTGTGTACAAGAGGAGAAGAAGAAAAAAACAGAGCTACAGTCAACAGGCAGACGCAGGAGAATCGGCAAAATACACACGCACTGTAGTCGCTGCGCTGACGTGTGCCGTTGTCGACGTGCTCAAGAGTATGAGAATCCTGACGGGAAAAAAACAAAAGAGATCAATAAGAGAGAGAGAGAGAGAGATAGTGATAGTGATGGTAAGTGAGCTCTTCTTGATATCAACATAAGACAGGACCATTAAGCACTCCATGAGCTGCATGCCCTTTGAAAGACATCTCAGCACGTGTGTGTGCTTTATGGGTCGAAGAAGTGTATTCAGCTTCACGTCGGGAAACCATTCAGCTCTCTCTGTGACGACGAGGGCACCGGTGGTTTCGCGAGAGTGCCGCAGACGGGTGCACGACTGAACACATAAACACAAATTCGACAAAAAAGAGAGGCAGCTACGGGCATTCCGTCACATGCTGCGTCACACTAAGCGGAGAAAACGCTGAAGCTTTCTCAACTCTTTTTTTTTCCCTTGATCTTGTCTGACAAGCGTTGATTTGAAATCGTGAAGAACAACGAAGAGGTCGACGCACGCGGACCAGCAACAATCAGAAACCCACCGCCCTCACCCACACACACAACGCCTACCGTCCCATAAAAAGAAAATTCAGCCTCGTGTACGTTCTTCGCCACGCAGCAAGGAGCGCAACGAGAAGATAAGCACCGCAGCCGTGAACCACCAGCTGCTTAACACACCGACTGCACCGCGTGGCTCAACAGCAAGAGGAGAGAGAAAGAGAAAGAGAAGAACACTGCCATTTTAGAGTCCCCGAATACTCTCTTAATGCACCATCATCAACCCACGTCCACCGATGCATTCCTTCACGGCTTGGATGTGGTCAATGATCCTGTTATCTGCTGTTCGGCACACATACACAACAAGACGGTTGTGAATGCCGTGCGTGTTGAGCAGGCGCCGCATCATCTTCGGCGACCACTCGAACTCCGTCTTGCCGTCGAAGCTGCACGGCTCAATCACATTGATCGTCGGTTCATTCTGGAAGTACTTCAACTCCACAGCGAAGGCGCGATCGTTGTGGAAGTCGCGGAAGCCGGCAACGAGGCCGTGATCGAGCAGCACCTGCGCGCACCCACGCGTTTCAATCGTTGAGGGGACAATCACGAAGCGCTTCCGCTGCTCCGAACCCTCCCGCAGGCGGTGGCAGAAGTCGTACACAGGGGTGAAGACGTTGAAGGTCCAATCCTTCGGCTCGCGCTTCTCTAGCTGCACGCGGTCCTCGTCCTGCGCGCTGGGCCGGTCATACGTGCCGTAGTACAGCGCGTGATCGCCTTGGTGCTGGAAGAAGAGCCGCGTGATCGGGTCGGCGGGGAGATCCCGCACCCGCTCCACACCAGGCAAGTTCACCAACTTCCGCTGCGGAAAGGGGCGTGGGGCTTCCTGACCACCACGAGTGGCGGCGCGCTGCTGACGGCCCTCCGCGAAGGGATCGCGCTCGTCGGCCAGCAACGCGTTGAGCTGCTGCCGCACACGCGTCTCGCCGAGCTGGACATCGTTGGCCACCGCGAAGAGGCTACCCTGACGTGCTTTTCGACCGAGGAGTGCTTTAGCGCCGATGGGACGGCCAGCAGGGTGTACGGGGTAGGCTGTCGTGGCTGCTGCTGCTGCTGTGGCACTGCTGCTGCCAGGGACGAAGGAAGACGTGGCGCCACCGCCGTAGACGCGGGCCAGCTGCGGAAGACTGCGAAAAAGCATTGCTGACGTGCTGCAGCTTCGTGCCCGAATGTGCGGGTGTGAGTTTTTATTTGTACTTGATTGTACTTGATGCATTTCAAATGTTGCGAGGAAGATTAGAAACAAAAAACGGTTGAGACAGTGCGAAAGGTGAAGAGAGACGTTTGCCAGTAGGTGCAGGTCTTCAGCTCTCACTGGCCATTTGGCTCCCCTGTAGTTGAGGCAGGGGCAATGATGGTTTTTTTTTTCCACTCTCCTTCATACCTCCACCGTGCAATCAGATTGAGCATTCGCCTGTTCTCAAGGTGTTGCCGGGCCGAAGGGGACTCCGACCACCCACGCCCGATTCCCTTCACCTGTTCATTCGCACTTTGAAACAAAAGGTGCGCATTTCAGACTTATTTCAGACTGCATACCTGCAGCAACACTACACAAAGAGCCTCGAAGCGCTAAATATAATTTTTGTTTCCCTCCTACAGTTTCTTTTTTTTTTCTTTATGCAAAGCCATTACAGGCTCCTTACTTCTTTTATACGAGTCCAGCGACACATACGCAAGCAAATTACTTTAGTGAAAGAGAATTGTAAAATACACACGTGCTTACCGCAGAAAAGAAAAAGCCTTCGCGTTGTGTGAGCTCGACTTTATGGAGAGCGCGAGAGAACAATAACAACAACGACAACCAAGAGTGGTGTTCGAGGCAAAGCGCATACGTGCGGTTCCCGTCAAGTCGAAGACGTTCAATACACGCGAGAACAACATTTTCTTTTTTCAAGAACAGCAGTGTTCACCCCATCAAAAGAGAGAGAGAGGAGCAGCGCCTCCGAAAGCATCATCCTCCCTTTAAATCACGTGTCGGTACATGCTGTAGGGTCCACTCTGCTTCCCCTCTCGAGTGATGTGCACGATGCTGCCGCGCTGCAAACCCAAGTACTGCACCAGCGGGTCGCTCTCCAGCATACGCGGCAGCTGCGAGATGCTCAGCTTGTGCGCTGTGAGAAAAGCCTCTGCCTCGGCTCGGGTCATCGCCACGTGCCTCGGCACCGTTTCATGACGCACAACATTGAAGGCCAGCGCCTCCTCCTCAAAAACCTGAATAGACAGCAGCGGCTCACCGGTGGCTTCGTCCATGCGACCACTCAACTCCTGCACGTCCATGCGCACGCCGGGGTCGACCTTGTTCGTCACGATAATCATCGATGCGGCCCTCTTCTTCATGGCCTTCTCGCGGCACGCCTGCACCTCCTTCACCGTCAGCTTCGACTCGCCAGAGAAAAAGACCATTAGTGCGTTCTTGGCTGCCTTGGCCGCCGCACGTGCCGCCGCCGCTGGCGCCTCGCCTTCATCGTCTGCCTCTTCCTTCTTCACTCCACTTACGGTAGTGGCGGGGGCCGTAGGGAGATGCTGCTTCTGCTGTGCGAGAGCAGGCGAGTGACTCGCCCTGGCCGGATCGACCGAGCAGGACAGACGCATCGCGTTGCGCATGCATATCCACTCCCCGCTTGTAGCCCGCCGCAGCATCTCCGCCTCCTCGGCCAACGTCTCCTCCCCATCCCCGCCCTCCTCAGCCCCTGCAGCTGCATTCGTGTTTGTTGTCGACTTCTTTCCCTGCAGGCCGGCGGCGCGGTCCGGCGAGACAACGAAATGGCGGAGAAACCAGTCGTAGTCGAGGCCCTCCTCAGGGTCGTAGAGGGCGGGGTCGTGGACGGCGTCGGCGATGGCGGAGGGGTGGCGAATGACGTAGCCGCGGTCGTGGCATAGCTGGATCATCGTGTTGAGGGCACGAAATACTCGCACCACCTTCAGCTCCTGGATGGAGGTCATCGTGCTGTGTGATACGTCAGAAGAAGCACACCCTACGGGGGTTTGTAGCTCTGTGGATCTTCTTGGAAAAGAAAAAAAAGAGGCTGAGGGAAATGTATTGCGGTTTGTCCGGCACAGCGGGTGGTAGAGGGAGAGGGAGAGGAAGAGAGAGAGAGAGGAGAAGAAGAAGTTTGTGGCTGTGGTGAGGGCACAGCGCTGCATGCGCCGGCAATATGAGAGAGAGAGAGAGAGGGAAAGAGGCAGCACACGCTGCCTCAACCTTTCTACACATTGTCGTCCCTGTGCACATGTGCGTTACACAGACGCACACACACACATAACGCGCTACCGATATCAAGCTCTCTCCTCAATTACTGATGGAGAGGAAGCTGAGAAGGGGGTGAAGCAGGCAACACAGTGGTACTGCAGCAGAAAGGCAAGAGACGGAGAGCGAGCGGCGTCACTACCCTTAATAAACACAGTGGACAACAACAACAACAACAAAGCCGCAGTAAATCCGAGTCTTTCTTTGAGAAAAGTAGTATTGTTTGACATACACACTCCGTTCATTACCTTCCACTTGTTACTCGAAGCTAAAAAGAAAAGCATCAGCACAAAGTTCACAACAACAGCCTCTCGCGCCGGGAAACAACAACAACAACGAAGTCTCACTGTTAAAGAGACATATACTTCTTCTCTTGCTTCTTGCGTTTGCCCTACACAACGTGCCTGTAGGTGACGTAAAGACCCGCCGACATGCTCTTCCGCTCAATCCGCACCACATGACCACGCTCCAGGCCGTAGTAGCGCGCAACCGGGTCGGAGGACAAAATGCGTGGCAGCTGCGTCAGCTCGAGCGCGTGGGCGTGCAGCACCTCCTTCACCTCCTCATCAGACAGCGGCGTGTGCTTTGGGACGAGCTCGTGGTGCGTGATGTTCACCGACAACTCGTCCTCCTCGAAAAGCTCGAAGCGCAAGTCCTGCTCGCCGCGGTTGTACGTGTCCATCGTCTTGCGGACAATCGGGTTCGGCTTCGTTGGGCTGACGAAGATCACCCGCTGGTACTCCTCCTTCAGCGCGTCCTCCGCGATCTTCTTCACCACCTCGGAAGAGAGGTGGTTCGGCGGGCAGAAGTAGACCACCGCCTTCTGCACGCTGCCCTCGCCCACCACACGCTCGCAGGCAAGTGTCATCTTGTCCCGGCAGATGACTTGCTTCATCTTCTCCGCACCCGCACCCGCAGCACCAGCATTCGCAGCGTCGCCCAAGTCATTCGCGTCGTCGCGCACCAGCACGTCCTTCACGTAGCGCGCCTTAAAGTCATCGAGCGAGTTTGGCACGACGTTCTGGGCCACCTTGTACTTGCGGTCCGACATCATCTCTGCAGAGGTGCGCAGAATGCAATAGCACTTGTGCAGCTCCAACTTTTCTTGACCAATGGCGGGCATGATGACGAGCTAGAAGAGGAATTGGAGGATACAGGAGAGGAGGTAACACAAAAATAAAGAAACAACAGCTAATATGACCACGTATTCGTCTCGAGAGACGCACGGGCGAAATTGACGACGTGTACGCGCAGCTGATCTTGTATGAGGCGCTTTAAGAAAAACAACAAAAGAGAGAGAAAAATCTGATTGCTGCAACGCCCAATGCTTTCCTTCACTTCCTTTCTACCAAGCAATAGGGGTGATGATGAGATAGCGATCAGGAAGAGGGAGGAGGACAGAGAGAGAGAGAGAGAGAGAGAGAGAGCGCTTGTGTTTGACTAGAGGTAAGAGTAGGACATTCTCTGAGATGAGAGCAATGAGCTTCCCCTCTGTGATACCCGCAACCTCCACCTGTGACGGTCAACGCATTGAGGGCAGCATGAAGACATGGTTCAGAAAGGAGGACACTTTCCAAAGACAACAACAACAATAACAACAAGAACTTTGTTCACTAACGCAGCAGAGAAGCTGTGCGATGCTGCTTTACTTCGGATACGCTCTTTTTTCCCAACTTGGACGAGAAGAATTAAGACGGAAAAAGTGAAGTAATGCTTTAGGTTTCTCGCTTTTTTTTTCGGTTTCTAGATTCTACGACCTTTTATTAAAAGACTGCTGTGTACGAGATCGCGTTGGCGAAGTTTGTTTTTACCCGAGGCATTGAGGAGACGGGTGCGCAATGAACAAGTTAAAAAAAAGGAGTGTAAAGTGGAGAAGGAAAACCCCAAAAAGAGAGGAAAAAAGAGTTCAGCTACACGTGTGAAGTTGGCGGGTGGGTGTGTCTTTCTTGCCGTGTGTGCACACGTGTCTGCGTCTCTCTCTCTCCCTACCTCCCTCGCGGCGGAGAACGGAGAAAGATTGAAAAAAAAAAGAAGGCAACAATGATTGTGCAGAGACGCGACACACACGCACTGCACGAGAGACCCGATAGAGGAGGAGAACGAGGGCAAACACAGAGCCACGGCGATCGAGTAGAGGGAGGGGGTAAAGACGAGAACACACTGATGGGGAGAGAAAAAGCAAACAAACAAAAAAATAGAAAAAGACAACGGCATTTCAAATCAAGTTTAAGAGAGAAGAGCTCCAAAGAAGAAAAAGAAAAGAGGAGAGACTTCAATGCTCTTGTTCGTCGATCCCGCACCACCACCAGAAAAAAGCCTTGTTTAAAATGAGAGAGTACACGAATTAGAAGACGTTGCTGCAACAGTACACACACCGTTGATTATAGAGCGAGGGAAAGAGAGAGAGAGAGAGAAAGCCACGACGAGATGAACAGTAGTGGCCCTTGTCGCGCTTCCACGCTTTACAGACACACAGAAGCAGCTCACGCATCATGAATTTATTCCTTCTTGAGTGTGCCTCTTACTGTGGAGCGGGTCGCACACGTGCGGCGGAGAGCTGATCACGCCCTGTCCGCCGCGCTGAGAGCGGTCTCGACGCACCACCCGCCGCCGTCGTATTTACGTGCACCGTCTCCGGAGCAACCGTCTCCCGCAGCACCTTGTTCGAGTGGCTCCGCGGCGGCGGTGCTTCACGCGTTGCGGCTCCAATGCTGCTGACCCGCGTGCGCGCCGCTGGCGTGGCCTGCACCGCCTCCCCACGCAAAATTCCCGCCGCGGTACCGGTGCTGCTGCTCGTCGCCGTAGCAGCTGTCTGTGGCCGACGAGCTCCACTGAACGAGCGGGCGGTCTGCGAGGTCACCGCCTGCCGCGCTGGGGGAGACAGCAGGGCGGCGTTGCGCGCCGTGAAGCCGCCGCCGCGACCACCTGCATTCGAGCCGCGCTGCTGCACTGCTGCCGCCTGCAGCGACGGTGGACTAAAAGTCCCACTCGCACTCGACGCAACCGATCCTGCCGGCTTACGGGCAGTGCTGCCTCCTTGTTGAGGTAGGCGCTGTCCAACCGCACCCACGGCTACTCCTGCGCTCTCGATGCGCAGGCGGTACGTCACCGGGCTCCCCTGCGCACTTACGGCGGTGAGAAACGCGGTATGCTCACCAGCGAGTCGACGCATCAGCAGGCCCCGCTGCAGGTCGCTGGCTGAGATCAGCGGTGCACCGTCGAGGGTGCGGAGGGTGTCGCCGACCTGCAGACCAGCGTCAGCGGCAGCAGAGCGCCGGCGTACACCCTCGACCACGAGGCCGCACACGCGCAGGCCCACTTCCTGCTCTGTCAGCACACTGATGGCACTCTCCCGATCCCCGCTCTCGCTCTCGGTGGTCGCACTCTCCTTGGATGCACCACCACGACCAGCTGTTGCGGTGGCTGGTGGTGCCTCAGCTGCGAGGTTGGAGAGCGGCTGCCGCTGCGTGCGGCGTGCGCTGCGCGCGGTCGAGAGGTGCTCGGCTGTTGCTGCTGCTGCTGGTGCGGTGTGCTGCTTGTCGCTTGGCAGCAGCAGCAACGGGTCGACAGCCGCCGTGGCACCTGGTGGGAGGTGGTAGACGAGGTGGTCCGGTGGCTCTGCTGCTGCTGCTGTTGCTGCGACGGCGGCTGCCTGTGCCGAACGCGGTGATGCCTCGCGGAGGCGCTGCACCGAGGCGGGCTGCCGGCTCCCTGTCGACCTCTCTAGTTGTGGGGCCGGGTCGGCTGTGGCATGTGAGGCGGCGCCAGATTTGTGAGAGAGGGCGGAGTGCTTCAGCGCGTCTGGAGCGTCTGTGTTGCTGCGGCTCGGTAGCTGCCGGGCTTGAGGTGCAGCAGCAGCAACAACAGGGGGCGCTGCGGTAGTGGTAGTGACAGCGGTTGTTGGCACTGCGCGTGCACTTGACGTGTGCGAGGCGCGTCGTGCTGCGACATCTGCCACGGAGAGCGGCGGTGGGGGTGGGCTGCGAGCATAGATAGACGAAGCACTGCGCTGTGGCTCTGCTACTGCTACTGGTGCTGGTGCTGGTGCTGCTGTTTCTCCAGAAGGTGGTGGTGGAAGCGGAGGGGCAGACGTGGAAGTTGTGGATGGAGGTTCGCGTGGTGTGAGGCGAGGGCGAGAGCGCAAGGAAGCAACGATGCCGCCTTCCATCTGACGCCGTGCGCTGAGAGACCGGGGACTGACTCCCGTCTGTGCGGTTGCGGTGGTATCGGCCATCGTTGTTGTGTCTGCGTTGCCGCTTGCTGCCGCGCTCTGCGTGGTCGGCTGTGATGCCAGCGCTGGCGGTGGAGGAGGAGTCGACGTCGGTGTCACTCTGGGAATTATCAACGACGCTGGCACCGCAATCGCCTTCTCTGGGTCGATGTGGGCCAGCGTGGGATTCCACTGCAGCAGCGCCTTCAACGACGTGTTGTGCTGCCGCGCGAGTTTCGTCAGCGTTGTTGTTGTCGTTGCTGACGTGTGTGCGGGCCGGGTGTCGCTCGTGGATGGCGTGCGTCGAGGGGGGGCGGTTGCACCACGTGCGCCGTCCTTACTCCGGCTGCGGCTCGCATTCTTCACACCGGCAGCATCCGCCGCAGGCTTGGCAGCATCACCGCCTCTGCCGCTGGTCAGCACACGCGCTGCCGGCACTGGCGAGTGAGAGTTGCGCTGCGAGCTGCGGGAGCGCGACGGCTGCGTCGGCAGCGGCGTTGTGACCCGCGGCTCTGCTTCAGCGTCAGGGTGGCGAACGTCTCTGCGGACGGTGACGTGGTGGGTGGCGGCGACGGGGTCTGGCGAGACTTCACGAGGCACCGCTGCCTCCGGTACAGCTGCTGCGGGTGCTGCCGCGGTCGCGGATACTTCTACTTCCTGTACAACGTTAGCCTCTGTGCTACGTGTGCGTGTCGGCGTCGACTGCCGCCCACGCGCACCACCCTTTGCCGCCTTCTCCGCTCTGGTGTTATGGACCAGTCTTGGCGTATTGAAGGAGGTGGAGGGACTGCGACTCGGCGCCCCTTCACCACGATGCTGCATGTCCCGTTCGTCGGATATGGTGCTACTCTCACACACGGCGGCTTCGTCCATGCCGCGTTCATCGAGAGACGTCTTGTCTGGCAGCACCAACTGCGCTATCGGCGCTGGCGACGGAGACGCCACTGATACCACCGCTGTCGGCCTTCGCTCCTCTGCGTTTAAATCATCCGCGAGGTGCAGCGCTGCGCAGGAAAGGCCATAGATGCGGTGCAACGCGGGAAACGCGTAGTCGGCCAGCTTCGCATCCACCTCAGCTGCTGACAGTGGCGCGGCACCCGGGTACAGCTCCGCGTTGCTCCACCGGAACTTCACAACGAGACTGCCGAGGTAGAAGCGGGGGTGCTGACACGAGGCACGCGCCTCCGACGGCAGCACGCCCAGCGCTGTCCCCACATCGCTCACAAAGGCGTCGGCCAAGTCCCCTTCCGGAACACGCAGCGTCACGGCCTCCCAGTGTTGGCCTGGCAGACGCACCGTGTGGGCGTGTGCACGTCGGCTCGCGCTGCTGCTGTCACTGCTGCTGGCGTTCGTGGCGTTGGCGGAGGAGGAAGGGGTGGTGGAGCCGGAGGAGGTGGTGGGGCTGGCAGAGGTGGCGGCAGGGCTGTCGCGCTGACGGGCCGCAACAGCGAACGACGCCGTGGTGGCGCCGGCGAGGGAGGTGCTGTCGCGCTCCGGCAGACGTCGTGCGTTGCGTCGCGACGCTGCTGCGGGGCGAGGCGTGTCGACGGTGGAGGGGTTTATGGTTCCACTCGTGGTCAACGGCGCGGGGTGGGGCGGGGAGAGCGGGTGCTGCGCGTCCTGATGCTTCTGCCGCTGGGGTTGGGAGGGCGGCGGTACCGCGGCGGGGGTGGCGGTGAGAGAGGCAGTCGTGAGGGCCACTGGTGGTCGCCTTACGCCCCCGACGCCAACTGCTTTCCCCACTGTCCCTGCCGTTGGTGATGCTGCGATGGAGGGCACAGACGTCGTTGCTGCTGGCGCCTGTGCCGGTGCTGCTGCTGCTGATGCTGCGGGAGGTCTGCCAATTGAAGGCGGCAACGCGGCCGGACCGCTGCCGTGCGGCGTGGACGGGAACGACGTCGCCAAGTCGCCAATCATCGACGCCGTGTGTGAGCTGCTGTTGTCCGTTGCGATGGACAGCGGTGACACAATCGGTGCGTGGTCTTCCTCTTCCTCTGTGTGGGCGGCCTTCACCGGTGGGCTCGGCTGCTGCGGGGTGGCGATCGAGAGCGAGACAGTGCTGGCGAGACGGTGCTCGGCATGGTAGGACGGCGACGTCGAGCTGAGGCTGAGCCGGGTGCTGCCGCCATGCTTCGGGGTGGTGAGGTTGCTCAGCGTGCTCAGGCTTTCCTCGATGGGCTCGAACTCGTGCGCCTGGTACTCCTGGAAGTACTCCTCATACAGCCCGGTCATGAGGGGGTAGGAGCATAATCCCAGACGGAGGTTGATCTCGGACTCGGTCAGCGAGCGACGGTGCTCCAGCTCAAATCGCACGTACAGGTACGCGTCGATGACGTTGAAGCGGATGTCGGTGACGTCGTCGCGGTGCAGCACAATTTCCTCCTCGCCGTAGTTAAAAAGGTCCACCACGTCGTCGCGCAGCACCTCCTCCATCACGCGGCGCTTCGCTGCCAGAATGTTCGCCCACAGCTCCCCGGGCAACCGTTGCGAGTGCGTCGACGTAACCCACACGTTGCGTGCCGGCGGGGCGAAGGACGTGAGAGAGGCGGACGCAGACGGCGCAAGCGGTGGCCGCTGCCCTCCCGGCTGACTCACCGACGCGGAGAGCGCCTCCGGGTTCCGTGGTGAGCGCGGTGGCAGGCCAGGCGGCAGCCCACGCAGCCGCCCGCTGCCGATGCTTGTACTGCTGTGGTTCATGCTGAAGCTACTCGCGGCACTCGCCCCACCGCAGAAGAGGTCAACCTCGCTGGCCGTCACACTGCTGTCGTTGTAGCTCGTGTTGGTGTTGTTGCCCGTCCCACCAGAGGAGCTGCGCGGGTGACTCGGCGGGAGGACGTCGTCTACAAATTGAACAAATGGGCGACTCGCACCAGGCGACGACGCCCCGCTCAGCCGCGAGGTGCTGCTGTTGTCATTGTTGTTGTTGTTGCTGCTATTCCCCTCGCCACTACGTCCTCCCGCTACACCCGAAGCAGCTGCAGCGAGACGCGAGGAGGACGTCTTGAGAATGCCACGCGGCTTCTCGGCGCTGGCGATGATGTGCAACGCGTCGTCGTAGGCCTTCGTCTCCGTCGCTGCCACCAGCGTCGCAGCTGAACTCGAAGAGCCGCCAGTACCGCTTGCCTCGCTGCTCCGTCGCTCGCCCGAAACATCTTCACCGGCGTGGTCACCGTCCGGATCGTGAGAAGTGGTGCCCGTGGTGGAGGAGTCCGCAGGGTCCGCTGTCAGTGACGGCCGGCGATGCGTAAAGGGAGCCAACTGCATTACGTTGCCGAGAACACTGTTAAACGATCGCCCCACTGTCGCGGCAGCTCTATTGATGGCACTGCTGCCACTCGAATTGCTGTCGCCATTTGCCGTTGTCGATGCGTTGTTGCTGTGCGTGCGGCTCGCGTTGTTTTCGTTGCTGCTGCTGCTCACAGAGTTGTGTCGGAAGTGAACAGGATTCGACGCGAGTCCGCCGGTGCGAATCAGATCATTGTGCTCCATCGCGTCGCGTAGCAACGAGTGCGCGCTGTGGTCGGCTGAGCTGCTGCCGCCCTCCTCATCACTCTCCATCGCGAAGCGGACGCGCGGGGAGGTGGGCCGGCCAGAGAGCGAGGACGAGACGGAGGCCTCGAGACTGTGCAGCACCGAGTCGTCCTCTGCTCCGGCAGCTGCAGAGAGGGCAGAAGTGGCGGTGGTGGTGGGGTTGGCACTTTGCTCACCAAAGTTGCCGCCATTTCTGCTGTGGTTCCCTTCGCGTGCCACAGGGCCGGACGGAGATGGTTGACGTGGCAGCCGCGGCGTCTCCATCGACTCGCTCCGCCGCACATATGGAGCCGTACTCGTTGAATGCCGCGGCGTTTCAGACGGAGAGAAGATGCCGGTCGTGTTCACACTCGGACGATCTGGACTGTAGCTGCTCCCGCTGAGCGCGAAGGTCGGCAACAGCGCGTCGGGCTCCTCATCTACAGGAGACGACGACAACGCGGGGCCACGCACCGCCTCGGGAAAGGCGATTCGCAGCAGCCGCTCCGTGTCTTCAAGATCATGCGCAACGACACGCAGGAGTTGCTTCATGCGTAGATCACTGCCCGAGGCAGCGGCGTCAGTCGTGGCGGACGCCGTCCGTGGCGCCTGTGCGAAGCGCTTGGAGCGGAGAAGCTGCTGCTGCTGCTTTACAATGCTGCGCATCGCGTGCGCGTTCTCCATCACCTCGCCGAGCTTGCGCGTGACGAGAGCGCGGACGGCGTCGCTGCGTGCCGCCTCGGGTGTCGGGCCGCGCGACGAAGGGCTTTCGCTGGTTGGTGAGGTGAGCGCGTTGCGCTGACGTTCGACTACGCAGCGCAGCACCGACTGCACCGACTCGCTGAGCCGCATGACAAGCGGACCGTTTTCTTTGATGTAGGCGCGGCATGGGGCGGTAACAGAGAGGGTAGGCAGCGGCGTGCGTGGTTGGCGGTCGTCGTTGTTGCCGCTGCTGCTGCTCGGTGCGTCGTCATCGTCGTGCATCGCAGTGAGGTAGGCATCAACGTTGTCGCGAAGGCTGTCGAGGACGTCAACCACGTCGCCATAGATGTCTGCGTCTCGATAGCTCATGTCTGCTAAACAAAAAGGTAGAATCTGCCACTCTTTCTCTATCTCTTCGACGTGTTGTGTAAATTGATCAGAGTGTGTGCGTGTGTGCACGATGTTCTGCCTCCCCTGCAAGCACCGAGATCGACAACCCTGTTGAGCGAGAGCGCTGCGCGCGACGACGCCGCTGCGGGAGCAACCAAACTTCGAGCAGAAACTCAGTGAGCAGGAGGAAAATGAAAGGTGAAAGAGCGAGATGAGAAAAAAAAAAAGGAAGCGTCGATTGTGATAGGGTCAAACAAAAAAAAATGTGAAACACAAAGAAGGGTTCAAAAAATGAGAAAGCAATGGAGGAATAATTCAAAAAAAATAAAATAAATATAAAGTAAAACAAAGGACTTACCGAATCGCGGACACCGCGACGCACTATCCAACACACACAAGGTTCACGAGAACTGAAGGAGTGAACACAGCTCCAACACTCGTTAAAAAAAAAGGCAGCAACAACCCAGAAAGAAAAAATTGGTCAACGCATGAGCGTGTGCGACGGGCAAACAACAACCACAACCACCACGACCTACGTATAGATATTTATCTTTTGTCGGTAAAGGAAGAGAAAATTGATAATAATAATAATATGAGTAAGCGTTGAGCCGGAGTAGGACTGTCGTGAATGCGAAAAGCAGCAACGCGCCTGCCTGTGCAAGTTTCTCCTCGCCTGCTAATGGTTGTGTGAGTATGGTTCTCGATGACAGTATTTGTTCTTCCTCTCCTCCTCGCGTATTTGGCGGAACAGAAGGGGGAAGATGCAGAGTGACCGCTAAGGGCACCTGCGAGGCGAGACAAGGAGAAGAAGAAGTACGGAAAGAGGAGTACGAGGGAGAGTGGTCCTTGCACGAATAGCTATGCATTGCAGCAACTGCTCTTCGTGCTCTTACCTTCTGCATTAAGCCAGACGCTGTCAGGGACGCACACGCACTTTTCTGCCCAGAGCGAGAAGCACCGCATCGATGAAGAGGCGGCTGCATGAGTCAGTGAGAAAGGGATAGAGAAGATTTGGTTGTCCTTTTTTGTATTCAATTTAGCGTCTTCCATATCAGCAAAAATGTGAGTAGTGCCGCGTTCCACCGACTTACACCAGATTAGTATCTTTATCCATACACACGCACATCTACGCAGACGCCGAAGAAAGAACGGGAGCGCGGAAAAGACAACCTTCCCTAACCCTTCGCATTAAACCCCCAGAGAAGAATTAGAAAGAGGAGGACTCGCTACCGTTGTCTCCCCTCTTTTTTCCGAACCTCCGTGCTGCCCTCCGCTCCACCTGAGCTCTGCCCACGGCTGCAGCTCCAACTCCGCCTGCTTGCGCCGCACGAGCGCCCACACATCCTCAGCCGTCACCTCGGCGTCCTTCTTGTAATGCCGCTCCTCCCACTCCAACTCGCCGCTCTTCTTCTTGTGCTTTAGGCTGGCCTTGTGCGCCTCTGCGGCGTGCGAGTCGGAGAAGGCAACGTCGCAGACGGAGCAGTAGAACGGAGAGCGGTGTGGTGCACGGGCGGCAGCGGGGGAGTGCGACGGCCCTTGTTGCGCAGAGTCAGACATCGAAGCGGTGGAAAGAGAGAAGAAGCAGACGAACAGATAAATACTAATTTCACGATGCTTTAAAGCCCTCTGCGAGTATTGCGAAGATGAAGAAGAGAGATGAAGAGAGAGAGAGAGAGGGAAAGAGAGAGGATTGGAAAGCTCGGACATGTTTCATGGAGTGTGCTTCATATAATAGCAGAACAGAAGATGACAAAGACGGTATGGCGGAATTCAACACGCACAAAAACGTGCGGTACCACAGATTATGAATGTTTTTTTTTCTTTTGTTTCCAGCAAGGCTTGCAGAGCAGAGAAGGAGAGAGAATCAATGAAAGCAGCAATCACAGCACACACCAATTTCAACACCTACGGCAGTGGCTGCGGACGGCGGGAAGGCCCTGTATAGAAGTCTACGCCGAAGTCCCGCCACGGCGCCGACTTATCATCATCATCTTCTTTCTTTGTTTGTCCCACTGACCGCGCTTGTACGCCCTCACGGTCACGGCGGGACAGCGGGCCGGGCTGCGTAAATGCCGAAGTGGCCGACGGCAGGGGAAAGAGGGCGTCGTACGCGGTGGGGGCGGTGTACGACCGCCGCACCGGCAACTCGCGATAAGCCCACCGCTCCCCCTCCCCCTCCGCGGCAACATGCAGCGGCTGCCGGCGGGGAGAAGAAAACATGACGTTGACGCTGCTGTTGTGGTGGAACAGAGAAGGACGGTTGGGGGTGCGCGGAGGAGAGAAACATGGGGAGGCAACACGACTTTTCTGTGGCGTGCTGCTGCTCTTTACTCCATCTGGCGAAATGCCAAGACGTGAGCTTCGCGCGAAGGAAGAAGGAGGAGGAGGCCGATGCAAAGGCTTTTCTGGCTGAACAGTACGTGGTGATGACGGCGGTGGTACGTTCGCGTGCATCCACAGCACCGCCGCCCACAGCGCGTCTACGACCTGTCGGCGCAGCACAGCATACATCTCCGCTCCGTCTATTAATGCCGTCCACAGCGTGTAAAGCGAAACAGAGGCGAAAAGCGTGCACCAGCGTGGCAGCTCCCTGCGGCTGCTGTGGACTGCTGTCGTGAGGAGAGGGAGGGTATCCGGTGGAAGCTGCAAGAGTGTGTCAAGGGACACAAGGGGTGGTGTGGTGTCGTGCGTGGCAGAGGCGTATGCTGCCTGGACACTGCGCAGGGCATCGCGCAGCTCGGCGAGGACGGCCAAGACATGGCGCCGTCGCGAAGCATCCAACAAGGCGTGCGTATCTGTGTCACCGTAGGGATGCACCGCGCACGATGACTGCTGCTGCTGCTGTATGGAGAGAGAGCTGCGACAGTCGAGAACCTTATCAAGGATCGCGACGCACGTGTCGAGGCGCATACGGTCCTCTGATTCTGTGTTGCACGCGAAGCTGCCATGTTGAATCGCTTCTGCCGGAGCCTGTGTTGTCGGTGAGTGGCACAAGTGGAAGGTCCGCAAAGGAGAAGAAATACACGACCTTCTCGCCACTGTGTGCTCGAGATTCTGCAGCTGCTGCTGACAGGTATGTGTTTTATCCGTTTGGGTCTTGTCATAGATGCTCCTCGCCGTTCCTGCTGCGTCTTCGGTAGTTACCGGAGGAGTGCTGTTCTCGCAACCCTCTTCCACGGCACCCACAGCAGCAAGGCGCTCCAGCAACGACAGCGGGCTCGTCGGCCGCATCATGGCAGCTGTCTCCTGTTTGTCTGCTGCCCCTCGTGCGTTCAGCAGATGTTTTATGAGTGCGTGATGGAAGCCATCGCTGGCCTCTCGTCTCTCCTCGGTTTCTTGAGCGCGTATCACGTGCCTCAGTGAACTCTCCTCTGCTGCTACAAGCCATGAGAGCAGCGGAAGGTTGTCGCGGAGGGTCGGAGAGGCGAGGAGAAGGGGAAGAGACAGATTTGACTCTGTTGTGGAATCATCGTGTGAGGAGCGAGTTGAGCTCGACGGCATCTTGTCAGTTTTCTTGTCTCCTTTTATTCTGCATAAGAACAGAAAGTCAGTAGTTGGCGTGCTTGAATGCTGTGTGTTTGTGCGTATGCTTGTATTTGTGACGCAACGGACGCTTAAGACCTAGCAGAGCCGCACACAAAGGGAGAACGTCTTGTCTGCTGCAGCGGTGGTTCTTCAGGGTGTTCGCACGAAATTATGAGAGCGCTGTACGTGGTGGCCGAGCAACGGCAGAAAAATAGAGAAGGTAAGAGGCAAAGGAGGGAGTGGATGATGGTGAGATCAGCAGGTACTTTATTACTTTCTCCAGTCAGCCAGTCCCATCAGCAAAGTCAACAGCAAAAAAAAAAAGTATGCTCTACTTGGAAGTCACAGAGTCACAGCGGCTATTGCCTCCCAGCTGACGCTCCTCTGGCGGCCAGCGTGTATGTTCCGTCTCAACCTGGCCACCTGCTGCGCGCCTGTCGCTCTTCAGCTTGTGTTTGTATGTGTGAAAGAAAGATGGCGGGGTGCATGTTAGCGATGCAGTACGAGAAGCCGCCACGTTGTTTTCTCGTCGCCACCTCCGCTGACACACAATACACAACACATAACACAAGCGCAGAGCTGCATCATTGCTCACACAAGGCTGCTCATTAGCTCCTTGCTTTCTCCTCCTCTTGCACTTGTAAGTGTTTGTGTGTGTTTATGTGTGTGTGTGTGTGTGTGTTATCATAAACGCCACGCTGGCGAGTCCACTCAACAACTGCAAAGCACCTTTTCTTGTTGTTGTTTCAATTTACGTGACTACCAATAGAAGAAGAGAGAGAACAAAGGACTCGCACAACAACAATAGCAACAACAGCAATTGAAAAGCACATCTCTCAGCAACTGCCTTCTTCTGTTATTTTTTCCCCAATCTTCTCCTCCCACGCATAACAAATAATTTTTTAAGAAAGCATCAATATAACCGCGACAGCAAGCACAGCTATTGATAACAGAAAAGGCCTAAACAACAAAAACAACAACAACAACGAAAAGCTGAAAAAAAAAACCTTCGTCATGCACCGCCAGTTGATGCCTTACACACATAACACACACACGACAGTAAGAACACTTCATCGGCGAAGACAATCACGACGGCTGCGAGTGTGGACGGCGCTGCAGCACGGACCCTCAGGACAAGAACAACAAGAGAAAAGAAGAGTCGATCCTACCACGTGCTTTACCGTGTACCAGCGATACCACAACGCAAGCCATACACTGTGGGTGTGTGTGCCTGTGCCAATACATGCTTCCTCGCACCTCGCTCCCCCGTTCCCTGCCTGCAGTGCTTCTCTCCCCCTTTCTTCTGCTGCTCGACTAAAACAAGGTGCATCGCGTCCACTTCTTTTTTTCCTCCTAACAAGGTGTCCCTTGCATGACACTGACGAAAAAAAAAAACAATGGTGCAGACTGCCGGTAAATAACAATGCATGAGGTGGAAGACCGGACAAAGAGGAGGGGGAGGGAAGCGTAGCGAGCCGACCAGCAAACGAAGGAGGAGGGGAGAGTGTGTGTGCGTGAGAATAAAAGACGAGGCCACACGCCTGCTTCCTAAAAAAGAGTACGAGCTAAAATGAAAAGAAAAGAAAAAGATACCAGGGACAAAGTAACACGGTTAGCAATTATCTTCAATAATTTTGTAAATTTTAAAAAAAATGACAAACAACAAAATAACTTGAGAAGAGAAAAAAAGAAGTTTGAAAACGCGCTCAAGAGGCACCACGCAGGAGAAGCACACTCACCCACACGTACACACACGAAGAACTTCTCGCGCCTCGAGTCTGCAATTGTGCACAATTGGCGTTCGTCCACCATGAGATAAGAAAAAAAGAGAAAGAAAAAAGAAATCTGTGAATCACAAACCGAACGTCGTGCAAATATGAGGGCAACGCGCGAGAGAGGGGGGAAGAACACGCAGCAGCAGCAGCAGCAGCGGTTGTGCGTGCACGCACCTTCACACCCACCCACTCACACGCACACAAGCCTACCCGTACTGCCTTACTTCTTCTTCTTGCCCGTCACCGGCTTGGCAGCGATGCGCTTGCCCTCAATGTTGACCTTGTTGTCCAGGCCTTGCGTCTCGACCACCGCACCCCAGCCGACGGTGATCTTGCCCTCACGAATCGTAAACTTCAGACCCTTCGACACGGGCATCGGGTAGGCCAGCGTCAGCAGCAGCTCACGGTTGTCACCCGGCATGCAGACCAGCTTGCTCTCGAACTCCTTCAGCTCGGCCTCCTTCTTCTTCTCCTCCTCGGCACCGCGGCCGTACTTCTTGTTCAGCTCCTCACGCTGCTTCTCCGCCTCCGGGAAGCTCATATCGGCTGTCACATCAGCGCAATGGAAGAAGAGCTGCGGGCGGTAGTGAGGGCTGAAGCCCGTGTGGCGGCCGCCCTCGTCCTTGGTCAGCACGTACACCTGCGCCTTCACCTTGTTGTACAGGTTCGTGCTGCCTGGGGCAGCCATCACCATACCACGCTCCACGTTGTCCTTCGACAGGCTTGTCGTGTCGCCGGCGCCAACGATGCTGACGCCGACTGAGTCACCCGGCATGCACTCATCAAGCGTCTTGTGGTACATCTCGATGCCGGTCACCTTCACGGTGGACTTCTTGGCGCTGAAGCCGGCGAGCTCGGCCTCCGTGTTGAGCTTCAGCACGCCCTGGTCGACGCGGCCCGTCACGATGACGCTCTTCTTGTCCTTGCCGATCTCGTACACGTGCTCGATGGCCATGAGGAAGGGCTTGTCGGTGTTGCGCGGCGGGTCGGGGATCCACTCGTCGCACTTCTTCACCAGCTCCAGAATCGCAGCCTCGTACTTGGCATCCCCCTCGAGCGCCTTGAGGGCAGAGCCGCGCACGATCGGCGTTTCCTCGGCAGGGAACTTGTACTTCTCCAGCTGCTCCCGCACTTCCATGTCCACCAGGTCACACGTCTCGTCGTCCGTCATGTCCACCTTGTTGATGAAGCCTACCAGCGCGGGCAGACCGATCTGCGAGCAGATGAGCAGGTGCTCACGGGTCTGCGGCATGACGCCGTCAGTGGCTGCCACCACGATGATGCCACCGTCCATCTGCGCGGCGCCGGTGATCATGTTCTTCACGAAGTCCATGTGACCAGGGCAGTCGATGTGGCCGTAGTGGCGCTTGTCAGACTCGTACTCGACATGGGTGGCGTTGATGGTGATCTTGCGGCTCTTCTCCTCGGGCGACTTGTCAATTGCGAAGTAGTCGAGCGCCTGTGCACGGCCAGACTTGGCGAGAACGGTGGTGATGGCGGACGTCAGCGTCGTCTTGCCGTGGTCGACGTGGCCGATGGTGCCGATGATCAGGTGGGGCTTGCCGCGCACGAAGGCCTCCTTCGCCTTGGGGGCGAGAATCTGCGCAGAGGAGCGGAACATGGCGTGTGTCGGGTTCGTTGCCTGCTTAACAGTGAAAGTGGAAGAGCTGCCTTCTTCTTGTTGTGTGTGTGTGCGATTGTTGTTGTTGTTGTAGCTGCTGGTGCTTTTTGCTAGAGGCGGAGAGGTGACGATTGGGAGATGAGGGCAGACGAGGACAGAGAGTTGCGCTGGAGACGTTGCATGGGACGCACGAGAAGAGCGCCAATTGAGGAGACGTAAAGGTTTGCATTCATCACTTTTGGGTGATACACCTGCTTCGTTATACCTCACGCAGCCCTGCAGCGTGGAGAAAGAGGGCGAAGGCAATCGCTGTGGGTAGACAGGGAAGCGGCGCCAGAGATGCAGCCAGGTTAATTTTCACGCATTAAATGCCACGCTCTCAACAACACAGAAACACCTCCTGACACGTGCGGAGACTCGCTCACGCTTGAGCCACAACGTTGTAGCCACGCAGTTAAGTTTTTCTTTTTTGTTTTGTACAGACGGTAGCTAAACAAACAAACACCCACACACACACAACAAAACATATCTAGATGGTGTTTAGGCTAGTTTACATAAAATGCATCAACACCGAGAGGGACTCTGAAGTCCCTCTTCTCCCTCTTTCTTTCTATTGAATCGCGCACACACATGCACACGCACGTACGCCTACCCTTTTCTACATCGCACACCAGTAAACGGTCACAACAGCGTACAAGTGCGCCGACAGGTCATGCGAGTGACTCAGCCACCCGTCCGTCGGCGCGTAGTAGCAGCTGGAGCAGACGTGCAAGCCCGCCCCGCACTTACGCATAATCATCGTGTGCACGACAAACTTGAACGGCTTGCCCAGTCCAACGAGACGCTCCATGATGCCGTCGCATATCCGCGCAATCCACATCTCGGCCTTGACGTGGTCGTAGCGCTGCGCGACGTCCTCGCCGGCATCCTCCTCCTGCCCGACCGGAGAGGACGGTGAGGTGGACGGGTGGGGCAGACCGCTGACGTCGCGGTTCGCCATATTCGGCGAGCCAGCTCCACTCGCAGCACCGCCCACGGCATCGACCCCGGCCACCTCCGCCGCCGTCCCCACGTCGTCATCGAAGTAGGGACTCAGCACCTGCAAGATGATGTTCTTCACGTCGTTGGCCGCCACGGTATCGAGCTCCGCGCTGTCGCCCTCGTCCTCGTCCTCCTCGCCTTGGGTGACATCGTTGCGCTCAGCAGCGTCGTCGTCGAGAAACGAGGCCGCCGCGGCATCCTTCGCGGTTGCGTTCTTGCTGCCCGAGTCGGCGAGTGCGTCGTCAGGCTTTGCGCCGGCCACGTCGTCTTCTGCCGCTGCTGCTGCTGCTGCGGTGGAGGCATCGGGCGTGGCGTGCGAGGAGGTGGCCGCTGCTGCCTCGCCCGCTTTGCTGTCAGACATTCTAACGGGTCAATGAGAGCGAGAGAGAGAGAGATTGTGTGTATTTGTTTGTGAGGTGGGGCAGCGGCTGTTGCGCGACTTAAATGGCTCTCCCTTGTAGTTTACCGGGAAGGAAGGTGCGTGTCTGTGTGTTTGTGTGCTGGTGGGAAGCAGAGAAGAGAAATAAGAGTAAATAAACATTAGAAAGAAGTAAGACGGAAAGATTGAATGAGGGTTATAGGAGCACCGTTCGTGGGACGGATAGCACACAACAGTGTATTAGCTGAGAAATTGTCGCCTGTATGCCACGCCGAAGGGCAGCAGCAGCAACTTGATGTACAGCAGCCAATAACGGTCTTTAATGAAGAATTAATATTTCATTAGGTTTTTGTTGGTAACATTCTTGTTGTAAATGAACACTCACAGTCAGCGCGTCTACGCGGTGAAGTTCGCAAGATTAATATTTCTTCTTCTCTTTTTTATCTTTTCTTTTTTTGAAGACAGGGAAGGAGCAGCGGACCAACTTCCCACCGCCTCTCTGATCCTCTCCCCTTCACTCTCCCTTCTCTCAGACCAAATTACGAAAGCGCATGATTTCACGCGCGTCCAGCCCCAACTCCGCTTCACACCAACCCGTCTGCTTCGCCAACACCGTCAACAGGAATTCCCGCAGCCGCGCGTCGCTGCCGCAGAGCTGCACCACCTGCGACGGACCCTCCACCACCGTCAGCAGCCGCCACCGACACAGCGAGCGAATTGCGTGGCGGAAGGCTTCCCTGTCCAGCGCGGCTGCCGCACGCGTGCCGAGAGAGGAGGACACGTCTTCGAGCAAGTCAGCCACGGTGCGCTGCCGCAGCCCTGTGGTGTGGTGAAGGTGCATGTAGATGAGCACGAGCACCATCTCCCGGCTGCCGTAGCCCATGCCGACGAGTTGGCCGTCAGCGAAGAGATCGAAGACGTGCGGTGGGAGGAGGGAGAGCAGAGGCAGGGAAGGTGTTGTTGCTGCTGCGGCGGCCGCAGCATTAGCCGGTGCGTCTGCGTCGCTCGAGCTGTTGAGACGGAAGGCACCACGCAGTTCTGTGCCTTTGCTTTCAAGAATGCCGCCAGCCTCTGTTGGCAGCGGTGGGGGCACCAAGGCTTGTGCGGCTCCTCTCCACTGCGTCAACACCTTCTCTGGTAACCCCGGCGGACACGCAGAGAAGTCCACCGCCTTCTCCACGGCTGCTGCTGCCGGTGCTGCTGCTGCTGTTGCTGTGGGTGTGGATGGAGACGGCGGTGGCGGTGGCGGCAGCGGGATGGCTTCGTGCTGCAGCCGCCCACGCATCCACACCAGTAGCACACGTCGCCCCGCATCACCCAACAAGTCCACCGCCCCGCTCGCCGTCTTGCACAGCACACTCGTTAAGACAGTCAGAACAGTTGCACTCGTGGCGCTCTCGTTCTCGACAGCATCGCTGAGGAACACGATGCGGCGAGCCAGCGAGTCCGATGCTTCTCCGCTTTCGATTCTGCTGCTGCTAGTGCTATTCTCCTTGCAGCCACGCCGCAGCTGCCGCAGGAGCTCTTCGCAGAGCACACACTGCGTCTCCAGCGGTAGAGAAGAGTGGCTGAGCAGTGTGTCCAGCGTCCACGAGCGCGGCAGCACGAGACTGGGGGACGAGGTGGCGGACTGCTGGGAAGCGGTAGGAGCAGCAGCAGCAGTAGTTCGATTGCTTTCTGTGAGCTGCCACCGCCATCCGGATGCGGCCGCGTCTCTGAGAGCCGTACCACTGGTGCCACTCCACACAATGCTGCTCGTAGTGCTGTTAAGGCTGCCGCTACTGCTACCGCCGCCCTCCTGCACATTTCCCCCGCCACTAACGCCGGCATCGAGGTCAAGTGAACCAAGTTCGTGGCGGCGCTGCGCACGCACATCACGCAAACTCGCTTCCGTTGCGTGCAATCGCGCCTCTAACGCCGCCATCAGCGTCTGCACCTCTGTTATCGCCTTCTCCTTCGCCTTTCTCGCTGCAGCAGCGGACGTTGCCGCACCGCCGCCACGGCCATTTCTCTTTCCCTCTTCAGCAGCAGCATCAGCGGCAGGTGCTTCACACACACGACGCAGACGCGTTGCGCCATCCCGCAGGTGCATAAGCAGATCTGTCCGCTGCCGCATCAACTCTCGTATTTGCAGCTGCGACGCGGCGTCCAGTTGTGCAACGTGAAGCGTGGCTGCCATGAGCCCAGGCAACGACCAGGGCAGTAAGGGTACGTAGCGGGTCTCGCACGTCAGCCGGCTAGAGAGGCGCTTCTCCAGCTGTCGAATATCCGGTGCAGCGGAGGCCAACACAAGGGACAAGCCACCACCGCTGCTGGCGGCGCTGCTCCCGCCATGGCTGCCATCGCTGTCGTGCATCAGTCCAGAAAGCACGTAGAGGAGCTGATCGCAGCGGATGCCAAACACGTCGATGTCGCGAATGCAGACCACGATATTGCAGCCTTGACTCTTGAGCAGCAGGAGGGCACGCTGGAGGTGCGGCAGCGCACTCGCAGCACCACCGGTGAGGTAGGTGGTGGTCGAGGTGACCATCATGCCCGCGTCGTCATCGTCGTCGCCCTCCTCATCTGCGTCTTCGTCTGCATCAGAGTCTGCGCTTGCCTCATTGTTACGTGTAGTGTGCATACCAGGCCGTGCGCCGGTCTTGTGCGATGACTTCGCAGCAACAAGCCCCGATGCTGCTGCTCCTCCTCCGCCTGATGCGGCGGCGGCTTCTTGCATGCGTCGCTCAAAGTGGAACAGCTGTCCAAAGCCAAAGCTGCCGGTGCGGAGTAGGTAATGCGCCTGCCGCAGCGACTGTGACTGTGGGCTGAGCAAGAAAGTCAACAGCTGTTGGGCGATCACCCCGAGTGCAGCCTCGTCGTCCCGCAGCAGTGCACCGTGCAGCTCCACCACGAAGGTTTTAGGGGTTCGTCGTACATCCTGCGCGAGTAGGCGGAGAATGCGATGCTTGCCGCTGCCGCGAGGCCCCCACAACACCTGACAAGAGCGGTGGCCAAGAGTGCAGGACGCGGCGATCGTGGCGCGAATCGTGCGGTACGCGAGTTCCTGGCGATCCACGAGCTGGTCCACGTCTGAGGAGACACCACCATCCCTTCCGGAACGCGCAGGTGCATCGTTCACTGGCCGCAAAGCAGCCTCCCCGAGCGAGGCGGCGTGCAGAAAAGCGGGGCTCGTCGCGGTGGTCAGCCGCGCCAGCAGCCGACAGCAGCTGCGAACAAAGTGAAGCTGCAGCGTGGCGAGAAACGTGGAGAAGACGACGGCATCGCGCACATTCCAAGGCTGGGTGACGAGTGATGCGTCAGCGGCAGACGGCGAGGGAAGATAGCGTTGAAGGAGAGACGTGGTACGGCTATTTTGCGCAGGCGTCTCGTCGTGCAATGTTGAGGCTGTGGAGGGTCCTACATGCTTTTCATTATCCGCCTGCTGCGTAGACGTCTCTTCTTTCCTTACTGCCTTCTTCACTGGCTCTACCCGCTGTGGAGCAGCAGTGGCCGTGCGTGAACGCTTTGTGGTGCGCGTGCCGCTAATCTGCTTCGCTTTGGCTGCTGCTGCTGCTGCTGTGGTAGGAGCAGCGGTGGTGCTTGTGCGTTTTCCCGAAGCCGTCAACGCCTTCTTCGAATTTGTTTGGCGCTGCGGTGCCACCCGCACGGTAGTACTTGTAGAAGATAAGGTGGATGCGTGTGTCGCAGCATTTGTGTTGCGAGACGGCTTTGAAGCTGTAGCGACGAGCGGTCTGCGGGTGATCTTTGTGGCGCGCTGCACCGGCGCCGTTGCGCTTGTCGCCTTCTTCGGCGGCATTCGCAGATGAATAAAGTCGGTGGTGTCAACAACTCTATGTGGATCTAGTACGCCGCCGTGCAGCAGCGCGATAATATAAGCTGTTTCACCGCGTATGCTCGCAGCGGCAACAGTGTAATGAATGCTTGTGCAGGTCTATTCTAGCATCCTTCACGGAAAGAGACCTAATAGATGAGTAACTGTATTGCTGATAGTCAAGAATAATTGTGGAGAAGGTGGCAACAGGCACAGTCAAAGGGAATGAAGCAGAAGCGAAAGTTAAAGGCAATACTAGCCGAGTAGACTTAGAATCAGTGGCTGAAAACACAACATAAACTCCTGTGTGTCCTCGTAGACAAACTTGAAACCATCCACAAGGACACAACACACTAAATCAGCACGGTCACAACGCTAAATTCATTATTGCAAAAAACTCTGCAAAAGACATTAAGACTTACCTTGATTTATCCTTCATTAAATTCTCAAACACGAATCCGTTCTGTTTCATAGCAGCAACACTTGAAATAAATTCATACCAAAACTGCTTTTAAGGAACTACCACCCGCGGCGTCTCATCGATAGGAGCTGCAGCGGCTACGGGTCCCCTCCTCCTCCGGTCACGCGCGCACACAGATCCACGCACGCGCGGCAGCAGCTGGTGCTCTCCCTCTCCCTCGCTGCCCCCGTCTCTCACCGTCTCCTGAAATCGAGGTGCGCCGACGAGGGAAGCGTCGCAGCCCGTTAGACAGAGACGTCACGCTTGTGCATGCGCGCGTGTGCGTGTGCGCACGGCAGCAGGTCAGCAGGCAGCAGCAGCAGCGGGCCGCAGCCACACACGGTCACGCAAATTCACACACACAGACAGACACACGGCGCAGGCGGCGCAGAGGAGGCTCAACATTTGTACACATTCGAAGTGTCCGCATGGGTGCAAAGTCGGTCCGCTCGTCGTTAGAAAGTGTTTTTATCACCGCACTCCTCTCTGTCGGCCGCGCACGCGCACGCGCACGCGCACGCGCGCACACAGCACGCCTGGCAACGGTGCTGGTGGTGGGGAGGCCGTGGCGGTCGTGCGCAGCAGCAGCCGCACACCCAGCACACACACACAGCCACAACCACCCAGTCACACGCACACAGTCACACACACACATACACACAGTGCCGCGGGGCACAGCGGGGCCGAGAGCAGTGCGAGGCGGGGCACGCTCAGAGGAGAGCGAGGGACACGCGGTCCCACCTCGAGTTGTGTTGTGTCAGTCACGCAGCGTCAGTCGCGCACTACAACTGTGTGGCATCACGCAGCCCCGCTCTCGCTCTCACACACGCATGCTCACACAGATCCACGCACGCCCCTAGCGCTGTGGCGGCGCCTCCTCCTCCGCTTCCTCCGCCTGCTGCGCCACCAGCCACCCCCCTGTCGGCTGCGTCAGCCCGGTGTTGCGGATTATCATCGGTACGGAGTGTCAGTGCACAGTGCTCTGAAAGAAGTCCGTTGAATGTCTCTCATCCCGCACAGGCGCGACAGGGTGGGCCGCAGCAGCAGCAGCAGTGGCGTGCTCTTGGGGAACTAACACCCGCGGCGTCTCATCGATAGGAGCTGCAGCGGCTACGGGTCCCCTCCTCCTCCGGTCACGCGCGCACACAGATCCACGCACGCGCGGCAGCAGCTGGTGCTCTCCCTCTCCCTCGCTGCCCCCGTCTCTCACCGTCTCCTGAAATCGAGGTGCGCCGACGAGGGAAGCGTCGCAGCCCGTTAGACAGAGACGTCACGCTTGTGCATGCGCGCGTGTGCGTGTGCGCACGGCAGCAGGTCAGCAGGCAGCAGCAGCAGCGGGCCACAGCCACACGCGGTCACGCAAATTCACACACACATACAGACACACGGCGCAGGCGGCGCAGAGGAGGCTCAACATTTGTACACATTCGAAGTGTCCGCATGGGTGCAAAGTCGGTCCGCTCGTCGTTAGAAAGTGTTTTCATCACCGCACTCCTCTCTGTCGGCCGCGCACGCGCACGCGCACACAACGCACAGCACGCCTGGCAGCGGTGCTGGTGGTGGGGAGGCCGTGGCGGTCGTGCGCAGCAGCAGCCGCACACCCAGCACACACACATAGCCACAACCACACAGCCACACGCACACAGTCACATACACACAGTCACACAGTGCCGCGGGGCACAGCGGGGCCGAGAGCACTGCGGGGCGGGGCACGCTCAGAGGAGAGCGAGGGACACGCGGTCCCACCTCGAGTTGTGTTGTGTCAGTCACGCAGCGTCAGTCGCGCACTACAACTGTGTGGCATCACGCAGCCCCGCTCTCGCTCTCACACACGCATGCTCACACAGATCCACGCACGCCCCTAGCGCTGTGGCGGCGCCTCCTCCTCCTCTTCCTCCGCCTGCTGCGCCACCAGCCACCCCTCTGTCGGCTGCGTCAGCCCGGTGTTGCGGATTATCATCGGTACGGAGTGTCAGTGCACAGTGCTCTGAAAGAAGTCCGTTGAATGTCTCTCATCCCGCACAGGCGCGACAGGGTGGGCCGCAGCAGCAGTGGCAGCAGCAGTGGCGTGCTCTTGGGGAACTAACACCCGCGGCGTCTCATCGATAGGAGCTGCAGCGGCTACGGGTCCCCTCCTCCTCCGGTCACGCGCGCACACAGATCCACGCACGCGCGGCAGCAGCTGGTGCTCTCCCTCTCCCGCTGCCTCCGTCTCTCTCCGTCTCCTGAAATCGAGGTGCGCCGACGAGGGAAGCGTCGCAGCCCGTTAGACAGAGACGTCACGCTTGTGCGTGCGCGCGTGTGCGTGTGCGCACGGCAGCAGGTCAGCAGGCAGCAGCAGCAGCGGGCCACAGCCACACGCGGTCACGCAAATTCACACACAGAAACACACACAGACAGACACACGGCGCAGGCGGCGCAGAGGAGGCTCAACATTTGTACACATTCGAAGTGTCCGCAGGGGTGCAAAGTCGGTCCGCTCGTCGTTAGAAAGTGTTCTCATCACCGCACTCCTCTCTGTCGGCCGCGCACGCGCACACACAGCACGCCTGGCAGCGGTGCTGGTGGTGGGGAGGCCGCGGCGGTCGTGCGCAGCAGCAGCCGCACACCCAGCACACACAGCCACAACCACCCAGTCACACGCACACAGTCACACAGTGCCACGGGGCACAGCGGGGCCGAGAGCACTGCGGGTGTAGGATGACTGATATGTAACTGTGCTGGCCTTGTGAGCCGGAAATCATCAGATGAGGTGAGGGAGGAGAGGTGAGTAGTCGGCGTGGGACCGGGCCAAGGCGCGCGGCGGCACAGCACGCAATAGAGGTACGCGATGTCGTGGGGTAGGACACTTGCTGAGTAACTTCCTGGGGTGGAACTTCCTTGCGCGTCAATCGCGCATGCTCCTTCAGCGCTCCGAATGTCGCGTTCTTCAGTCGTTGCAGGATTCACTGTGGCAGAACACCGACCGAAAAGGCCGGTGGGAAAAACACAACTAAGTGGCAGGCGATGGATAGACAAAAAACAATTAGGTCCCTTGCATGCCATCGCGCATGGCGCTCTAGGACAATAAATTAAGAGAAAGGAAAAGGAAAAATCCAAACAGGAAGAAAGGAAATTTAACGCACCTACTTGCCGGATTCGGTGTGCAAGAGAGGAGTTGGCTTTAGCTTAATTAGGGCCAACCTCGTTTAGGACTGCACACTGCGAAATCTGATGGCTGGTGACGATTACAAGGAAAAAACGGAAAAAAGTATATTTATCTACTGTCCTGCCGTCCCCCACCGAAATCGTTTTCTTTTGCTGGGATTGGACGGCGGAGTGAAATGGAAAATAACAGAGGAAAAGTTCCAGCTTAAGGAGGACTCTAAAAACCCGTGCCCGACTTGCACCGAACTTATACAACAGCGGTGGGTGGGTGGGAAAGAAAAAAGTTGAAATAAGGTTTTGCCTTATATGAGCTTCTTCTATTTTCAGAGTATTTACTTTCGTAAATAAAATAAGAATTAATTTGATTGGAAGAGGAAAGAAGGAAACAATGTTTGAGAGTAATAAAAAAGGGGACCATCGAAAAGCGGGACTCCTGCTTGAGTCAACCATGTGCGGTTTCTACAACCGTTCGGGAGGTGGGCAATGACCAAGTCAACCTCCACTCTCAAACCCTGTTCTCTTTCACTCCGCTATACCTACAGTCAGTGACTTCGCTTTGCTCAGTAACATATTGTAGGATGACTGATATGTAACTGTGCTGGCCTTGTGAGCCGGAAATCATCAGATGAGGTGAGGGAGGAGAGGTGAGTAGTCGGCGTGGGACCGGGCCAAGGCGCGCGGCGGCACAGCACGCAATAGAGGTACGCGATGTCGTGGGGTAGGACACTTGCTGAGTAACTTCCTGGGGTGGAACTTCCTTGCGCGTCAATCGCGCATGCTCCTTCAGCGCTCCGAATGTCGCGTTCTTCAGTCGTTGCAGGATTCACTGTGGCAGAACACCGACCCCCCATAGTACGCACTATCGTCCTTTGTGCCCTTCTCTCTACCGCCTTCGCACAGTGGTGAATACGTGCCTTGCAGTCTCGGCAATGCGACGTCGTTCACTAGCGTTCGCACCAGCGATGAGCCCTGTTGCGGCTCATATCCCCCAAAGTTTCGCGACAGAGTATCCGCCGGGTTCAAGTGACCGGACAGGTAGAAAAAGACTACCTCCACGGTGCGCTCATAATATAAATCATACGCGTACTCGTACAGTTTATTGAGCGAGAAGCCACGGCCGATCCCTCCAAAGCCATTCAACTGCTTCTGTGCATGGACAATGGGAAAATGGTCCGTCACGATCGCCACCCTTGCGCCATCCGGTAGCCCTTCGCTAACCAGCTGGCGGAGGAGAAGCTCTGCTGCGCGGGGTTCTGCGTGAGCGGAGTGTTTCGCCATGAAGTAAGGCCGCTCCTCATGCCCCGGCGGGGCAATCCTTCGCGGTCCTGCAGCAGCCGCACGTGCTCGACGACTGTCATCCAATTGGTTGACCCACATCTGCTGGTACGCCGTAATGCGTGTTGGGCCCTGGTAACCGGAAAACGGTTCGTCATGCGGAGCCCTCCTCTCTGCGTTCCACTGGGCATACGCTCCCCATCCGCCAAGCGATGCGTCTGTGAAACAAATCACATCGTAGGCGCTGTCTGCGTAGGTTGCGGTGCGTGCAGGGGCCACAGCGTTCAAGGCGTTGGCCACGAGCCACGCGCCGGTTTCCTCGAGTGCCATTTTCACCTTTGGGTCGAGATAAGGGAGAGGGTCGTCCCAGCCTAGTTCGCGGTGGACCAGGCTTGCAGCACCCTCGGTACGCTCGCGCCAAGCAGAACGCTCTCGCAGGATTGTACAGGGTGGTGTGCAGCATATAAAACACAAGCGAGAGGATCGACGCAAAGGAACGGATGGTGAACGCCGTCTTGCGCAGTGCCACCGTCAGTTTCGCAACACTCTTGACGGAATTGCGGACTAACCTCTCGTTGCCGTCCCAAACGAACTCTTCGCCGAGGAAAGTGTTGGGTTCTTGGGCTGCTTCCAGCAGTGCGTTGGCACTCGTCGTGGCGAGCTCTTCGCGGTCAGGGGAGGTGAGTAGGTTTGCCTCGCGGATCCGCGCGAGGATGCGGCGCACCGCGCTCACAAAAGCCTCCTCTTGCCCTTCTTCAGCAGCAATCAGGATGTTATCAATCATTGTAAACACCGTGA
The DNA here is from genome assembly GCA_000331325.2 of Crithidia fasciculata. Taxonomy (NCBI): domain Eukaryota; phylum Euglenozoa; class Kinetoplastea; order Trypanosomatida; family Trypanosomatidae; genus Crithidia; species Crithidia fasciculata. The sequence continues at coordinate 319,151 of CM003421.1, read as the reverse complement.
CCGGTGTGTCAATGTCGACAATCGTCCAGGTCACCGCCTGACCCACCGCGACGCTCCATCTCGCGCCAGTCGGCAGCGTGCAAAGCCTGAAGTACTCGCCACTCTTTGCTCTGAAAACGAACTTGTTACGCAGGTTCTCTGGGATGGGAATTGCGTCGTAGTAGGCTTCAAAATCAATTTGGAGCATGTACTTCATGCGGCTTAGCTTCTGCCGCCTTGCCATACGCGACGGGTACTCAACATGCGGGATGCTCTCCTTCTGAAGGCAAGCGTTCAGGTGTGGTTCGGTAATGAGGCGGCGTCGTCCCTTCATCTCTGGGACTGCAAAGAAATTCACACCATGAACTCCATCCGGCAGGCTTTTTCCCGCAACCTGGTCCGCTGCAGGGCAGGGCTCGATTTTCCCCATTGCCACCGCTCGTGCGATATCCGCCATCGGCAGATACGTCTTCTTGATCGTGCGCGACGTCCGAAAACCAGAAAAGAAAAGAGGGTCGAAAAAGGGCTTGACGCTTTTCAGAAAGGTGTGCGTGTCTCGGCGGCAGGTCTCCAAATTCTCGACTGCGGCCCAGTTCAACAACGTAGTGCGCTTCAGGTGGAGTGGCCACTGACCCAAGGGCGGCAGAGGCGGGGGATTGTTGTTTCCTTGAAGTCGCTGTATCTCAAAATATACCTCCGTGGGGTCGACAGCCAAGTCCTTCACTCCGGGTGGTCTCAGTCCAAATTCAGCGGCGCATACAGGGCGGCGCTGGCGCTGACCTGCGCTGCTTCGTCCTCCCTTGTAAGAGTGAGGCCAAAGCCCAGGTACCTTTCCAAGGTCGCCACCCTCGTGTGACCGGAGATGCGCATTATTTCCTCGACCGGCACGCCACGTTCCGCCAAGCAACGTAGGGCTCCTTTGCGCACCGACGGTAGAGCCGCCTGCGCATTCTGCGCCTTGAGTGCTGCCCGCACCATGTCGCACAATTCGTTCGGGTGCGCAAAGATCTGCTGGGTACGGCGGCGGGTTCGGAGAAGCTGTGCCAGTGTGATCGCCTGGTTCAGCGGCAGAGATGATGGGATTGAGTACGGCCCGCGAACCTTGGCCCCCTTTCCGCGACGCATCGTCACTACCAGGCCAAAATGCGCCGGCCAGCTGCGGTCGTCGTCCGCCCCATTCAACTCCTCCTCTTCTGGAAGTGGTGGAGGCTCGTTGGTGAAGCGCACATCCCTGCACTGCAACGTCCGAATGTCCCCTGATCGCGCCGCGAAGGCCCACATCATCTCCAAGAAAAGTGCTGCCTCTGGTCGACGAGCTCCCAGTGAGTTTCTCTGCGCAGCCTCTTTTTGCGCCTGCGTAATAGGCGCGGGCGGCTCCGAGATGCTCTCGCGATCGAAACGCTGCGCTGCTGCCATCGCCTTCGTCCACTCCACGTACTCGCTCAGGTAGATCGGCTCCCGCTGGGTGGTGTACAGTGGCAGTTGTTGAAGGGCCCCGCTCACACTGCCGAATGCCTTGGCGATGGTGGAGCTCTTCCAGCTGCGTGCCAGCGCCATTTGCCGAATCAGCTCGATTACAGCCGACGCTAGGTTGCGGTGTTCCAGCAGCTCCGCGGGCATGCTCCTCAGCTCGTGCAGCCATCGGACGTGCGCTCGTCGCGTTTCCGCTGAGACGGCTGTCCAAGAGAACTGGCTGATGTGCGGGGGTTTTCCGTCGAAGATGTACCACGATCTCGGGCAGGCCGGTCCCCCCGGAAGAGGCCCGCCCCCATCGTTTAAATGGCGGTCGGTCGTGGTGGTCAGCGCTCTTCGCGCTTCATCTTCATCTTCCTCCACCTCGTTGCGTTCCCCTCGACGAGGGCGTGGCGCCGGGCGGGCTGCCGCGTTCACGATAAGCTGCGCTGCCATGTCAGCCTGTGGCAGAGTTCCGTGCAGCCTGTAATGGCGGTGAGCCTCCGTGTTGTACCCTAGCTCGGGCGGAACAGGGAGGTACCTCTCCGTCAGAGGCACACGGTGACGGCTCGCTGGCGCTCGGTTCCCCTCGCCGCGTCGCGGAGGACGAACAAATACGCCAATGCTACAGGCTTCAGGGACGACGGCCAACCTGTATCGCCCGTATACCGCGCCACCTTGCCGCGCGACGTTCTGTCCAGCCGCGCGCTCGAAGAAAGCCCCGAGAAGGAAGACGAGATCTCCCACTCGCGCGGGGAGCCCGATACCGGTCTGATCGTCTGACAGGAGGTAGACCTCGCCACTCTCCCCGTCAGCAAACACAGTAGGCTCACCCCGCACGAACTGCGCAGGAGTCTTCCCCAGTGCCCTCAGCGCCTCCGTGATCGCGTACGGGGTGCCACGCACAAAACCAGATCGAGTAGCCTGCATGCCAAGAGCCCCAGCTGTCAGCGCTCGCTTTCCGCCATCACCGGCGTTCGCCAAAGCTGTCGCCGCCCAAAGGTAGTCCAGCGTCCATCGGAAAGCAATGGCCTCGGACTGGAGGGCTTGGGCCAGAATGGCCTCCGCCTGTGCCGCGGCGTTCGCCGGCGGTGGGGCCTCGTTCGCGCCGGCGTGCAGCGCTGCTCGCGGCGACGTGCTGTCGAAAAGCGCCGACAGCGTTTGCGGGGCTTTACGGCTCCGTTGCACGGTCGGCTTGTGCGCCTGATCCGTGTCGGAGGCACGCTCGTCGTCCTCGAGGATGGCGAGGATCGCGGACGCCATGGCGGCGTCGATGTACGGCCGCGAGACCGGTTTTTGGGCGTTGACTCTGTGCATCTCTTCGTTCGATGCGTCGTGCGGCTTCCCCATAGGCTTCGTACCTTTGTGAGGTTTTACACTCAGCTTCTTTTGGTGCACCGCAGTGGTTGCACGAAGGGCAGAGATGATTTGTTGGCGCGACACCGGTTCCGGAGACTGCGGCCTTGGCGAGACCACTGCGGCGGGAGGGGCTGAAGACGGTTCTGTGGATACGCGAGGAGGCTTGTGACGAGTCACGACTCGGGATTCCGACCGGATAGCCGATCGTGCGGGGCCTGCAGCAACCGCTCTGTGAGAGACCGGTGCCACACCGCCGTGAAGAGAGTGCCGCTTTCTTGAGGCGGAGAGAATAGTGCGCATACCCGCGAGAAAGGTGTCCTTGGGGGTCAGATTATGCGCGTGCTCAAAGAGGAAAGGGCGGAGGCGCGCTGCAACGGTGGTGCCATCCTTGATTGGACATTCAAGATGGTGAGCGAAGAAGTTGGCGGTCATGTGTAGGCCGCAGTCCTCACTGTGTCGTTGTTGTTTTGCGCAAGTACCATGAAAAATGGAGAGCCGTGGCCAGACTGCGGCCAGCTTGCGGCGTAGTTCACCGTGAAGGTTTGCAGACGGTGCCGAGTCGAAGATGGTCAGTGTGAGGGGCTTGTTTCTTTCCTCGCTCTCCAAGATCCCCGCGATCCAATGTGACCGCAGGAAAATGGGAAAATACACTGCCTTCCTGCTGCGGACGTGTGCCTCCAGTGCCATCGCCTTTGCTCGTGTCAAGTGGAGCATGGTGTCACACAAGACAACAGCTCGTGGTGGGAGGTAACGTCGGTACAGGTCATCCAGTTCTGTATTCGACGTCTTGCCGCAGAGCAGGTCTCCACCGAAGATCTGGCTCACGCGACGCGCGGGGGTTTTTTGCGTTACGACCCGGGATAATGGCGGTTCTGGGCACTCTCGTTTTTTGAAGTCGAGGTAGGACCGCTGAAAAGGTCATCCAGAGGATCGTCGTGATGCTGCTCCAGCGCACCGCCGCGGTACACTCGCTGATGCGTGGTGGCTGGCTGTCGATTCGTGTTCACGCGCCGGTCTGGCTGCTGCCGCTGGCGGGTCTGGGGTTGCTGTTGGGCTGCCTTCCTCTCGTACCGGGCGATGGTCTTGTCCGCTGTCCTACGCAGGTCGCGCACTTTCGCCTCTGAGAGCTTTTGCACAGCGCTCTGGAGGGTGCTGAACTGCGCTTCCACATCTGAGAGGTCTGCCACCGCGATCTGGGCACCGGCCTGGTCGTAGACAGGGGCCATGTACCCACTCCCCCAAATGGCTTCGCGGGGGTGGGCGTATAGCTTCGCGAGCTTGTCCTGTGGTTCGCAGTCATCGTAACCACCTCCGTACAAGCCCTGAGCAGCGTTGAGCAGCTCTGCGTTTTTGCCCTGTGTGAGGGGGTGGAAAGGGAAGAGGGGGTGCGGCAAGGATCGAAGGCCTTCCGCGGCGGGGAGAAGGGTTGTCTCAGGGAGCTCGGCGGCCTTGAAGAAATTGTAGGCCGCTCCCTGGTTGACGGCAAACTCGCGTAGCCAGATGTTCAGCATCCGGCACACCCGCATCGTCATGTCGTCGTTTTCATATCGTTTGCCGACCGCAAGCGTCATCCCCACCACAACCACCATCACAGCGTCCACTTGCCCCGCCTGCGCGCGGCTGTAGAACTCCTCGAGAAGATCCTCTTGGAAATTGGGCTGAAGGTAGGCTTTTTGGAAAGCCTCTTCTTTTGCCGCAAAATGATCCACGTGCTTCGCTCCGGGGAACAGGTCTCGACGCTCTTTCGTGGCCAGGAGCTTGGAGATAGGGTCCGTTGCCGTCGGGACATCGCCGTTGTTGCGGAAACGCCCAAGTAGCGCATCCAGCGCAGCTTCTTTCCTCTGCTCTTTTTCCCGCCCTTCCGGCATGGTATCAATAATTGAAAGCAGCAGTGTGTAATCTGCTATCGGCCCCTGCATCTCTTTAGAGGCCTTTGAGAAATCAATTTTATCCATGGTAAGGATTGGGAGAGTGAATGAAAAGGAAGAAGTGGCAAGAAAGGAAAAAGAAAAAAGTTGAAATAAGGTTTTGCCTTATATGAGCTTCTTCTATTTTCAGAGTATTTACTTTCGTAAATAAAATAAGAATTAATTTGATTGGAAGAGGAAAGAAGGAAACAATGTTTGAGAGTAATAAAAAAGGGGACCATCGAAAAGCGGGACTCCTGCTTGAGTCAACCATGTGCGGTTTCTACAACCGTTCGGGGAGGTGGGCAATGACCAAGTCAACCTCCACTCTCAAACCCTGTTCTCTTTCACTCCGCTATACCTACAGTCAGTGACTTCGCTTTGCTCAGTAACATATGCGGGGCACGCTCAGAGGAGAGCGAGGGACACGCGGTCCCACCTCGAGTTGTGTTGTGTCAGTCACGCAGCGTCAGTCGCGCACTACAACTGTGCGGCATCACGCAGCCCCGCCCTCGCTCTCACACACACACGCACACAGATCCACGCACGCCCCTCCCGCTGTGGCGGCGCCGCCTCCTCCGCTTCCTCCGCCTGCTGCGGCACCAGCCACCCCCTGTCGGCTGCGTCAGCCCGGTGTTGCGGATTATCATCGGTACGGAGTGTCAGTGCACAGTGCTCTGAAAGAAGTCCGTTGAATGTCTCTCATCCCGCGCAGGCGCGACAGGGTGGGCCGCCGCAGCAGCAGCAGCAGTGGCGTGCTCTTGGGGAACTAACACCCGCGGCGTCTCATCGATAGGAGCTGCAGCGGCTACGGGTCCCCTCTCACGGTCACGCGCGCACACAGATCCACGCACGCACGGCAGCAGCTGGTGCTCTCCCTCTCCCGCTGCCTCCGTCTCTCTCCGTCTCCTGAAATCGAGGTGCGCCGACGAGGGAAGCGTCGCAGCCCGTTAGACAGAGACGTCATGCTTGTGCATGCGCGCGTGTGCGTGCACGGCAGCAGGTCAGCAGGCAGCAGCAGCAGCGGGCCACAGCCACACGCGGTCACGCAAATTCACACACACACAGACACACGGCGCAGGCGGCGCAGAGGAGGCTCAACATTTGTACACATTCGAAGTGTCCGCATGGGTGCAAAGTCGGTCCGCTCGTCGTTAGAAAGTGTTTTCATCACCGCACTCCTCTCTGTCTGCCGCGCACGCGCACGCGCACACAACGCACACAGCACGCCTGGCAGCGGTGCTGGTGGCGGGGAGGCCGTGGCGGTCGTGTGCAGCAGCAGCCGCACACCCAGCACACACCCAGCCACAACCACCCAGCCACAACCACACAGTCACACACACACGTCACACAATGCCGCGGGGCACAGCGGGGCCGAGAGCACTGCGGGGCGGGGCACGCTCAGAGGAGAGCGAGGGACACGCGGTCCCACCTCGAGTTGTGTTGTGTCAGTCACGCAGCGTCAGTCGCGCACTACAACTGTGTGGCATCACGCAGCCCCGCCCTCACTTTCACACACACGCACGCACACACATCCACGCACGCCCCTCCCGCTGTGGCGGCGCCTCCTCCTCCTCTTCCTCCGCCTGCTGCGGCACCAGCCACCCCCCTGTCGGCTGCGTCAGCCCCGGTGTTGCGGATTATCATCGGTACGGAGTGTCAGTGCACAGTGCTCTGAAAGAAGTCCGTTGAATGTCTCTCATCCCGCACAGGCGCGACAGGGTGGGCTGCAGCAGCAACAGCAGCAGCAGTGGCGTGCTCTTGGGGAACTAACACCCGCGGCGTCTCATCGATAGGAGCTGCAGCGGCTACGGGTCCCCTCCTCCTCCGGTCACGCGCGCACACAGATCCACGCACGCGCGGCAGCAGCTGGTGCTCTCCCTCTCTCCCGCTGCCCCCGTCTCTCTCCGTCTCCTGAAATCGAGGTGCGCCGACGAGGGAAGCGTCGCAGCCCGTTAGACAGAGACGTCGCGCTTGCGCATGCGCGCGTGTGCGTGTGCGCACGGGCAGCAGGTCAGCAGGCAGCAGCAGCAGCGGCCCACAGCCACGCACGGTCACGCAAATTTACACACGCACACAGAAAAACACACGCAGACACACGGCGCAGGCGGCGCAGAGGAGGCTCAACATTTGTACACATTCGAAGTGTCCGCATGGGTGCAAAGTCGGTCCCGCTCGTCGTTAGAAAGTGTTTTCATCACCGCGCTCCCTCTCTGTCGGCCGCGCACGCGCACCGCGCACACAGCACACAGCACGCCTGGCAGCGGTGCTGGTGGTGGGGAGGCCGTGGCGGTCGTGCGCAGCAGCAGCCGCACACCCAGCAACACACCCAGCCACAACCACACAGTCACACACGCACACAGTCACACACACACACAGTCACACAGTGCCGCGGGGCACAGCGGGGCCGAGAGCACTGCGGGGCGGGGCACGGTCAGAGGAGAGCGAGGGACACGCGGTCCCACCCTCGAGTTGTGTTGTGTCAGTCACGCAGCGTCAGTCGCGCACTACAACTGTGTGGCATCACGCAGCCCCGCCCTCGCTCTCACACACGCACGCACACACATCCGCGCACGCCCTCCCGCTGTGGCGGCGCCCCCTCCTCCGCTTCCTCGGCCTGCTGCGCCACCAGCCGCCCCCTGTCGGCTGCGTCAGCCCGGTGTTGCGGATTATCATCGGTACGGAGTGTCAGTGCACAGTGCTCTGAAAGAAGTCCGTTGAATGTCTCTCATCCCGCACAGGCGCGACAGGGTGGGCCGCAGCAGCAGCAGCAGCAGCAGCAGCAGCGGTGTGCTCTTGGGGAACTAACACCCGCGGCGTCTCATCGATAGGAGCTGCAGCGGCTACGGGTCCCCTCCTCCTCCGGTCACGCGCGCACACAGATCCACGCACGCGCGGCAGCAGCTGGTGCTCTCCCTCTCCCGCTGCCCCCGTCTCTCTCCGCCTCCTGAAATCGAGGTGCGCCGACGAGGGAAGCGTCGCAGCCCGTTAGACAGAGACGTCGCGCTTGTGCATGCGCGCGTGTGCGTGTGCGCACGGCAGCAGGTCAGCAGGCAGCAGCAGCAGCGGCCCACAGCCACGCACGGTCACGCAAATTTACACACGCACACAGAAACACGGCGCAGGCGGCGCAGAGGAGGCTCAACATTTGTACACATTCGAAGTGTCCGCAGGGGTGCAAAGTCGGTCCGCTCGTCGTTAGAAAGTGTTTTCATCACCGCACTCCTCTCTGTCGGCCGCGCACGCGCACGCGCACACAGCACACAGCACGCCTGGCAGCGGTGCTGGTGGTGGGGAGGCCGTGGCGGGTCGTGCGCAGCAGCAGCCGCACACCCAGCAACACACCCAGCCACAACCACACAGTCACACACGCACACAGTCACACACACACAGTCACACAGTGCCGCGGGGGCACAGCGGGGCCGAGAGGCAGTGCGGGGCGGGGCAACGGTCAGAGGAGAGCGAGGGACACGCGGTCCCACCTCGAGTTGTGTTGTGTCAGTCACGCAGCGTCAGTCGCGCACTACAACTGTGCGGCATCACGCAGCCCCGCCCCTCGCTTTCACACACACGCACACACACATCCACGCACCGCCCCTCCCGCTGTGGCGGCGCCGCCTCCTCCGCTTCCTCCGCCTGCTGCGCCACCAGCCACCCCCTGTCGGCTGCGTCAGCCCGGTGTTGCGGATTATCATCGGTACGGGAGTGTCAGTGCACAGTGCTCTGAAAGAAGTCCGTTGAATGTCTCTCATCCCGCACAGGCGCGACAGGGTGGGCTGCAGCAGCAACAGCAGCAGCAGTGGCGTGCTCTTGGGGAACTAACACCCGCGGCGTCTCATCGATAGGAGCTGCAGCGGCTACGGGTCCCCCTCCCTCCTCCGGTCACGCGCGCACACAGATCCACGCACGCGCGGGCAGCAGCTGGTGCTCTCCCTCTCTCCCCGCTGCCCCCCGTCTCTCTCCGTCTCCTGAAATCGAGGTGCGCCGACGAGGGAAGCGTCGCAGCCCCGTTAGACAGAGACGTCGCGCTTGCGCATGCGCGCGTGTGCGTGTGCGCACGGCAGCAGGTCAGCAGGCAGCAGCAGCAGCGGCCCACAGCCACGCACGGTCACGCAAATTTACACACGCACACAGAAAAACACACGCAGACACACGGCGCAGGCGGCGCAGAGGAGGCTCAACATTTGTACACATTCGAAGTGTCCGCATGGGTGCAAAGTCGGTCCGCTCGTCGTTAGAAAGTGTTTTCATCACCGGCGCTCCTCTCTGTCGGCCGCGCACGCGCACGCGCACACACAGCACACACAGCACGCCTGGCAGCGGTGCTGGTGGTGGGGGAGGCCGTGGCGGTCGTGCGCAGCAGCAGCCGCACACCCAGCAACACACACCCAGCCACAACCACACAGTCACACACGCACACAGTCACATACACACAGTCACACAGTGCCGCGGGGCACAGCGGGGCCGAGAGCACTGCGGGGCGGGGCACGCTCAGAGGAGAGCGGAGGGACACGCGGTCCCACCTCGAGTTGTGTTGTGTCAGTCACGCAGCGTCAGTCGCGCACTACAACTGTGTGGCATCACGCAGCCCCGCCCTCGCTCTTTCCACACATCCACGCACACACATCCACGCACGCCCTCTCCCGCTGTGGCGGCGCCTCCTCCTCCTCTTCCTCCGCCTGCTGCGCCACCAGCCACCCCCCTGTCGGCTGCGGTCAGCCCGGTGTTGCGGATTATCATCGGTACGGAGTGTCAGTGCACAGTGCTCTGAAAGAAGTCCGTTGAATGTCTCTCATCCCGCACAGGCGCGACCAGGGGTGGGCCGCAGCAGCAGTGGCAGCAGCAGTGGCGTGCTCTTGGGGAACTAACACCCCGCGGCGTCTCATCGATAGGAGCTGCAGCGGCTACGGGTCCCCTCTCCTCCGGTCACGCGCGCACACAGATCCACGCACGCGCGGCAGCAGCTGGTGCTCTCCCTCTCCCGCTGCCCCCGTCTCTCTCCGTCTCCTGAAATCGAGGTGCGCCGACGAGGGAAGCGTCGCAGCCCGTTAGACAGAGACGTCACGCTTGTGCATGCGCGTGTGTGTGTGTGCATGCACGGCAGCAGGTCAGCAGGCAGCAGCAGCAGCGGGCCACAGCCACACACGGTCACGCAAATTTCACACACACCACAGACAGACACACGGCGCAGGCGGCGCAGAGGAGGCTCAACATTTGTACACATTCGAAGTGTCCGCAGGGGTGCAAAGTCGGTCCGCTCGTCGTTAGAAAGTGTTTTCATCACTGCACTCCTCTCTGTCGGCCGCGCACGCGCACGCGCACACACACACACACAGCACGCCTGGCAGCGGTGCTGGTGGTGGGGAGGCCGTGGCGGTCGTGCGCAGCAGCAGCCGCACACCCAGCACACACACACACAGCCACAACCACACAGTCACACACACACAGTCACACAGTGCCGCGGGGCACAGCGGGGCCGAGAGCACTGCGGGGCGGGGCACGCTCAGAGGAGAGCGAGGGACACGCGGTCCCACCTCGAGTTGTGTTGTGTCAGTCACGCAGCGTCAGTCGCGCACTACAACTGTGTGGCATCACGCAGCCCCGCCCTCGCTCTTCACACATCCACGCCACACACATCCACGCACGCCTCTCCCGCTGTGGCGGCGCCTCCTCCTCCTCTTCCTCCGCCTGCTGCGCCACCAGCCACCCCCCTGTCGGCTGCGTCAGCCCGGTGTTGCGGATTATCATCGGTACGGAGTGTCAGTGCACAGTGCTCTGAAAGAAGTCCGTTGAATGTCTCTCATCCCGCACAGGCGCGACAGGGTGGGCCGCGCCGCAGCAGCAGCAGCAGCAGTGGCGTGCTCTTGGGGAACTAACACCCGCGGCGTCTCATCGATAGGAGCTGCAGCGGCTACGGGTCCCCTCCTCCTCCGGTCACGCGCGCACACAGATCCACGCACGCGCGGCAGCAGCTGGTGCTCTCCCTCTCCCGCTGCCCCCGTCTCTCTCCGTCTCCTGAAATCGAGGTGCGCCGACGAGGGAAGCGTCGCAGCCCGTTAGACAGAGACGTCACGCTTGTGCATGCGCGCGTGTGCGTGTGCATGCACGGCAGCAGGTCAGCAGGCAGCAGCAGCAGCGGCCCACAGCCACACACGGTCACGCAAATTTACACACACGCACACAGACAGACACACGGCGCAGGCGGGCGCAGAGGAGGCTCAACATTTGTACACATTCGAAGTGTCCGCATGGGTGCAAAGTCGGTCCGCTCGTCGTTAGAAAGTGTTTTCATCACCGCACTCCTCTCTGTCGGCCGCGCACGCGCACGCGCACACACAACACACAGCACGCCTGGCAGCGGTGCTGGTGGTGGGGAGGCCGTGGCGGTCGTGCGCAGCAGCAGCCGCACACCCAGCAACACACACAGCCACAACCACACAGCCACAACGCACACAGTCACATACACACAGTCACACAGTGCCGCGGGGCACAGCGGGGCCGAGAGCACTGCGGGGCGGGGCACGCTCAGAGGAGAGCGAGGGACACGCGGTCCCACCTCGAGTTGTGTTGTGTCAGTCACGCAGCGTCAGTCGCGCACTACAACTGTGTGGCATCACGCAGCCCCGCCCTCGCTCTTCACACATCCACGCACACACATCCACGCACGCCCTCTCCCGCTGTGGCGGCGCCTCCTCCTCCTCTTCCTCCGCCTGCTGCGCCACCAGCCACCCCCCCTGTCGGCTGCGTCAGCCCGGTGTTGCGGATTATCATCGGTACGGAGTGTCAGTGCACAGTGCTCTGAAAGAAGTCCGTTGAATGTCTCTCATCCCGCACAGGCGCGACAGGGGTGGGCCGCTGCCGCAGCAGCAGCAGCAGCAGTGGCGTGCTCTTGGGGAACTAACACCCGCGGCGTCTCATCGATAGGAGCTGCAGCGGCTACGGGTCCCCTCCTCCTCCGGTCACGCGCGCACACAGATCCACGCACGCGCGGCAGCAGCTGGTGCTCTCCCTCTCCCGCTGCCTCCGTCTCTCTCCGTCTCCTGAAATCGAGGTGCGCCGACGAGGGAAGCGTCGCAGCCCGTTAGACAGAGACGTCACGCTTGTGCATGCGCGCGTGTGTGTGTGCATGCACGGCAGCAGGTCAGCAGGCAGCAGCAGCAGCGGGCCGCAGCCACACACGGTCACGCAAATTCACACACACACAGACAGACACACGGCGCAGGCGGCGCAGAGGAGGCTCAACATTTGTACACATTCGAAGTGTCCGCAGGGGTGCAAAGTCGGTCCGCTCGTCGTTAGAAAGTGTTTTCATCACCGCACTCCTCTCTGTCGGCCGCGCACGCGCACGCGCACACAGCACACATAGCACGCCTGGCAGCGGTGCTGGTGGTGGGGAGGCCGTGGCGGTCGTGCGCAGCAGCAGCCGCACACCCAGCAACACACACACAGCCACAACCACACAGTCACATACACACAGTCACACAGTGCCGCGGGGCACAGCGGGGCCGAGAGCACTGCGGGGCGGGGCACGCTCAGAGGAGAGCGAGGGACACGCGGTCCCACCTCGAGTTGTGTTGTGTCAGTCACGCAGCGTCAGTCGCGCACTACAACTGTGTGGCATCACGCAGCCCCGCCCTCGCTCTCACACACGCACGCACACAGATCCACGCACGCCCCTCCCGCTGTGGCGGCGCCTCCTCCTCCGCTTCCTCCGCCTGCTGCGCCACCAGCCACCCCCCTGTCGGCTGCGTCAGCCCGGTGTTGCGGATTATCATCGGTACGGAGTGTCAGTGCACAGTGCTCTGAAAGAAGTCCGTTGAATGTCTCTCATCCCGCACAGGCGCGACAGGGGTGGGCCCGCCGCAGCAGCAGCAGCAGCAGTGGCGTGCTCTTGGGGAACTAACACCCGCGGCGTCTCATCGATAGGAGCTGCAGCGGCTACGGGTCCCCTCCTCCTCCGGTCACGCGCGCACACAGATCCACGCACGCGCGGCAGCAGCTGGTGCTCTCCCTCTCCCGCTGCCCCCGTCTCTCTCCGTCCTCCTGAAATCGAGGTGCGCCCGACGAGGGAAGCGTCGCAGCCCGTTAGACAGAGACGTCACGCTTGTGCATGCGCGCGTGTGCGTGTGCGCACGGCAGCAGGTCAGCAGGCAGCAGCAGCAGCGGGCCGCAGCCACACACGGTCACGCAAATTTACACACACGCACACAGACAGACACACGGCGCAGGCGGCGCAGAGGAGGCTCAACATTTGTACACATTCGAAGTGTCCGCATGGGTGCAAAGTCGGTCCGCTCGTCGTTAGAAAGTGTTTTCATCACCGCACTCCTCTCTGTCGGCCGCGCACGCGCACGCGCACACAGCACACATAGCACGCCTGGCAGCGGTGCTGGTGGTGGGGAGGCCGTGGCGGTCGTGCGCAGCAGCAGCCGCACACCCAGCAACACACAAGCACACACACAGCCACAACGCACACAGTCACATACACACAGTCACACAGTGCCGCGGGGCACAGCGGGGCCGAGAGCACTGCGGGGCGGGGCACGCTCAGAGGAGAGCGAGGGACACGCGGTCCCACCTCGAGTTGTGTTGTGTCAGTCACGCAGCGTCAGTCGCGCACTACAACTGTGTGGCATCACGCAGCCCCGCCCTCGCTCTTCACACATCCACGCACACAGATCCACGCACGCCCCTCCCGCTGTGGCGGCGCCTCCTCCTCCTCTTCTCCGCCTGCTGCGCCACCAGCCACCCCCCTGCCGGCTGCGTCAGCCCGGTGTTGCGGATTATCATCGGTACGGAGTGTCAGTGCACAGTGCTCTGAAAGAAGTCCGTTGAATGTCTCTCATCCCGCACAGGCGCGACAGGGGTGGGCCGCCGCCGCAGCAGCAGCAGCAGCAGTGGCGTGCTCTTGGGGGAACTAACACCCGCGGCGTCTCATCGATAGGAGCTGCAGCGGCTACGGGTCCCCTCCCTCCTAGGTCACCGCGCGCACACAGATCACGCACGCGCGGCAGCAGCTGGTGCTCTCCCTCTCTCCCGCTGCCCCCGTCTCTCTCCGTCTCCTGAAATCGAGGTGCGCCGACGAGGGAAGCGTCGCAGCCCGTTAGACAGAGACGTCACGCTTGTGCATGCGCGTGTGTGTGTGTGTACATGCACGGCAGCAGGTCAGCAGGCAGCAGCAGCAGCGGGCCACAGCCACACGCGGTCACGCAAATTCACACACACACAAAAACACACGCAGACAGACACACGGCGCAGGCGGCGCAGAGGAGGCTCAACATTTGTACACATTCGAAGTGTCCGCATGGGGTGCAAAGTCGGTCCGCTCGTCGTTAGAAAGTGTTTTCATCACCGCACTCCTCTCTGTCGGCCGCGCACGCGCACGCGCACACAGCACACAGCACGCCTGGCAGCGGTGCTGGTGGTGGGGAGGCCGTGGCGGTCGTGCGCAGCAGCAGCCGCACACCCAGCAACACACACACAGCCACAACCACACAGTCACATACACACAGTCACACAGTGCCGCGGGGCACAGCGGGGCCGAGAGCACTGCGGGGCGGGGCACGCTCAGAGGAGAGCGAGGGACACGCGGTCCCACCTCGAGTTGTGTTGTGTCAGTCACGCAGCGTCAGTCGCGCACTACAACTGTGTGGCATCACGCAGCCCCGCCCTCGCTCTCACACACGCACGCACACAGATCCACGCACGCCCCTCCCGCTGTGGCGGCGCCTCCTCCTCCGCTTCCTCCGCCTGCTGCGCCACCAGCCACTCCCCTGTCGGCTGCGTCAGCCCGGTGTTGCGGATTATCATCGGTACGGAGTGTCAGTGCACCAGTGCTCTGAAAGAAGTCCGTTGAATGTCTCTCATCCCGCACAGGCGCGACAGGGGTGGGCCGCAGCAGCAGCAGCAGCAGCAGCAGTGGCGTGCTCTTGGGGAACTAACACCCGCGGCGTCTCATCGATACGAGCTGCAGCGGCTACGGGTCCCCTCCTCCTCCGGTCACGCGCGCACACAGATCCACGCACGCGCGGCAGCAGCTGGTGCTCTCCCTCTCCCGCTGCCTCCGTTCTCTCTCCGTCTCCTGAAATCGAGGTGCGCCGACGAGGGAAGCGTCGCAGCCCGTTAGACAGAGACGTCACGCTTGTGGCGTGCGCGTGTGTGGTGTGCATGCACGGCAGCAGGGTCAGCAGGCAGCAGCAGCAGCGGGCCACAGCCACACACGGTCACGCAAATTCAACACAGAACACACACACACAGACACACGGCGCAGGCGGCGCAGAGGAGGCTCAACATTTGTACACATTCGAAGTGTCCGCATGGGTGCAAAGTCGGTCCGCTCGTCGTTAGAAAGTGTTTTCATCACCGCACTCCTCTCTGTCGGCCGCGCACGCGCACGCGCACACAGCACACAGCACGCCTGGCAGCGGTGCTGGTGGTGGGGAGGCCGTGGCGGTCGTGCGCAGCAGCAGCCGCACACCCAGCACACCCAGCACACACAGCCACAACCACACAGTCACACACACACAGTCACACAGTGCCGCGGGGCACAGCGGGGCCGAGAGCACTGCGGGGCGGGGCACGCTCAGAGGAGAGCGAGGGACACGCGGTCCCACCTCGAGTTGTGTTGTGTCAGTCACGCAGCGTCAGTCGCGCACTACAACTGTGCGGCATCCACGCAGCCCCGCCCTCGCTCCCACACACACACGCACACAGATCCACGCACGCCCCTCCCGCTGTGGCGGCGCCTCCTCCTCCACTTCCTCCGCCTGCTGCGCCACCAGCCACCCCCCTGTCGGCTGCGTCAGCCCGGTATTGCGGATTATCATCGGTACGGGAGTGTCAGTGCACAGTGCTCTGAAAGAAGTCCGTTGAATGTCTCTCATCCCGCACAGGCGCGACAGGGTGGGCCGCAGCAGCAGCAGCAGCAGCAGTGGCGTGCTCTTGGGGAACTAACACCCGCGGCGTCTCATCGATAGGAGCTGCAGCGGCTACGGGTCCCCTCCTCCTCCGGTCACGCGCGCACACAGATCCACGCACGCGCGGCAGCAGCTGGTGCTCTCCCTCTCCCGCTGCCCCCGTCTCTCTCTCCGTCTCCTGAAATCGAGGTGCGCCGACGAGGGAAGCGTCGCAGCCCGTTAGACAGAGACGTCACGCTTGTGCATGCATGCGCGTGTGTGTGTGCATGCACGGCAGCAGGTCAGCAGGTCAGCAGCAGCAGTGGGCCACAGCCACACGCGGTCACGCAAATTCACACACACACAGACACACACACAGACAGACACACGGCGCAGGCGGCGCAGAGGAGGCTCAACATTTGTACACATTCGAAGTGTCCGCATGGGTGCAAAGTCGGTCCGCTCGTCGTTAGAAAGTGTTTTCATCACCGCACTCCTCTCTGTCGGCCGCGCACGCGCACACACAGCACACAGCACGCCTGGCAGCGGTGCTGGTGGTGGGGAGGCCGTGGCGGTCGTGCGCAGCAGCAGCCGCACACCCAGCAACACACCCAGCCACAACCACACAGTCACATACACACAGTCACACAGTGCCGCGGGGCACAGCGGGGCCGAGAGCACTGCGAGGCGGGGCACGCTCAGAGGAGAGCGAGGGACACGCGGTCCCACCTCGAGTTGTGTTGTGTCAGTCACGCAGCGTCAGTCGCGCACTACAACTGTGTGGCATCACGCAGCCCCGCTCTCGCTCTCACACACAGGCACACAGATCCGCGGACGCCCCTAGCGCTGTGGCGGCGCCTCCTCCTCCACTTCCTCCGCCTGCTGCGCCACCAGCCACCCCCCCTGTCGGCTGCGTCAGCCCGGTATTGCGGATTATCATCGGTACGGAGTGTCAGTGCACAGTGCTCTGAAAGAAGTCCGTTGAATGTCTCTCATCCCGCACAGGCGCGACAGGGTGGGCCGCAGCAGTGGCAGCAGCAGTGGCGTGCTCTTGGGGAACTAACACCCGCGGCGTCTCATCGATAGGAGCTGCAGCGGCTACGGGTCCCCTCCTCCGGTCACGCGCGCACACAGATCCACGCACGCGCGGCAGCAGCTGGTGCTCTCCCTCTCCCGCTGCCTCCGTCTCTCTCTCCGTCTCCTGAAATCGAGGTGCGCCGACGAGGGAAGCGTCGCAGCCCGTTAGACAGAGACGTCACGCTTGTGCATGCGCGTGTGTGTGTGCATGCACGGCAGCAGGTCAGCAGGCAGCAGCAGCAGCGGGCCACAGCCACACACGGTCACGCAAATTCACACACACACAGACAGACACACGGCGCAGGCGGCGCAGAGGAGGCTCAACATTTGTACACATTCGAAGTGTCCGCAGGGGTGCAAAGTCGGTCCGCTCGTCGTTAGAAAGTGTTTTCATCACTGCACTCCTCTCTGTCGGCCGCGCACGCGCACACAACACACAGCACGCCTGGCAGCGGTGCTGGTGGTGGGGAGGCCGTGGCGGTCGTGCGCAGCAGCAGCCGCACACCCAGCAACACACCCAGCCACAACCACACAGTCACATACACACAGTCACACAGTGCCGCGGGGCACAGCGAGGCCGAGAGCACTGCGAGGCGGGGCACGCTCAGAGGAGAGCGAGGGACACGCGGTCCCACCTCGAGTTGTGTTGTGTCAGTCACGCAGCGTCAGTCGCGCACTACAACTGTGCGGCATCACGCAGCCCCGCCCTCGCTCTCACACACACACGCACACAGATCCACGCACGCCCCTCCCGCTGTGGCGGCGCCGCCTCCTCCGCTTCCTCCGCCTGCTGCGCCACCAGCCACCCCCTGTCGGCTGCGTCAGCCCGGTGTTGCGGATTATCATCGGTACGGAGTGTCAGTGCACAGTGCTCTGAAAGAAGTCCGTTGAATGTCTCTCATCCCGCACAGGCGCGACAGGGCGGGCCGCAGCAGCAGCAGCAGCAGCAGCAGCAGCAGTGGCGTGCTCTTGGGGAACTAACACCCGCGGCGTCTCATCGATACGAGCTGCAGCGGCTACGGGTCCCCTCCTCCTCCGGTCACGCGCGCACACAGATCCACGCACGCGCGGCAGCAGCTGGTGCTCTCCCTCCCTCGCTGCCCCCGTCTCTCTCCGTCTCCTGAAATCGAGGTGCGCCGACGAGGGAAGCGTCGCAGCCCGTTAGACAGAGACGTCGCGCTTGTGCATGCGCGCGTGTGCGTGTGCGCACGGCAGCAGGTCAGCAGGCAGCAGCAGCAGCGGGCCACAGCCACACGCGGTCACGCAAATTCACACACACAGACAGACACACGGCGCAGGCGGCGCAGAGGAGGCTCAACATTTGTACACATTCGAAGTGTCCGCATGGGTGCAAAGTCGGTCCGCTCGTCGTTAGAAAGTGTTTTCATCACCGCACTCCTCTCTGTCGGCCTCCTACGTACTCATATACACACACACACAGAGAAACATACTCATCAATAAACAGTCAGAAAAAGAGAAAGACAAAGAAGCTTTGCTTATTGGTGTTACGTTGTTCGTTTCGCTTCGGTCGGTGGACGGCGCGGTGAGTCGCGGAGGAGGAGGTTAAAGGCGTTGACGTACGTATCGTTTGTTCGTATCTGTAGCAGAGAGATCCCAATGTCGTACGCGACCACGTGTGGGTTAAGTAGATGTCTGTGAAATTCTCCCTCGTCGCTGTTTTTCTCTGTATGTGCCGGTGAAAGTGGAGGCGTCTGGTCCGCTGACTTCTGCTGATTCTGACGTATGTGACAGGCCTCGACTCTGGAAGACTGCAGGAAAGGGAAAATCCAGCGAGGGTCACGCGGTGGAACGACGTGGAGGGCGTCATCTGCATCGTGCGTTGTTGAGCCGACGGCGCTAGGAGCGCTATTCTCGGGTGGTAGGTAGGACAGCCACGGCCTCCACAGATCCTTGAAACGCCGCCGCTCGTCGCGGATAAGTTCTGAGAATAAGTCAGGCAGCAGCGTTGCGGTGCTGTCCAGGTCCATACGCACACTCTGTTCGCTCAGCGTGGTTGAGGCAGACCTAGCATAGGCTGCAGGTGGGCCGACAAGGCTGGTGTGTGCGCATGTGCGAGAGAGTGGCGTCGATGACTCAGCGACCTTAAAATTAGAGCACTCGGTGGGCCGCGTAGCTCCCAAGATGCCTTCCCTGCTGTCACTGTGTGCTTTTTCATGGCAGCTCACTTGGTTTTCTTCCTCTACTGGCCGCACTGCATTTTCCTCGACGGCAGCAGCGGCAGCAGTGTCGGAAAAGAGATTCTGCAAGAGGTGGTGCTGGTGGAACATTGATGGCAACGCTGCTGGCGACTGTCGCTGCAGACGCGTGGACAGGTAGCCGTACCGCTTCGTCTCCGCCTGCGCAGCCGTGATGGCCAGCGCGCGATCGATTCCAAGGGCAGAGACTGATATCGGTGGTGAGAGGGGAAGACACAACCGCGGAGGTGCGGCATCGGGAGTGGTGCTCGCTTTCTGGTTCTGTTGGCGCTGTTCGTGTCGCAGCATAGACTGGACCGGGTGGTGGGAGCGGCCAGGCGGCTTCATTGCGTCCTCCAGTCGGTGGTGCCGCTGTGCAAAGCAGCGCCGATCCAATGCAGGCCAGTCGCGTGTGGTGCCGCCACAGATTGAAAGAGACGGGTGTCGCACACTGCTGCTGCCGCTGTCAACGGGTGACGATGCTGCTGCTGCTGCTGCTGTTGCCGCTTCTCTCGTTGCTGCAGTCAGCGTCTCTTCATCTGCATCTCTATCATCCTCAGTCTCCTCCTCGTCCTCGCCCTCAACGTCCTCTGCGTGCTGGCTGCGTTCTGCTTCGTAGATGCGGGTGCCGTCTTCGTCGTAGGTGTGCACCTCCACGCCAAACGGCAGCAATTGCACAGAGGCTGACTCTGCTACATCCTCTGCTAACCCTCTTTCACCCGTATCCGCCTCTTCTTCGGCATGCGGGGCGGTAGGAGACTCCGCGGTGCTGAGCGCAGCGAGGGTGCGGTGCAGGCGATCATGCTGTTCACTGCGTCGCCAATGCATTGCAAAGGCGCGCGTCGCTGCACCGCCACTGCGTGCGAGCACATCCATCGAGGCTGACTCCCATTTTTCTTCCGCCTTCTGCTGCTCACCACCGTGCCGTGTGATGATTTCTGCTTTCTTCTCTTCCTCTTCTTCTTCACCTATCTGTTCACGCGCTTCGGTGTGATCGCCAGCGGCGATGAAACGCAGCAGCTTCTGTGCCACCTCCGTCGTGCTCGGGTGGGAGGCAGCGGTTACGTAGCCTCGCGAGGTGCCGCCCCGCGCACTCTGTAAAGTATCAGGTCCTACACCACTCAGAGTGTTGTGCCGGGTGCTGCTGGTCTCCTGCGTCTGCGCCGCCTGCCGCTCTACCGCTGACATCTCCGCCGTATTGAGCTGATAAAAGCACTCTAGTCGCGACCACCACGACGTCGACGCCACCGACTGCACACCGCACGCACTCTCACTGCCGTGCGTGACGCGGCGCAGCACCTCCAGCCCTGCCTTCAGCTCCACAAAACAGAGGGCAGGAGAGGGAGTGCTCGACAACGTCAGTTCTGTACCACCGCTGCTCACATCTGCGAGTGTGAAGGCGAAGTTCACCGTGGCGGTAGCGGTAGTGCCGTCGTGAATGGACCAGCACAAATGCACGTCTCCTCCTCCTCCTCCTCCCTTTTCTTCCATTGATTCACACAGCTGATCTCGTCGCACGCGCGGCGCGGCGGCGCGCAGCTGCAACACGCACAGCAGCGGCTCCGCTTGCGACGCGCTGATCGCCTCGTCTGGTAAAGCGGGCACATAACCGAGGTCTATCAGCCGCTGAAGGAGGTGTGGCGGCGCCAACAACGCGTCCTTCTCAAACTTGTCTGCATTATTCTGCGCGCATGCCGTGTCTTCACAGTTTCCCTGGACCTGTTGCGATGGGAGCTGGCATATTGTTGCCGCGCTCCTGCGCAGCGCACTCGACACCGCCCTTTCCCACCATGCCGGTGCGTCATGCGCGAAAAACCCAGTGTACCACTCTTCTCGCGGCACCACGGCGCCACAGCACAGCGACGTTGGGTCTTGCGGGTCGTGGTCGGTCAGCAGCGGCTCCGGCACCGATGCAGGGTTGGTGGGCAGGTCGAAGGCGTGTAGTGCGGGTGGAAGGGACCACGTGACGCTTGTTGTGGGTGCTGCTGTGTTCTTTTCTGGTGCAAAAGGACGAGTGCGCTTCACGGGCATCCACCCAACACGACGGGAGCGGATGGCGTAGCTAAACGGTGAGGAAAAGCAACGCGCCACTGGGGACAGCGGCGATGGTGGTGGTGGTTGGCATTGCTGCTGCACTGCGTCGCAGACCGAGCTGTCTGTCACGTTATTGCACGAAGCGTTCACTGATGCTGGCTGCTCATGCATCGCCTCCTCCTTTATTTTTTGTCGCCTCTCCGGTGCAGCTGCCGGAACAATCTCCCACTTTCCACGCGTGCTTCGCTGCCACTTTAAGCGTAAAGGAGCCCCTGTAAGAAGGTCATAGTTCACCTGCGGCATTCGCTGCGAGAAGGAAGCACCGAAGACGCTACTGCTATTGCTGCTATTGTTGTTGTCTTCTCCAGACGCATGAGCATCGCTGACGCACGCACGATGGGGCATGTGAGAATGCAGCCCAGTGACGAGCCACGACTTGCGCAGACGGAATATCCAGCTGGCACACGGCGTTAGCAACGAGCCGCACCGCGCATCGCGAGCAACCAAATTGCCGCCGCTTTGAGGATCGTGTGGTAGCGGATCTGCCGGGAATACGGAGCAGCCACCGGGCCATGCCCCTAGCGGCGAAGCAATTTCCGCGCCGCTCGTCTGCACGGGTGGCATGAGCACGGTGACGGAGCTTGGTGGGTAGTGCGAGCGCAACCATGCACGCGTCATCAACGTGTCGCTGCCCTCACACCTAGTATTTTTGTTGCTCTGCTGCTGTTGAGCTTGAAGCAGCCTCTCCTCCATCTCCACCAGCTGCGGGTCCACTTCTAAGGTCCAGTCACGGCCATTCCAAAGAAGGTGAGAGGCGGCAGGCGCCATCGCCGCCAACTCGCTGCAGTCGTCTTTTGTTGTCGCGGTCTCAGCCTTCCACCACGCCGCTGTGGATGGCGACTGGAGCGCGCGCCGAAGAGCAAGCTGCAGCGCTGCTGTACCTGTAGTCCGTGAGAGAAGCGTGCGTTCCACGTAGGTTTCCACCGGCACCCGCCGCGTCGCCAGTGAAAGCTGTTCAGCATTGCGCGCCACAGCACACGCCGTTTCAGCAGCGTCCGCCACATCGCGTGGTGCCGCACAGCCTTCCACCGCTTCATCCCCCATTGCGTAGGGCCGCTCCGCTAACAGCTGCAGCTGCGGGACACGTTGGTGAAGTCGACAGCTGGTGAAGGTGCGAAGGTCATCGGCAGAGGCGTCGGCGCACACCTGCGCGTCGGCGTACATGGATTTGGTTGTCCAAACTGTGGGCTCTCTCGTTGCTGCTGGCGATGACGAAGCATTTTCTTCTCCAGCACTCACAGGTGGGCTGAGGGGTGGGTTGCACCACCGTGAAGGTGGCATCGGAGACTGCAGTGGATGCTGTCCACTTCCTCGACCCTGTGTGACCCACTCTGCCCACGGTGTCGCAAGACGAGCTGAGAAGGGCGAGGCGTGACGGCATACGTGACACGGCAATGTCAACGCATCAAATAGCAATCCAGAGGTAGAGGAAGATGACGACATTGCAGGAGCTCGGTCACTGCTTGGTGAACACAGCTGTACCTGGCGTGTGTGCGTCTCTGGCACCGGCAGCAGGTGCGTCATGGCGCTCATAAACGATTGGAAGGAGGTGCGGCTGCCGCAGCAATGGCCGGCGATGGTCGGCGCGAGCACGAAGACGGAGAGCAGCGCCGAGCTGATGCTCCACCCCTCGACAGCACAATAACCGCTGTCTTCGCGCGGCAGCTGCGCAGGACTCGCATTCTCCTCTGAGACCGATGCATCAGCGGCCGCAGCGACGGGCGTGGCGGAGACACGCGTGCCGGTTTGTGGTGTGGCAGCAGGAGCACATGCTGAACACTGCACCGCCGGTGATGATCCGGTAACGCCGTCGGGCTCTGTCCGGGGGTGCTGAGGTGCGGCCTTCTCGAGCGCAGCGATGCGGATGGTAGGGGGGCGATACCAGTGCCCGCCACGTGACCGTCGCAGCATCGACGCAACGACGACAACAACAGAGGGAGAAGAAAAAAAAAGTGCGCGGACGAGTGCAAAAGAGTTTTTCATAAACGCAGTGTATACATAGCGAAGAAGGAACAAGGAAAAAAAGCCACGGTTTTGTATTTACAGATCTGTCTATGTGCTGCAATTTGTTATTATTGTTGTTGTTTGTGGTGACGTTGCCTAGTCAAGCGTGGGGTAAGTGTTCCAAGACTTGACGTGCAAGATCGTGCTGTCTGGGAAAGAGAGGAAAAAAGTATCTGCAGGAAAAAAAAGAACACGAGAGAGAGAAAGAGCAAGCTGGAGAGCAACACCAACCATTCGTATCCGTGGCGCTGTAAAGACAGGAGAGGAGAAGCGGTGAGAGTGGAAGGAAAAAGGTAACAAGGAAAACCATCAAGTGGTTTGGCAAACCTGTCGTCGGTGTGGAACGTGAGAATAGGCAAGAGGCCGTTATCAGATTCAATGTCGACGAGCAATGAGGCGAGCGGGAGCTTGTTGTTCTCGACGCCCTCTTGCATTTCTCCCACCACAGTTACAACACCATTGCCGAGTTATTTTTTTCTCTAAATGCCGGACCGAGAAAGAGAAAGAGAGAGAAGTGGAAAGCTTTAAGTTGACGGGCAGACATGACGGGTGCGTCAGCGACCTTTCACACTTCTTCCTCCTCCCTCCTTGCTCTTTATCAGCGAAGCTCGCATTTCATACTGTCGCACCGCTTTTACTTAGAAAAAGAAAAGGCGGTGCAACGTTGCGCCAAGACGCGCTTATACCTCATGTCCTTGTCACATTCTGCTCACTTCTATAACATTTCTTTTTTCCTTTTTTTTCAGGTTTAAAGGTGAACATTTTTTTAAAAAGCCTTTTATACCGACATATATTTTTTTTCTTTGGCCATAGCCACGGTCGAGGGTGCATCCATAACTAGGTGGAAGCGGTGCAAAAGAAAAAGAAGAAGAAAATGGCTGAGAGGCGTGAGAAGAGAGAGATGGGTTCGAACAACTTCTTCTTCATCTTCTGCCTTTTTCTTTACTAGTTTGGTGAGAAAGACCTCGTGTGTGCGTGCGCGTGTGTACTTGTGAAAAGAGAAGTAGAAATAGATAGAGATAGAGAGAGGGAGAAGACAGACCAATTTAAGAAAAAAATTTTTTTTACCAGTAAAACATTAAAAAAAAAAAAGGCCAAGTCAAGTCGCTAAAGTGTCGTTCAATAAAACAAATCCCCAAGAAGCCAATGGAACCAAGATATAAAATGAAAAAAAGGGGCGGTATAAGAAGAAAGGGGGGAAAACAAAAGGGACAAAAATAGGGCCAATGAAACGACGTGCAGAGCAAACTAAGAGTAGACAAAAAAAAAGAAAAAAAGAGTTTGTTCCCGCTACAACGCCGAGACGCTTCCCACTCCGTGGTCGTGGACGCCGCTATTGAAGTAAGTGAATTCAATATGTTGCAGCCACGTCGTGACCGGTAAGGAGCGTGCAGGAAGCTTATCATCGGAGGAAAAAAAAAGAACTCGAAGATGAAAGAGAAGAGAAATAGTGCACTTCTTTTTTATTTCTGAGATCCTTTTTTTTTTCATGAGTGCAGGCAACGCGTATAAGCAGAGAGCCGCTACGAAGTAGGATAAGGGAAATTTTTCTTTGTTTTTCTTTTAAAATGGAGCAAAACAGAAAACAAATTAAAGAAGTTGGAAACAGGGTGAATCCTTCTTTACCTCTTCGTTCTTTTAATCCGCTAGACATCCCCTAAAAAAAAAATGTTGACGAGACATATAGGTAAATGGGATCGGGTAACCCATTTAAGTCAGAGGAGCTATATGCGTGGGGGCAATTGATTTTTTGAAAAAAAAAAACCAGAACGAAGAAAGGCTCAGCTAGCTAAAGGGTAAAAATAAAGAGTGAGAAGGGTCTTGTGTATCGAGAAGCATGGCCCAAAACTGTTCCCCTGTGATTTCTTTTATTCTTATGATATTTCGTTTTCTTTCATGTATCCGTGAACATGGCGCGCATGAACATAAACGCACAACACTGTGATCAGCGGAGAGGTGAGAATGCGTGCCTACACTCCTTTTCCCCCCGTTTTTTTTCTTTGCAATGCTTCGCTGTTTCCCTTTTTCCCCCATTTTAAGTAGTGCTTCGACGAAGCAGGGGGAAAAACACAGAGAAACATCTGAAACACTAAAGAAAAAAAGCGAAGGGCAAAAAAAAGGAGGTTCTTTAGATGGATTCACGTATTCAAGCACAACAGGCGTTACGCCTCTCTCCCTCTCCGCGTCACACAGCTACCACAAGAATGCTTTAGCAGGCATTTTCGTTGGCAGGAAAACAAAGAAGCAAACAACAACAAAAAAAGAAGTAGACAGCGAATCAGTGAGCGTGAGGAACAGCGAAAGTAGGAAGAAGAAGGATTAAGAAGAGAAGAAAAACTCCAAGATGAGACATGAAGGAGCTCCGAAGAAGAAATTGGGGACTCACGTTCTTCCTTCCTTTAGATACAAAGAGAGAAACCAGACAAAAAACAGAGAGAGCAAATAAACAAAAGTGGGCCGTTTTGGTTTTTTTTTTTAGAGCCGCTTTCATTCAGAACAGAAAAAGGCAGAAAAATTACGATCGTGATCACGCCGACCCAGCTGAAGAGAGACGAAAACAAAACAACAACAACAAAAGAAAAAAAAACAGAAATTCGGAAAGAGACGGTGATGCGGAATCAAAATTTGTCTTTAAATTTGGGCCACTCGACACACCTTCACCACTTTCTGCGACGTTAATTGCCTAATCGTCTTCAAGTAGGAAAATAATTTTTGGACAACGAAGAAGGACAGAACAACGGTGGAGACTAGAATGAGGCTCCACAAACGACAGAAAGAAGACTTCTCCTCATCGCTATTTCATTTTTTCCCCTTTTTTTGCGCTTGTACGTGCTTCTCGTCCAACCCGTCTCCTTTTATATTGTCTGCGCTTCTCCGGTTAAACGCGGAGACATAATTCAAAAGGAGCAACATACACAAACGCGAGTTCAGGGTGACCCTCCGCCACGCGAATTCGTATCAGTGGCGACGAACACCATTCCAAAGAACACCCCCCAACACAAAGCTCACACAACAGGCAACAGCGTGGAACTGCGAAGCCTCAAGACAGCATCCTGAGCGCGATTATCCACAGTTAAGCCCGCAATGCCGTGATACCCAGCTACTAAGAAGCGGTAGAGACGACGCCTACGCGGAAGGAAGCGAAGAGCATGGAGGGGCCGCAATTCTCGCACCACGATCCCCAACCAACTCCAGCACTGCTGGCATCTCCTCTCCCTCTCGCAGACGCCGTCGCGCTCTCTGCACCCCCTCCCGCGTTTACAGCGACGTGCTGAGGTACTTCTTGGCGAGCGCCTCGGTGGTGGTCGACTTGGGGCGTTCCAGCGGGCGGCCCTGCAGGCGGTCCCACACGACGCCGGACAGCACGCCCATCTGGCGCGACAGGCCGAAGAGCACGGTGTAGTAGTCCTGCTCCTTCAGCCCGTAGTGCTGCAGCAGCACGCCGGAGTGCGCGTCGACGTTGGGGTAGGGGTTCTTGGTCTTGCCGTGCTCGGTGAGGATGCCGGGCATGATCTTGTAGATGGTGTTGACCAGCTTGAACAGGTCGTCCTCGAAGTGGTGGCGCAGGCAGAAGTCGCGCTGGCACGTGTAGCGGGGGTCGGTCTTGCGCAGCACGGCGTGGCCGTAGCCCGGCACCACGTGGCCCGACTTGAGCAGCTCCCACGTGTACTTGTTCAGCGCCTTCTCCAGCGCCGCCTCGTCGCTCACGTTGACGCCGTCCGCCTTGACGCGGTCCTGCATGCTGAACAGGTACTTCAGCACCTCCTGGTTGGCCAGCCCGTGCAGCGGCCCGGCCAGCCCGTTCAGGCCGGCGGCGAAGGACAGGTAGGGGTCGCTCAGCGCAGACGCCACCAGCGTCGTCGTGTGCGCCGACACGTTGCCGCCCTCGTGGTCGACGTGGATGGACAGGTACAGCCGCATGCAGTCCCAGAACTCCTGGTCCTTGAAGCCCAGCATGTTCGTGAAGTTGGCGGCCCAGTCCAGGTCGCTGTTGCTGGCCGCCGCCACCTCCACCTGGCCCTTGGTCACGCGGTTGTAGATCATCGCGGCCACGGCCGGCGTGCGCGCGACCATGTCCAGCGCGTCGTCCAGCGCGTACTCCCAGTACGTCTTCTTGTTCGACTTGCCCGTCGCGTACGCCTCGGCGAACTTCGAGTACGTCTGCAGCGCCATCACGCCCACCGTGAAGGCCGTCATCGGGTGCGCGTTGGCCGGCAGCGCCGCGATCGCCTTCTGCGCCGCCGCGATGGCGTCGGCGTCGGCGCGGCGGTGCAGCTCCGTGGTGAGCGCCTTGGTCTGGTCCGCCGTGGGCACCTCGCCCGTCATGAGCAGCCAGAACATCGCCTCCGGCAGCGGCTCGCTCCCGCCCGCCGCCTTGGGCAGCGCCTTCTGGCACTCCGGGATCGTGCGGCCGCGGAACCGGATGCCGTCCATCGCGTCCAGCAGCGACGGCTCGTACACCAGCCCGGTGATCCCGCGCATCCCGCCGTACGCCGCCTCCACCGTCGCGTCGCTCAGCTTCTCGTGGCCGTGCTTCTTCTTCAGGTCCGCGATCTTCTGCTGGTCCACCTTGTTGCGCTTCAGCATCTGGTCCTTCATGTCGTCCACCACGGACGACGCCATGCGCAGGCCCGCCACGCCGCGGATCATCGAGCAACGAGCAGCGCGCATTGTCGCGACAACGGTGTGTAAGTGGGTGTGGTTGGTTGTGGAAGGTTTGTGGGGTTTGGGTGTGGAGTTGTGGGTGGGGGAATTAGTGGAAGTTAGTGGGAGGCAGTAGTTAAACCTGCGGTGGCGGTATTGATGGTGTGTGAGGGAGAGAGGAGAAGGCGAGAGGAGAGAGTGGTAGGGACACGATGGTAGTATAATGAACTGTGCTGTGCAGTGCTTTCTGCTTGTACATAGACGCATACAAAATGTCAATGCGGTGCTCTGAAAGGAGAGGAAAGAGAAAGAGGGAACAAATGGTGAATGCCACGTGGCGGTGTTCAGGTAGCGCTGCTGAAATCGGTCACTCGCACTGTTCCGACCCCTCGAGACGACACGAACTAAACGTAACTTTTCTCCGCTCGTGTCTCGTGAGCGGCAATACACCCCACACTCATTTCATCCTGCAGCATACAGTGCAGTCTGATGAAAGAAGCGTCGATCTAATAAGTTGTGCTTACCAGAAAAAAAAAAAGAGGCGACTGTTATTGTCAGTATCGTACCTAGCAAAAATAATGAATAAAGATAGGTACGCTCGGTGCGCTACTGTAGCAGAGGAGGAGAAAACAAACGAAAAAAAAAAGGGTGGTGCAGATAAAGCGAAGAGTGTGCAGCAACGGAGTACAACAACAAGTAGTAATATTAAAGAAGATCTCACAGAGGCTCGCCAGTTTTTTTTTTTGGCAGAAAAAGTAGAGGCAAAAGATAAAATGGAGCACGCAATGACTTCACACGGCAATAGTGACCGGAAATAAATTTAAAAGATGTGGTGCCACAACGATGGCCTTTCGAAGGCTCTGTGTGCCCGCCATCTCTCCGTTCTTCATGGTGCATTGCCCTCCCTCGTCAGCTTTCTTTCTGCGCCACACCGCAGCCGCAGCACCACCTGCGAGCCGGTAAAGCACACAGCATCGCCCAAGGGCGGTGTGCCAGGGCCGTACACCAAGTCCACTATCGCCTCTTGCAGATGCAGTGACCGCCCCACAGCGCTGCGCACGAGACTGTACCGCACGTCTCCCACCGTGAAGGGGAGAGACGGCGGCGGCACATCCGGTGCCACCAACTCGATTCTGCCCATCGGTGTCAGCACCAGCACCGACGTGCACACACGCGTCGCAGGCGTCTGCGAAGGTGCCGGCACTGCAGTGGCAGGAGCCGGTGTGGCGGCACGCAGCAGAGGCCCTACATAGGTGAGATGACGTGCCACGGCGGTCGTGGTAGAAGTAGCGGCTGCAGCAGCAGCGAGTGCGACGGGCGATGGCCGCGCGTCGTGTGCAGACACGACCACTGCCGCATCATCAGTGAAAGAGGGACGCATCGGTGGATGTGTTGGTGATGGTGGCGGCGGCGGCGGAGATGAGGAAGACGTTCTCGGCGCCACCTGTCCATTTCCTTGCGTTGGGGCACCTTGTCCGTGGCGCTCCGTACTCGGTGTCGAAGTCGACAGCACAAAGCGCAGAACATCCTCGCTTAGGTCGAGGATGAGCTCGTGCGGTGTAGAGCCAGGAAGAGACGGTGTGCGCGGGGGGGCCGCTGCGGGGACGATGGACGTGGGCCGGAGAGAAGTCATCATTCGTGCCGCTGCCGCCGCCTGCGTGCGTCGGTGCAGCGGGGAGCCCTTCGCTGCAGCCTCGCCAACGTGTACGAGGGGCAGAGCAACACGCACCACTTTCACAGACGCATTTTTCTCATCCATAAGGTCCTCACGTTCCTCATCGATTTGGTGTGTCGCACCGCGGCTGTCACTGGAAGGAGGAGCAGTAGGGAGGGCACACCAGCATCCCCGCAGCTGCACGCCACCGTCCGGGTAGACATCTTCGAGCAGCGAAGGCAGGTAGCCGTGGCGAAGGTCTTGCAGAAAGTTGCCGCCCAGCGTCGACGGCGCAAAAGAGTGGGGGTCTGGTGCGGACGGATCATCATCGGGGCTGGTGGATTCTTTTAACGGTGCTGCTGTTGTGGTGAAGACTAGCACCACACCTTCTCCATAAGGCAGCGTCAGATGATCTGGCTGCACACCACGCAGCGAGCCCTTCTGCTGCGATGCCCCGCTGCTGCTGGCTGTTACCATCTTTGTGTACGTGGCAGCGGCGGTAGACAACGGCAGAATTCCCCGACTGCCCTGCAGCTCTTGCAGCGTCCACCACAGCACAAGCGTACCACCATCGCTCGTTGATGCAGTTTGCTGCTTCATGCTCGACTCCACAGCAGCTAAATAGTTGTGGTGCCGCGCCGTTCCATTGCGGTCCACCAGCACCACCGTTCTCCCGTCGGTGCAGATGGTCAAAGGAAGCAGTGGCACACTCATGAGCTGACGGATGGAGGAGATGTGGGATACGGCGCGTACACGGCCCTTTTGGCCGGCATTACGACTGCTGTCCCTGTTGCTGCTGCTGCTCTGCGTCGGCGCCACGAACTCGAGAGATGACTTGTGATGAGCAGAACACGCAGTGGTGGTCATGGCGTTGAGCCGCTGAATGGACTTGATGAACTGCGTGGCAGCAGATCGGTAGGCGGCAGGGAGAGATGCGGCGTCGGCGGGTGGGCGTGGCCGACGCAGCTCCGACTCCGCCTGAGGAGAAGGAGGAGAAGAACAAACATAATCGCGACCTTCAACTTTGCTCACTGATGCGCCATCATCCTGGGATGTCGCAATACACACGTTGTCCAACCGTGGAGCACCAGCAGTTGGAGCAGTAAGCGAGGTCCCTATTGGACTTGAAGGTAGCAGCCGCATGACGCGTGCCCTGCCGAAAACATTTGTAGACGTACGCGGGAGTGGACTCACAGGATGTGCAGCAGGCGCTTCCTTCGATACTGCACCATCACCGCTTGCCCTTTCAGATAAGGGCTGTGCGGCGTCGAGAGGCTTTGCGAGAGGCGTTGGCGTGTCGGACGGCGCCGCGCGGGTGTCATAACGAGCACGGAGACGTGGCCCTGCCTTTGCTGGGTGCAGCGGCGCGTGCGGCTGTTGCAGCGAGAGATTTTCCTGCGGTGCTGCGTGGGTCAGTGGTGGGAGGAGTGGTGAGGCAGGGTGGCTGCCCTTTCTAGCCTGCGTTGAGCCGGGCATAACACGTACCTATTTGTCTGTGTGCTGTGCTGAGTTGTGTTGTGTTGTGTTGTGTGTGTCGGTTCAGTTTCTTTGCTTTGTCACATTCATGCAGTACAAGTCCCGTGTAGTTCCCTTTATACCCATCGTCCATCGCGGCGATATGAATCAATAGAGAAAAGAGAAAATAATTGAAGGTGAGAAAGAGAGGAGTGTGAGACAGCACAAAGAGGCGTTGGAAGAAGATGACTAATGCTGCAGTCGGAGTGTCCCCTTCCCCTCTTTTGTATTTGTTGTTGACAGTCTCCTTTACATGTTATTTTTTTCCCCCTTTTTTGTCCCACAACGGCCGCTAGTCGAAACTTGTCGACGGCGTACATCGTGAAGAACGCTAGAGTTTGTGTGCCCACCTTCACGTAGTCGGCACCTCAAAGAAGAAGAAAACAAAGACAGCCAGGGGCTCGCGAACAGCGGCACGCTTTAACTACCCAGCACTGATCTGCTTAAGAGCAGATACAGATGCGACAAAGCCCAACGCAACACGCAAACATCATCGGGACCACCTCGCAGTGCTGTTCAAACGACCATGGAAGCGCAATCATGTACACCTGCACAAGGAAAAAAAGTTCCGGAGCAAGGTTTCTCCCATAGCTAGTGTTTTTTTTTTTCGTTTCTTATTTGGCTGTAGAGGACAGATGAGAGAAAGAAAAAAGAGGTTCAGCAACGGCTTAGAGAAGAGAAAGACGCCGCACGCACTTGCGCTTGTACAACAACAACAATAATACCAATGACAACGCGACGCAGAGAGACAAATAAAAGTAGGCGCAGACATACACACACACGCAAAGAGTCCCACAAACTACAATCGCCCCCACAACTTCCCCCTTTCCCTCTTCTCGTCTTCTACTGGCTCCCCTTCCCTTTTCTCAAAGTCGCCCTCACCCCTCCCTTGCCGACAAGGCATGGCGTCTCTCCTCAGAAAACACCAGAGGTGCGGTTCACCACACCAGCGAGAAACAAAGGTGAAGGGAGAGAGATCTGCTCGCGAAGCGGTGAGAGTGAAGGGAATAACCGAAGAGAAGGCGTTCAGAACGGGATGAGGGAATATCGAAGCTTCAAGGGCGAAGAAGGCAGTGAGAGTCTCAGGACGAGAGAAAGAAACAAACAAAAAACATAAAGATTGAAGAAAAAGTAACATAAACACACAAGTATGAGTCGCCAAAGGAAAAGAAACAGGCCGGACCAGCAAGCCCACGAACACACAAGAACTACGACAGAGTGAAAAAGAAAAAGAAAAGCAACGCACCAAAGAGAATAGTAATCAGGTACAGAAAGATCAACAGAGACACAGGGAAACAGGGAGAGGGGAAAAGGAAAGGAGAGAGCTTCGGAAGCGAAACATGGACAGTGTTGGGTAGTATACTCTCCTCAAGTTCTTTACAATTACATATACACTCACAGACACACGTAAACATAAAGATTAGGAGATAAAAGATATCAACAATTAAAAATCCTCGTACAACATCACCGGAGCATTGAAGAGAGGTTTGTGTGAAAGGGAGGAGAGAAAGAGGTGCTGCTTTACGGATACGCCAACACTACTAGCAACTGCACAACAACTTTACCTCCGTCTGCCCCATCTAGATGGTATCTTTTTCTCGCTCCTCTTTGTTCCCCCACCTCTTTTTTTCCCACCTTTACAAATCAATAAACAACGCAACGCCACTGCAAACAAGGTAAACAAAGAAGCTTAAAACACCATTAGAAGACTCAATCAGCCAAAAATTAGAGAAAAAAAAACGCAAAGAGACCAAGAACAGATATGCAACACAAGAGGAGAAAAAAAAAGAAGCGAGCAGAACGCCTTCTCTGTGAAGCTGGGGGATGGGAGGTGCACTACAGGAAAAATCGTCGGCGACGACAGCACAACACACACACAAGCAAGTGAACCAATTCTTTTTTCCTTTCCTCAGCTCGGTGCGCACAAGGAGTTACAGCCCATAATTTTTTGTTTCTCTTTCCCCGGCCTATCCTCTAATCCCTCCTGTAGGCGAAGTGGACAGGAGAAAGCCGGAAAAGGAGAATCAGAAGAAGAATACGAGGGAACGACTGATGCTTTCGAGTCCGCAGAGGACCTATAGAGTCAACTTGCTTTTACTTGACGTGCGCTTTTTTTTTCCTTTTGTTGCGTCGTTCTCGTAATGCCGATCCCACCCAGCGTTTTTACAGACCAGCGATCGCATCCACCCACACAGACACACGAACAATTATTTGTCGGAGCACCAAGCAACAACAATACCGGCAAAAAAATAGAAAGCTTAAAGAGAGCTGTCATCGTTGCGGGTGCGCAGCGCAGTCTCCAGTGCCAGTCGTTTCTTTTTTTCCCCTCCTCACTATCTGCCTTTTCCTTTTTTTTTCCGCTCTAGCCTCTTTCTTGCACACTCGACATCGACAACGACAACAACAACAGAGAAGCAAAAACAGCGAAGGTGACCACGAGAGCCGCCACGACCAGAAAAAAAAAACGGAA
This sequence comes from Crithidia fasciculata, assembly GCA_000331325.2. NCBI lineage: Eukaryota > Euglenozoa > Kinetoplastea > Trypanosomatida > Trypanosomatidae > Crithidia > Crithidia fasciculata. Next base: position 285,906 of record CM003421.1, on the reverse strand, counting down.
ATAAAAGCGTACAGTGTCAGAGTCAAGAGGAGGACGGAGAACGAAGAGCCTAAAGAAGGAGCTCAGCGGCTCACACACAAACACACACACACGCGTCACGCCAACAGAGAGGGAGGGGGAACGCGGAGAAGAGAAAAAGAAAAACATACAAGATCTTCCATTTTCCTTTTTTGTGTTCACTTCGAACAGAGAGGAAGAGAGACTGCGAAGAGGAGCAAAAGGGGCTTTTATTTTCACTGAACAACAACAATTAGAATAATAATAATTATAGAGGAAAAGAAAAAAAAAAATACACTAAGGTGGGTCCTTGTCGGGGACCAAAAAGGTGAAAAGTGAAAGAAAAAAAATAGTCGCAAGGAAGCAAAGACAACCAACATCGCCACTTTCGCTTCTCAGCTCCCTGTTTGACATTTTCCCCTCTCGCGCCTCCTGCCTCCTTCCACATTTTAGCAATGACAGCCGCAGAGGTACCACGCATCAAAATCACACGAACAACAAGCGCACGAAGAGAAAAGGCAAAAAAAAAACCTTTTTTGCCCTTTTTCCTCATTTTCTCAATGCACTCCCCTTAAGTAAACTCAATTAAAAAGTACGGACGTGCTTCGTGCAACCATTAGGCGTGTGTGTGTCTGTGTTTGTGCGTGTGTGGGCAAGGTCCTCCTACATCTCCTGCTCCAGTCTATCCGTGTGGTAAATATACATGCATACATCTTCGACGCTGCGTCTCGCTTCCCCTCTACATCAGCCCAAGCTGTTCAATAAGAGAGAAGGGAAAAAGCGCAGTGCCGAGATCGCAACAACACCAACAACAACAAAAAAAAGAAGAAGCCTTTATTGAAATGATAATAATAATAAGATAATTGAGGACGCTGCGTGGGCGTGCTTCCGCGGCTCTGCGTATGCGTTCTGGACACACCGCCGGGGCTGTCGCAATGCTGGGCGTATTGCTGAAACAACAACAACAATAACAACACAGAGGGCCATGATGAACACGATATAGAGGGAGAGGTGCTGATCAGATCTCCCCCAGCGAGGACACACCTATAGCGCCACCATTCCCACCTACGCCACCCATCGGAGCAGCACCGGCAACACCGAAGGCACCGCCGCCCACCACGCCACTATCACCACCGAGGCCAGCGTTCGCCCCGCCACCGGCGCCGACACCAGCAGCAGAGCCGTCAGCCCCTACCGAAGCCTGCGGCGGCGAAGGCGCACCGCCGTCAGCACTGTTCATCTGTTGCTGTTGCTGCTGCTGCTGCTCGTCCTCCATCTGCTGGGCCTGCTCGATACCAGCGCCATCACTCGCGCCGTCCTCGTGGAGTATCTGCGTGTTCGCTACGGCGGCCTCGGCGTTCTCTGCCGCGGCGTCCATTTCTTCCTGCGAGGCCGCCTGCTGCTGCAGCACTGAGATGGCCTCCTGCACCTTCTTGTTGTCCGCCCACCGATCGTTCTGCAGGATCGTCCGCTCCGCCACCGTGTCGACAACCAGACGCGTGTTCACCACCGGGTCCATGGCGAGCTTCACCATGCCATCCAGCAGCGCGCTCTCAAGCACGTCGTCCGCGCCGACCTTCACCACCTGCTCCGTCACGTAGGCGAACATCTGTCGGCCACGGAAGCTGTAGGCGGTGGCCAGCTTCACAATCGAGGAGAGGTAGTTCTGATACTTCTCATCGTTGGCACCGCGCAGGTGCTTCAGAATGACGGCGACGGGCTCGTAGGTGGAGGTGCGCACTTCCATAACGCTGTCGTCCAGCAGCCGCGACACAAGCGCAAGCACCGAGGAGAAGGAAGGGCTGTCGGGGGAGAGCAGCACAGCCACGGCGCCGATCCGCTTCGCCACCTCGTTGCGCAGACGCCAATTTTCACTTTCCAGCGGGACGTGGCAAAGCAAGGGCACGAGCCGGTCCCGTGTTGCCGGGGTCACGAGGGCGAGGAACTTCTCGGCATTCAGCACGGCGCCACGCTTGATGTCGTCGAGGTCGCGCAGCAGCAGCTCGAAAGCCGGCACGATGGCCTCTTCAGTCAGCTCCGTCCCCAGCAGCTGGGCCAGCTCGTGCAGCGAGTAGGCGAGCGACTTGCGCACCTTCCACTGCACATCCTTCAGCATCGTCGCGTAGGCGTCCGCCACCTCGGGCCAGCGAGACGGCCCGATCACCTGCACCACGGCAGGGAAGCAGAAGGCGCAGTACTCGCTCAGCGGGCTTTCCACGTTGTCGGATTGGAACGCCATCTCAGTGAAAAGCCGGAGCAGCTCGGGGCTGATGTCCTCGCTGCGAAGAGTGTGCAGCAAGCGGCCGAGGGACTCGTAGGCGCGGGTGCGCACCCACCGCGAGTCATCCTCCAGCAGCTTTTGAAAAGCAGGAACGATAAACTGCACCCGCATCGCCTCTGGCAAGCCTTCAGACACCTTCTCGATGGATTCGGCACAGGCCTGCCGCACGCCCCAAATCTCATCGCCGCAGAGCGTCAGGTAGAGCGAGAGAACGGTGCGCTGGGCATCCTCGGTGGTCAGCACGGCACAGACGCCGCCGAGGTTGCTGCCCACCGTCCGGCGCACCGTGAAGCTGGAGTCGTTCGAAAGCAGTTCGAGCTCGCCGAGCACCACTGTTGTACAAAAGGCGCTACCGAACTGCGGGGCAAGATCGTTAAAGAGCTGCGCAGCGACCACGCGGTAGTCCTCCGCGCGCTCGTCATGGGCCAGCGTCATCACCACGTTCAGCAGGTGCGACTGGACGTGCTCCTTGTGGACGAGCTGCGCTAGCTTCTGAATCGTCTCCAGCGCCACGACGCCCACCTCCACGTTCTTGTCCACCAGCAGCTCGAAAGCGGTAGGGAGAAAGGCATTCAGCAAGTACTGATACCCGGCATCACCGCCGTGCTGGACAAAGAACTCGGCCAGGGGAAAGAGCTGCTCTACCAGCGCCTGACGCACGACAGGTTCGGCATCTTGCGTGAACGTGGTCAGCAGCGGCACAATGGCACGCGCGCTCTCGGCGTAGCCGGCAAATTGGGCCGTAGAGCACAGCTCTCGCACCAGGACGAGGCGCTGCAGCGAGAAGTCGGACTGGTAGTAGAGGAGCAGGCGGTTCAGCGGGTCTAGGCTGTCATCGATGGCGTACTCGTTGAAGATGAATTCCTCCTCGGCATCCTGGTTGGCCTCGTCGAGCAGTTCGGCGGGCATTTCTTGGCGATCTCGTCGTGTGTTTCGCCTGTGTGTACGTGACTGTATGTCTTTTCGGGTCTCTTTGGGTTACTTAGTTAGCTACTCTTTTTTTTTTTAGTCCTGTGTCTTTGTGTGTTTATTCTCTGTTATCTCGTGGAATAAACCAGCGTGTCTGTGCGGGAAGGGCTGAAGAATCCGAAAGAGAAACAACAACTTTCGTTCTTTCTCTTAATCTTCCTCTTTCACCTCTCTTTTTTTTCTTCTTGTGTATAAGCGTTGAGGAGAATTCTACGTTATGATTGACCGCAAAGAAAAGAAAAAAAATAAATGAGAGTGGAGAAGTACACAACGCTTCGGCGGCTCCGCAGGTGCAGAGGACGAGAACCGAGATAGTGAACGGAGAAAATAATACACACACTTATGTCTCCAGAAGAGAGGAAAAGAATTTCACACTTCTTTTTTCCCTTTTAAGTTTTCCCTACGTGTCTTCTCTCCTGTAATGAACGAGTGGAGAGAGAGAGAGAGGCGAAGGGCGGAAAAAAGAAAAAGGCGCTACACTTAGTCTTGACCGTGGTTGTATGTTTGTGTGTGTGTATATGTGTGTTTGTGTAAGCGCGCGGGAGAGAATGTGTGTGAGAGAGAGAGAAAAAGCAGAAGTCACGTGGCGGCTAGCACGGAGTGAAACGGGGAACAAAAAAAAACCAGAAAGGACACTTAGACCTAAAGAAAAAAGAAAGAAAAAACACAAAAGGTGAGTGTCCTGATACAAATGAAAAACCCTACTGCTCAGGAGTTGTGATGTTCGCGTTTAGATTATGTACGCACATTAGCAGAATTAAGGAGGGAGAGAGAGAGTGGATGATGATGATAGTCAAGCACATCGCCGTAGCTTTTTATTTTTTGTATTTTGCCATTGAAGGGCTTGTGATCGGAGCTGGTAGAAGTAAGCACTTCTCTGTGCTGCGTGGCGTTACTCGGCGTCAACACTTGTGTCTACACGTATGCTTTGCTGCGAAGGGAGGTCGTTAGGTCTTGACGGGTGCTACGAAAGGGAGAAAAATACCTGTTATTTCAGCCTTACGCACATACACATTGTGTCTGTGTAGTAGCACATCATAATTCAGCTACTCTCCTTTAAAGCTAGTCTTTTCTCCTTTTATTGTGGTCGGGCATCATCACGCAGGCGTGTTTGCGGCAGACACGCACGCAAAAATAAGGTGAAAAAAAAAAGAACAACAATAGGCCACTCACAGCAGCGGAGGGAGGGAGAGAAGGGAAAAGAGAACAAAGAGAGCAACGCCTCTTTCTTTTTTTGCTTCCTCTGCCCTCACTGCTGTCCACTCACGCATGCAGGCATACGCCTCCACGCGTGCGCAGAACCGAACAACAACAACGACACCCACACCCACGCTTTTCTAGAAAAAACCTACTCCCTTTTTTTTTGTAAAGGAACATACGCCCTTTTTCGAAATTACTAATTCTCAAAATAAGGAGCTCAAACGATATCAAAAATAAATAAAAAAAAACAAGTTTAAATGATAGTGATAAAACAAAAGTAAAGAAAAAAAAAAGGTCTTTAAGAGGGCAGCGACGTAATGCAACACACGAGAAAGAGGAGAGAGCATTCACAGATAGAAACAAGAGCTCATCCACACTGGTGTGTGTTGTGAAGCGCTCTCCTCTCCGTCACCCTGCGTGACATTCTGTGAAGCCTAGCAGCCGCCAGCACACCCCACCCGCACACGCTCTGCCTCAGGAACACGGACATGCACACAAGCGCGGCGGCGCTGGCGTCTCTCCCCACCCTCCTTCCAACCTCTCTGCAGCCCTTCCACTTACATGTTACTGAGCACAGAGCATATCGGACGCAGCAGAATATGCAGCAGTCCCTCCTTCCGCGCCTCCATCGTTGCAAGTGCGATGAGCAGCAAGACGCGTTCATCCTGCAGGGTCAGGGCCGTCTGCAGCGCTTCCGCCTCTGCCGCGTCGCGCGCGGCTTCAGACGGCGTCGGTGGCGGGTTGTCCCCCTGCTCGGGGTGTGCGCTGGCGGATTCGATGCCGCCGCGGTGCCCGCCCTGTGCGCTGTCCACGACAGACAGCAACTCAATCTCGCGCTTCAGCTGGTGCGTCACGAGCGACGACTCAGCGCTCAGGTCCGACGGCTTCCCGGTCGGTGGCGTGGTGGGCACGTACCACCGCACCACCTCGCTGCGTGTCAGCGTCTCTGGCCGCATCGTCAACACCTGCGCAAACCACTTCGCCGGCCGCCGCAGCACCTTATTGATGTCGTTGTAAGGGTAGTCCTCCACCATGAAGCCGAGCAGGTTCTGCACGTAGAGCTGCAACGAGCGAAAGGCGTAGGATGGGGTGTAGTCGGGGCTCATGAGACCCACGCAGTCTGCCTTGGTGAGCTGCCGCACAAGATCGAAGTAGCACTCGATCTCCTCACTCATTAAGGTGGCGGCGCCGGGGTAGTACTGCTCCATCAGCGTTGCCCCCACCTCGTTCCAGGTGAACTGGCTGCGCCACAGCGTGTGCGGGTTCACCGTGCCGCTCCCGCCCTTAATGCGCTGCTCACTGACGATGTTGTCCTCGCCGGCGTAGCGACGGTAGACATCCGCACTCACACCTGTGGCTCCTGCTGTCGCCCCCATGGCAGACATGTCACTCCCGCTCGCGGCGGAGCCGAGCAGCGTGCGGCCGTGCGAGACGTGGTGCGGCGTGGCCGGCCCAGGGCAGACCGCACCGCCCATCCCCTCCGTCGTCACGTTCGGCGAGCGACGCAGCCCGGTAAGCGCGCCACTGCTGCCGCTGCTCACCATGCCTCCCCCACCAGAACCGCCTCCGCCGCTGCCGGTGTTCCCCGCCGCGCCGCTGGAGTTCGCGCTGGACATCTCCTCGGTCACGGCGCGGTGCCCGAGCCGCCGCACCACCTCCAGCGGCAGCAGCGTCATCGTCCACGGCTCTGCTGGCACGAACATGCCCATGACGAAGCTGCAGAGCGGCACCACCTGCGCCACGATGGCAGCGAGCTGAAACACCTCCGGAATCGTCCACCCCGCGGCGAGCACGGCGCGGATGTCCTTCTCGCTCAGCATCCACGGCGTGTGGGCCGTGACGGCGATGAGGTGCTGCACCGCGCGGAGGCGGGCGGGTGGGCCGCGGGTGATCCAGCGGTGGCGGGCCTGTCCGCGGCATGGCAGGTGCTCCAGAGCACTGTGCAGAAAGCCATCAACGCCGCCAGCTTCGTCGTCGGTGTCGCCCGTACGCGACGAGTGGTACAAGGGGCCGTGCACGTTGTAGCGAGCATTACCACCACCACCACCGCCGCCGCCGCCTCGATAAACACCATCGTACTCGCTCACCGTGTCGCTCATACCGTCGTCGTCGTCGTCCCCCTCACCCAGCATCGCCTCCTCCGCATACCGCAGCAGCAACGCCGTGAAGCGGGAGACGAGGTACTCGCAGCGGTGCCGACTCGCCGCCATCGCCGCCACCATCAGCCGCACATCGACCGAGAGGGGGCCGTCTTCGAAGAGCACGTAGTGCAGCGAGGCGTGGTGAGCGCGCAAGATGTCAGGGTAGAGGGAGAGGAGCAGGTAGTAGGTCGGACACTCCCCGCCATCGGTGAAGACGCCGTACAGGAGTGTTTTCGACGTGGTGAGCTGCAGCGTCGGTGGGAGGAGGTGACTCTGTGCCAGGGCGAAGAGTAAGGCACGGCGCCTCTTGGCCGCCTTTGAAAGCCGCGACGAGGCACGTGGCGACGTCGCTGCACCTGCTGATTGCGTTGCTACAGCCCCACCACTGCCGCCCGCTGAGGCAAAGTGCGCACCACTGGATGGCGCACCAGGCAGTGTTGGCGAGCCTAAACGACCTTCCATCTCTGGCAACGTGTCGGACATGCTCGGCGAGAAGCCGCCGACCAGCCCACCCCCACCACGGTGTTGCACACTGACGGCATTCGCTGGTCCGCTGCCACCACCACCGCTACTGCTGCTGTGTACACCGCGGCGCCGGCGCAGGCTGTTGTGCACCAGCGACGACGACGAGCCTGGCAACGCCCGTGCGTTGAGCGTCACCTCAGCCGCCACCGCCTCTAACATGGACTGCAGCACCGCCGCTGCGCTGCCGTTGGGTCCCATGTACTGGTCCTCCTCCATCAGCAGCCGCTGCACGGTCGGCAAGGCGGTCGTGGCTGGCAGGGGGCCGCAGTGCGCCTGCAGACTCGCTGCGCAGGCCGCTGTTCCGCCACCACGCGTGCGCTGCCGCTGCTGCGCCGCCTCGCACCACTGCTGCGCCGTCATCACGTGCACCGCGCCGGCGGCGTCGAACCACAGCATCGGGTCCTCCGCGCAGACGTACTGCGTTGCCGGTACTCGGGTGTTCCCACCCGCTGCTGTGCCGCCGGTGGGTGGCGTCCCACTGCCTGCGGTTGCGCTGGTCGGCGAGGCCACCGTGTCCGTCGCCGTCGTCGTCACACAACGCGAGGACGGCTGCAGCGTCGGCAAAAAGCGCAACAGCTGATCACGTGCTGCCCACCCCGCGGTGCTCTGTGGCGCCGGCTGCACCGCCAGGGCGTGGGCGAGGCACAACTGTGCGGCGTAAGAGAGAGGGGCACAAGGGCAGCTACAGGCAAGCTGCAGCATAAACTGCAGCGAGGCGGATGCGGCCTGCTGCAATGCGGCACGATCGCCCGCCCCGCCATCACCGGCAGCCCCAGCGCCGCCACCGCGAAGCTCGTCCTCAGAGGAGAAGCCGGTGTGATGGGCGTGGTGGTGATCGGCGGCGTGGGCAATGTCACTGTCATTGCTCGGACCGCCGCCACTGTTGCCGATGATGCCATGGTACGTTAGAGCAAAGGCTGCACAGCGCTGACCAAGCAGCAGAAGAGTGTGGAAGGCTTCGCGCAGCGCCTCGGGCGTGACACGCGGTGCAGCACCAGCAGCAGCAGCAGCAGCGGCAGCGGCGGCGACACTCGCGTTTTCCCCTCCTGCGCTCCCCACTTCCTCCTGCCCCTCACCACCTATAAAGTCCCCTAGCTCTCCTCCTGCTGCTGCGTTGTCTGCTGCCAGCGACGCGGCGGCGGAGTGGTGCAGCTGAAACAACTCTGCTGGAAAGTAGAAGGCGTCGAAGACAGCGAGCAGCGGCGCCGTCCCACCACCAGCAGCAGCAGGTCCACTGCCCTCGCCTCCACCATCGCGCCCCTCCTCTGACGCACAAGCCGGTGCTGTCCACCGCGTCGCGGGATCATTCAACACGGCCTCCTCGCTCCCTCCATGACCACTGCCGGCAGTGCGCGCGGTGAAGCCAAGCAAAATGTGCGGGCGGTGCTGCGTTGTCAGCTGCGAGAGTCGCTCTGCTGTGGCCGCCTCCTCGGCAGCCGCGGCAACGCTTCCGCTGCCGCTCTCCGACGCACCGGACGCCGCCAACGACGTCGGAGTGGCCGGCGCATTCGCCGCAGCCACCGCGGCACGCATCAGCAGCTGCGGGCTGTGCGCCGTGGCGGTGCGCCGGCGCGCGTCCTCGGCGGCGGCGTCGCGCACGAGCTGGGCGTGCTCGAGGGCGAAGAGGTGCGAGAGGAGCATCGCGCTGTACCACGTGAAGTCGCGGAAGACCTCAGAGGCGGCAGCGGCGGTGGTTGCGGCGGCACTCCCGTCGTCGTGTGCGCCGCCGCCGCCGCCGCCACCGTCGCTCCAGTGACCTCCACCGCCGTAGGCGATAGCAGAGGACGGGACTGCGGTCTGCATACTTTTCACTCTACTTTGTGTGAGGCGCTGATATGCTGTCTGTGTTTCTCTTTTCCTAAAGTTTTATTTTTCCCTTTAGGACTTAAGCTGCGGCGGGGTTAACCACCACTTCAAAAGAGAGGCCGCTGGTGTTCGTGTGCGGTGTTTGATGCGAGACAGAAAAGAGAATTGAACACGCCACAGTACAGCGAGGGAATAGTGAAGAGAGAGGAAATAAGGGTGGCGGAGTCTTCGCGGTGGAAAAAAAAAAAACTTATGTGAAAAGGGGAAGCAAGAGCAAAGAAGGCAACAAAACAAGAGGAGGTGCACACGCAGAAACAACCACACAAACACAAACACGCAGTGTCAAGGCGTTAACAAGTAGATAAACAGCACACAAGCGTCCAGAGTAAACGGGGAGAAACAAAATCTGTTAGAAAGTGCGACAAAAGAAAAAAAAAGACAGATGGGAGGGGACAAAAAGAAAAGCTTGGGCGACGGTAGTGGGAATGAAGCCACAACGTCGCTTATGTGAAGAGACAGAGAGGGAAGAAATACAGAGTGCGCAACGATCCACCACAATAGAGGTCTAGAACACACACACACAAAGCCACACGCGCACTACGCAACTCACTTACGGAGCAGCAGAGCCGGGGTAAAACTAAAAAGACAAAAAAGTTGTGTAAGGGGATTCAGGTTACCTTGGCAGCAACACTGCCAGATCTGTATCTTGGATCCACAAACAACGAAAGAGAAGAAAAGGAAAAAAAAGAGGCAACGTTTCTTTCAAGGCGAACAGAGTACTGACAGCGGGAACAAAAAAACAACAACAAGAAAAAAAAATTTCACACGCAGCAGAGCGAAAAAGGTGTTAAGACCGCAGCAATCGCGCCTACGCTGCTACAACAAGGCTACGCTGCGCAACGGTGGCGTTCCTTTGGCTGCGGCTTAGATGGGCGACTCCGACGGCGACAACAAGATCAAAGCACCAAGACAAGAACACAAAGAGAGAGTAGGAGTAAGAGGTGCAGCTTGAAAAAAAAAAAGGCCTACGTTTCTTTTACTTTTGATCAGCTGATGAGATCCACGACTGCTCTGCGATGTGCAACGGTAAAGCAAATACGATTGAGTTCCTTTTTTTTTTTGTGGACGCATCGTACATATATAGAAGCGAGTAGGGCAGGATTTCGCACAGAGAGAGGAAATGTGCATGTGCGGGTGTAGGTGTGTGTAGCAGTGAAGAAAGACAGAAGAACCAGAAGGACGGAAGGGTGGAGGAGAGGAGAAAGATGAAGCAGTAAAATCGCTGCACATCACGAGCAGTCTGCGCGCGTGCAAAAAGACTACATATACACATGTATGCTCTCTACAATAAAGACACGACGGCAGAATGCATTGGCGCGCCTGCTTACCACGCTGAAGGTTCGCCCTTCCGCTCGTCCTTTCCTTCTTGTGCGCGTAGCCTTTCCCTCGTGACCAGAAACCAAGAGAGGAGTTTCTTTTGTGGCAGACACGGGTGCAGCAGTGCCGAACGGAGGTTGGCAACACCAACGTGGGAGCTCTCGTCTTCTCTCTCATGTCACCCGCTCCGTGCCCTCCTCCATCCAGCTTGGTGATTGCTGAGAGAGGGAGGGAGAGAAAGAGAGACTGGCGCCGAGACAATTCATCAGACTCCGTAGAAAACGTGTCCCTGCAAGCAGCAAAAAAAACTTCGTTTTGCTTTGTGTTTTTTTTTTGTTTCTTCTTTTGTTTTTTTTTCGGTTGTGCTGTGGGCAGATCATAGGTCCAAGTGATCTGCTGTAGATAACAACGCTCACATACGCATATTCACACAAGCTAACCACCTACTCTCGAAGAGATGAAAAGAGAGAGAGAGAGAGGTGCGCATAAACACACGCTCATGTGCTCTACCGCATATGAACAGAGAAGAAGAGGAGGAGAAGAGGTGCGGAGACAGCGGTGATGTGGCGGGGACACGAACAAAGGAGAAAAAAGAAAATGTCAAGCGGAAGAGTGACGCGTTGTGACAGCAAAAAAAAAAGAAAAATATTATACTATTAGTATCAAGTAGCCGACACCTTTTTTCCTCTTGCGCTTTCTCTCTCTCTCTCTCCAAGAAAAGAAAATTCATTCCGGAGAAAACAAAAAAGAAAAGAGGAGAACATAGGAGATGAAGCAAAAGAAAACAAAAACAGACAAGACCAGCATAAAAAAGAAAAAAAATGACGAGCGGTGCATACATGGGAGCGTGAGAGTCTGGGCGACACTCAGTAAGCAAGAAAGAATGAGGGAAAGGAAAAAAAGAAAAGGTCATCCACGATGCGAAAAAGAAAACAAAAAGTTGCAAGAAGCAGCGTGACAAAAGAAAAGGGAGACATAGAAAAAAAAAGAAACACACACAACGATGAAGAAGAAGTGAAGATGGAGAGACGCGACACGGTGAAGGATGATTTTCAATGAGCAGCTACAACGGAAACAGGCACGAGCAACAAAGTGCTTCACCCAACGAACAACTAGAGTTCAAGGACGCCGTGTGTAGTGGAAGAGAGAGAGAGAGAGCAACAACACAAAGGAAGGTATCGGGCGAAGGAAAGCCTCTAACAAAACTGGACGCGCCTTTAGTTCTCGGTATGTAGAACAACGACGCACCACGTATTCAGCAGGTTGCACCTCTCTCCTCCTTTCGCCACACGATTCGAAACAAAAAGAGAAGTCCTGTTCACCAATCCCCAGCTGTCTCTCGTCTTGTGTGGGTGTGTGTACGTGTCTTTCCGGTATTATCCCCTCAACCAACGCGCATCGTCCCTTTCACTTCTTTCGTCGTCTCTGCTGTGCTTCGCGGTCGTGTGTGCACTCTCTTCGCTATCGCACCCACTCGGCCCTACGCACATCAGGAAAGAGAAGGCAAAACATAAATACAAAGCGGCAAGAAAGCCCACGCACACAAAACACCTTCTGAAAAGAAAAAAAAAGTAACGAAGAAAATTAAAAAAGAAGGAAGCAGCTGTGCACACTTATGGAGAGTACACCACGTGTTGACACAGAAGCAAACGAAAAGAAGGTGGAGGTGACGTGAGAGAGTGGTGGGGGCACAACGATGAAGCTGCCATCCTTTCTCCCCACACACAAACAAACACACACACAAAGACTTCGCCACGCTTCATACATATTTTTTTTTTTTGCTCTGTTCATCAAGTGTAGCACAGTCCTGAAAAAGAAAAAAAAAAGGCATGGTTTCGGAGGGTCTCAACGCAGCCCTCACTGCAGCGACGTCTGAAACGCCGTTGCGACAACATCTGAAAAAAAAAAAAAGAGTCAGACACAATGAAAAAACCCGAACAAAACATGAATGGAGAAGTGATATTTACAAAGAAAAAACAATATCAACAGAAAGCGAGAAAAGGAAAAGAACAATGTCAGCTGCCGCCTCTGCATAACAGTACAAAGAAAGGAGAATAAGAGTAAGGTCGACACGCTGTGAACCCCGCGAAGGAGTATGTTTGAGAACAAAAAAAAAAAAAGAGGCTAGTAGAAACGAGCGAAGAGACGTACCTCCTTCATCAACAGCACCCGAGTGTGACTTCGTGTGAAGAGGTGTCGTCAGCATTACGTGGTCAGAAGGCGTGGGTCCCAGTTTTCCTGGAACCACTTGTGATTGATTACGTCCTCCATCGAAATACGCTTCCGCGGGTCTACGGTGAGCATGCGTGCGATTAAATCCTTCGCCTCCTCGGAAATGTGTCGGATCATCTGAAACTCCCCTCGCTCAATCTTCCCAAGCAACACGTTCATGTTGCGATCCTCGAAGGGCAGGCGGCCGGCCAGCATCACATACAGCACCACACCGCAGCTCCAGATATCGGCAGAGAGGCCGTTGTACCCGCGCTCCATCAGCACCTCTGGTGCCACATAGTTGGGGGTGCCACAGATGGTCTGCAGGAGTACGTCCTGCTGCAGGTTGCTGAGACCGAAGTCGGAAATCTTCAGCACGCCCTTGCCGTCGAGCAACAAGTTCTCCGGCTTCAAGTCACGGTGGGCGAAGCCCTTGGAGTGGCAGTAGTACATGCCAGCGATGAGCTGGTGAAAGTACATACGCGCTGTTCCCTCGTCGAAGCGCTTCGCGGCGACGATCTTGTCAAACAACTCGCCCCCGGTCACGAGCTCGAGAACGAGGTAGTAGTGGTTTGTCGACTGCAACACCTCCTGCAGCTTCACCACGTTCTGCTGCCGCAGGCTGCGCATGATGGCGACCTCGCGCAGCATCTGGTCCTCCATGTTCTCCTTCTTGAGGCGACGCTTGTCCACGATCTTGATGGCCCACGTGCGGCCCTGCGGGTCGGTGCCGAGGCGGACTTTAGAGAAGTTGCCAGAGCCGATCTGCTTGCCCAGCTTGTACTGGCCCGCCATGATTGCCTGGTCCATCTTGGATGAGGAGGAAGAGGAGATCTTGGCTGATCTTTTGGTATATGCAGGAAACAACGCTGCTCCTGCTGCTGCTGCTGCTGCTAAGGAAGAGAGAGCGGGAGAGAGAGAGAGCGGATGAGCGACACGCAGCTGCTCAATACGTTTCGTTCGCCTTTCGCCTCTGAGTTGCGGGTCTACAAAGAAATGGGTTAGTTTACTTCAGTGGTCTGCTCTCACCGTGGCTAATAATGGGAGTATTAATAGGAGGGAGTGTAGACGGACAGCTGCGAGTTGCAGCGACAAAGACACAGAGGAGGAGAGAGAGAGAAAGAAGAGTATAGAAAGATGGTGCATGCGTACTTCCTCGAGATTCATGCGGTGAAAGCATACGCTATCATCGAGAGCAGAGGCAACGTTTTTGCCTTTCAAGAGGAAGAAGAAGAATAATTTAATATTTGAGCCGTCTACTTCATCACGACGACCACCGCAGGTTTTTTTTCCCCATTGACGTGAGCTTTGAAGCACATGGAGACGTTCGCAGATATCACTGCAAACGCTATCAGCTAAATTGTGGACGCGTGTGCGTGTGTGTGTGCGGATTGTGCATCTAGAAGCAAGAGAAGAAAAAAAAAAGCGTCATGCGTCGTTCATGCAAGCGGCGTGACATGTTTTTTTTTTTTCCACATCACTGCACTCCCGCCTCCATCTCCTTTGCACTATCTCGCTCGTACAGGTAGGCCCGCGCAGACGGCTCGCCACGCTTCACAGCCGCAGCCTCCTGTCGGCCCTTCAACCCACTACTGCTGTGTCGTGCTTTGGCAAGGGAAGAAGGGTGCGGCTGGAGCGCCATGCGTTCCTCCTTCAACTTCTGATAGAGGTCGAGTGTGCCGCGCCAGAGACGCACCACGGCGGAGGAGTCTGCCAGCAGACCACTCGTCTTCTCACCAACGCAGCGATCGTCGTTTACAACAGCAGAGAAAGACGCGGCGGTGCGCCACGACGACTGCACGTGGTGAAGACGGTGGTGATGGCCATTGACGTGCACATCACGCAGGCTCGCTGCTGCTCGCTCACCGCGCTCTCTGCGATGAGTGGACGAGGTAGGCGAGGCGGAGAAGAGGCCAGAAGCGTGTGAAACGGGGTCTGCGTACCCTCTATTAGGTGAAAGTGTCTGCGTACCAGAGGCACTATTCAAAGGTGATGCCGTTCCACTGTGTGAACGGACGCCTGCACCTTTATAAGCCGCCTTTGATGCACGAGAGGGGGACGAAGAAAAGAGAACAGGCTGTGCCGGTGGCGGCGGCGGCGATCGCTGCAACGGGTGACGACCCGTCACTGTCACCCCATGCGCTCTACGAGAAGGGGAGGAGAGACCAGCAGGCACCACGGAACTTTGCTGCTGTTGCTTCAACTCCCACTGACTAGGAGCAGGAGCTTCATGGGCTGAGGAGGCAGCGACATCTTCCACACCCCACCTTCTCCAGACCACCGACGGCGCTGATTGTGGCGAAAGTTTTTGTACATCTGCCTCCTCTGCGAATGCACTTCCGTGGTGCTGAGGTGAGAGCGAGAGGGCGTCGAGTGTTGATGCCTCACCCGCCCACTTTGACCGGCGTTGCGGTGGCGACGTGGCGGGTGACGGAGAGTCAGAAAAGAGGGGGTGCCACGGCGACGTCGTGGACAACACCGACGTGTCTCCCTGCACATGCAGCGGACTGCTGCGTTCTTCATCCCAGCGCCGCTGCTGCATCTCACTGCCCCTTCCTTGCCGCAGTGGGGTGTGCAGCGAGCGCGATGCACGCGGCGGCAGCGGTGGCGTCCATTTGCGCGCAGTGCCACGCGGCGGCTGCCTCTGCTGGAGCTGCCGTGAAGGAGGGGTGGGTGGACGGCGCAAAGAGTGAGGTGTGGGATGAGGCCACTGCGTCGGCGTTCGCTGCTGCTGCTGCTGCTGGAGGTGAACGGAGGGGCGTCGCCGGGCTCCACCTGCTTGTCGGGCAGCTTCCGCCGCCGCTGCGTCTGCGAGCTGCTGCTGCCGTTGCTGTTGGTGAGACTGCAGGAGGAGCGCGCTCCGAGTCGGTCGCACGGCGGTGGTGGTGGGTGGGGTGGAGCGGGTGCAGATGCTGTCAATGTATGCCTGCATGGCGTCGCCTACAAAATTGGAGGGAGAGAAAGCCTTTGGAAAAAACAGATGATATTTGACCAAAAAGAAAGTGACGAAGGAGGGCTGCAAGTCGTTATCGGTTTCGCCGCAGCTTCAGAGCGCCGGACCGGATTTCACAGGAAGGAAAAACAAAAGTCGCGTACATACACGCACACTTTCGTCACCATCATCTGTGTGTCTCCCACTTCCTTTTTTTTGCGCGTGAGAGAACCGCGAAGGAAAAGAAAGAATAAGTCTCTGAAAGCGTTGTAAGGTGTGTTGAGCGGTGTGGCGGGTGTGGCGGAGCACCACAGACGACAGCGCAGTAATAGGCGATAGTGACGGGTTAAAAGACAAGAGAGAGCGGGGAGAGGCAAGAGAAAGGAAAGAAGAACAGTGTAGAAGGGGGGGGGGGGGGGGGGGAAACAGGCAGATACAGACGTTGGTAAGTGTTGCAGGTGGGCGTAGGGGGGAACATCCACCAAGCAAACGTGCATCATTGCTTTCACAGGACTGTGACACACTAGTCGAGAGTCATTAAACCCACACACACACTGACCACTCCTGTCGGCACAGAGAGAAAGGAAAAGCCTTCAAATGCACAAAGAAATTCTTTTGCACTGGCAGGCTGCACAGTGAAAAAAAAACTTTTCTTTTCCTTTTTTCTTTTTTTCTTTTTTCTTGGTTGCTCCTCTTCGCAGAATACCACGGAGAGGGCAAAGAAAAGATAAAAAAAAAAAACAAATCAGAAGAAAGTGAGTTTAGTGGGGTGCGAAGCTGTCATGAACCCCCTCTCTCCTCCCAAAGAGAGGGAAAGAAAGGAGGCACCATAACGGCGTACACGCACACGCACCATCTGCTTTTATTCGTAAACAAGTGCCAGATAGTCGTTCCTGATCCTCCTCAACTTTCCTTCTTCTCCACCTCGTCCATCTCTCCCTCTCCTTATCTCTTAACCTTCCCTCTCTTCCTACTCTTCCGTTAGAGACTACTGCTTGATTAAAAACAGAAGATCCCACTGTTTAAGAGAGAGAGGGAGCCGACAGAAAGGGGGTGACAGGAGAGGATGAGCGAAGCGGGGAATTAAAAGAGAGTTATGAGAGGAGGAAGAGCAGCGATACCCGTCACAGAGAAAAACGAAAAGTTCTTATGAGTTGGGCGGAGCGAGAGGAAAAAAAGGTGCAGTAGACCGGGGCAAAAAAAAAAGAAGTGAAGTTGATGCTACAGCGTGAGCTTGAAAGAAAAAATAAAGCAAGCAATACCCATCAGCATCGTCTTCACCTCTCTCTCTCCCTGGCTCACTTCCCCTCTTTCTCTCTCTCATGTATGCTCCTCGTTTAGAACCCGACTGCACATCCATCCCCAACTATTCTCTTCTGCCTACTGCTTCGAATGAACGAAGAAATAAGAAAAAGAAGAGGGACGATGGGGGGACGGCGCGGTAAAACATCCGTTGACAACACGTGAAACAAGCACAGAGACATGGACAAAATGGTAAAAAAAAAAAAATAACTGGACGCTTGAAGGAAGCAACAAGATAACTTAGATTTACTTTTTCTTCCTCAAGGCCCTCCATTACGGAAAAACAGCTCAGCCACTTAGTAGATGCGCTGGGGCTTGCCCATCGTCGACTTGAGGTAGGCCGACTTGAGGTTCTGCCAGTTCTTCTTCAGCAGCGACACGAGGAAGTTCAGCGCCATGGTGACGTTCTGGCGAATCTGGTCCTCGTTCATGTCCATGTGGCCGATGCAGGTGCCGAGGCACAGCACCTTCTTCAGCTGGAACTTCACGGTGGAGCGGATTTCGACGATCTTCTCCGAGAGCGACTCGCTCGGCGAGCACACCGTTGGGAACTTGCCCATACGGTGCATGTGCGGGCCGACGAGACGCGGCACGGTCTTGATGATCGACTCGGAGCAGAGGAACGCGTCGTACTGGTTGCACATCTTCTTCACCAGCTTCTTGTTCTTGTTCAGCTTCTTGAGCTCCTCCTGGTTCATCGTGGGCACGCCCTCCTTCTTGGCGATGTCCTCGTGCACGAGGTCGCAGAGCAGGCACACCGTCATGCGCGGGCGGCACACGTTGGGCAGCTTCAGCGAGCCAGAGAAACGCTTGTCCTTCTGGGGGTCGTAGTTCTTCAGGTTCACCTGCAGATCCACGCTCTCCTTGAACTTGCGCTCCTTCTCAACGGTCAGGATGGCCTGGATGGCCTCCGACAGCACCTGCGGCGGGATCTTGGACATCGCTGATAGAACGAGGGATAAAAGAAAAAAAAAAAGAAAGTTTGTCTGTGTCTGTGTCTTGGTGGTGAAGTCTGTGTTTGTGTGTGTGGGGGTTAACGGAGCTAAACTGGACTCGGCTCTTCGTTTTCTTGCTACTAGGAAAGCAACTCTGTGATGGTAGTGACGCATAAGTATTAATTAATATATATCAGAGAAGAGTGGATGACCAGAGGAAGTTAGAGAGAGAGAAAGAAAGAGGAAACAAAACACATGAAGCTGCCATATGCTGACGTAAGTTGACTTTCCCCACATCGCACCTCCAAAATCCTTTAGGCGCCATCGCACACACTGCACTTCGGCGCTACTAGTACACACATAATAAGTAAAGAAACGTCCCAAGAGACACAGTGCCGTACCGCCCTACTACTCAGCGAGGTACGCAGCGCAAACGACACCATCGTCGCAGTAGCACAGGCCACGGGCCTGCGACAGAGAAGCGCACCAGACGTTCGCGTATCTGCGACACTCACACGCAACCATTCTTAAAAAAAAGGGGGAGCGCCAGCGCACTTTCCGTTGTTCTTTTCAGCGCCGCTTTCGTGTAAGAGAATCGCTGTAAATAAAGCAAGGCAGGTATAAATAGGGGAAAAAAGCAAGACGACGCGCGTCGTCCGGGAGAGAAAAACTGCATCGACAGCTGATAAAGAGCTCTGCGGAAACAGAAAAAAAAATGGCCTTTGCGATGCATGCACACACGCAACACGAAAGGGTAAGCGAGCATCATCTGCTTTCACAAGCACCATCGCTACAAAATAATAATAATAGCAACAATAACACACCAACAGCTTTCACGCACAACGTCGCAGAGGAGAAACAGAGAGAGAAAAAATAAGAATTGTGAAGAGGCGACTCATAATATGGGGGAGCAACACAGAAGGGACGCAAAAGAAAGAAAAAACAAAGCACAGCAGTTCTCATCTCCCCGCTCACACCCTCTTTACACACACATACACAAAGAGAAACGTACACGTGATCAAGCAAGTGCTGGCGTCTCATGCGCAGCGTCGCCGTAGCTGCCCGTCACCTTGACCACCTCCTGCACAATTTTCTCCAAACTCGGCTCGCTTGGCCGCGGCCCCCACAACGCCTCCACCTCCTTCGTCGTCAGCTCCTTCTTCTCCACCAGCGCCTTCTCCATCGCCATCATCTTGTCCTTGTTGTCGCGGATGATCTTCACGGCGGTGCTGTGCGCCGCTGCCACCAGCTTCTGTGCCTCCATCTCAGCGCGGTGCTGGGCAGTGTTGGAAAACGTGGTGAAGTCGCGTCCAGCCTGTGTGTAGTCGGGGTTGTACGCAAGCAGCCCGGTGTGGGTGCTCATGCCAAAGGCTAGCATCTGCTTCAGCGCCATGTCCGTCGCCCGCTGCAGGTCGTCCATCGCGCCAGCAGACGGGCTGCCCAGCAAGACCTCCTCCGCTGCGCGGCCGCCGAGCATCACCACCATGTCCGCAAACAGCGTAGCGTTGGTTTGGTACTCGTGGAACTCCGTCCCGGCGCGCTGCGTGTAGCCCATCGCGTGCCCCCGCGGGATGATGCTGATCTTCAGCACCGTCTGCACCGGGGGCAGCATCCACGCCGTGAGGGCGTGCCCGGCCTCATGCAGCGCCGTCCGCCGCGCCGAGTGCTCACTCTGGCGGTTGCGGTGCTTGCGGCCCATGAGGGTGTTGTCTAGTGCGTCAAGCAGCGCGGGGAGCTGCACGAGAGCCTTGCCGGCGATGCCGCTCTGCAGGGCCGCCTCGTTCACGACGGTGGCGACGGTGGCAGGGGAGAGGCCCGGTGTGAGGTGGGCGAGCTGGTCCGCCAGCGCGGTGTTGCTGACGCTGGAGTCCAGTGGCAGCTCCTTTCCCTCCTCATCCTTGGTGCGGCCCTTCGGGTCACCGGTGCAGACACGGCGCAGGTAGTGCTCGAAGAGCTCCCGCCGCGCGGAGAGGTCGGGCATCTCGATGGACACCTTGCGATCAAAGCGGCCCTCGCGCAGCAGTGCCTTGTCGATGTTGTCCTGGAAGTTCGTCGCGGCCAGCACAACGATCGGGTCGGCACTCGTGCTAAGACCGTCCAGCTCCGCCAGCAGCTGGTTGATGGTGCGGTTTTCCTCGCTGCTCACCGAGCCGCCTTGCTTGCCAGCGCGGGAGCCGATGGCGTCGATCTCGTCGATGAAAATAATCGCAGGGGCGGCAGCACGCGCCTCCTCGAACAACTCGCGCACCCGCTTTGGGCCGCTGCCGCCCATGAGCTCAATAAAATCCGCACCGTTGCAGCTGAAGAAGGCCACGTTCGCCTCGCCCGCTACGGCCTTGGCCAGCAGCGTCTTGCCCGTACCCGGCTCACCAGTCAGCAGGCAGCCCTTCGGCAGGCGAGCCCCGAGGCGGGTGAACTTGTTCGGCTCCGTGAGAAAGTCGACGTACTGCCGCACCTCCGCCTTAGCCTCGGGAATGCCAATAACGTCGGCGAACTTTGTCCCCTTGACATCGACACGAAATTGCCGCTTCTTGATGGGCATCATCTGCTCCATCATGCTCTGAAAAGGGTTACCACCCGCTGCCGCACCGGTGGCACTCGGCGTGACACGGCGCAGGTACACGTAACCGACGAGAAGAGGGAGGCCGAGCCAGAGAAACGGGCCGAAGGTGGGCCGAATCCAATTTGCCTCCGTGGAGCGGCGGTGCCGCTCGGCGTCCTTCACGCCACGCTCGTACTCCGCCTTGTCCGACTCGCCAGCAGCGGGCATTGTGAGGCGCGAAGCGAGAGAGAAAAAGTATGTGTGCGGGTGTGTATAATTCAATAGGTTTGGCCAATTGCAAGAAGGCTTCGGTGTGTGTGTGCGTGGGGAAGGGAAAGGTTGCGCCTTGTTGATTGCTGGTGCGTCGATGTGGTGCAGAGAGAGAGAGAGAAAGAGAAGAGAAATAGGAAGGGAAGTTGGAGCTGGGTCAGACCATTCGCGTTTATCTCAGTACTGTGTAGCTGTCCTAAAGAAAAGAAAGAGAAGCGAAAGAATCCCAACGAGAGCCGGACAACGGACTTTTGAAGCATACCATCAGTTGCGCTCTCTCTCTTTGTGTGGTTGAGCCACAAGTGCGAACAAGAAAAGGTTTAAAGAGAGGTTCAACGCCCGTGTGTGTGCGTGTATGTAAGAGGCAGAAAGGTGGCAGTCGCACATTCACCTTCTTTCCTCCGTGCATCACCTCTTTCCATGAGACTCTTTCAGCGTACACTATGTGAGTGTCAATTTTCTTTTTTGGTTCGTGGCCAAGAGTGCCTAGTATACATCACCTGCATAATGCATAATCCTCGTTGCTGTTGGTTTCCCACCATATATATATTTTTTTTTTTACGTGGCTGCCGGTCCCGTCGTGCCTTTCACCGGCGGCGCAAAGCGCTCTACGGCCCGCTGCACCGCCTCGGCGATGGCCGGCTGCTCGGTCGGCAGCAGACCAACACCGCTTCCCTCCCTCGCCTGATCCGGGGAGACGCCACCGCTGCTCGACACGCCACTACTATTACCGGCTGCTGCTGCCACCCCCACCGCCCCTCCCGTCGGCTGCTGCGGGTTGTTGCTGATGAGATACGCACCGAGGAAGGCGAGAGCGTCAGGTGGGCGGGCAACGGCCACCTCCTCCAGCCCGCGCAGCAGCAGCGGAAGGATGGTGCGCTCCAGGTACTGGGCATCGGGCAGCGCGTACTCAGGGATGCCATCGCCTGCCTCATCGCTCGCGTTGCCAGCCGGGTCTGCAGCCCCGCTGGCGGCTTCGTGAGAGCGGGTGGAGGTCTCTGCAGCGGAGCCGAAGTGAACCAGCAGTGCCTGCAGCGTCTCAGCGTCCACCTCATCGGGTGACGGGGCCTGCGTGGTGGCCTGCATGGTGTTGCCTATCTCTGTGGTGTGGGTGTGTAAAGATGCCTTGGCGTGTGAGAGCACGGAACGAAGTTTTTTTTTTCCTTTCGTTTCATACGACAAGGAATGTAGATAAAGGGCATAGGAGGATAGGAGAGAAAGAAGCAAGTCTCAGAGGGGTAGAGTAGTTGAAGGAGGTAAGCATGCCAGCAAGCAAACTGGAGAAAGCAAAGCCGGGAAAAAAAAATCGGACCACAACAACATTTGTGCCGGCAAGCTTGCACTTCACAGCCAGAAGAGAAGCGGTAGAAGAAAGCCCATATACAGGGAAAGAGAAACAATAGAGATTCTCTATTAAATTGTCTCTTTCTCTTTCTTTGTTGTGAGCTCTGTGAAGCTTCCGTTGCCAAGCTCTGTGTAGTCGCGGATAGCGTACAACGCAGGCACCTACCTAAAGACAACTCGTCGCAGAAGTATTGCCTTTTCTGCCATCTAATCCTTCTTTTGTTTTGTTGTGCCAAGAGAAAAAAAGAGAAAACAAAAGAAAAATCAAAGTCAGGAAACACTCCGTCATCTCCTTCCGTGTTTTCCCCCACTCTCTTTCTTTCCTTCCCCCTCTCCGTACCGCGTGCCCAACAATGCAGTTGAGTCATGTCAAGCACTGAAAGAAGGGTGAAGGAAAAAAAGAAAAAGCGGGAAGAAGACAACACGCGACGTACACTACCACACCCAAAGTAGCAGAGCACACGCCATCACGAACACGCGGGGGTAGAAAAAATCGTACTCCACGTTAGTGATCGGCCTTGCGGCGGAAGCCGCACTCCTCGACGAGGAGCGCCTTACCACCGGTCGGGCGGCACAGCTGCTTGGAGCACTTGCTGCACTCCACCACGGTCGTGGCGTGGCTGTACACCACCGTCACGCACTTGCAGCGCGGGCAGCTCACGTCCATGAAGTACGAGTTCGGGCCCTGCACGAGACGGCGGCGCTTGTGGCGCATGCGCTCCGTGCGCACGGTGGGGTAGCTGAGATCCGCGTCGAAGAAGCCCATGTTTTAGTCGTGAATGAAGGGAATGTGTTTTTAAGCTTCTTTTTCGAAACTGTGTGTGTCCTGTGGAGCGGCAGAGAAGAGCCGACAGAGAGTGTTGAAGGACTGAAGTACAACCCGACCTGTTAATCGTGATGATAGTAATTTTTTTTTTGAAATTACGAGAAAAAGAGAAGCAGAGTGGAAGGGGAGTTGGTCACCACATGACGTGTTGAAGGACGTCGGAAAGGGTGCGACAACACGCAGATGCAGCCGCCATCGAACACACGTGCAGAAGTGGCATTTTTATCACGAAATGTGCGGAGATCATCAAGGAAGGAAGAAGAAAGAGAAAGAGAGAAGCAAAGAGGTGCGAAAGATGCAAAACACGTTCGAGAGCAGCGACAGACGCAGAAATCGGTTTCAAGGGAAGAAAAGCAAGAAGTACGTGATCTCTCACTCTCTTCGCCGTCAGCAGCGTGAAGGGAAGAAGAAAAAAACCTTCTTTTCAGAGTGCGAGGTCCATCGAGGAGGGAAACATGCACGACAGCGCTTAAGGCATCAACCAGCCTCGCTGCTCTTTCGATATGAACAAATTGTCAATGAGGGACGCGTGGCAGCCAGTCCTTTGACAATTCACAACTGCGCGAATTGAAAAAAAAAGGAAACATTGCCAGAGGCTAGAGACAGAAAGAGAGACCGTGGTGCACGACAAGCACTTTCCTTCACCAGTGACGTTGTGCGCTGCTGCGCTTTAAAGTGTCTTGAATGAACTGAAGCCACACACGCATCGAAGCGAAGGAAATGACCAAAAGCGAAACAGTACAAAGAAAAGAATATACGAAAGCATCAAAGTAGAGCACGTTGATGCTCCGGAGGCAGCTGCGCCGTGACACTGCCCTTCCAACTTCGCCTTTTCGTAGCAAAACAAGCAGCGACACAAACACGCATGTACATACATCCATGCTAAAAAGCCCATGCAGTAGTAAAGGAAAAAAAAAGAGGAAAACACTCAAGAATAGCCTTCGCACAGGTCAACTAAAAACAACACTGGGAAAAATCACCACACGGCGAAAACAAAAAGGATGAACTGAACCCAGTTTACTGTCACGCAAATGCACACGCTGGCGGATAACAGGAATACCCCTCCTGTGTCGCTGGTGATATCAGATACCGTTGAAAACAAGGACATCCAAAGGAACAAACAAGAACTGCGCGTCTGCACAGAAATGTAGTATTTCTCTCCTAAAGGAAACAGCAAGCACGTTTTGATTGAGTTGTGAGCGTCCTGCACGCAACATCAATAGAGAAGCAGAAAAAAAAAAGAATATAAAATGTCAAAGTGAGTGGACGCGCTCTATACAAGTACTCTTTTTTGGCGCACGTCTGGCGGCATAAACTCACAAAATACCGAGGCCCGATCAGTGATCGCCCGGCTCTACTTTCCCGTTTTTACCAGCCCCCTTCGCGGCCTTCTTCTTCGCATCCTCCATCGACTTGTAGCACTTCACGCAGACCCGCTGCGGAAGGGCGTTCTCCCTCACCGCGTACACGTAGTCAGAGCAATAGGCGCAAAAGACGAGCCCACAGAGGCGGCAGTGGTGGCGGCGGTTCATGAAGGTGAAGTTGGTGTGGCAGTTGTTGCACTCCGTCACGGCGTCGTCGTCCTGCCACGCCACCTCCTCCTCATCGTCCTGCGCCTCGCGACGCGCATCGGCACGAGCCTCGGCGGTGTCGGCGGCCGTCGCGTACTTGTCCGGCCGCTTCGTGCCGCACATGTCGCACTTCTTGCGGCCCATCGCGTTCTCGAAGGTGCACGTGGGGCAGGGCCACTGCTTCGCCGCGGCAGCAGCACCACCATTGCCGCCGCCGCCCGCCTTCGCGTCGCCGCCCGCACGCCCCTCCGCCTTCGCCGCAGCCTTCGCCTTGTCCTGCTTCGGCGCGAGGTGCCGCGGCCGCTGCCCGCTCTCGCACGCCGTGCACAGCGCTACCGACGTCGGGTTCTCGAAGGTGCACACCGAGCACGCCCACGACGTCGGCGGCGGGGGGTCGCCACTGGATGCACCGCCCGCCGCCACCGCCGGCGCGCCGCCCACCTCCCCGGCCAACGGCGTCCCGTTGCGCTGGAAGCCGTGGCACACCCGGCAGTGCGCGCTCGTCGGCACGTTCACCTCGCCGCACACGCTGCACTTCCAGCGCGTCGTGAAGGGCGTCGCCGACGCAACACCCGTGCCGCTGCCGCCACCGCCACCCGCCGTGCTCGGCACCGGCGTCCCGCTGCTGCGGTAGGCGTAGCACACCTTGCACCGCTCCGCCGCCGCGTCGTTCGGCGCCAGGCACATCCCGCACTGCCACGCCGTCACCGCAGCCCGCGTCGGCGGCGTCGCGGCGGGGGCCGCAGGCGCGGGGGCAGCGGCAGCGGGGGCCGGAGCAGCGGGGGCCGGCGCCGTGAAGCCCGGCCGCGTCGTGCCGCACATCTCGCACGTCACGCCGCTCAGCTTGTTGCGGAAGGTGCACACCGTGCAGCCCCACGTCTGCAGCGCGTCCTTCTTCTGCTGCTCGCGCTCCTGCTCCTGCTCCAGCTCGCGGCGCAGGCGGATGATGCGCTCCAGCTGTGCCCGCTCGTCCTCCTCGCCGGCCGGCGGGCTGCCGGGGCCGCTGTGCGACACGCCGGGCGACGGTGCCGCGTACGGCTGCGGCTGCGGCTGCGGCTGCGGCTGGGGTGGCGCCTGCTGCGGCAGGTGGGGCCCGCGTGGGTGGCAACGGGCGGCGGCGGCGGCGGCGCGCTGTAGTAGCCGTGGGGCGGGGCCGCGGTGGGGCCGTAGCCGCTGCCGCTGCCGGTGAGTGCGTCGTAGGACGGCGGGGCGGGCGGCGCCGGCGCCATGGGGCCGCCGAAGAGATCGTCCAGGTTGGGGGCGGGCCGCTGCGGCGGCGGGGGGCCGTAGTTGAAGTTCATCCGCTAAGAAGTAGGGGGAGGAAGCGGTGGTGGTGGTGTGTTGGCTGCCTGACTTGAGGGGGGTGAGTTTCGTGCTGTTGCGTTGCACCTCGAGCTTCTTGCGTGAGAAATGCGCCAGAGAGCGCTGGCGGGGAAGTAATGGGCCAACGCGCGAAAGCTGCTTTCGGAGGCGTAGGCGAAGCGGTAGTGGAAAATAAACAAAATAATCCGCCAAATAGTTGTGTGGGGTGAGCGGTCAGCTGAGCGCGTCAAGGAGAAGAGCAACAGACAATGAATAGAAGGACAACAGATGAAGGAGAGAGCAGTACTACAGGATGGTTTGCGTCCTTCTGCCCTTCTCTCTGATAGTCAGGTGCGTCGGATAACAACGGTAAAGGGAGATGACTCACAAGGTGTGTGTGTTCCCTGTTGTGGAGAGGAGGTGTGGGCGAGCAGGAACAATGTGGAGGCGAGAGGAAGAGAAGAGAGTAGTGGTAGGTAAAAAAAAGAAAAGATAGAAAAAATAAAAACAGACGATATGCGTGCATCACGGCATTTACTGAACCGTTGATCTTTTGCTATGTGTATAAGTTAACGTTAAAGTAGCAGGACGTGGAGGGCAAGTACGGCTCACAGAAATGCAGTCGACTTGAATATTTTACCCTCCTTCTCCATGGCGCACTCCCACCAGGAGAGACAAGCTGTGCGAAACTCTTCCAGGAATGCATCTCAGAAAAAAGTCGCTAGCAGTTGTGAGCCTTACTTTGAATTTCTCTCTCTTTCTCTCTTTCTTCCACTTTTCACAGGACGTAAATGATACACCGAATATAATCAGCAGTCGCACGGCAAAGCAAAGGATAAATTAATAGCCTTCAAAGGACATCATCCGACGCCGTTCTCGCGTTCTCCTTCTTCCTCCTCCATCTCTCTCTCTCTCTCTCTCCATGATCGCACACGACCTTCCCCTACACATGAACAGCGAACTCGCCGCCGGCCCTCCGATAACAAAAAAGGCACCGCGCCGCTCGACAGCTAGCAGCCAAAAGGAAAAAAAAGGGGTTGGCTTTTTACCTCCCTTCATCCTCTCTGTTTCTTATTTCTGGCCATGTGTGAAGCGTGTGCGGTGCATCGTTGGGGCTTTTTGTTTTGATGTTGATGTGAGCAAAGGTAAAAGGCGACGAAACTTGTGTCAGGTGGTGAAGTCGTGGCGACTCGCAGCAGAAAAAAAAGAGGGGGAGAGAGAACAAACGAAAAAAAAAAAAGGAGTCTCCACATCCGCCCACATTTCAAAACGCACGGGGCGAATGGAATCGGGCTGCGTACCGGAAAATGGCTAAAAAAACGCATCGCATACGTTAAAAGAAGAAAAAAGAAAAATGCTCAATAGATCACTAAAAGGAGTCGCTGACGCACTCCTTCGAATAGGTATTTGAAAAAAAAAAAAACAGAGAAAGCCGTGTACTCGTGGCATTAGCAAAGGCTCAAGGTACACCTCAGTATCAAAGCAGGCGGAAGAGAAGGCACTACGTTGCATCACTAGGCAATGAGAACCTTTATACCGAAAAGAAAAAAAAAGTGACGCACGCAGAACACCGGCGTGACGCGTCAAATACCAGAGGATCAAATAAACACACGCGTCCTAACTTCGGGGAAGGTAAGTCATAAAAGCAACTCAACGCAGCAGAAGTGAGCTCCTCTCAGCATGCGTTTCTCTTTACCGGCACAAAACACAAAACTCAAATTGCGTGCATTAGCATCAGAGAAAAAAAGAAAAAAAGACCGAATTCGCAACAAGAGCAGGGGAAAAAAATCTAAAAAACAGCATAGGTAGAATAGTAGAAGAGACTACTGTTGGCGAACTCTACCCACCGTCCACTACACAGGGGTATGTGCCGCTCGCCGACAACAACAACAACAAAAAAATGATGACTTGAATAGAATGTAGAAAAATAGATCAATAAGGAGAAGGATCGGGTCAATGCAGCTCTTCAGCAAAGTCACCTCGAAGCCCACACCCGCTTTTTCAGCGCGTTTCCCAGGCTGCCAGTCGCAGCCGACTGCGTGCCCTTCCTCGCCTTGTGACAATTCACACAGACCCGCTGCGGGAAGCTGTTTTCTGAGAGCGGCAGCGCGTAGTTAGAGCAGTGTGCACAGAAGACGTAGCCGCAGAGGCGGCAGTGGTGGCGGCGGTTCATAAAAGTGAAGTTGGTGTGGCAGTTGTTGCACTCCGTCACGGCGTCGTCGTCCTGCCACGCCACCTCCTCCTCATCGTCCTGCGCCTCGCGACGCGCATCGGCACGAGCCTCGGCGGTGTCGGCGGCCGTCGCGTACTTGTCCGGCCGCTTCGTGCCGCACATGTCGCACTTCTTGCGGCCCATCGCGTTCTCGAAGGTGCACGTGGGGCAGGGCCACTGCTTCGCCGCCGTAGCAGCACCACCGCCGCCGCTCGCCTTCGCGTCGCCGCCCGCACGCCCCTCCGCCTTCGGCGCAGCCTTCGCCTTGTCCTGCTTCGGCGCGAGGTGCCGCGGCCGCTGCCCGCTCTCGCACGCCGTGCACAGCGCCACCGACGTCGGGTTCTCGAAGGTGCACACCGAGCACGCCCACGACGTCGGCGGCGGGGGGTCGCCACCGGATGCACCGCCCGCCGCCACCGCCGGCGCGCCGCCCACCTCCCCGGCCACCGGCGTCCCGTTGCGCTGGAAGCCGTGGCACACCCGGCAGTGCGCGCTCGTCGGCACGTTCACCTCGCCGCACACGCTGCACTTCCAGCGCGTCGTGAAGGGCGTCGCCGACGCAACACCCGTGCCGCTGCCGCCACCCGCCGTGCTCGGCACCGGCGTCCCGCTGCTGCGGTAGGCGTAGCACACCTTGCACCGCTCCGCCGCCGCGTCGTTCGGCGCCAGGCACATCCCGCACTGCCACGCCGTCACCGCAGCCCGCGTCGGCGGCGTCGCGGCGGGGGCCGCAGGCGCGGGGGCAGCGGCAGCGGGGGCCGGAGCCGGCGCCGGCGCCGTGAAGCCCGGCCGCGTCGTGCCGCACATCTCGCACGTCACGCCGCTCAGCTTGTTGCGGAAGGTGCACACCGTGCAGCCCCACGTCTGCAGCGCGTCCTTCTTCTGCTGCTCGCGCTCCTGCTCCTGCTCCAGCTCGCGGCGCAGGCGGATGATGCGCTCCAGCTGTGCCCGCTCGTCCTCCTCGCCGGCCGGCGGGCTGCCGGGGCCGCTGTGCGACACGCCGGGCGACGGTGCCGCGTACGGCTGCGGCTGCGGCTGCGGCTGCGGCTGGGGTGGCGCCTGCTGCGGCAGGTGGGCCGCGTGGGTGGCAACGGGCGGCGGCGGCGGCGGCGCGCTGTAGTAGCCGTGGGGCGGGGCCGCGGTGGGGCCGTAGCCGCTGCCGCTGCCGGTGAGTGCGTCGTAGGACGGCGGGGCGGGCGGCGCCGGCGCCATGGGGCCGCCGAAGAGATCGTCCAGGTTGGGGGCGGGCCGCTGCGGCGGCGGGGGGCCGTAGTTGAAATTCATCCGCTAAGAAGAAGAGGGAGGAAGCGGTGGTGGTGGTGTGTTGGCTGCCTGACTCTAAAGGTGGAGAGTGAGGAGAAATAGAAGAGATCAGAGAGCGCAGAGTCTGCTCGAAAAAAAGAAAGAAAGGAGCTAATCAAACAAAAAACAGAATAGAGGTGATGGAGGCGCGGAGCAAAGCAAAGCAGAATCTTGTGGTTAAAGTGACAAAAGCCGTGGTGTATCAATACAAAGCGCAATGTATAAAGAGTTTAGAAGCAGAGAGAGAGAGAGAGAGGAAGAGCGCGTGAAGAGTGACAAGTGGAAGAGAGATTTCAAAACGCAATAGAAGGGCGGAGACGATACACATGCGCAGCAGAGAGACGACTGTGAAAAAAAAAAAGAAATAGAAGGAGTCGTCTCCAGGGCAAGTTAGTGCTGAAACAGAGCGGGCGTTTGCGAAGCAGACGAATTGCTAGAAAGCAGTATTGCACCGCTTACCCTCACCTCCGCCGTCCTTTGATGACAGCTGCAGGCTTGCGTACGTCGAATGCAAGCATGTAGAGGCAAGACATGCGGCAGCACTATTCTTCTCCAGGAAAAAAAAGATTCTCAGCAACCAGCAGACAAGACGAGACGCAACGAGGAAGCTAATTTGCTCATAGCGCACATGCTGCTTCTCTTCTTGTTCGTGCAAGCGGTGACGGACGCAAAGCATCTTCATCGCCTTGCTTCACGCGCTGAGAAGCACAACTTGGATTTTGTTTTCCCGTTTCTGCTTTCTGTTGCTCTACTCGCTACAACCGCGTGCAGATCGGCTCTAATGTGCCTCTTTCTCTCTACTGCATACTGTTTGTTTGGTTTATGGTTCGTGAAGGATACGCGATACGGGCTTCCGTCGCTCATAGATTCCAAAGTGAAAAGGACAGAGAGAGCAAAAAAAAAAAAAAAGACTGACAATCCAAGAGAAGGAAGGACACGATGCGAGTGTGAACGATGAAAAACCAACAATTCAAATAAAGTCATCGTAACAGCGTGTGGGTGTATGAGTGGGGGTATTGGTGAGTCTGTCTCCACAAAATAATGAAGACACGAGTAAAAGGGAAAGAACAACAATAAAACAACAACAACAACGACGGAAGGGCCACAGCTGAAAAGACGCAGAGAAACAACAACAACAAAAAAGGTCTTCTGTTTATTGGTAACAATGATTAGAAAAAAAAAAGAGGATGAGTGAGTCGGTAAGAAAGACGCGTGCGTGTGAGTGAGGGTGTGTGTGTGTGCGCGTTGTTGCTTGCGCATCCGTCGCTGTTTCACAGAGACATGAGAAGGCGGCAGCAGAGTACATCACACACACAGAAATACAAAGACACACAGGCAAAAAAAAAAGCGGACACGGAAAAGAAAAGAAAAAGCAGTGGATAAACGCATCTGCTTTTTTTTCTTTTACCGCTACTTCTGCCGTGGGTGGCATACGATCTTCACTCTCTTTGCGGTCTCTCTCTCTCTCTCTCTCTTTCTCCCTCTCCCTCTCTCTCTCGATAACCCACTCTCCGTTCTGTTTCTTCCTCGTCAAAATAATAAAAATAAAAAAAGGCACCCTACACCCTTAACGCTCACTCCCAACTGTGCGTGTGTCGTGTTGACGCGCCGGTGCCTCGTGAAGCGTTTAAGACAGCAGCCGCGCGCTCTCACTCGCTTCTCCGCTCTCCCTTATCCTGCGGTGCTCAAGACCAAACAGTTACGACAGGGAGTGAGAGGGGAGTGAGAGAGACGCGGAAGCAGAACAAAGAAGGAAAAGCTAAAACGAAAAAATGAGAAAAAGAAACGATGAGATGTCCAAAAAAAAAGTCTACTAGGAGAGACGAGGAAGCGTACGGGCAACACAGGACGGTAAAATGCGCAACACCATAAAAATTCAGCGAGACGGAGAGCGGAGAGAGAGAGAGAGACAGAGATGTTAGGATGGATGGGTTTGTGAAATAAGACAAACAAAAAAAGAAAAAGAGAACGACAGCTGTGAGAGCAAATAAAATTAGAAAGAAAGCAATAGTGATGGCATCATACACACCTTCACAGTGGAGGACAAAAAAAAGTAAGAATCTCAGAGAGAGGAGAATCAATAAAATAAGTAGAAGAGGAATATAGTGGGCAGGGAATGAGAAAAGCGAGCGGAAAAGTAGCAAGAGAGAGAACAAGAAAAACGCAGAGGAAACACGAAGGAAATCTCACAAAGAAATAAAGATAAGAAAGAGCAAGTCAAAGCAAAGAAGAAAAAAAAAAAGAGAGTAGTAGCACAGATGAAAACTAAGAAAAAAAAAATAAACTACACACAGGTAATAACACAAAGGCAAAGCCAATACAAAGCAGAAAAAAGAAAAAGACACACAAGCCGAAAGAAAGGGGAGCGAGGATGGGGACAGGCGAAGGTGAAAGACTCACTCATTTAAAAGCAAAAAAAAAAGGCACTTCAAAAAGTAAGAACTGGTTTAAAACAATAGAGAAAAAAGAAAAAAAAAAGGCAGACACAAGAACAGCGAAAAAAAAAAACAGATTTTCTTTGTGTGTTTCGGTTGTGTATTTTTAAGAGCGAGAGAGCCTGCAACATGTGTACTCGTCTCTCTCACAGCCACGTCGCTCACACGCACATTGAGTGGGGTAATTTTCGTAGCCTTTCCAGAAGCGCAGAAATGATCTTCACACAGAGACAAACACAAACGGTGCGCGCCTTCAGCCCGGAAGTCGAGGCTGCAGGAAAACAGGTTGAAAAAAAGAGAAAAAAATACACACACGGTGGTCCGCGCCGATTTGGCCATTCTCAGCTGGCTGTCTCTCTGCGTCGAACCCCACAAAGAGAGACACACACACACAAAAGAAAAAAAAGATGAAGAGCAAGATGGGACACTGAGCCTTCTTTTCCGCGTCTTTTAGCCTTTCTGCACCTCTTCGTAGGCGACAACGGCCACACACATGCGCGCATTAACTGCGAGAGGTGATGTGCCTGCTCTCTGTGGTCTACGGGAAAACAGCCAGAGATGCGACAAGCCGACACGCACGCCTACACGGGAAGAAAGAAAAGACAAGTGTGGCTCACTTATACATTTAAACAGATAAGAATAAGAGACGCATAGATGGAAAAAAAAAATGCACTCAAATAGGTCCTCGCTCAGGCAGCACCTGTATCTCTTTTTTTTCTGCTCGTTGTTTACTCAGCGTGTGCAGTGCTACTGTGCCGCCACTATCTGCTTCGAGTTTTTCTGTACTTTAGATTTGTCGTCACTCGCTCTCTCTTTTCTAAAACGCACCATCTAAATAAATTAAAAAATTAACTTCGATGCACATGGCTGTAAGCGGACAATACAGGACAATGCTACTGCATCAAGAAAACGCAAAAGCAACGCTACCTTTCTTTACTTTTTTAAATGCAATCCAATATGGTGTGTCTTTTTTCTTTACTTGCTACTTCAAATGATTCTTCACGATGCTTTTTGGGAAAGGAGAATGTCTCATCCCCAACAATGCAGCAGACGAGATCATGAATTAGCAAGAGAGGGAGAGAGAGAGCAGCGAGCACCGTCCACAACCTCTTTCTCCTTCTCCTTCTTTATTGTGCTTCAGAGCGAAAACAAGGAAAGGGAGAGAGAGAGAGAGAGGGGGTACTTGTGTTTCTCTGTGTTTCTTCTTTTCCTTTTGTAGAGAAGTCTCTCCGTCTTTCTTCTTGTGGTCGTCAAGACACACGACATCGTTGCTGTGGGTTTGTGGGCTGGCGGGTCTGTCAGCACTGAGGGAGAGGCAAGGCAAGTAATCTCGTTCCTCATCTCGTGAAGGTTCAGAGAAGGAAATTGAGTGCAATCATGTTGAAGGAAGCGACGCCTGTGTGGCGTGTGCAATCCAGCGCTAAATTCACACATGTACACACACACACACAGCAAAAAATGAAACGAAGTGAAGGGACGTGATGGGAGGTTGCGAGTATGCTGCTTAAGGGAAGAAAAGGGTGAAGAGAAAAAACAAAGGAATCAATAGCGTTGATAATATACATCGACAGAGAAAAGGTTGGAAGGCTACGCTGCGCTACGGCGTACGTCGGCCACCAGAAACTAAAACTAGAAAGAAACTAAAAAAAAAAATCACGTCTCCCCTCCAACGCACCCGGCATGCACAGAGGAAGGTCACACGCACACAAACGCAAATAAAGCCCAAAACTGGAGAGGAGAGAGTGAGGCAGAGATGTAAGAGGAAAAAAAACCACACAATCATGAAGTGTCCGTCACAGAAATGATCTTGAGGAGAGAGAGGAGAACGCTGCTCAGGGTCACCGTTGCGTACGCAGCTGCGTTATAAGTACACGGGAACGCATTCGCCGGTTACGAAAGGTAACAGAAACAAAGGTGGAGGGGACTGTGCGCAGAGAAAACAATACAAAAAAAAGAAAAAAACTAACAGGGCAAAAATAAGCAGGAAAGAAAAAGAAAATGAGGAAAAAAAAATCACACACACACACATACACACCTATACACTTACACAAGCTCACCACGTGTCGGAAAACAAGAAAAAGATGAAATTAATGAGATTCGAAGGGAGAAAAAGAAAAAAAAGATAAAAAAAAATGGGGTTCTGTTGTGTCCGGCATTGCCTGTGATGGAGGGGAAAAGCCTACTGCGGCGTGGCCACCTTCGGGACAGGATGTTGGAGTGCTACAAAGCACGACGCAAAAAGGTAGAGAAAAGAGAGAGAGAGCGAGAGCGAGAGAGAAACGCACATGAGAGCTGCTGGAAAGCATTACACACATTCGCAAGGTAAAGCGACTGAAAAAAAAAAAGGAGAGACAAGAAACAAAAGGACACTAAAAGAAAATGGAAAAGTAATAATAATAAAAAGCCGCCGGTTAGCGCTTCGCAGTCACCCACAAACCTGCGTTCACACGGAAAGAGGGAGATGAAGAGAGACAAAAAAAAAGGAGGAAAGGGGACACTACAGAGCAAAATAAATGGCAACCGCATGGACGCAGTTTTTCTTCGCTCTTTTTTTTCGTTTTTCTGGGAAGAAGTCGCTCACGCGAGAATTCCTCTGCTTTTTTTTAGAACCTTTTTAGCGTTTTTCCCCCTTTGCGCTCAGTACCCAGTCTAAAAGCGATCAAAAAAAAAAAAACAGGAGTGTGTCAATTTAGAACTCAAGCGAGCGCAGAGAGCAGTGATCTTGAGAGACGTAGAGTCAATACTAGTATTAAGAAAAAACAAAGAAACAAAACCTGGCAGCGATGAAGAAAACAAACAGGCAAGATAAAAATAAAGAGGAGCACGCAAAGAGAAGAAAAAAAAGAGGTCGAGATGGAGATCACTGGAAAGGACAAGGCAACGTTGAGAAGGAGAGAGTAAAGTGTACATACATATTATCAGGCACAATGACGTTAAACAAAATAAGAGAGGAGAAATAAAACAGTCAAACAATTTTTTTTTATAGAATAGAGAAGAGCAAGAGCAAGAGCAAGAGCACTCGCGCACACAGAATAAAAGTAGAGAACTATTGGTGGTGGTGGTGGTGGTAGGGAGGATGCATCACACAACAATGTGAAGAGGGAGAGAAAAAAAAAAGCCAATAACAACATCATACGCAACATAGATATACGAGCATGTGCTGCGGCGCCAAAGGTGCACGTACGAGAGAGGGACGTAACCGGAGCAAAAGAGGAGGGGAGAGAAAAAAAAAAAACAGCAAAGAGGTAAAGAACGCGAGGTAAGGAAGACGTAGTAAAGAAAACAAACGAAGATGTCGGGCATTTCAAGAAGCTTCGTGAAGTAAGAGAACTACGAAGAGCTGTCGTGGCAATAAGAAAAGGAATTGAGCTCTTAAACAGAAAGAAAAACAGAAGTGGTGTCCATGGACGAAAGAAAGTTATGAAAACTAAGAGAAAAAAAAGGAAAGAAAGGACGGAAAGCAAAACGCATACTCCCAAGAAAGGCAGAGAGAGAGAGAGAAAGAAAAAAAAAAGAACAAGCTATCAGTTAGAGGGAGAGCACAGCAACATAACCAAACGAGAAGAGATGAAAAGGAAGTGAAGACAACACAGACACTGTTCACGTACAGACACATAGACGTAAAATGGAGAAAAAAGAAAAGCGCACACGTACACTCACACAAATACACAGAACAGAGAAGTCATGCGCGAAATGGGGAAGGGGAAGAGTACGAGCACTGCTACATTTTAATTTATTATTTCCTTTTCTTTTAATGAGAGTGAAACGGTGCGATGGCGGAGCAGCAACCCGTTTTTTTTCAGAAAGTCGACAGCTCCGCACGGAAAAAAAAAAACGGAAAAGAACAAACGCGGCAGCGACTTCACTTTCATACCGGAGAAACAAACTATCCCTGCCATGGATGTTGACTCACGAATCTTGTCAGGAGAGAAGCTGCGCATGCATTAGCCACCCGCGCGACACATGGGCACTCAGGCAAATCCGCAGAACACACACAAACAAACAAAAAAAAAAAACTTGTCGTACCGTACACCCAGAGAGGAGAAAAAAAAAAAAAGCTAACTTCGTGCTCATGAAGAGGGAGGGGCACATAATAACGCGGTGCTACCAGAGATTTTTTAAAAGGCATAATGAGATCAGAAAACACCTTTGTCATCGGGAAGCAAATAAAGAGAAAAGAGGAAAAAAAAAACGTTAAGCAGCAAAGTAAAAATAAAAGAAGAGAAGAGTTGGCAGTGCTCCATAACTGACGAGAAGACAAGAATATACGTACAAGAAGGACACTTTGGGGAAGTGAGTGAATAAAAATAAAAAGAAATCATCACTGTAAAACGCACGCACGTACGCACGCACATCTACGTAACACGTGACGTATTAAAAATAGAATGGAAGGGCCAAAAGAGCCGCAAAAGAGAAAAAAAAAGAAGAAGAAACGGTGTGAACAATCGAAAGAAGATGTTGCCATCAAAGACACATACGCACGACGACGAGCCGAGCGTTTTTTTTTTATTGGTCTTGTTCAATGAGAGTGGTGACGTTGGAAGACGAATGGTGAGTGATGAGGGAGAGGGAGATAGATAAAGAAGAGTTGAACAGGAAAAATAAGGGGGAATAAGCGATGCTAAACAGAAAAAGGAGCAAATGAAAAAGAAAAGAATTAAAGAAAAAACACGCCAGAGACACTAATACAGAAAGAAAGAGAGAAAAAAACAGGTACTGCTGCTGTAGTGGAGAAACAATAAAGCTTTTCGTTCAGTACACACCCGCACATCAGTCGGTTTTTGTTTGTTTCAACCACAGACAAACAAACACGCTAATGCTACGCCTCTGCCTTTTCTCCGTTTTTTTTTTCCTAACTGCTGCCTTGATGCGCGACGACGACAGCAACAAAAAAAGAAATAAAAGAGAAGAAGCCCGCAGCAGCAGAGCGACAGTCATCTTTTTTTTTTTCCTCCTCTCTTTGCCTTCGTGGACTCGACGTACACTTTGGAAAGAGAGACGCACCAAGAGAGCGAAGATGGCCAAA
Organism: Crithidia fasciculata; assembly: GCA_000331325.2. Lineage (NCBI taxonomy): Eukaryota > Euglenozoa > Kinetoplastea > Trypanosomatida > Trypanosomatidae > Crithidia > Crithidia fasciculata. The sequence continues at coordinate 249,400 of CM003421.1, read as the reverse complement.
AAGCCTCATGAAGCTCTTAAGGAAAAAAAAAAGGTGAAAGAAGTGAGTAGACTTCAGAAATAGCAGCAGAAGCAGACCAGCACGATGGAAAGAACTTTACTGGACCCTTTACAGATATATGTTATGGCGGTCGAGCACAGAGCCTCTCTCTTTTTTTTTTTTACAAAAGGCAGGAACAACGACAATGAGAGCTCAAAAAGAAAAAGAGTTTTCTATTTCACCCAACTCTGCTTCTCTCTTTTTTTTCTTTCTTAAACGATATAGATTTATAAACACTGTGAGTTCCTCTGCGGAGAGAGGGAGAACAAAAAAGTGAGTTTTTCGCACACGCAATTCCTTTGTCAATTATTTCTCTTTTTCTTCTGTGCTGCTGCTTTAAATGTCCCTGTTACGCGTCTGCAGCGAGCAGGGATTACGTAACGGTGACTGAGCCACGAAGCAGCATGGCACTGGCACGCATACACATTCACGCACAGAAAAAAAAAGGAAGAGTAGCTTTTAAGTCCCATACTGTCTTTGATTATTGTTTTCTTTTCCCTTCCTCTTTTCATTCCCTCCCCTCTTTATCGATGGCGAAGCCACCACGTCTCCACTCGAAATCCACAAAGGAATATAAAAACAGAAAAAGTACTAAAGACTAAAGAAAAATGGAAAGTGAGAAAGGTGCACAAAATGGAAAAGAGAAAAGAAAAAAAAAGAAGAGAACACACATACACACACACACACGTAAAGAAAAATAGCACAACACACAGTGGATCCCCCACCAGGTCGAGAGGAAACCAGAAAGAAGAAATAAGGAAGAGAGAGAGAGAGAGAGAAAGGAAAAGAAAGCTGATCTTTCGATTTGCACACAACAGCGGACAGCGCTGCACCACCGTGCACATCGGCCACGTCCCAGCAGCGACAAAGCTACCGGCAGCGAATAGATGGCCTCCAGAAAAAAAAAAGACTGTGTGTGTAGCGCAACAGTAAAAATGGATTACGTACAGTAGGAGCGCGCTGCGCAACACACTACGAAGTGAGTATCTTTCATATAAAGCGGGACGTCACCGTTAAATAAACTAAAACAAAATCTCTCGAGGTGCGGTGAAGGAGACCAGAAAGAGATCAAAAAGATTTAAAAGAAAAAGAAGGAAAAAAAGAGAAGTGAGTATAAAGGGGGGTAAGCGAACACGCAGAAAAAGAGTAATTAATTCAGCAAGCCAAAGAGTGAGAGAGGACAAAAAAAAACACAGCATTTTTTTTTTAGAGATTGTGTAGCAGAATTACCAAGAAGAAACACAACGAAATTGTGCCTCTTGCGGGTCGCCAAGGACACCGGAAAAGATAGCGTGGAAGAGGAAGCCGGGTCGGGGTGCTCAAACCCGTAGAGAGAGAGAGAGAGCATACACATAGACGTACACAAACGCACACACACGCACTCATACTCAATAAATAATAATAATCCGGTGATTATGTAGGAAGGGCATCACATCCAGACTTACACACACATACATACACAAATGTGTGCGTTGGGGACGTGGAAGCAATGGTGCAAGGGATCCAGCGAGCAGAGATCAAGGGAGACGACTACAAAAGAGAAAAAAAAGGGAACAGAACGTAGGGAACAACAGCAACGAGAGAAGAAGCAAATAATGAGTCGTAACAGTCAATCAATAGGAGGAAAACAACAATAATAAATACAACACACACAAAAGAAAAAAGAGGAAAGACACATGAGAAACAAAACCTGCAAGCCTCAAATTACTCTCCTACGTCTAACCCGCAGCTGCAACGTCAGCAGTGCCGAAAAAAAAGACTGGGGGAGAGAAGCGAAGAGGAAGGTAAGAGACACGTTTACCTCCCTTTTGACAGTCACTGCGTGAGAAAGAGAGGCGCGTGTACCTTTCACTCTAGTTGCGCCACTGTTGCTGCTGTTGCTGCTGTTGCTGCTGCTGCTGCTGCTGCTGCGACGCGGGCATCTGGTTCGACATGGCAAACCCATCTGGGGCGTACATCATGCCGGTCCGCATCTGCCCACCGGTCGTGTAGACCAGCTGCTGCTGTTGCTGCTGTTGCTGCTGCTGCTGCGGCTGCTGCGAGGGCTGCGCTCCCTGACGCTGGCTCGCCGGCATCGCGCCTGCTGCGGAGAAGGGGGTGTAGAGCACGTTACCGCCCGGCTGGCCGGCGGTCCGCACGTACTCCATCCGACCGGGGAACTGCTGCTGCTGCTGTTGTTGCTGAGGCTGGGTTTGGGGTTGCTGCGCGGGCGACGGTGGCTGCTGCTGCTGCTGCTGCGGTGGCTTCTGCTGCTGTTGCACCTGCTGTTGCTGCCCAGGAGCGCGCATTGCGAAGGCGCTGTCGTTGTTGCCGTACGAAATGACGCTGGAGGAGGTGTACTGGCCAGACGGGAGGTACGACGCGGTGGGTGCGTGCGGCGCCGGCGCGTAGCCCTGCGGCATGGCGGTGTAGGCCGACGTCCCGGCTGAGGCATCACCCACACGCTGCTGCTGCTGCTGCTGCTGCTGATGCTGTGGCTGCTGCTGCGACTGTTGGAGGGGGGACGAGGTGATAATCGTCGTGCCGTAGCCACGCTGGGCAGCTTGCATCGGCGGCGACTGCAGCGCGGCTGGCTGGAGCTGGGCCGGGACCACCTGCGTGCGGTTCTGGCTCGGCGTGGCAAACTGCACCCGCAGCGCGTTCGTCTGTGGCGGCACGACGTGCTTCTCATTCAGAGCTTCAATGGCGCGGCGCGCCGAGATTTCCGCCTCGTAGCGCACCCACGCGCTGCCCCGGCTGCGGCCGTTCGGCTCCCGCATAATCTTGATCTCCAGCAGGCGGCCGAACTGGGCAAAGAGGGGCCGCAGCTGCTCCTCGGTGCACACGGCCGGCACCTGGCCAACAAAGAGCTTGTAGCCGACATTGATGTTCGTGGCGGGGTTGCCGTAGGCTGCGAGGGCGGCGGCACTCGCGTTTATCTGCTGCTGCTGCTGCTGGGCGGACAGCATCTGCGGCCCAGAAGGCCCCTGTGTCAGCGCCGACGACGCCCCCATGTGGAAGAGAGTTGTTGTCGGGCCCGCAGTGGAGTACACGGGCTGCCCTGCGGCGGACGGGTGGCCGGACATGGTGGCACCGTGGTAGAAGATCTCGCCGGGCCGCCCCGCCGCTGCCACCGCCCCGGCAGCGGGTGCGCCGGATGGAGCGGAGCTGTAGGTGTTGTAGGAGGGCACGGTGCCCTGCGGCTGCTGATGGGTGATCTGCGGCGACCCGCCCGCCTGCATCGCGCCGTGGTAGGCGGAGGTCGGGGCAGTGAGGGCGGGCGAGGTGGTGGCATATATGGCGGCGCTGCCCGGACCGACGTTCACGTTGCTCGCGCTGTTCGTCGTGCTGCTGTACATCCCTGTAGGGGAGGAGTAGAGCGACGCGGTGCTGGCAGGGTATTTGGACGCGTTTGCGTACGGGTTGGTGTTAAGGTTCATTTTCTTTTTTTCAAAAACTCTCTTTGTCTTTTTCTCGCCCAATTTCCACGCACACGTTCACCACGTGGTAAAGTGGGGAGCAGAAAGAGGGAGAAGAAAGAAAACAGCGTGAAATTGCAGAAGCGTACGGTAAACGGAGAAAGCAAAAGAGAGAACGGTTAAATTAACTCTTTTTGACAGCTGCTCTTTTCTTTATGCTTGCGGGTGTGTGTACGATTATCCGTTGAGCTACCTCTTATCGAACCGCGCAGCGGTGAACAGTACGGGAAAAAGAGGGGGGAAAGAAAAGAAAGGTAGACAAAAAGAAATGGAGATCAGGCGAAAAAAAAAGGGAAAACTAAGAAATATTGGTGCGGGACGTTTTCCCCCAGTGTGCGGTGCAGATACACAACGCCGCCAGACTGCCAATAAAAAGGACAAGAATAGATATAGGGTGGTTAACGGGAAGTATTTCAATAGAGAGAAAGAGAAGAAAAAAAAAACAAAAAGAAAAAGAAAATAAGAGAGGGAGACAAACGACAGCAACAACCGACAGACAAAGCGAAAAAGAAAAGGAGTCAGCGCAAACCACGTATGTGTGTGTGTGTGAAGGTGACCGGTTGAGGACTCGAGCAAAAAAAAAAATGAAAGAAGAGAAAACAGACAAGGACGACAAAAAAAAAGTTTCTTGTTTTTTTCTTGGCAAGATCTTCGCAGAAAAAGGCGGTGTCTGACGCGCGACAAGACCCTTCGAATGATCACGTTTCAAATCAAAAGGAAACAGAAAAAGAGAAATGGAGAATGAGTCACGAGATACAGGAAAAGCAAAACTCCACGCTGGGACGGCGACACGACAACAGAAAAAAAAAAAAAAGAGGACGGGAAAGAGAGAGAGGTATTGTGCAGATAAAACTGAAACGACTAGCCTGACAGGACACGATAACAAAAAAGGGTCCGAAAAATAGAGAAAATAGAAACGAAACGACAACAGGCGAAACAGAAGCCTGATCGTGAACAGTTCTGGTGCACGCCGCAAAAGAAAAAAAAAAGGTCGCTACACGCAAACACCGAAAGAATGAAAAAAAAAAAAAAGAATGAAGTACTGTTAATACGGAAGACGGCAGAGTGCTCACCTCTGTAGAGGATTAAGGAAAAAAAAAGAGTAATAAATTTAGTGCTGAGAATGCTTCTCTTTTTTTTTTTCTTTTATCTCTTTCTCCTTACCGTCACGGGAAAGGCACAGGGAATAAAAAACAAAGTCAGTTTTTTTCTTTTCGACAGAACCCGTCTGAATGCCCTTTTTCTCCTTTTTTTGTTTTGTAAGTTCTGGAGAATGCTGTTATTTTCTTGGCCTTTCTTTCGTCCGTGTGCTGGTGGTGCTAATCGGGAAGGGGGAAAAACAAAGCGGAAACTCTTGTTTCGATTTTTCCCTCAACCGTCAAGACACCGTTTGGCGACGCAAAATGGCAAAGACGAGGAAAAAAAAAAAGCTCCTGAACAAAGCAAATAAAGAACTACAGTTTTTCTTTTTTTCTCGCTAGTGGGAAAGATAATTATTTCAACTCTGGAAAAAGGTGTTTCAGTCCTAAAAAGATGTGCTGCCACTACGATTGACAGGAAGAAAAAAAAAGAAAACAAAAGGCACCAAGACACGCCGGTATTTTCCTCTAGCTACTGTTCTTTTTTTATTTTTCCTTTTGGCGGCTCTGTTGATCGATAGTGTAGAAGGGGCTGCAGATATCCTGACTGGTCCACCATAAAACAAAATAATAGTGGCAAAATGGAGTAAGAACAGAGGAGAAGAGAAAAAAGAAAAGAGGACGGAAAGAGAGGAAAAAACGAAAACGCCAGAGAAAAAGAAAGCTGAAAGGACGGAAAAGGAATTTGAACAGTGAAGATGAACAAGAGCAACGACAACAACGAGTCAACAAAAAAGGGGCAAAAAAAAACGCAAGAGGAAGACTAAGAAGAAGCGAAACGAAAGAGAGAGAGAGATAGAGAAAAAGATCGAGAGCACAGTTTAACAATAGGAGCCGCCTTGCACCTTTCCGCTCAAACACAGAAGACAAAGCGAAGGAGAGAGAGAGCCAAGGTGGGGAACCACAAAAAGAGAGAGGAAAACAAGTATCAAAGCAACAAAGGAAGAGTAAGAAAGTTCAAGAAGAAAATTAGCGCCAGATCGGAAAGGTGGTGAAAAACAAACAAAACAAAAAAAAGACAGCGGCGAAAAAAAAGATTGGAGACAAGTATCGAATGGAAGTTGAGGTCTACGAGCTGTGGCACTATACTAGTGAAGGGGAAGAAATCGACAACAACAACAACAAATGAAACACAATACGGTGCTCTTTTGTGTTTTATAAGTAGAAACGGTAGCTTATCTTTTCTTCTTCTTCTTTTCTCGTTCTGCTCATACACTGCAGCTCTCTACAGAAAGGGGGGAGGGAGGAGGATGAGATCACAGGCGGAGGAAAAAAAAAGGAAAGAGGGTCAATATTGAAGCTTATTTTCTACGGATAAAGGCAACGCCACGCCGAATCGAAAACAAAAAAAAAACGTGGTATGCGTATGGCGGAGAAGGAAAGTGCACAAAGCTAGCACAGCTCGGCAGGGAAGTACCGAGAGCAAAAAAAAAAAGAGGTGAAAAGAAAGAGAAATGTGGGAGGAGAATGAAAGCGGAGATCCGCACAACAGTCAGGAGAGAGAAAGGCAAAGAATAAAAGAAGAGATGCTAACGCAGAGAAGGAAAGAGAGAGGTGTAAGATTGACCAGACAATGTGAAAAATGCAGAACAGAGCGAGAACAGATCTTGTTCTTGTTGAATGTTTGAGATGCAGACACGAGGTTTTTTTTTTCTTTTTCCAAAAAAGAGAACGGAAGCACTTCACGTGTTTTTTCTTTTCGTTGTCGAGCGTGCGTTCAAACCGGAGACGGAGACCGCTCAAAAATAGGTCCTTTTTTTTTCGTTTCGTTCCAAAGATGTACCGGCAAGTGTATCTGTCAGTCTTTCTTTTTTTTCCTCTTTTATTATCTTTGTGTACGCTGCGAAAGGTTGCGTTCTTCTTATAGGGAACAACGGCAACAGCAACAGTAGAAAAACGAGGAGGAAAAAAAAAAGGAAGTGAGATATTTGCTTTTCTTGAAAGAAAACGATGATTATATATATAGGGAGATGTATAATGGTAGCAAGTGCTTGGAACGTTTTTTTTTTTTTTCAGGATGCGTAAAGGCGTCAGGAACAAAAAAAATAATCTATTGAATTTTTTTTTTGTTTGTTTGTTTTCATTGTGAGAGGTTTGATTGCGGTTTTAGCGTGTGTGAGTTCACAGTGGTGGAGACGCGAGAAAGAGAGAGAAAGAGGAGAGAGCGCGCACGCAAACACAGGAGAGATGCGAGGCAGAAAGGAGGAGGCAAATAAAAAGTCAGCGAAAGAAAAAGATTTCGCAGGAACACGCAACGGAATACACTCGAGTCGCCAACAAACAACAAAAACGGGAGAACGCACACATAGGACAGTGGGCGGATGCGTTCTAAGGAGACTCGGTACGGACCAGAAGAGCTTGCGAGCCTTCCGCGCCATGGAAAGAGAAAAGCAGCAACACAAAAAGGACAGCCAAAAAAAGTGATCATGGCGATCACTGCAGCGTGTTAGCTTTGGCCGCGAGTAGAGACTCGCTGAGAAAGTAGGTGTTGTACACCACTTTTTCTAAAGACCATTCACTGTACGTTCCAGTCTCCTTAAAGGACACCATTTTGCTTGAATTGAGGGTCCTCAAAAGAAGTCGGCTTCTTTCAATGCTGCTGTCTACTTTGCTATGTCTTTCGTCAAAGCCGGTCGAGGAGAAGATCAAGAGAAAAAGGGTAGGAACAAAGACAGAGAATGCAAAAAAGAAAGCGCTATCAGGAGATAAAAAAGAAAGAAGGGAGGAGCACCACCAACAGGATAAAGGACTATCAAGTTTCGCCGTGGAATGCACACGCAAGCAACGCATGTGCGCACTCACGCAAAAGAAAAGAAGATGCCCTTTGAAGGAGAGGGTGGGCTGTTCACCCCGGAGAATGTTTGCGCGGCGTCGGCACACCACCCGTCGGGTTGACTACGTAGTCTGTGAAGACCGGTGCGCGCTTTTCGGCAAAGGCAGTTGCCGCCTCAGCAATGTCGTGGCACGGCAAGCTGAAAGCTGCGATTGCCGCCTGGTACTCTAGCGATTCTTGTATTGCCTTCTCGCGCTGCCAGTTCAAAATCAGCTTGGAGTTCTGGACACCGAGAGGCGAGTTCGCCGCAATCTCAGCAGCACGGCGCCGCGCGTGCGCCATCAACGCTGCGTAGTCGGGGCACACTTCTTCCACAAAGCCCATCTGTCTCGCTTCGTCTCCGTTGAAATCGCGACAAGTGAAGGCGAGCTCACGGGTGCGACCCTCGCCAATAATGGCAGGGAGGCGCTGCAGCACCCCAATGTCGGCAGCGAGGCCCACCGCAGCCTCGCGCAGAGAGAAGGTCGAGCGGGCAGTGGCGTAGCGCAGATCGCAGGCGCTCGCGACGGACGTGGCACCGCCGATGCAGTGGCGGTCAATGGCAGCGATGACGGGGATGCGGCAGCGTGCCAGGGAAGAGAGGCCGTCTTGGAAGGCGCGCACCATGCGGTGCTGCTGCTGGAGGCGCATAGCGGGGGACTTCGAGGCAGCAGTCTTGACAGAGCTCTCTCCAGGACCTCCAGCGAGCTCCTTAAGGTCGATGCCGGCCGAAAACGAGCATCCCTCGCGCGGAGCGAAGATAGCCACTCGCGCCTCCGCATTCAGCTCCTCCGACAAGAGGGTGGCGACCTCCTTGAGAGCGGAAATGTATGCGACACCGAGCAAGTTCAGCTTCTGCACCGGGTGTTTTGGATCTCCAGAGAACACCTCGATAACGCCCTTGCTGTCCCCGCGGTGCACCTCGAACGGCCCGATAGACCGAATCAGCGATGCCGCCTGTGCCGGTGACAAAAGACGCACGCAGCTTTTCATTTTTGTGTAGCAGACGAGAAGTAAGAGCTTGCGAGAGGTAAATAAATATAGCTGAAACCAGAGTGATGTGTGGAATTACGTGTATGCTTGTAAAGGCAGGAAAGGGAAAAAGCCTAGCGCGCGTATTGAAGGCGATAGAAAAATGCGCGGGAGTTGACGTGCGTAGAAGAAAAGACAGTTAGCACGATAAAAGACAATGGGGAGAAAAGTACAGCAGGTGGGTTCTGTTTTTTTTTTATCTGTCTTGAAGTGGCCTGCCACACGCGGCCAGAGGCAAAAAGAAAAGCGAAAGAAAGAAGCAGATACGAAGACAGTCCAGAGTACAGTGAATAAAAGTGGAGAAAAGTGGAGGCAGTGTGCAGGAAGACAGCCAAGCAAAGAATCCGATGACTCACAGCAAAGCCGCAAGCAAAAACGGCGCAAAACAGCGATACAGCAGTCACAGCTGGACGATTTCAGTCCTTCTCACTGAAGGTCAAATGGCAAGCAATCTTTTTTCTAGAGGCACTGCGACACTTGACCGTGTGTAACAGAGCCAAAAACCTCTGTATCCGCCAGCCCTTCTCATTCCGGTGCTTCCAAGTTCCCGGCTAGGATGTCAAAAATGAAAATGTATCGCAAGACTGCGAAAAATAATAATAATAACAATAATAAACCAGTGCTAAATTACATATTGGAACATCAGATATTCTACATGTGGTGTGTATGTGCAAGTGCACCACGCTTCCTTCACCAATGGTAAGGTCATCGGATATGATATAAAAATAAGAAAAGAAAGCAGTTGTGACAAGAAAAAAAAAAAGCAACAAAAACCTGTTTGGCCTCCATTGTGGATGTGCGTTTGTGCTGTAAAAGATAAAGAGTAAAAAAAAAACGTTTCATTTTTCAGTCGCTCGTACATACGACGTATATTGCTCGGCGCGGGGAGACATTTGCAGCCTCGCCCTTCAACACCACCGTGAAGCGGAGTGGAAACAATGCGCCACCGCTGCTCGCTGATCCCGAAGAGCGAGCCTCCTTGCCGTCGGAGACAACACGCTGAATGCTCAGGCGGGTTTCTTTCCCACTGCCAATCACCTGCGCAATTGGAGTGATGATCCAGTTCGCGTGAGCCGCTAACGGGCGGGCCTGCTCCCAGTTCTGCAGCTCGTACTCACCGCTGGGACCGTTAACGACGCTGCCGATGACGATCGTCTTCACTTCGTTCTCTTCGAATGTCAGGGACACCGGATACTCCGGTCGGCAACCGACATCCTCCAGAAATGACAAGGCAACCACCCTGCCGTCTCGGGGAGAAGTGTGGGGAACTAAGGCGTAGACCGCGCCCTTCACGCAGCGGCCGTCAAGCGCGACCTCGCGGTTCTCCCCGCTTGCAACAATGGACAGGCGCTGCGAGTGAAGTCCTTCGTCTGTTGGCGCGAAAACAACAGTGACGCTCTGCTTCGAGTTGGGCTGCACTGTGAAGATGCGCGGGTGGACGAGAAACGAGCGCTCGACAGAGCCCGCAGCGCGCAAGGCGTCTGCTGCGGCGGTGGTGTCCTTTATCACGACGGCAAGCGGTGATGTGCCGACGTTGAGGAAATTCAAGCACTTTCGCACCGAGTCATTTTTCTGTGTGCAGCTGAACAAAAGGCGCGAAAGCGACTCTGATACGTCTTTCTCAGCAGAGGTGTTGCTGTCTGCCATCGATATCGTCAGCTGCGTCGGGCTGCACGCGCCTTGCACTCGAATACGAATTTTTGTCCTGCTTCCTGACTTTGCCTCAAGCTCGAACTCCAGCACCTCGTTGAACCGCCCATACTTTCGCGGATGAAACGCAACAGAAACGCTAGAGGTGCACTGCCTCGCCACACCGTTGAAAGGATAGCTCAGAACAGAAAACGCGGCAAGCGGGCTTATCGGCGGTGCGCGAACGAAAAAGTGTTCGGTGTCTCTATTTGCGATCATGCACTGCCGCAAGCTGACACAGTGAATGGGCACCTTTCCGTAGTCGATAAATGTCTCGAATGTGGGCCGCGGATCAGCCTCAACTTGCTCCACGGTATCCGCTGCAACGACAGCTTTCCGGCCATTTTGTCTTGCGCTTGACGAGCTCTCCGCCTGGTTCTCTGCAGCGACCGCTTTTGACGCACTATCACTTTCTTCAATTGCGACAAGGGGCTTCGTTGCACAGCAGCGCACGGTAAAGAAAAAGCTATCGTCTCCGTCGCTGTTGATATCGCATTTTAGCCGAAACTGACGATGCCTGCTCCAGCCGACTTCCCCGTCTCCCGCCTCCCAGTCGTCGTACATTGCGCGCTTTTGGAAAGTGATGCTCTCCGACGCCGCCAGCGACAAAGTGTCTTTTTTCGACTTTGGGGGACGCTGAAAAACGACCGTCTGCTGTGAGAGCTCAACGGTTTCATACTCCACAGGCGCATTAAAAATTACAGCGATGGGAATGCTCTCTCCCGGCTGCAAAATGCCGGTGTTGGGTGATACCTTGAAGCAAGAGCTCGGCACTTTAAAGCTGAACTCTCCAGCCTGCCCACTTGAGTTGAAGAGCACCGTCGTCGCCGACACGCAACCGCCTACATTGCAGGGCGGCAACAGTAGCGTGCGCGATGCCATGCTAAACGGCGCGCTACAGCCCTGACCGCTGATTGTAACGACCTGTGAGTCACCAAACTCGTTAACGACGCGCAACCTCTGCGAAAAACGCCCTTTTTGAGGAGGCTCGACTGTCAGCCGAAAAATCGCCGTTTCGTGTGGGACCATTTCGACCACCTCCGGCGACGCAGTGATCCAAGGCGGCAGAATCTCGAAACCCACTAGCTGCACAACACCTGCCTCGTTCGTCACTGGAATTTCCACGAGGTGCGACGTGTTTAGGGTAACCTTTCCCAGATCAAAAGCGGTAGTTGCTATTTGCGGGCATCTCTCGGAGAGAGTGGCGGTAATGTTCAGCGGCAACGGCAGCGTTTGCCCTCGCACGGCACACTCCACCGTGGAAGCAAAGTTGCGCAACATTTTTTTCGAAGTAATAATGCTCACCTGCACGGTGTACTGCTCACCAGGCTGCACGTTCACGCGCGCCGGCGAAACGGATACCACAGCGGATAGGGCCGCTGGCACACGGAAGTCTGCAATGGCTGTGATATTCGTGCGGTTCACGATTGTCACCTCGTCCCAATACTGCTCGTTAAAGAAGCAGGCGCCAAAATCCAGCTTGCTGTTTGTCAGGTAGACAGGAAGCTCGGTGCTAACTCCTGTGATAGGAACAGTAAACACCTCGCGCGCGCTGCTTTTATCGGTGAGCGTGATATCCGTATCAATTTTGACAGGACACAAAGGAGCAAAATGCACCGCAACGTCAAAGGTAGAGAATGGCGGCACCTCAATCTTATACTGCTGAGGGAAAATCTTGAAGAAGCTAAGCTTTTTGTTGCTCACCGGGTTTGTGTGCTTGAGCTCGAGCAGCGATTTGAAGGAGCCACCAACGACTACAGTTCCGCTCAGCGCGCCTTTGTTCCGCAACGTAATGTGTCGTGTTTGCTCTTCGCCGACCACAACGGTGCCAAAATCGACGCTTTTCGGCTGCACAGAAAAAACAAAGCTTTTACGCGAGGTGGATATGGGAAGTGCAAGATACCCCTCCTCCGTCTTGACGTAGAGGGCGGTAGAAAAGTCTATGTTCTCCCGCGGCCGGAATCGCAGCACAACGTCCCACGAAAGCCCAGGAGAAATCCGTGGAGGCACATCGTACTCGAACTGCAGCGCGTTCGCAAATTTTGGCAAAATTGGCATCACACGGAACGTCTTTGGAACTGTTGTTCTGTTCAAGAAAGAGACCGTAAAACTGTACTCTTTCCCTGCGTCGTAGTTGACGAAGCACACTTTTTCGGGTGTACACGTGAACGGCGCGGCATCGGGAGAAAGAAGGTTCTGCGTGTAGCTGGGAGCGATGAGGTTTACATTGTCGAAGATTTGGCGCTTGCGTCTCCGCTGCGTTGTCTGTGCTGATGCAAGACTGTCGCCGTCATCCCGATATCCCGCGTACTTGAGCATGCCATTTTCAAACGAAATAAATTCCATTTTCTTCCTGTCTTTTCTATTGTGTGTGAAAATGCTTTGAGGTGTTTTAAAGTTCTGGTGTAAGAGAGAGAGAAGTGAAGAAAAACGCGGAAGGAGATAAAGGAAGAGCGGAGAAGTAAGGAGGAATATACCTGAAAAGCTATGAGAAGTCAAATACCTCAGCACCACGGTGATAAGTTGGAGACTCTTGCATTAAAAAAAAAAAAAAGCTAACCTGAGAGAACGTCGTACAGGAAACATTCGGCCAAATTTCTGTTTATTCAAAAGTCAAGTTGCAAACAGAAAATGTGTGTTGCATGACTAAGCGTTCTGTGGATGCAGCAGCGGAAGTTGACAGCGAAAGTCATATTTTTTTCTCTGCACAACGAACCGAGCGCTGCTGAAACCAGTAGTTCTCCATCGAACGTTCAGGTGGGGAAGCGAAATCATCTCTTGCACAAAAACAGTCTAGGAGAATGTAAGGTAGTCCTTTCATAGCATCTTAGCAAAAAGGAGGAAAAAAGCACCACTTTTTTTTGCATGCAGCAGTCGCTTTCAGGCAAACGTGAAAGGTGTTCAGCAAAGTGTCAAGGCAGCGGAGCGAGAAGAAAAAAAATATATATATATTTCCCTACTCAGTTTGCGCACGAGAAATAGACGATACTCTTGTAAAGCGCTGTGTTAGATCATTGCAGTCAACTCTGGGGAGCCAGCGCGTATGCATGATGTACGCCACACTTTAGCATTTTCGCAGGAGGAAAAAGAGATGACCTTTGGCACCCGCGACGACGGAAGTGGTGTCGATGAGCACCACAGCGCTCGTTCTACCTCCGAGCCGAGAAATGAAAACAGGTCCTGAAATGCAGGGGGAAAAAAAAGACGAAAAGAGAAGTGGAAGCGCGGGGTAAGTGTGAAGTGAACTCTAAGTGGAAAAAAAAAAGGGGGGGGTGTTCGGAGAAGAATAAAGGGTGTGGTGAGTTTGCCTGGCGCGGCAGAAACCTCGTTAGCGTGCAGCGCGTGAAGGCTGCTTTTCAAGCGTTTTTGGGAGCCAGAAAAAAAAAGGTCACCAAACAATGAGCAGTGAGCATTAAGTCACGAGTTCTCACGCGCAAACTTGCACTTCGCAGCGGAGTCTGATAAGCCGCAAAAAAGAGGCGTATTTTTTTTGTTTGTTTCCCGCAGCGGGCAACGGCAATGGTGATAAAGTGTTATTTTTTATGACCAGTTCTTGCAGGATCGCACTGTCAGCAGTCGTTTGCTTTGAAAGATGCGTACCCAAGAAAAGAGAGAAGTAGGAATTGTGCATAGCAAGAGCATTTATTTCGCCTCTCCCAATTTAGAATTGTCAGGACAAGAGTTTATACGCCCTAACAAGAACTTTAGCTTTTATCTCGCCACATCACTTTTAATTGGACTCTTAAGTGCCCATTCGCACCAGTCGCAACGAATTCGTTTTCGTGGCTCAAATACCGTGAAGATTTAAGCCTGCCAATTTGCTGCTATGTAAGGAGAGTGCGTTGCAAATTCACAGATCTGTTTTGTGATTGATGCAGCATCCGGCTATTGGTGATTTTTGTTTCGACACCTCTCTACCGCTTCTTTCTCTTCACCCTGCCTGATACACACACTCACGCACACATACGTTTGCATACAACACATTTTAGAAACGTCGATTGTACCCGAAAAAAATCAAAACAAGCAAAAAGCGACAAAATTGCTTGAGAAAGAAAAATGACAGAGAGTTTCGTTGTGCTTGCGCTGCCCTACTTGCAGCAGTCGCAGGATTCTCTGCAATCCGCGCAGTACGAGGCGCTGGTGCGACAGGTTGGACCACTCGGACAGACATTTCGCAACTTTGTGATTCCGAGCTTGAAGGTCGGCACGCTGGACTCCTTGATGGAGGCGAGCGATGAGCTTGCCAAGCTGGACCCGATGATGGAGAACACCGTGCAGAAGTTGATCGGCCTAATGGAGGAGACTTCTGGAAAGCCACGCAGCGTAGTGACAACGTTTCGCATCAACCAAACGCAAGAGATGTCGCCCGCAGGCTACATCAAGAACTTTCTGTGGAGCTCGGCTCAGTTCGACCCCAAGGACACGATCCAGAACCTTATCGAAAAGTTCGCCCAGATCAACTCCACCGCCGACGAACGCGTCCGCGTCATGCTTGGGGAGTACAATGACACACGCAACAAGGTTACTGCGGCGAACCGGAAGGGCGACGGCAATCTCTCAATTCGCCCCATCCGTGAGCTTGTAACCATCTACAACCGCGACCATCAATGCTTCGTCCACACAGACCTGCTTGTCACAATTTTTGTAGCCGTCTCTGTTTCTGCGCAGAAGGAGTGGCTTGAGACGTACTGGAAGATGAACGAGTACGTTTGCCCGCAATCGAACCGCGTTGTGGCAGAGGACAAAGAGTACGTGCTGAACAGCATCGTCGTCTTCCGCAAGGTCACGGACGATGTGAAGACGTTGTGCCGCAAGAAGCGCTACGTCGTTCGCGAGGTGGAGGGCACGGACGATCTCTCCTCGGCCGAGCTGAAGGAGCTTCAGCAGAAAGCCGAGAAGGAGAAGAAGGCCCTGTACACGCTTCTCTGGCAGCAGTACTGCACGTGCTACGTTGCGTGGATCCACCTGAAGGCTGTCCGCATTTTCGTCGAGTCGCTGCTCAAATTTGGCCTCCCGCCGCGCTTCATTGCCGTTGTGTTGCAGGTGCCCGCCGACAAAGAGGCGGAGATCCGCAAGCGCATCGCTCAGATTTATCCAGATCTGACAACCCCTTTGGCGAACGACGTTGCTATCGACAGTGGCGCCTTGCAGCAGGAGTACCCTTACGTTTCCCTTAAGGTGGCAAACGTGCAGAAGTGAGGGGGAGTCGCGGCGACTAGATGATTTTTTCTTGTATTTGATTGTGTTTGTGGCGTCCCGTTTCTTCTTGTTTAGAAGTTACTCTTTCCTTCTTTATCGACCTTTCTCTTTGCTGCGGTAATTTATGTCGTTTTAGGTTGAATACAATCAGTGCAAAATTCATTGAAGAAAGGAAATAATGAAAGTAGCAAGTAGCGATGCAGCTTCTTTTCTTCCCTCATATGTTGGGATGTGGCTCATGAAATACAGAGCAGGGCCTTGGGAATTTTCTCTATTGTTTCTCTGGTTGAAGACCTCTTTTATTTGGAGGTGGAGTCGAAGAAACGCAGCCAGAACATTTTGCATCCTCAGTGTAGCACTGCGGCGAAGGGCAGACGCTGAACCAATCGCTTGCTCACACGTAAAATGTGTGCAAGTAAGCATTCAAGTTTTTTTTTCTAGTTGGTCTGTGCAAGTAGCCGCGGAAAGCTTGTGCGCCTTAAAAAAATATAATAAGGCATCCTGCGTACGAATGCGTTGCCGCAGGTGTTTTGTGTGCAGTGGAGTGCAAAAGTGGAGAGGCTCTCTTCTGCTCGCTGAACCGTTTTCTGCAAAGTACTTAATCGGATCACAAATTTCATTTTTTCTGCTTTGTTTCTTTTTTTTTTGCTCTCTTTCTCAACGCTAACGACCACATCTATTGTATCGCTTGTATTCAAATTGACGTTGGACTCCGTATCCACTTAAAAAAACTGTACTCAACTCCCGGTCACTGCGGGTGTTAAGAATTTCTTAGCTCAAAAAAAAAAAATAGTAAGATTGCACACTTTCATACAGTCCTGAAACACTGAGTCTCAACGGCGTGAAAAATGAGGAAGCTCCACTTATTAACGGTCTTGCTCATCGCAGTTTTTCTGGCTCACAACGTTGCTGCGCTGCGTATAGAGCAGCGGAAAAACACGATCGTCCTCGAAGGACGGCGGCTTCTGCCTCGCAGCGTGCAGCTCACAAAAACGTCATTTTGTTTCTTTGGTTCAGCCGCTGAGGACAGCTCGGAGCCCGATGACGCCTCCGCGTTTTGCAGCTTTGACGGCGGCGCGCGCGTGGAAAAGGCGCAGACAACGCACACCATTTGCACAAGCGGTGTTGTCGTGGATCAGCACGTTTACTGCGCTCACGAGGAGCTGCCGCACGACGAGGATGGCGAGCTGGAGTACTCCGCTTTGAGGTTCACTGGTCAGGACAACGAGCTGAGAGAGGAAGAGACGGAAAAGCGTTTCACCTTTAAAAGCGGCAAACAGACTGGCGAGATTAAGCAGGTTCTATTTGATGGCAACGCTCTTCATCTTGGTGACGATGAGGATGCGCACGTTCTGGTGTCCACCGTAATTAATGACGCGGAGGAAAGAAAAGTGGCAATTTTTAAATCGGACGACGGCTTTGTTTTCAAGCCAGTTGCTGTTGTTGCCGGCGCTGAGAAGGCCGAGGCGCACCACTTGCTATTCGAAGGCGGCAAGAGACTGGTGCTTGTTTCTGCGTATGAGGGCGGAAGTTATTCCTCAGCGTCGTCGGGGTACGCGGGAAGCTTCTGGTCCGCTGCGAAGCCCCTCAGCAGCGCTGCACCGCCTACGTCCGCGTCATTTGCGTCCGGTGTGCTGGTCCAGTATGCGTCGTCAAACGAGACGTCGCGCGGGGCGAAGTGGTATGTGATGGAGGAAGGTGCGAAGCGTGCGCTGACTCCAAAGGGCCCCAGCGTTGTTGACCGGAAGGACTCCAGTAGTACACCGGTGCTCTTTTTCTCGGTAGTCGGTGCTGACGGCAGCAAGGAGCTAGTTGTTGTGCAGGATGAGTCCGGGGCAAAGAAGCCGAGCGGCGTACGCATCTCGGCCTTCAAGGTAGATGACTCGGAGGAGGCGAAGGAGAAGGCCGACAAGATCGCCAAAGAAAAGGAGGAGGAGATGAAGCGGGAGGCCGCGCGTTTTGCGGCGAAGCTGGAGCGGCTAGAGCGGGAGAAAGCCCAGCGCCGTGAGCAGAGGCGTAAGGAGCTTGAGCGCAAGCAGAAGTTTCTCTCTGAAGACGAGCCCAATGTACGCTCAGCCAAGTCTTTCATGGAGGTTGATGGCGAAATGATTCTTGTTCGGCGCGTTTTGAAAGAGTCCGTCGCTCTGGAGAAAGAAGTCTTTTTTTCTGATTTGTAGCTGCTGCTGCTCTATGGTGCTCTCCTCTGGCCTATAAGATTTTCTTTTTTCTGTTTGTTTGTCTCGCTGTTCTGGTTCCCACTGTGTTGAGACGTGTCGGCGTAATTGCTGCAGTGTCTCGCCACTCTTTCTGACAAAATGCGTATGCAAAGAAAAATGAATAATAAAAAAGAAGAAGAATTTGTAACAAAAGTGCCACGTGATTTCGCGGTTGTCGTCCATCGTACGTGAAAAAGACACGGGTTGCTTTTGATTTTTTCTGTGAGGTATTTATCGTGGTGCTTTTGGCAGCCACAGCTATGTTCTACTAAGCTGCGTGGCGGAACCTTTCTCTCTGAATTGAGGAAGGGTCTTCTCTTGTAATAATAATAAAAAAGAGGAATAAATTGACATGGTTTTCTCGCTTTCGACACTACCAGCTCTGGGACGGCTGCGGAAACAGAAAGGACTACAGACGCAGCTGTCTCCTCTGCGACTGAAAGTGCACCGCTTCTATCAGTAAACCCACGGACGCGCGGCTCTTCCGCTTTGCTTCACTTCCCTCCTTTCCAATCTCAGAGTAGCGTCTGCTACCGCAAATCTTTATTACTCAGTCAAATATAGAGTCGCATTACCGCTGCCCCTTTTGCATCCGCCGGTGCGGCACAAAGTAGAAAAAGTGTAAAATCTTAGAAAGGGTCTCAAAGACGGAAGTTTCAACGTTGTAGCTTTACTTTAGTAACTTTAAATCTTTTTTCCAGTAAACTTTTAAACAAAAAGCCCAAAACCTTGATTTACCCGATCCACTTACGATAGCGCGCACGTACAGACCCAGTCCAACACACACACACGCTGCTACGCACACAAGCGTGTGCGCATGCACATACACGTGGTTCGAGATAGTCGTTGTTGAGACGCATCCATTGCATGCACAGGTCAGCGCCACGTAAGCCTACACTTAAATTAAGCTAAAGCACAGTAGTGCTCTTTTTTTTTTCTCATCTTTCTTGCTTGCTCTTTCGTTCGCTATGAGCGCGGAGAAGATCCAGGATGAGAAGCATCGCCGCTTGAACGCCAGCGCTGTCATCAGCGCAAACGAGGCTCGCGATGTCCAGTATCGCAAGCATCTCTCTTTTAAACACACACTGAAGATCGTCCTGCGCAATAGCCTTTACGCCGCCATTGGACGGATTCTGGTAGGCGTGGTGAAGGGGCTTGTCAAACGTGGTCTCTCCCGTGCTTTTCTTGCCCGCGTCCCGTCCGAGTTTTTGTCTCTCGATCCGTTAAAGTGGGCTGCTGTCTTTGGCGGCTTCTCCAGCTTTCGCTTCTGCTTGCAAACGCTGCAGCGCATACTGAACCCGCTTGGCGTCTCCGAAAAGTTTGCGGCGCTGTTAGCCGGCTGCGTCTGCGCCACCCCTGCCTACGTCATGAATCGGGAAACCCGGATGGAGCTGTGCCTGTACCTTTTTGTGCGCAGTGCCCACACCTTTTGCCTTCGCTACGTGCTGCCCTACATGCCGCCCTTCATGCGCGACTTCCGCCACTACGACGTGATGCTGATGTGCATGAGCTCCGCCCAGATCGCCTACGGCTGTCTGTTCAACCCCGACACCCTGCCCAAGTCGTACCAAGGTTTTCTAGTGCGTGCTTCCACCTACCCAGAGAAGCTCATTCGCGGCCACTCTGGCTTCGCTCGGGAGCGTCTCGTGCCTGATCTGGTGGACTACTGCTGGTCGCGGAAGCTGCCCATCATCGAGGACTTTAACCAAAAAGGC
The DNA here is from genome assembly GCA_000331325.2 of Crithidia fasciculata. Lineage (NCBI taxonomy): Eukaryota > Euglenozoa > Kinetoplastea > Trypanosomatida > Trypanosomatidae > Crithidia > Crithidia fasciculata. The sequence continues at coordinate 230,101 of CM003421.1, read as the reverse complement.
GCCGACATCGTGTGCAAGCTGACGCATGGCAATCACTCGTGCAACACGTGGGCACTGATGTTCATTGTGCGGAACATGCTCACCATGGGCATCCCGCTCTACGGCCCGCTGCGTCTCGTCTCAATGCTGGGCTTCCAGCGCAAGCGCCTCCTCACGCACCCCATCTCCACCGTCGCCCGCAACGTCCGCTCAATGCTGATCAGCGCCCTCTTCTTAGCCACCTACGTCACCGTGATCATTCGCTCCGCCTGCTTCGGCGCTCAGCACCGCGGCGGTGGCACCAAGACGGTCACCGCCCTGTGCTCGCTGGCCGGGCTGGCGACCCTGCTGGAGCCGAAGGGCCGCCGCATGGACCTCGCGCTGTACTGCGCCATGTACGCCCTGCGCTCCTTCCTGCTGACGCAGAACCTGCGGGGCCGCTTGCCCTACCCCCGACACTGGTTCATCTGCAGCGTCTACGTCCTCTCTGTTGGCTTCATCTTCTACGAGTACGAGGAGGAGCCGAAGCTACTCGACCGCCGTGTGCGTTCTGCTCTTCGCCTGCTGCTGGGTGAGCAGGCGCCGGCTGCCTTGAAGAAAGAATCCGGGGCTGGTGCGGCGGCACTCATGTCGGATACGGAGGCCCCACCGGAGACGGTGAGCACGGTGAGCACGGTGAGCCGAGACAAGGAGCGGCACATGCAAATTACCAACACCGTCTCCTTCTCTTCCACGCGCACCGCGCTGTAGTCTGCGCGTTAGGGGAAGAGAAATTCCGCAGCGCATCGTGCGTGTAGGCCACATGAAAAAGGCACCTGCAGTGCAGTGCTCACTTGAAAAAGAGAAAAAAAAGTTAAAACGAAAGAGTGAATGAAAAAAAAATAAGAATATTTTATCACGGTGTGGTGAACATCACTCTCAGTGTGACACTGTTCAACCCCCCTTTTTTTCTTTTTGCAACGCGTAGGGGATGTTTGCCCCCTTCTCTTGCCATCCGCAGCTGCTCCTCTACCTTCCTTTATAGTTTTTTTTATTTTCCTTTCCGGGGTGCGGTCCCTAGCACACGTTGACAGTCAAACGAAGCACTTCGCTCCCCCTCGCTCTTTCGCAAGTTGATAGGTTGAAGAGAAGAGAGAACGGTATCCAGTAATGTTACGTTATGTGTACGTCTGACGTGCCCCGAGTGATGGTGTGTGGCACGATGAAGAAGAATATGTACGGCGCGTGTGAAGAAGAAGGTGCGTTGACAGTATGTAACTTTTTCTCTTTTTTCCTTGCACATGTTGTACTTTTTTTTTCTTTTGTTGCCTGCCTTGTAAGTTTATGGATTCAGCGAAGGCGTGGCGACGGAAGCCGAGAAAAAAAAAGGAAGTGTTCTCGCTCTTTCTGTTTCTGAAAGATGCTAGGCTAACGCTTGCGTAGAAGGCCGTGTAAGTCGCATTCGTGTAGTGTACAGTGTTAAAAAAAAGGTCTATAGAACCTTCACTTCCTCTCCCTTTTTTTTTTGTTTGCTCCCTTTTTGTACGATGCCGCATATATTTATTTTTGAGCTACTCTTTGTGAACAACAAAAAAACCCACAGCTTTTACTTTTTGTTTGTGTTTTCTGGTTCCGTGAGGTGTTGTGCCTCGCTAATGCAATGGAGGAAAAGAAAAGGGTGCGCTTTTTTCTCTATTGCTGTTTTTCTGTTCTTTGTTTAGAGTAGGTTCGGTGTTGTTTCGCTTTTGCATTTTTTTCTGATTTTCCCTTTTTGCGTCTTAAGGCTTTTATACTTAAGTTACACTAAAAAAAAAAATAACCCTTAACAATACGTATTAATAGAAAATGAGGGGTGCGAGTCTGCTTCTTACGGCCGTGTGTTTTGCTCGGATGAGGCTCACTTACTGCTTTGTGCGCTTTGCGGCGACGGGAGCAGACAGAAGCAGCTAGTTGTGCTGGCGAGGTGTTTAACAAAGGCTCGTTCTCTAGTGCTGCGGCGTGAATGTGTTATTCTCGCGCCTATGTCTTACAGCTCCAATGTGCAGGAACAAGCAAACGAAAAGGGGGAGCGGAAGACAGAGCCCCTTTGAAGAAAAAGAAAAAAAAGGTCCGATGTCCAAAGAATGTGTTTTGCATCGATGATGAAAGTGTGGTGATGGCTTCTTCTTTTCCTCCGTCCGTGTGTGTGTGCTTGCCTTTCTTTGGGCTGGAATCACAGGCAATAAGGGAGAAAACCTTTATCGCACCTCCTACCTTCTTGTTCCCCGCCTTGCTCCTCCCTCGCCTATCTGCATCTGCAGCTCTGTTTTATCACGGCTTTAGTTGACGGAAAGAACCCAAAAAAATAAAAAAAAACCGGAGAAGAGAAAAGGATTATCTGTGCATTGACCTTTGGTTCCCACTCGCCTGTTCTTCGCCGCTTTCATTTTCTCCATCGCCTTACGCGTCTTGTAGCTCTCTTTTCTCCTTTAGATTTATTTTTTTGTCGCTGTTCTTCTTGCAGTAATCACTACCGACTGTCCAAAGACTGAACTTTTTTTTTTTCCGTCCTTCTGTTGGACAATCCGCACTGCCGTGCAGCCCCTTTCCCTCCACTTGTTCGAGTGAGCTTTAGGTGACTCTCTGGTACCCATTCTGTGCATCGACGACGGAGAGGAAACAACACACACACACAAACACACACAACAGCCGAGTGGCACACCGCACATTTCAGAGGAGAAGGCGCCACAACGCAACAATGGCCACAAGCGATCCTGCCGAGACGGAGCGCGTCATCCGTCAAAAGTTGGAGTCGAGCGGTCAGTACGGCAAGATGCGGGCGATGATCATGGAGGCCGCCCTGCAGACCGTGCAGTCCTCCTCCAACAGCAGCAACGGTGCTGCCAAGCCCAGCTTTGCCCCATCCGCGGCGCTTATCGAGGCCAAGGCAAATGGCGTGGTGGAGCTGAGCATCGTGCTGGAATACATCCGTGCTCTCGGGCTGCAGTACACGGAGAGTGTGCTCTGCCTCGAGGCGGGGCTGAGCGCGGCGTCGCTGCACACCAGCGCCGATCTGCGGCAGCGCTTCGGCGTGACGGCGCCTTGCACGTGTCTGACCGCGCTGGTGAAGGGAGGTGGCGACAGCAGCGCTCCACCTGCCGCTACCCAGCAGGCTCCGCCCCCAACTTCTGCCGCGGCTGTAGTAGCAGTGGAGGAGCCGGCCGACGAAAAAGGCGACAAATCGGACCACGACCAGCCCGGCGCGGAGGACTCTACGTACTTCATCTCCGGCTGGAAGCGTCGGCACTTTGTGCGTCACCAGCAGGTGACCGGCCAGCAGGTGCAGCTGGACCGCCTGACGGACTGCCAGACGATTGTGCTGGACGAGCTGGACAGCATGACAGCGGACGACTGCGAAGGCGGCGAGCTCGTTGTCGCGGCCTGCGAGGGCAGCGTCTTTCTGCGCAACTGCAAGAACATGACGGTGCACGTGGCCTGCAAGCAACTCCGCACGCGGGACTGCGCCAACATCAATCTTCACATTTTCACCACAACCGACCCGGTGGTGGAAATGAGCCACAACGTCCACTTCTACCCGTTTCACCTGCGCCTGCCGAGTCTGCGCAAGCTGTTCGCCGATGCCCGCCTCGACGCGAAATTGAACCGCTTCGTGCACGTCTACGACTTCACGCCGAGCGAGCCCGGCTTGCCGCAGCCACACTTCCAGGTGCACTTCCCCGACCATGGGCAGCAGATGGAGAACCGCTGCGGCAGCTACGGCACGCCGGAGTGTCCGCCAGAGGTGGAGCAGCTGTTGGCTTTGCAGCTTATGCCGGCCGCGAGTTCCGAATCGGGAAAGAACAAGAGCTACGACATCAAGACCGGAGCGCATGTGTGGGCGGCCGGTGGTGTGTCTGCGGTGCCAGTTGTTGCTGCCGCTGCTGCTGCTGCTGCTGCGGTGAGTGTTGCTCCACAAGGCCAAGCCGCCTCATCCAGCGCCGACCACTCCTCCGTGCACTCCTCCTCCGTGTCGGACGTCGAGAGCGACAGCGAGAGCAGTGGGAGTGACGACGACAGCGACAAGGCTGCAGCTGCTGCGCAAGCGAAGAGGGCGGCTGCCCTAGGTGCGGTGCCGGCTCCTCTGGCTGCAGCCGCGCCGGCAGCGACGCACGCCGCCATCCCCGGTGGTTTTGACAACGAGGAGTACTCCTCCTTCGACGACGAGAGCGACGCCCACGACGCGGATGACAAGTACGAGGTGGATGAGGACGAGGATGACTTTTAAGCACCGCCAATTTTGATGGTTGGCTGCTCCTTGTTGTCTTCAGCGTTTAGATTTTGTGGAAAGATGCAACTCCATCTTTTTTTTCTTCCTCCCCGTGTTCTTTGTGTCCCCCGTGTAAAAAAATACGCTTGTAGCTTTTCAAGTTTTTTTTTTGTTCTGGTTCTGCTTTTGAGCCTGCAGGCCATCCCCACTGTCATAGAGTCGATGTACACCGGCACACGCATACACGCACGTTTATCATCACATATCGAGAAGGAGACTGAAGCAGAAGGCAGAGAAAATGAAAAAGTCGGGCTGCGGAAGCGGCGAGCTCAACTCATCTGCTGTCCTTTTTGTGCTAAAAATTGCGAGTAGCTCAGCTGCACCTTCTTTCATTTTCCCGGTATTTCTTCTTCTTTTGTTTTGTCCTTTTTTTTTATGTGCCGTGAGGCTTAACAGCGCCAGAAAAAATGTGTTTTCTGCGAGGTGTCAACGTTGGCCTTCCACGCGCGACGGCGTTACTCTAGTAGTGGTAGTGTTGCGGTACAATGGGAGGGCCCCTTGATGTTTGCTCCAAGAGCGGTGTAGAGAAGAGGCGTCTTCTTTCTTTGGTTGTTTTTGTTGTGGTGTGTGTGTGTGTGTGTGTGTGTGTGTGTGTGTGACTGTGTAATACCGAGACGTGAGATGCGGTGTTTTCTTCATTGCAAAAAAAAAAAAGAAAAACAACAAAAGCGTTTAACGCGATACGACTTTTGGGCGAAAAAAAAGGAGAAAGCAGCAGTGAGGCGAAGACGCACACAGGCGTACGGGGAAGGCAAAAGACACTTTGTGAGCTGTCGAGACCCGTTGCCTTTATTTGGGGGTGATGAAGGCTAATAGGCACTGCACTCACACCCACGCACATACACTCACACAAGGTACGTGTGCAGCTGCCTTCTTTTTTTCTAAATTTTAACGCCGACACGGCGCACAACGAGGAGAGCGACTGAGAGAAGAACTTGGGACACCTTCGGTTTTCATCTTTGCCTTGTCCTTGTGCTTTTTGTTGCGATGGCGTAAAGGGGGAACAGGACACTGTGAGACTCAGACAAGGTGAAAAGCACGTCCCTGTGCTCAACGAAGGTTTTATGCTCTCTGTTATTCTTATTTTTACTCGCGAAAGCCACCCTTCTTCCCATTTACCTTTCCTACTCGAAAAAAAAAAACATAAACAGCGCGATCTTTTTCTCCTGCAGCACGGCGTGTGGAGTGCGACACACAGCTCCTCCACTCAACGGTGAAGCGGCACAGCGCAAACGCACGTACTATACGTTGAGCGGAGGGAGGCAAGAGAGCACCGCATTCCAACCATTACGGTAGAGCCTGCGTCGATTCGGCACACATAGAACCGTACCTTTACCTTTGTTTGTCTTTGTTTAGTGTATGTACTTCCGTAGACTATAGAATACAGCTGACGAGTTTACGTTTCCACTTTTTTTTTTACTATTACTAGTCTGACTTCTTACACTTACACATAGAGAAGACTCGGAGCATGAAACAAGGCGCCGCAGCGGCAATGGAGAGAAAACCGAGAGGCAACCTTCCCCGCTCGCACAGCGGCGGCGGTAGTGAGCCAGCTGTCGTTACCCACCGCACACACGCCATCGCGCGCTCTGCGACACTTCCCGAGCACGATGCACACACAGCACCGCCGTCGTCGAGTCCACCGCTGTACGCCACCCGGCCCAGCAGCAGCAGCAGCAGCGACCCGCGCTTCACGGTGGCGTCGACACGCGGGGCACTCCACTCCCCCGCTGTGTGGCTCTTTGAAGATTTCGTGCCCGCGCGGGAGAGGGTGGTGGCGGGGGACTTGGGGGAAGGGGAGACGGACGGAGAAGAGGAGAGAGAGGAGAGTGCGGCGCTGCAGGGACGCGCGAAGAGCGCGCATCACCACCATCGCCGCCACCCGCACAACCGTGCTCGCAACCCGGCCGACGTGTCCCGGCCGTGGATGGTGGAGGCCATCGAGCTGCAACCTGACGCCACCACCGAGGCGCCGTCCCCACGCGTGCTCGACAACCGTCTTTACCCACGCAACAGAGACTCCACGTCGCTGTACAGCCGTCCCTCTCTCTCGCAGCCCTCGATTGAGGAGATCGCCGCGACGTCCATCCCGTCGCACGCCGCCTTCGTCAGCGCTCCACCTGAAGACGTCACAGAGGATCAGCGGAGCGCGTCGGGTGCGTCGTCGCTGTCGGTGCGGTCGCCGTCGCAGACCGACACGCGCACAAAGACGTGGCTCTCAGCAACATCAGTACGAGAAAGAAATGCAGAGAGGTGCCGTCGAGACAGCAACCAGCAGCAGCCTTCCCCGTCTGCATCTTCTTCTTCCTCCTCCACTTCATCGACCTCCTCGTCACCACCGTCAGCGCGGTCAACGCGCATCGACCGGCCGCCACCGCTGCCACAGCAGCACCAACACGACTCAAACTCCATGTGGCTCTCGACCTCCGCTGCGCGGCACAGCAGCTCGCATCGCCGACACCACCGCCATCGCCGCTCGCCGCCTTCTCCTTCCAGGTCCTCCGCGGAGGCCTCCGCCACGTCCTCGCCGTCGGCATTCCCTGACAACCACCACAAGCGCTCTCGATCTGCCAAAGAAGCTAGCAAAGGGTTCGATGCTGCACCACAGCATCCAACGTCCTCTCCAGCAGGAAAAAGCAGCAGCAGCAGCGCTGTGTTTGTGGATGGCGTGGGTCCTCTTATGGTGGTGCACCTCGACGTGCTTCCCGTGTTCAGCCACGAAAAGGGACGCGATGCAACGAACACTCCCACTGACTCTTCTGCTGCTCTCGTAGGTGGGAGAGGGAGCGCAGCCCTCATCGCAGCCTCAGACGACAGAGTGCAGCACGCACGTCTTGACCCGGCTTTCTTTCCTGATGGGGATGCCGTCTCGCCAGAGTCCACAGCAGCTGCCCTGCAGGCTCTCGTTTCGTACGAGGCTGCAGAGGTGCACACAAACGAAGTCGCTGCGCTTCACGCACGATTAGAGGTGGCCGAGCAGCGCGCACGTCTCGCCGAGCAGCAGGTCGCTGCCACCGCCGAGGTGCGGGCCGCCGCTCTCGTGGCCGACTACAAAGTCGATGAGCGTCGACGCCGGTCACAGTTCCAGTCTACGCTGGACGCCCTACGCGAAGAGAACCGCGACTTGACGGCGCGCTTAGAGGCGGCGGTGCGGGCACCAGCGGTGGGACTGCACCCGTCCTCAGCTACAAGCATTGCCACTGCCACTGCCGCTGTCGCACCCTCTGCCTTGACGCGCGTTGATGGCGCTCTCGTCGCTGGTGCTGCTCCTACGAGTACGGAGGTGGAGGTGGCGCGACAGGTGCACGCCGTCGAGGCCTACTGGCGCGAGCGTCTTCGCACGGCGGAGCGCCACTGGGAGGAGGAGATGACGCGCCAGTCACAGCAGCGTCGCGAGGCGCTCGACCAAGTCGAGGAGCTCGTGCGCACGGTGGAGCAGTCGCAGGAGGAGCTGCGCTACACGCGTCGGCAGGCTGCACGGCTGCGCGAAGAGAACGTGCGCCTGAGCAGTGCGGCCACCAGCGCGGCGTCCTCGCGTGTCCTTCCCAACTCCGCTGTTGCCGCTTTCTCTGCTGAGGAGGTAGAGCGTCTGCGGCGCGCCGTGAAGGCGCACGAGCACCGCGAGGCCGCCCTCCTTGCACAGGTGGAGAGTTATGGGGAGGAGGCGACGCAGGTGCGACTGCGCTACGAGGCGGCGCTGGAGCGGGCACAGCAGGACGTCGCGGCGGAGCGGCGCCGCAGCACAGAAATGGTGAAGCTGTACGGCAGCCAGTTGGAGTCGCTGCATCACCAGCTGCGGGAGGCGAAAGAGGCAAAGGCGTCTCGTTGAGTCTCGCATGCTAGGTGTGTTGCGGTGCTGCCGCAGTACGAAGCATGAGTGCGCATCGCTGGTCTGCTTTTTTCATTGAGGTCAGCGCTGTTTTCGTTTCAAGACCAGGTAGATGGTGAAGAACGCACTCTCATTGCACGGGATCAAAGAAAAAAAATGGGGCTCGCGTGCAGCTTGACTAAAAGAGTATCGAAAGACCGGATTGGTGGCTGTCACCAGAACACGATTATCCGTGCTGTTCATGCGACAAAAAAAAACACCAAAAAGATGAAAGTAAGGACAGGAGCTGCAACTTGAGTGGCCATTGCTTTTTGCTGACCTACCGGCCATTTTTCACCTCTTTCCACTTTGTCGCCTTTTGGGCTTCCTCTCTACTTTCTCTCCTTCTCTCCTTCTCTTCTTTTTCTTTCGTTATTTGCCCTTTCCCGTCCCTTCCCTCCGCACAGAGGCACACACTTATAACACCTTAGTACTAATTGACTTAGTCCATCACCACACACACACACGAAAAAACGAAGTAGGAAATATTTTAAATTTATCTAACCCCCTCTGTTTATTATTATTGTTTTCCTAAAAAAAAAAAAGGTAGGTAAGCCGCAACGATGTTCCGCACCGCCATTCAGCTGGCCAAGAAGGGCCCCCAGCCGAACCCCTTCAACGCCAAGTACCTCGGTCTTCTCCAGGCCGATGGCGGCAGCGCCAAGTACTACAAAATCAACGAGATCGACTCCAAGTACGAGCACCTGCCCTTCAGCATCCGCGTCCTGCTCGAGTCGGCGGTGCGCAACTGCGACGAGTTTGACGTGACGTCCAAGACGGTGGAGAACATCTTCGACTGGAAGAACAACTGCACTAAGGGAATTGAGATTCCCTTCAAGCCGGCTCGTGTCGTGCTTCAGGACTTTACCGGTGTGCCTTGCGTCGTCGATCTCGCCGCCATGCGTGACGCGACGAAGCGGTTGGGTGGCAACCCGCTCCGCATCAACCCGCAGATCCCTGTGAACCTTGTCGTGGACCACTCCGTGCAGGTGGACTGCGCTGGTGAGGCGGACGCCGTGCAGAAGAACCAGGACATCGAGATGTACCGCAACCACGAGCGCTTCGAGTTCCTGAAGTGGGGCTCGAAGGCCTTCGACAACCTTCTCATCGTCCCGCCTGGCTCGGGCATTGTGCACCAGGTGAACCTCGAGTACCTCGCCCGTGTCGTCTTCAACTCCGACGGCGTTCTCTACCCCGACTCCGTGGTCGGCACCGACTCCCACACGACGATGATCAACGGCCTTGGCGTGGTGGGCTGGGGTGTTGGCGGCATCGAGGCCGAGGCTGGCATGCTGGGCCAGTCGCTCTCCATGGTGCTGCCGCAGGTGGTGGGCTACAAGTTCACCGGCAAGCTGCCGGAGGGCTGCACCGCCACCGATCTCGTCCTCACCGTCGTGCGCAACCTCCGCAAGCTCGGTGTGGTGGGCAAGTTCGTCGAGTTCTACGGCCCCGGCGTTGATGCGCTGTCGCTGGCTGATCGCGCCACCCTGGCGAACATGGCCCCCGAGTACGGCGCCACGACGGGCTACTTCCCGATCGACAGCGAGACGATCAACTACCTCAAGAACACGAACCGCTCCGCCGAGCACGTGGCCCGCATCGAGGACTACGCCAAGGCGGTCGGCCTCTACCGCACCGGCAACGAGAAGATCGAGTACTCGCAGCACCTGGAGCTGGACCTGTCGACGGTGGTGCCCTGTGTTGCCGGCCCGAAGCGGCCGCACGACAACGTCGCCCTCACCGACCTCTCCAAGGACTTCAAGGCCTGCATGTCGGCCAAGAGTGGCTTCAAGGGCTTCGGCATTCCAGAGGCCGAGCACGGCAAGAAGGTGAAGTACACGGTGAACGGGGAGGAGGCCACGATGGAGCACGGCAGCGTCGTCATCGCATCCATCACGTCGTGCACCAACACGTCGAACCCGAACGTGCTCGTGGCGGCTGGTCTCGTGGCGGAGAAGGCGCTCGCCAAGGGACTGAAGGTGCCGCCGGGGATCAAGACCTCGCTCTCCCCTGGCTCGCACGTCGTGACCAAGTACCTCGAGAACTCCGGACTCCAGAAGAGCTTCGACGCTCTGGGCTTCCAGGCCACCGGCTACGGCTGCATGACCTGCATCGGTAACTCGGGCGAGATCGCGCCGGAGGTGTCCAAGTGCATCACGGACAACAACTTCGTCGCCGCCGCGGTGCTCTCGGGCAACCGCAACTTCGAGGCGCGCATCCACCCGCTGACGGCCGCCAACTACCTCGCCTCCCCGCCGCTTGTCGTGGCCTTCGCGCTTGCCGGCCGCACGAACATCGACTTCGCGAAGGAGCCGATCGCGAACGGCGTCTACCTGCGCGACATCTGGCCCACGAACGAGGAGATTGCCGCGGTGGTGAACAAGTGCGTCACGCCGGACCTCTTCAAGCAGGTCTACGCCCACATCTCGACGATGAATGAGCAGTGGAACGCGCTGAAGGTGGAGGAGGGCGAGTTCTATCAGTGGGACCCCAAGTCGACCTACATCCACAACCCGCCCTACTTCGATGGCATGACCAAGACGCCGCCGGGTGTGAAGAGCATCGACAACGCCGCCTGCATCGCCCTCTTTGGTGACTCCATCACCACCGACCACATCTCACCAGCTGGCAACATCGCCAAGGACTCGCCGGCTGCGAAGTTCCTGAAGGAGCACGGGGTGGAGCGGAAGGACTTCAACACCTACGGCTCGCGCCGCGGTAACGATGAGATCATGGTGCGCGGCACCTTCGCGAACACCCGCCTCGGCAACCGTCTCGTCGGCGAGGGCCAGACGGGCCCCTACACCGTCTACCACCCGACGGGTGAGAAGATGTTCATCTTTGATGCGGCGATGAAGTACAAGGCCGAGAACGTGCCCACCGTGATTCTTGCTGGCAAGGAGTACGGCAGCGGGTCGTCGCGTGACTGGGCTGCCAAGGGCCCCTTCCTGCAGGGCGTGAAGTCTGTCATTGCGGAGAGCTTCGAGCGCATTCACCGGTCCAACCTGGTCGGCATGGGCATCGTGCCTCTGCAGTTCAAGGACGGCGAGAGCGCGCACACGCTCGGCCTGACGGGCAAGGAGAAGTTCTCGATGGACTTCTCGGGTGAGCTGCGTCCGCGCCAGGAGATTCAGGTGCGCTGCGACGACGGCAAGACCTTCACGGCGATTCTCCGCATCGACACCGAGATGGAGGTGAAGTACGTGGAGAACGGCGGTATCCTCAACTATGTGCTCCGCACCAAGATTGAGTAGGAAATTTAAAAAGAAAAAGAGAGAAGGGAAGAAAGACAGAATGCACCGCTCTCGCAGCAGCTGATGCTGGGGAGGTGGTGACGGCGCGCGTTAGACCTCAGCGCTGATGTTTGCAAAGTGGAAAAAGAAAAAAAAAAGAAAAGCATTGGCTGGTGTGGCGTCCACAGTGGAGCGTGTGCGTCGACGGGCAGTGGACCACCTCAGCTGCCAGTCGGGTGATGCAGGCGTGAAGGTGGATGGTTGGCTTTCCAGCAATGCTTGCGACGTCCCTCATGTTTTGCTTTTCTTTGGTTTCTCACATTTTTAAGTTTTCCTATTGAGCGTTACGCGTCGCTCCATGCTTGTAAAATGAGTTTAATGACTCCATTTTTTTTTCTTGTGTCTTGCATTGGCATTCACAATACTTCTCTAAAAACTTTTTTATTTTTATTCTCTGGACTTTTGCTTTCGTCACTGCTCGACACTCCCCCCTTTTCCCGCCCTCTCAATACACCTTGCTTTTACACTGTTCCCTGGTCCTCTCTTGTGAAATCAAAGCACAAGAAAACAAAACAAAACGTGTCTGTTACTGTCTTTTGTTTTTTTCTTTCTTTCTGTTGGGACCTTTTTTTTTTTTCGACTACACTTCCAGTGTACCGCCTGTGCGGGCCTCACACGCGCACGTTTCATTTCGGTGCGTGCGTGAGTGTGTGTCGTGCGTGAGTGTTTGCGACTCTTTTTGCGTGCTCTCGGTGAATTTGCACAGAGCACGAGAAGACTTTTCTTCTCCGCTTCGAGGAGAGAAGAGCGAGCGAACGGGAAAAGGGGGAAAAGTTGGCGTCGTCGCTGAGGTTTGCGGCGTCGTGGACCTCTCTTTTTTCTTCTCTCTTTCCTGGCTGCACGGTAGCATGCTGATGTCTGCGTGAGAATGATGTGGATCTCTTTTGCCGTGTGCTGTTGCTCTTGACTGCGTTTATCCTTTTGATATGTGTTGTTCTGCGAACCTTGTCGGTGCGGGTGATGATGTACGCCTTGAAGAGGGGAAAGGAAACAGCTGCCTTTTTGGGCCGTAAAGGAAAGAGTGAACAGCAGAGAAAAAAAGAAAGAAAGAAACAGAGAAACAAACGAACAGTAGCTTGTGTGCGAGGACCGTTAAAGTAAATTCGAAATGAAGAAAAATCATTGTCAGCGATAAGACATCTTTTTTTTTTTTGCTACGCTCTTTCATTCGAGCGTCTCTCTTTCTCTCTGTGTAACGAAAAAACTAAGAAGAGTTTCTTCCCTCGAGAAGTCCACTTATCGGCGGCCTGCGGTGCTTCTGTCTTTGCTTTTCCTCTTCTTTGTTTTTATTATTATTTTGAATTGGCGTCGGATTCACCGCACTCCGTGCGTGCTTCTGCGTGAGCTCCAAGAAGAACGTTTCACATATTACCAATTTCTTTTTTTTTGTTTCTCAATGTGTGTGCGTGACTCTCTCTCTCTCTCTCTCTGTGCGTACGGGTTGACCCCTCCTTTCTCACCGTTGCGCAGCTTTGTGATTGTTTTTTCTTTTAGAGCATATGCAACGTGAATAAGCAAGAAAAAAGGGGGAAAAACAAGCGAAGTTGCAGCGCATGGCGACGAGGGTGAAAGGGGGCAAGAAAAGAAAAAAAAGTGAGAGAGAGTCATCCGTCACGCTTTCACACGCACACAAGACACTGAGAAAATAATTTCAGTGGTTTTTTAAAAATGTATTCTTCTTTTCTTTTGTTTTTGCTTTGTGTCATCTCCCTGTTTGCGTGTGGTGCGGTTGGTCTAAACTTAGGACTTAGCTTCTTTCTTTTTCTGATTCCTTTTTGTTCTATACCATTTTTTTTCCCATCCTCCTCGCTGCGTGTCTCTTTGTATTTAGGCGAGGTTTCTTCACTTAATAGCAGTTCGTTGCGGCGTTACTTCCGTGCTTGAACCTGATTCTGTCTCAATGAAAAAAATAAAAACGACAAGACAACAGCAACAGGATTTTAGAAAAGAGTTGCGCACCGTCACGTGCTTCCTCCCATCTCATCCCGCGTGACGAGGTGGCGCTGGGAGTGAAAAGAAGCAGTGAGCTAAACAGGGAGGACAGATTTAAAGAGACGAAAACAGTTTGAAAAACAAAATATTGTGAAATAAAGTGGAGAAGGGGTCGGCTCGTGCAGCTCCACACGCACATCCTCCGGTAGCTTCATTTACCCGGAAACGATGCTTACATGCGCTGTTTCTCTTTTTCCTTTGTTCGATTTGATGTCGAAGGAGTTGTGCAAGTCTAGATGTGAGGTGTTGAGTTGTTGTTTCTTACCGTCCTTCGTCCTCTTTTCTCAGCGAGTTTTCTTTCAAGCTACTTTGCGTGTTTTTTTTTTCCCCCTTTTGTTCTGCTCTCGTGACGGTTCGCGCGTGCGTATGTGTGTGTGTCTGTGTGTCTCAGTTGGTGCGTGGTTTCTCACCGCTGCCGACTTTCTTCTGTCAGCGTGTTCGTGATGCGGCCACCGGCAAAGGAGGTGGTAGGGTGAAACCACAAGCAAACAACAACACATACTCACACGAGAGAGAGGAAAAAAAAAAAACAAGAAGGAAATAGAGAAATGATTTTTCTCTTTCAGGTGCAAATGCGCATGAAGGATTTTGTGTTTTTTTTTCTCTTTCCTTTCTCTCTCTCTTCGCAGCACTCTCTGTTGGCTCACGGACGCTAGCGTATTCTTTTTACCCCTTTTTTCTTTCTTTTTTTCTCCCAGATGCCATCACCTCTTTTTCTCTTTCCTTGTTACGCCCTGCGACTTTACTGCACGTGTCGGATATGCACAACGAATTGCACTAAACGAAAAAAAAAAGAACCAAAAAGTAATGATATGAGAGCGCAGAAGTACCGCGCTGCTTCCCTCAACGTGTTGTCTTTGCGTTTGTCAGGCTGAGAAGAGGGAGGAGAGCATAGCGGTACTGCTTGTGCCTGCTGCACAATGTTTAAGGTCGTGTGGTGCTCCAAAACCGCCTTTCTTTTTGTGTGTGTTTTCTCTCTCTCCTCTCTCTCCCACATCCTGACTATTACGCGACTCTACGAGAGTTGGCGTATCAGCTGCACCGTCGCGGCGTATAAGCGCCTGGAAGAGACGTAGCACGATACGGTCTCTTATCTTCTTGGCCCAGCCCTCTTTGTGGTCGGCGAGTAAGACGGAGAGAGGGCAGCTGATGCGCAGCTGAGGAAAGTGTATCGGTATACATGTACTTTCTTGGGTTTGTTGAAGTTGCTCAAGCCGTCCGCTACTGCTGCACGGTCACTTTGAAAGGAAAAAAAAAAAGGTGGCAGCATCAGTGTTCTCTTCCACTCACCTCCTCTCGTTCTTCTCTCTCTGTGAGTTCCACCTCTTCCACCCAAAGCAGGAAAAGAAGCACATTGCAACTCATATTTTTCTTCACTTTTGTACTGACGCGTCCCCACACGAACTGGAGCAGCTCTCTCTTTTTGTTCTTTGCCCCCCAAAACTCCTCTGTGAAAAAGTTGCGATTAGAGTCGACTATTTTTTTCTTTCCTCACAGCAGACGCATTCCCACGCACGTTTAAGCGAGATGCCTCCTCTCACGCTCGAGCAGGTGTTGGCGCGGTCCATGCGGCTGCCCCGCAGTCGTCCCCAGCGCCACGTCACGAAGCTCTTCCAAGAGAGTCGCAGCAATGGCAACAGAAACTACACCAGCAACAGCAGCAGTCGCAGCAACACCGAAGGCGCATTTACAGATCCTCTTACGTCTCTTTCCTTTGATGGCAGCTCATCGCCGCCTCGGCGCGGTGCTCCTCCTTCTCCTGTCTCTTCAGCTCGGCAGGAGCGCCTAAATTTCTTTGACCTGATGGATCGTGACGAGGCGGCACGGCAAACAGGACGGCTGTCCATCCACCGCAGCGACGCACTCGTGCGTAACAGCACCGACCTGACCACGTTTCTAAATGCTGCGCGGCAGACCGGGGATTGGGAAGATGGTCTGCGGGCCTTTGCGCAGGCGACGGCGTTGCCGGCGTTTACCGCACTGCTGCAGCCACCGCCGCCGTCGCCCCCAACAGCCGTACCTACTTCGTCTTTGTATGGCAGCAGCGCTCTCTCTTCTTCTCCTCCTCCTTTTCCACCTTCGTCATCGCTGCTGACCGGGATTAACCCAAATCTAGGCCACGTCATGACGCTCCTCGACATGTTTGCCGAGGCCCGGCGCTACGACCTTGTCGAGCGAGTCGGTGCCTTCTTCGCTCCTGCCTTTCCCGAGGCTTTAACGCACACGGTGGAGCTGCTGGTGACGCGTGCGGCGGCCGAGGCGCCAACAGCAGCAGCAGCGGCGACGTCTTCTTCTGCGTCTTCATCCACGGGGTGGCGTGCCGGGTTCGAGTACTTAACGCAGCGTTGCGCTCTACCCGCGGCGGAGGTGCCGGCGGAGGCCTTCAACGTTTGCCTGCGAGGCTGTGAGGCGACAAAGGACTGGCGTGGTGCGCTGACGGTGGTGCGGGCGATGGGTCCGAACCCACTACAGGGCTGGACAGCACCGGAGGAGGAGGAGGAGGGAGAGAACACGTCTCCTACTGCTTCTGCGTCCGCTGGTGGTGGTGGCGGTGAGAGCGGAGAAGCAAGTACGAGCGATGTGCCACCTTCTGACAGTCCCGGTGTTGCTAATTCTGTTTCTACCCCGCCCGCACCGAACGTGGTCAGCTACGCCACGCTCATCGCAACGCTCGAGCAGGCCGGCAAGGACCACGTCGCCTCCGCGGTGCTGAACCGTCTGCCTGCGCTGGAGAAGGAGGAGATCACGGCGTCGTACGCGGCGCTGATTGTTGTGTGGTCGAACCAGGTACAGCACAAGCATCGTCGCCGCTTTTAGAACACAAAAAAAGGTGGATGCAGGAGTGGCAGTAGTTATTTTTTTTCCGTCTGGTTGTCTACTTGGGTTGTCACACGCGTGTGCTTGCTGGTCTTCTGTTCACATATATCTTTTGCTTAAGCAGCGGAGCTGAGCAGCAAGGAGAGCGATCTGTTTGAGGATTGGACACGCTCAGCTGCAGTTGCGGTATCGAAATGAGTTTTTTCAAAGCGTAGTAGCAGAAAAACGGGAAAGAACACAAACGTTGAATTACCTCTTCTTTTTTTTCTCTGTGGAGCTGCGTGTGCTGACTTTAAGTCCGGAGGTCGGAGATTGGAAGCGCTAGGACGAGCGTGACGATCGACTTGTACCTGTGAGGGCTTAACCGACGCTTCGTATGGGACATCTTCATCTGATTTGTGGGCACTCTCTTTATTGAATAACTTTCTCATCTCTCTTTCCCCTTGCTGTTTCTCTCTCTGCGCACCTGCGAAGAACATTCTCGCACCGCCGTCCACCTTCCTGCACGGCATGTCCGCTGCGGTGACGTGGGTGCAGCGCAACCTCGGCGTCGACGTCACCGGCGAGTGGGGACGTCACATTCACCTCAACGTCGGCGGTGTCGTCTACACCACGCGCCGCCACACACTGCGTTCCCTGCACGATCACCCCACCTTCGGTCCTATTCTTGCTGGCAAGGCCCACCGCTGCGAGGACGGCAGTTACCTGCTGGACGGCGATGGAGCACTGTTTCGCTACATTTTGGGCTTCCTGCGCAGCGGTACACTTGTCGTGCCGGAGAAGTTTAACGAGTGGGAGATGCTTCTGCAAGAGGTGCGGCGTTACGCCCTCACCGACCTCGAGCGCTGCATCCTCGATCGGTTTGAGTATCAGCGCTGCGTTTTTCGTCGGCAGCTGCCGCACGGCGTTTATGTGTTGTGGCCGTCGTCGTCGGCGACAGAGGCGCAACATCGCCCTTCGAGCTCCGCGAGTCACGAGAGGGACTCCCTTGATGCATCTCGCACGCAGCCTCCCACGCACGGCCCCGCGCGTACGCCGGGGAAGGAAGACGCCACCGCATCACCGCCAACACCCCCATCAGCAGCGGCGTCGCCGCAGTCGACAACGCCGTCGCCAGCCGTGCAGCTCTCCTCTGCTATTCGAATTGTGCCACCCCTTCCCGGCTTGGAGGTGGAGGCCACATCGAAATCTTCCGTCACCTTCCGAGGAGCGCAGGTACTGCAGGACTTGGACCAGCTCATAACCGTTCTGCTGACGGCGTACGGCTACACCATTCAGGACTGGGATGAGACGCGGGGGCGTGTACTGCTCACGCTGCCGGGTCCGCTGTGAGATAACACGTGCGTCGAACTAGGATCTCCTTACACCAAAAGAAAACCAAACAAACAAAAAACAAACAAATAGAAAGGAAAGCAAGCATGACTACCGCGAGCGGATCGGCGTACTCATTAGCAAGGCAGGGCCTAAAGCATAAAAGAGATGAATAATAGAAAAGAAACAGAATGAGTAGTTAGAATTTCTTCTTTCCCTGTTTTTGTTTAGTGTGGGGTGTGAAGAGGCTACGATGCACTGCCACTCGATGCACGCGAGACAAGGAAGCTTTGCTGTACTCCTCTTCGCCTTTGATGACGCGTGAATTCACGGCGATGGAATGCTTTGCATCTGATGCCCGCTATTTTTTATTTCTTCTAGATATGCCAGTGTCCACCTCGCCGCATTTCCGTTTTTTTCCTCTCTCGACTTTCGTTTGTTTCCACCGGGTCTAATTGACACGACGTGTTTCTTCTCTAGGACGCCTGCTTCATCAAGCCTATCTGGATAGAAAAACACCTACACACAAACACATTCACAGGATTGTGTGCTATCGGGTTCATTTTCTCTAAACAAAGAGAGTCATCAGCGACAACAAACAAAAAAATAAATCTGTATCGAGTCTTATTATCGAACGGGAATGCAGCGCACGCTCTTCGACTTTGCACGCAAGAAAGCGGTAGTGCCTTCAGCGGGTTGCGCCACCGGTGGAAGTGCACGGCCCCCCTCCACCTCCCCAACCCGCAAACGCACCCGACGTAGCGAGGAGGCGCACAGCGGGGCATCGAAGAGTACACCGGTGAGCCTGGAAGAGGTGGAAAGCAGTTTGAGTGTGATGACAGTGGACGAGGCGTCTGTGCCGACCCCTGCTGCACCTCCAACCCGGCGATCCCCTTCACCTAAGCAACAAGAAGGATTGAACTGCAGCCGCGCTGAGGAGAGGCGCACCACTGTAACCAACGCCACGCACGCCACAGCGTCTACCTCAGCCAGTCTTACTTCGCAGCCGGCAACGCACAGCTCGTGGCTGGCGGACTTGATCACCAACCCCGAGTGGCGCGCCTTCCTGCAGCCAATCACCGCACCGAGTTGGCGCGGCGGGGAATTCCAGCGCATTGAGCGTTACCTCGACCAAGAAAAGGCAAAGGGAAAGATTGTCCTCCCTCCCGCTGCGCAGATCTTCAACGCCTTTAACGGCTGCCCCTTTACTGAGCTGAAGGTGGTGCTGCTCGGTCAGGACCCCTACCACAACTTGAACCAAGCACATGGGCTGTGCTTCTCCGTCCTGCCTGGCGTGCCTCTCCCACCGAGCCTCAAGAACATGTACAAGGAGCTCACGACGGACGTTGCGGGCTTTCAAGCACCAACACACGGCTACCTGCAGAGCTGGTCGGAGCAGGGGATGCTGATGCTGAACGCCACGCTGACGGTCGAGGCGCACAACGCGAACTCGCACAGCAAGACGAGTGGGTGGACGCACTTCACCGACGCCGTGATTGCCCGCCTCTCAGCGCACCATCCGAACCGCCTCGTCTTTCTGCTGTGGGGCAACTACGCGCAACAGAAGAAGAAGCTCATCGACAGCCGTCGGCACGTCGTGATTGAAAGCGTCCACCCGTCACCGCTTAGCGCGAGTCGTGGGTGGTTTGGCTGCAAGTGCTTCTCTGCCTGTAACACGGCCCTGCGCGATATGGGGCACACGCCGATGTACTGGCAACTGCCGCTGCAGGTGCAGAGTGTGTAGAGGGCGGGGAGAGAGAGAGAGAGAGCTTGCCTTGCCATCGTCGTTGGATGTTGCGACTCTTCTTCATTGCTGTTGGCGAGTAGCGGTACTCGAGCAAAACATTTTCTCTTGGTCTGCAGTGATTGCACTTCCGTTCGCGACATAAGCGTGGGAGAAAAAAAAAAGAAAAAGATGCACGTGCTCTGTTCATGCTTTTATTCATTTTGTTCTTGCGTGATCATTGTCTTGGTTACGGGTGTTCCAATGAATTCGCTGTGGAGATTGGCGGCTGTCATGACAGACGGGGAACGTCGTTGCCTCTGTGCTCGCCCCAGTCTATGCGTTCTGCGTTGCAGGCAGAAGAACAACTTTGGCCATTATTTCCTCCTCTCCTTCTTATCTTCTCGTGCTTCTCAGCACTGTTTCACAGAGGAAACAGACAAACAAAAAGGCGAGTGACTCACAAGCACGCTCCTCGTCACTGGCGGTGTTAGAACAACAGCAATAAAAAAAAACGAAAGAAAAATTCACCATCAAGATTATTACAAGCAGTACCACAACACACACTACTGCCTTTCTTATATAAACTAGAAAAGCCAAGAATGAACCGTGGGGGAGCCGCAGACGCCGTCAGCGCGGCTCCGCCGGCCCGGACCGCCGCCACCACTGACATCTTCGCCGCCGAGCCTGGCATGGACCTCGAGACCCTGCGCCGCTCCGTCAAGGACCAACAGAGCCGCGATGTCCCGGCCGCCCCGACCGCGCAGCTGCTGCGCGTTCCTGAGGTGATGGACGACTTCCTGCGTAACTTCTTGCAGCGCAACGGGATGCTGACCACCTTACAGACCTTCGAGAACGAGTGGTACCGCCTCACCGCGGCACGGGCGACCTCGCCAGCGAACCCGATGGTGCCGGACAACTACCGCGAGACGATGGCGCTGATGAACCGCATTGAGCTGCTGGAGCGTGACTTGCGCCAGCACGCGGAGCTCACCACGCGTGTCACGCAGCAGTGGACGCAGGCGAAGAAGGATCGCGAATTCCACCGCGCGAATCACCAGCGCGTCGTGCAGGAGAACGCGCAGCTGAGTCGGCTGCTGCGACAGGCCGGCCAGCACGCCGAACAGGTGAACCCGACGCTGACGGAGTCGCGGCAGCGGTGCGAGCAGCTGCTGAAGGCCAAGTCGTTGCTGACCATTGAACGCGATAAGCTGAAGCGAGATAACGAGGCGCTGGAGGCACGCGTGGCGGAGCTGGAGGGGCAGCAGCAGCAGCAACAACATCAAGGCAATGGTGGTGGCGCTGGCGGGTCGAAGCCGAAGCCGCCCGCGGGACAGCGCAGCAGCTCCAAGGCTGGGGCAGGCAAGGCGAGGGGCACCGCGTCGCCGCAGCCGCCACCCGCTCGTCGCGGAGCCTCTCGCACCACAGGCGGAGCAGCAGCAACAGCAGCAGCAGTTGGGGATGCCGCAGCAGACGTGGTGGAGGAGGTGTTTGTGTGGCCGGCCGACGAGCGCCCACACTCGAACAGCGC
Source organism: Crithidia fasciculata (assembly GCA_000331325.2). NCBI lineage: Eukaryota > Euglenozoa > Kinetoplastea > Trypanosomatida > Trypanosomatidae > Crithidia > Crithidia fasciculata. The sequence continues at coordinate 209,302 of CM003421.1, read as the reverse complement.
CACTACCTGGACTGGTGCCGGAGGTGGCAGCGGTGGGAGTCGCCCTTCGAGTGCGGCTGCTGCGGCTGCTGCTGGTCAGCTGCATCCCCCGACTGCCTCTCCTGCCACCGAGTGGGCGGAGCAGTCGTCTTTCCAGGCGCACACGATGCCCGTCTCCAGCGTCGCCCTTCACCCCTTTAAACCGGTCGTGGCGAGCGGCTGCGACGACGGGACGTGGCGCCTCTCTGCGCTGCCCGGGGGCGAAGCGATTGTCTCCGGCCAGGGCCACGGCAACTGGGTCTCTGCCGTGTGCGTGCACCCGCGTGGGACAATGCTGGCAACTGCGTCGGGTGACAAGACGGTGAAGCTGTGGGACTTCGCCACGAACCGCTGCTCTGCGACGCTGACAGGGCACACGGAAGGTGTGTGGGATGTGGAGTTTCAGGACACCGGCTTGCTGCTGGCGAGTGCGGGCCTGGACAAGACAGCGCGTGTCTGGGACGTCGAGCGCGGCGTGTGCCGACAGACCCTGCGGGGCCATCAGGACGCCGTCAACGCCGTTCGCTGGCTGCCGTGCACGAACCTGCTGCTCACCGGCAGCGCTGACAAGTGCGTCGCGGTCTGGGATGCGCGGCAGAACACACGCGCGCAGACTTTCACCGGTCACCGTGGCGCGGTGCTGTCTGTCGCCGCTGGTCCGGTGGAGAGCAACCTGTTTGCGTCGTGCGACACGCAGGGTGCCGTGACGGTGTGGGACGCCCGTCGCATGGCGCAGGTGCTGCGCGTCGAGTGTGGGCCGCAGCCGGCTAACTGTGTGGCGGTTGACGGCACGGCGCACTTCGTCGCCGTGGCGAGTGACGACGGCACCATCAAGATAATTGACCTGGAGGAGACGGTGGTGACGGAGCTGACCGGGCACGAGGGACCGGTGCAGAGCGTTGCTTTTGATGTCGCTAGCAGCCGTTTTCTGATTAGTGGCGGGAGTGACCGGACGGTGCGTTACTGGTCGTAGCGCGTAACGTACCCACACACATAACCCCTTCTTCCAGCCGTGTGCTCCTCTGTAGGAAAGAAGACTCGCCGCTCAACACTGTTATTTAATTATTTTTTTTTTGTTTATGTACAGTAGCACCAGTAGTAGGAGAGAGAGGGTGAGGTGGTCTAGGTGCCTCAACGCGCGTGAGTGTTTCTATCCCTCTCCCTGTCTTTACTAATGGTTGTGTTGAAGGTGCTTTTGGATGCCGCATGTATTAGACCCAAGCACCGGCCGTTTTTTTTTTCTGTTATGTGGGTCCGGTGGGACTGCTACGCTCGTGTACAGGACTGTGCGACTGCCCATCAACCAGTCAGCGCCAAAAAAAAAAAAAAGGATGAAGCCAGAGTATGTCTCTGGTCGCTCAATCAGTTCTAGAAGGTGGTGTGTTGCGGTGGTGTGGGAGACGTGAAAGGGAGTTTTCCTCAAGGCTGGGGAGGCACGAACTTTTTTTTTTTTTCTCTCTCTCTGTCCATGTCTATGTGTCGCGGATGCGTTCAAATTCGCTCGTTTGTGCGAGTGACGACGTCATGCATTCCCACTTCTCCCTTTGGCCTTGACGTATCACGTGCACAATGCGTTTCTGTAGTGCTTTGCTGAACGATGTCAAGACGTTACATGCTGCATAACTGAGACTTCTGAACTCCTTCCCGCCTTTCTTTCCATTTTTTCGTTTTCCTGCGCCTGACCTGACGCACCAGCCCAAATTTTTGTGATTTCTTTACATCGCACTCCAGTGCACTCACACACGCACCGCTGTGCGCACATTTCGATATTTTCACTTTCCCCTTCTCTAGAAAAACAAAAAATAAAAAAGAACGAAGATGTCCATCGTGAAGGTGACGGTCACGCACTCGGCCAGCAACCGTGTGGTGCCGGAGAAGGCCTACGGCCTCGCTCAGTCGGTGCAGAGCATCCGCGAGGACATGTTCTCCCGCTTCGGCATCCCAGCGGAGCAAATTCGCCTCGAGCTCTACGACGAGCGGGACTGCAAGGTGGAGGGCAGCATGAAAGACGAGAAAATGCTCGGCTTTTACGGCTGCCAGGACGGCTACCGCGTCCACGTCGTGGACCTCCGCCCCGCTGCCCAGGTAGAGAACTACGATGACGTCTCACAGGTGGAGAAGTATGAGATGTCGGAGGCGGAGTGGCTGAAGCGGCCGGACAACCTGCGCGCGTATAAGGAGCGGATGTTGGCGCAGCAGCGAGAGGAGATGGCGAAGGCGGGCATCGAGGTTCCTGCAGGGCTTGACGAGAACTCGTTTAAGGACGCGGCGGACAAGATGAAAGTGGGTGACCGCTGCTGCTGTGCCCCGGGTGATCGCTTGGGCACCGTGCGCTACGTGGGCCGCGTGGCGGCGCTAAAGCCCGGCTACTGGATCGGCGTGGAGTTCGATGAGCCGGTTGGCAAATCGAACGGCACGGTGAAGGGGGTGCGCCTGTTTGAGTGTAACGAGATGTACGGCGGGGTGCTGCGGCCCGATCAGGTAGAGGTGGGCGACTTCCCTCCCGAGGAGTACTAGACAGCAGAGAACACTTACACAACAACAATAGAAAAAAAAAATAAGATTTCCTTCAAAAAAAAAGGGGGTACATGCATTTTGATGCGGCAAATCTGCCTAAAAGCAGGCTCTCATGCCTGTGCTGCCGGTCGTCGTGTAGATGAGCCGCTCCATGCATCTGTGTGTCTCCCTGTCAGTGCAATCGTGTTCCCTTCTGCACAGGCTACGCCCGTAGAACGTGCCTCTCCTTCTCACTGGCGTTTCGCTTACTTTCTAACCCTTACACACACTCTCTCCTTCTCTCTGTCTATCTTTGCTGTATTCCCCACTCCGCTCCTCTTCACTACCTCAGAGCAGTACAGCAGGTCCTTCCCTTCCCCCCAACATATCCGCTCGCGCCAACACACAGATAAGTAAACAGCCATCTCAGGGCTTGCTCACGGAAGCGAGGGAAACAAGTGTGCCGACAAGCCATCCCTCGCAGCAGGAAAAGGCACCTGCGAGAGGTGCAAGAAATAAATCACAACAAAACAGAAAAGGACAGAAGCAGCCGTCAACACCGGTAGAGGATAAAAAGGGAAAGCTTCTCGCCGCACCGTTTCCTGTTTGAGTCTGGGAAATTGCATCGGCGGGTGGCTTTTCTTCCGCTTTTCTTCTTCTCTACTTCTTCTTCTCCCAATCTGCCTTTCACAGCCCAAAGAAATAGCACTGCACAGCTGCGGCTGGTTCGCGTCATCAGAAGCAAAGGTTACCACAAAAAAAAAAAAAAACCACAACACAAAGATTTAGTTCTAGTCAGTTTCCCCCGCACATCATTTGGAAATTGACCGCTTTTTTTTTCAACATACACTCGTTTCTCAAAACTTTCTCGTCTTGTCTCTTTTTCAATTTTGCTGCTTTGCATCGTGTGTTTTTTTCCTAGCACCCCCTATATTTTTCACCGTCTGTGCCGCGTCGTGCACCGTGTAGTATTTACTGCCCCCAATCGATTCTTCTTTCGGTTTTCTTCATTTCTCCTTTGTCATTAATTGAGTGGCTGCGCTCCTCCGCTGGTCTTTCTTATCCTGCTGTGTCTGCTGGGAAAAGTTTGTTTGTCGTGTCATCCCTGCCTTTTTTTTTAAACTTTATTCTTGCCTGAGGTGACATCAGCACAGAAAAGAAAAACAAAGAAGGTGTCGCAGCTTTTTTTTTTTCAGGGCGTGATTTAAGATATTCAAGTAACCACAGCGCGCAGCCTCAACGCCTTTTGCAATATTTATATATTTGACTTTATCCTTCGCCTCTCACCGCCTTGTGTGTTTTTCAGCAAAAAAAAGAACGCACTCCTTGCTTCTCTCTCTCTCTTTCTTTTCTTCTCCTTCAGAGACTTAAAGTGCTTCATCACTTTGAACGTCATAATAATAACAGCGGTAGAATTCCTGTGCACCGCCGGCGTCATCAACAGGAAGAGAGACTTAAAGCGAGTGGTAGAGCACAGGCAAGAGCGGAGAGGCTGCGGTGCAGTATTTTCAACGAATATCTATCAAGGACACACTCTGATTGTGTACCTCAGCACATAGTTGTTCTCCGCTTTCGGCTGTTAACAGGAGGCATAATTTTCTGAAAAAAGAGTTTTTGTTTTCATGTGTATTTTACTATTTTGCGCTTGAACTGACTGCTGCTGCTGCTGCTGCTGCCGTGTCGTCTTTCTTTTTTTTTTCTAAACGAAATTTTTCCTCCTCTTTCCTCCTCCTCACCTCAGTTTTCTTTAGGCCGGGTTTTTCTTCTTTTCTTCTCCATCTTCCACCTGTTGATTCTCTTTTTTTTATTCGCTGACATTTGCTTGTTATCCCCTCCTCTTTTGTTCCTATTATTATTATTGGCAAGGAGTACCACGACTCCCGCTCTGCTGAATTCCTTTAATCTTATTTGGCTTTTTTTTTTTTTAAAATACTCTCTCCTCTGTTTGCTAATTTGGGCTTCGCCTCAATTACTTGCTTGCATCGCGGTGTGGACATTGGTGGGTGCGCACACCCAAACACGCATATACACGCACCCATCGAAAGACGTACGCGCTGACGCACCTTCACGAGCTATATGTATTAAAAGGTTTCTTTGTGACTTTTTCTTCTTTTACGCTGCTCTTCTATTGTTGTTTTGGTTGCAGTTTTGGTTGCAGTATTATAAACCGGGTATTTTCTCTCTTCTTTTTTGCGTGAACGATACGATCTATTCCACTCCTACTACTGACAATTTCTATATTTATTTCACCTCCTTCTATATATTTGTCGCATCTTTTTTTTTTCTAGTGTTAACGCTGCGCGACGGTGAGCTTTGTCTGTCGAAATCTTTTAATCTACTTCATCTTCTTGTGCCTTGTGAGCTCACAGCTGTCTTGTCCTTAGCTCGCCCTGCTTCGTGGTGTGGTCGTGGTACCAGCGACATACTGCTTTTTTTTTTCTGTTGCTGGCTACTTTTCATCTCTGCTCTACTTGCTTCTTTCTTCATTCTTTTTTCTTTTCTCTACACTTTTCGCCTTTCATTTGCTCTCTTACTGTCTTTCATAATTTTGCTGTCGCTTCTTGCCTTTGTTGACTTTGTTTTTTTTTGCTTCACTGCCAGCCAAGAAGTGCGACGGGAAAAGAAAATACTTATCATTTAAACCACAGTTGGTCAGATAGTTAGAAAGACAGAAAGAGAGAGAGCAGCGAGGGAAAAGAACACTGAGACGACAGAGGAGTAGGGGAGGTGCCTGAAGAATGCTGCGGGATTGCCAGGAGCCGTCCTCCGCGCATGCCAACCAGTTATCCCCGCCCCCTGCCGCGGTGCCTCATGGCCACCTATCACCCAAGCCAAGCGTGAGTCTGCCGAGCATCACCAACACCTACCACCTGGAGCCATTTGAGCCAACGACCGTGCACAAGCGGGCTGCCTCGGCGGAGGCCTCAGCCAGCCTCAGCACGAACTCCAGCGGCGTGGGTGATTTCCTCACGCAGCACGATCTGACACCCCTTAGCAGCCACCGCCCGGAGCACTACCCGCAACCGCACCAGCTGTCAGAGCTGACGCCGTCGCCGCCAGAGAAGATTGCATTCGCCGCCGTCCCGCACAACCTCAGCGCGACCTTCGACATCTCCCTGCTCTCCCCACTGCGCTCAGGCGGCTGCACGGACGTGGGCAACAACGCCAGTAGCGGTGGCGTTGGTGTTGGTGGAAATGGATCGTTCTCTGCTGGCGTGATGAGCGGTGCAACGACGCGGCCGCGGTTTGCGCAGACACCGCAGCCAATACGCCACGCAGCAGTGAGCGTCAACGCAACAGCACCTCTTGCTGTTGCTGGTGCCGGTGCTGGTACTGCTGACTCTGTGACGAGCTATCCTGTAATAAAGAGTCCACTGCTGCGTGGCGGCCGTCTATCACCGCATTTAGCACCAGCACCACCACCGCCACCACCACCGCCGGTGTCCACAACCACGCGGCCACCATACGAGGCTGCAGGCACACCAGCGGTTGAACTGGGCCTGCGTGATGATGCCGTTTGTGAAAAGGCCGGAGAGGAGGAGGCAGAGGAGGAGGGGGAGCGGTGGCTGCGACCCACTCCGCCCACGTGTGGGAACACCGCGCTCTACCGTCCCCTGCACGACTCCTTCGCACCCGTGCTGAAGGTGACCTTCGAAGACGAAGAGGAAGAGGAGGAGGAGGAGGGGCATCACAGCCTCCGGTCTACCAGCTCTGACCCGAGCATCACCACGTCCGCGGCGCTGAACTCGTTGATGGTGGCGACGGCGTCAGCGCCGGCTTCGTTTTACCGCCACTGCCTCTCCCACCACCACCAACAACAACAACCCCAGCAGCAGCGCTCGAAGGGTCGGGAGAGGGTGAACGGTGAGACGGGTGATGACCGCCAAACCCCGCCGCCGAGTGACTACTCCGTCTCGCCTGCTTCTGTTGCTGCTGCTGCTGCGGCTGCTGCGGTTGCACCAGTGCATCGCCACACACGTCTCCGTGCCGGTCGGGTGTTGCGGGGAGGAGAGAAAGCCTCACAGCCTGTGCCCTCCACCGTCGTGAGCAACACAAGCCACTTCAGCTCCTCCTTTTCTGGCGCCATGACGAACGCAGCAACCGCAGCCGCGGCAACAACCTCCATTTCATCCCCCGCCGCAGTGCTGAAGCACGCGGGTCGGCACGTTCCCCTCCCACCACCGCCAGAGATGACAACAGCAGCAGCAGCAGCAGTAGCGAGGCCCTTCCCTCCCGTTGCCACTCGCAGTCCCAGCAGTGCAGAGGACGGCCATCGTGAGAGGCTGCTGGCGTGGGGAGAGGAGAGGAAAGGAAATGTCGCTGCCGCTGGTGACGATCACGAGAGGGAAGGACACATTGGCGCTGCGGCTGCTACGACGGCCGCCGCGTCGCCGCCGCGTCTCGTCTCGGCCACTGCACAGCTAATCAGCGATGAAGCCAAGCGCGCACACCCGCCACGTTCCCTCCCGCCCTCCGAGGCGCCGCCGGCCACTTTGGCTGGCAGTCTCCGTGCCGCGCGGACGGCCGCTCGTGTTGACGGTGCGATGCTGTCGAGTGCCGCGCGTAGCGCGACAAGCGGCTTTACCACACCGGTTGGTCTGTCGCGTATGGTGTGTGTTGAAGTTGACCGCTGCGCCGCTTCTCTTCCGCCTCACGCGTCGCCGTTTAGCGATGCGCTGGAGACCGTGCCGGTGGCGGAGAGGACGGAGGTGGAGGAGGCGGAGGTCGCAGCAGCTGCGCAGCCGAGCAGCAGTGGCAACAGAAGCGATGGCGGGAGTGAAGAAGAAGAGGAAGAGGAGGAGGCAACGGAAAACGCCACTGGCAGCAGCGACTTCAGCATGGACCGTCTCTTCTACCGTGTCATGGAGGCGAAGAGCCGGGAGCAGCGGAAAGAAGCGCTACTCACGCCCGCTGGGGGCACACCCATCACCTCTTCCGCCTCTTCGTCGTCTGGCTTCACTGCCTCCACCACCGCGACGGCTTTCTCTGGTCTGCCACGTGCACCCGCGGTGAACGTCTTTAAGGCGCGAGCAAAATGCTCTCCCGGCCCGCCGCGTTCTCCGGCGACCCCCTCGCCACCGCAGCAACGACGCACGCACGCAGCAGGCGCCATGCGTGCCGCCTCCCCTGCGTTGCTGAACGTCTCGTGGCGGTCGGGGGACATGTCGCTCCTCTCGCCGCCCACCACACCGCCGCATCTGCACGCCGTGCACGCCCCTGTCGTCAGTGGACGTGTGGACGTGCCGTCGCTACCGCGTGACGTGGCGAGCTTCACCGATCGCGTGTTGTCGCCCTTGAGCGATGGGTGTCCGGCGCTGCCTGTCATCTCTCTCGGTAGCAACCTGAGCACCAGTGCGAGCAGCCTTAGCGGTGGCGCTTGCATGGTGTCTGCCTCTCCTCACCCGCCTGTGGTGAGGGGTGCGGGGCCGTCCACCAGCAGCAGCACCTCCACTGTCACCACAACGGGGGACGCCTCTCCGGCTGCTGAGCGCGATGTTGTGCGCATGCGTGGGGTGGAGGGGCAGCCGTGGGAGCAGTCAGCCGCGTCAGCAGGCGCCGCAGGAGGCGGAGGGGGCGCCCCCTTTCTGTCTTTCCCCTCTTCCACATCGTCCTCGTCGTCGTCGTCGTCGTCTTCCTCGTCGGAGTCGAGTTCGCAGTCCGACACGTTTTGTCAGCTGCGTACGCGCAGCCACGCCCAGGCGGAGCACCATCGCGATGAGGCGACAGGGCAGCGGTGGGTGTCGACGCTGATTGAGGTGGAGGAGCTGCCAAGCGGGGTGCGACGTGTCGCGCAGACGCTCGATTGCGTTACATCCTCTTCGGTGGCAGACGCAGAACCGGCTAAAGCAAGCACCGTCGTTGGCGCGGCCCCGGCGCGACGGGAAGGTGCTGCGGCTCGCAGTTCCCACCGGAGCCCTCCCAACACGCTCAGCTTGTCGGATATGTTGCAGGCAGGCATCAGCAGCAGCAGCAGCAGCAGCACCATGCGTGGTCGTCGCAGCCCTCTCGACATAGATAGCAACGATGAAGACGAGCACGAAGATGAAGAGGCGGAAGACGAGGAGAAGATCAGCGCCTCACCCCCACACTGCGGCTTAGAGAGGCGCACAACACAGCCGATGGTATCCTCGCCCGCTTACCTACTCCCTGGACTGGCTGCCACCTATTTGGCCGCCACAGAGACGCGAAAGACGACAGCGGCAGCGGCAGCCGCAGCAGCAGCGGTGGCGGTGGGAAGCCGTGGCAGCCGTTCTTTCGGATTGCAATCCCCCGTGCCGCCAGCGCCGAGCCTGTCCGGCCGTGCGCTGCACGACAACTCCCCGCTGGGGTGGGAAGACGATGGAGCGTCACTCGGAGAGGGAGACGAGGAGGAGGAGGAAGAAGACACGGCGATGCTGAGAAAGGCGGTGCATCCATCCGAAGCCGCTTCGCAGCTCACGGAGCAACAACGGCAGCCATCCCCGTCAGCCTCAGCGCTGTTGCGCGGCTTCGGTCTCTTTCAGCCTGGCGTGGCTCCCGTCGCGTCATCGCTCATGGACAGCTTCAACATCCGCGTCGTCGATGTTGGTGCGCTCTCCCCAGGACGTCCCACTGCCCCACGCGTCAAGTCGTCGCCGCTCACAGCCGTCACGCCGGCCGTGCCGCCGCTGCACGCGTCACCCACAGCGGCGCCGCCACCTGTCCTCCCCGTCGCCGTGGCCCCACTGGATGCCACGTCCGTTGTCTTCGCCAGCGTCACCGCCGCCCCATCGTCTGCGTCGACGTCCTCGTCCTCCTCGTCCGGCGCATCGGGGTGTCCGCTCTCGCCGTGTGCGACGGCTGATGCGGCAGGTCCGCTCGGTCTCTCACTGGAGGAGCGCTGCCGCGACTCGCCTTCGGTGCTCGGTGGCGGCAGCCTCGTCCGTGGCACGAGCGGACACGCGTTTCTCACCTCGGTGCTGGAGGTGCCAATCCCTGAATCGAGCACGACAAGCAACATTACCTGGAGTCCGGTTCCACTTGTAGCGCGTTCCCCTCTTGCGATAAGCGCCTCTGCAGCGGCAAGGGGCGGTGCTGGTGGTGGAGGTGGCGGTGGTGACGATCCCTTGGCCGATGGTGATGACGTTGCTGGGCGAGGATGGCCCGACACTCGCGTCAACACCACACGGCCGTGCCTCTCGGATGCGTTTCAGCCGATCCACACCAGTGGGAACGCTCTTACTCCTTCACCCCATGCTGCGGCTGAGGGGGAGGAGGAGGAGGCGAAAGCAGCGAGATGCTGCAGTGGCGCTGGTGGGTTGTCGCTCACCACAGCCAGCAGCAGCGGCGGCAACAGCGACAACATCCCTCTGTCCATGCGCAGCGACGACGCAGAAACGGCAGCTGGTGTGCGACTCTACGACAGTGGCACGAAGCAAGGCAGCCGTATCTCGACCAGCACGCCAATAGGCGAACCTCTTGTCACCAACGTGCTCGCCAGCGGGCAGCTGCTGAACAGCATGCGTGCGCCGGGCTTCGATGCCGGTGCGTATGGCCCGCTCGGCATCGGCGAAGGCAGTCCCCGCCCCCGTGCCTCTATTCCGCAGCTTTCAGCGCCGACACCTGCCACATCAGTCGCGACGGCTTCGAATAGCAGCGGCTTAAGCGTTGTGGGGCGACAGCAGCGGCGGAGAAGCAGTGGCGTTTGCGGGGCAGGTGCCGGGGATGCACCAGGCGGTGGGGCAGAAGCAGAATGCTTCATAGCGAGTCTCCCGCTCGCACCGGTGGCCACTTCTCTCACGAGTGGCGCATCAGTTCTGGAACATGGGCTCAGCACGTCCGCGGCCTCGACAGACCCCCTCGTTCCCCTCCCTCTGCCGCTTCCAACGGTGAGCGCAGGGACGGATGTCTCGGGTGGCACTGCCCCTGTTCCCTCGAAGACACTGCTCGTGCGTGGGGGTGCTGGTAAAGGAGACGTCCACGGCGCTACCGCATCTCCTCCTGCTGCTGCTGCTTCTGGTCGTGCGCGAGCTCGCTTCTCCAGCGCTGCCCGCTCACCTGTCAGTGCGCCGCCTTTCGAACTTCCACCGCCACCACCACCACCGCCACCTGTGACATCGTCGTCGACTTGCATGTTGCTCGCCACGCCGTCGGTGGACGGTGGGAGGGCGTTGGCAGGGATACGGCCGGAGCGCTGCGTGGGTTGTGACGCGGACGCAGAGAATAACCCACTCGCACCCTAGTGCTGTTGTGTGTACGTGTATGTGTGTCTCTTAGTTTTTTTTCTTCCTCTGCTACGTCCATCATGCTTCTCAATTTTTGTTTCTCTTTTGGCTCGTCCACCTGTCAGGTGCTTTGTCGCTCTCTCTTTCTCTCTCGTTGCCTTACTCCGGATGTTCACCTCTTTCTCACTATTTCCTTTGTTTTGTTGTCCACTAACTTGGTGTCTTTTTCCACCCCTGAAGAGCTTCTTGCCGTTATACACGCAGAAACTCTTCGCACCCTCTTTTTTTCCCCTCCCCTATAAGCGCGTGTGCAGCTCCTAGCAGCAGCAACAACAACAAAATCGACATCGTTCTGTTGACTCGTACATCCTTCTTCCCCCCTTTTTCCTCTTCTAACTGCTGCTCTGAATAGCGGCTTTATCACCGGTTTATGTGTTTGCGTGTGTGTATGTATTTCACCTGCACAGCGGTTCGCAACTTCGTTCCGCCTGCAACTTTTTTTTTTACCCCCATTTTTATTTGTTTCTTGTGCCCGCTTCTTCACGCTCGCCTGTTGAGACTGTGGGCGTGTATGTAGACTCTTATACACCATCCTTCTGGTTCGCCGTCTTGTGCGCTCCATGCTGGCAACTTGTCAGCCACGTCGCTTCCAAGTGTCTTTCACTGAGAGTGTGTATATGTGTGTGTGTGTTTGTGTGTGGCTGAGATCTTTGTCTCATCTTCTTCTTAACGTGGCTCCTGCGAAATGCAAGCGTGGAACTCTACGGAGCATCGGTCTTCTCCACAAGCATTTTCTTTTGTTTTGACCCTGTTTTTTTTTTTCCCTTTTTGTCTTTTAAACCCCCCGCCTGCTTTGAGGTGTGTTTGTTTTCCTTCTTTTCTCTCTTCGTGCTTCATCACCAATTTGAAGAGTGCATAGTTGAGCTTAAAGGCTCTAAGTGTTTATGAAGGAGCTCGATGCGTACAGACGTCTGTGTTTTGCTTTATGATGCGCGCATCCGAGAGACCGGTGACTATAAAAGAAAAAGAATATAGAAGAGGCGTCGAAGCTGCTGGGCAGTCTTCCGGACAACAAGAAAATAATAAAGGCAGAATGACCATTGTTTTTCACTCACTACTTGATACACCAGTGCTCTGCTCGACTAACACACATCGACAACGAACGAATGGGAACCAAAGGCGACGTGCGTCACTGACGGAGACCGCAAACAACAAAAACATAAACGAACATCGCTAACAGCACCACTTCTCTATTTCATTCTCAACTTTTTCCCAAATTTCTTTTCAATTTTCACTCGCATCTCTGTCGCAAACGTTTTCTCCGTATCCGCCAGTCGTTATCGACTTACTCCCGCACGCACCACCACACTCACCCGCACCACTTTTTCCGTGGTTCTTTATCGTTCTCTTCTTGTAGTCGGCGCATTCACGTGCACTGCTGCGACTCCCCAACTAAAGGCTCTCAAAAAAAGAAAAACAGAAAAAAGTGTTTTTTTTTTCTTGTTTACCGTATTTTCGCGCCGTCAACGAATTCCCCTTCGAATACTCTCTCTCTTTTTTTCTTCTACTTAAATCGCCTTGCGGACGAGAACAAATCGAAAAAAAGATTCAGAAATAGCGACACAAACGCATAAATTTTAGATAGATAAAGTGAAAAGTTTTCCATCTTTCCCCACTGTCTTTTCCCTATTGTATCGTACTGTTGTTTACGCATTTTTGCGGACTCACTGTTATTTATTATAATTAAAGAACGGCTTCTTCTCTTCTGTATCGACATTACTCGTACTCTGTTTGTGTATCACACATCTTTGAGTCGACGCGAACAAAAGAAAAACAAACAAACGAACAAGAATCCCCGAAACACGGTTACAGCTTATCGCACACCATGGCCAGCTCTTCCAAGACACCCTTTACACTGCTGCTGCTCGCCGTGGCAGCCATCTGCATTCTTGCTGCCACAGCCGTACAGGCAAAGCCAACGCACCACGGCTACTCGGGATGTGACCCGGCTGTGGTCCAGTCCAGCGGCTACATCGACATCCCTGGTGTGGCGGGCACGCAGAAGCACTTCTTCTACTGGCTCTTTGGGCCGCGCCGGTGGCCGACCGATGGCAGCCAGCCGCCAGTGATCATGTGGATGACGGGCGGTCCGGGCTGCAGCTCCGGCATTGCCCTCACTATCGAGCTCGGTCCCTGCGAGATGAACGAGACGTCTGGTGAGCTGTACCGCAACGCGTACGGGTGGAACGACGAGGCCTACCTGCTGTTTGTGGACCAGCCGGTAGGTGTGGGCTACTCCTACGGCGACAAGGCGAACTACGTGCACAATCAGAGCGAGGTTGCGGAGGACATGTACAATTTCCTGCAGGGCTTCGCGAAGAAGTTCACGACGCCGTCAATCACGGGTGCGAACGACTTCTACATCATTGGCGAGAGCTACGCTGGCCACTATGTCCCTGCCGTGAGCTACCGTGTCTTCCAGGGCAACCAGCGTGGTGACGGCCCTGTGATCAACCTGAGGGGCATCAGCATCGGCAACGGCATCACCGACCCCTACACGCAGTACCCATCCTACGCCGAGACAGCGTACAACTGGTGCAAGGAGAAAGTGGGCAAGCCGTGCATTACCGAGTCTGCCTACGAGGAGATGCTCTCCCTGCTCCCGCGGTGCTTGAATCTCACCGCGCAGTGCAACACCTTCCCTGATGACACCGATAAGTCATGCCTTGACGCCCATCTCGTTTGCAGTGAGTACAAGGGTTACTACTTTGCTACGGGCCTGAACAACTACGACATCCGCAAGCCGTGCAATGGCGATCTCTGCTACCCGATGAACTACACGCTCGGCTTCTATGAGGACCCGGTGGTGCGTGCCGCCCTCGGTGTGAGCGACTCGGCGAAGTGGTCGACGTGCAACAGGGCAGTCGGTGAGCTCTTCGACAACGACCACCAGCGGAACTTCAACTACACCTTTCCCCCGATGCTGGCTGCGGGCATCCGTGTGATGATCTACGCGGGTGATTGCGATTACACGTGCAACTGGATCGGCAACCGCGACTGGGTGAAGGCGCTGAACTGGCCCGGCAAGGCGGGCTTCAACGCTGCTCCGGATGTAGAGTTCGCGATGAACGGGCGGTGGGCTGGTCAGGAACGCAAATACGGCAACTTCAGCTTCGTGCGTATTTATGATGCGGGCCACATGGTGCCGATGGACCAGCCGGAGGTGTCCCTTTACATGGTGTCGCAGTTCCTGCATGACCGGCGCTTGGCCTAGAGATATATATATATTTCCACGCGTTAGGGCTGTTTAAGAAACGCTGTGTTGCCCATCTCTTGCGTTTGTGCAAGAAAAAAAGTCGTGGTGTTTGAAGGTAATGTATGCATCGACCGCGAAGATGTGGGTGTCGATGCCTTTTTTCTCTTTCCTTTTTTTTTTTCTCTATCTTCTATGTCGTTTGATTCCGGCGGGATGTGTTGTAAACGTTTTCTTTTCTCTCGTTTCCGAACTCATACGACAGCTGTGTTTGCCGTCCTGGTGCTGCGTAACGACGGTAATGCGCAATTTCTTTTTATTCGCATCGTCCGTCCTTTGTGTTTGAGATAGAAGGCACATATGTTTGTGTGCGTGTATGTGTGTGCGTTCTGGTAGATCTGCTACACAGCTCACGGTAGTGAACTCCTCTTCGGGTTTTTATTCCCTTTCTATTCTTTTAAAGGTCTTAATGCATCGGATAGTGGTGGCTGGGACGTTGATAATTGAGGCGAAAAGATCGGGAAACACGCGAGCTGCGATTCGAGACAAGTTTTTTTTGTTCTTGAAATTTTTTTTCTTCTCCTGCAAGCGGGCTTCTCGACTACCGCCTCAGCGGTTAAAGAAATAGTCGACAACAACAACAACTAGAAATAAGAAATTTAATAGCAACGACAACGTCAGGAGGTGCAACACCGCAAGAGGCCATTTCGTGCTTGCGAATGCACAGTACAGGAGGGACTCTAATGCTGCTCCCTCATTTTTCGTCAAGCGCACACGCCGATGCAGCATGAGGAAGAGGAGCGTGATTCGCAGACGAGTAGGCACCGAGGATCCGGTATCACACCGCAGCGTTGCCTTCAGACTCTGACGGCTGTATCGCCGTTCCTACGAGCAGACAGCGTCACCATCTTCCGTCAATGAGGTACACAATCGACAAGGAAAGGATTCTGCAGCGCGGTCGTCACATTGTTTGAGATTTTCGTGTTTTTTTTCCAACAAGTAATAGTGAGAAGGAAAAAGGAAAAGGCATGGCCTCACACCGCCCAGCTGATCGACTGGGTGCGTGTTCTGTTCTGTCTTTTTTTTTTTCTCGTCACAAACACACAGACGTCCTTCGACCTATGACACGGAGGATCATTTACGGTGGAAAGATGAAACGCCTGGATTGTACCAATTCCTTTCTACTCGCCGTCCAAACTATTTCTTTTCCCCCCTCGGTTCTGCCCACACACTCGCCGTCTGCGCTTCTTCTTCCCACCTCTCCGTCTTGCTCCCCCTCATAAATCATCCACTAAAAAATACAGCACCGGATACGGTTCGCTTGCATAACGCATTAGCTGCGGTGTTGCTTCTTGTTCTTCTTCCTCCGTACTTTATCGCCTCTACTCATTTCAAAGCTTTTTCCTTTTTGTGTTTAAACCTTTTTCCTCCTTATACTTTATCGTCATTTTTTTTTTTACTGCTCTCGTGAAGTTTGGTAAGGGTAAGCTTCACACTTCTCTCACCAACCGCTTTGAGTTCTCTCTCCTCTTGTTGTCTCTCCCCCATTCTTTCTTTCTTCTAATACGTTCATTAGAGGTTGTGTTGGTGCACCGCTGCAGTGCAGATCGCCGTCGTACGACCACCGCGCTGTCCACCCCCCTTTTGCCGTATCTTCCCTCGCGTTTTTCATTTCCACTTTGGATTCACAGCTGCGTTGCAGACACCTATTACTCTTGTAAAATCTTTGCTTTGTCAGTCTTCTTCATAACGAAATACAAGTACTCGACGTAGGAGAAAAGTAAAAAACCATTGCCACGATAACAATGGCTGCATCTCGCCCGCGCAGTGCGAGCGTCATCGCCTTGGTGGCTGCCCTCTTTGCTCTCTGCTGCTCGGTGGCTCTTGCAGCTTCGCATCACGGGTGGCGCGCGTGTGACCCTGATGTGGTGCAATCCAGCGGCTACATCGACATCCCTGGCGTGGCGGGCACGCAGAAGCACTACTTCTACTGGCTGTTTGGGCCGCGCCGGTGGCCGACCGACGGCAGCCAGCCGCCGGTGGTGTTGTGGATGACGGGCGGTCCGGGCTGCAGCTCGAGTAGTGCGTTGCTGACGGAGCTGGGCCCCTGCCTGATGGACGAGATCTCAGGCAAGCTTTACTACAACAAGTATGGGTGGAACGACGAGGCGTACCTGCTGTTTGTGGATCAAGCTTCTGGCGTTGGCTTCTCGTACGCGGATAAGGTGAACTACGACCACAACGAGAGCGAGGCCGCGGAGGACATGTACAATTTCTTGCAGCGCTTCGCGAACAAGTTTCCTTCTTTGTCGATCACCGGCGCGAACGACTTCTACATCACGGGTGAGAGCTACGCTGGCCACTACGTCCCTGCGCTGGGCTATCGCATTCTGCAGGGCAACCAGCGCGGTGACGGCCCTGTGATCAACCTGAGGGGCATCGCGGTGGGCAACGGTCTGACGGACCCCTACACGCAGTACCCCTACTACGCGGAGATGGCGTACGAGGGCTGCAAGGAACAGATAGGCGCACCATGCGTCACCGATGCGGAGCACGAGGAAATGCTGTCCATGCTGCCCAAATGCCTCGACCTCATTAAGCAGTGCAACGCGTACCCAACGGATCAGAACAACGCCTGTGTGGAGGTGAGTGCGGTGTGCCTCCCTTACGCGTACACCTACAGCAACTCGGGCAAGAACCCATATGACATCCGCATTCCGTGCTGCTACGAGAACAACGGCAGCGACTTGTTTATGCGCGACCCGGTGGTTGTGCATGCACTCGGTGCGAAGAGCGATATCAAGTGGGACTTGTGCAACGATGACGTCTATAACATGTTTTCCCGCGACTACCACCGCAACTTCAATTACACTATTGCACCCATGCTGGCTGCGGGCATTCGTGTGATGATCTACGCTGGTGACGTGGACTACATCTGCAACTGGCGCGGTAACAAGGCGTGGGCAACAGCGCTGAACTGGCCCGGCAAGGCGGGCTTCAACGCAGCTCCAGATGTGGAGTTCAGCGTTGCGGGTCGTGCGGCTGGGCAGGAGCGGCAGTACGGCAACTTCAGCTTCGTGCGCATCTACGATGCGGGCCACATGGTGCCGATGGACCAGCCGGCTGCTTCACTTTACATGCTCTCTCAATTTCTGAACAACAAGAAACTGGCGACGTAGGTTTCAGAGCGTATTAAGAAACGTGGTGATTTCAGCGCAATCACAACAGAATCGGTAAGTTTGTCGCCCTTCTTGATGCGTGGTGCAGCAGAAGTATGCAAGCGGAACACTGTGTGAGAATTAAATTGTGAACAGTTCAAATATGTTTGAAAAGGGCGATACACGGAAATGAGACTCGCATCATTTCCTTCGTCTGAACTGTGCGTGGAATAAATTTATTGAGTTTGCTTTTTTTTTCTTCAATTTGCGCTACTAAGAGCCTTGTTGTGCGCGCTGGTTGATAAAGGGTAGAAAAGCCAAGGTGAGAAGCGGATAGGACGGCAATTGGTCCACCGAAGGATGCAAATCTGCATCGGAGTGATTCGCTTTAAAGGTAATGAAGAACCGATGAGAGGGATGAGAGAGGTAGGAGCACTCGTGGCAGACTTTACCAAAAATAAAGATCGTATTTTATGTGGAACAGTCGCGTTGCTTCGAGTATTCCACTGTCGCAATGGTTGGGTCTTTTCGCCTTCAAGAAGGACCGATACTGCAAGTGTAAAGAAAGAAAAAATGAAAACCAAAGGCGAGACATGTTTCTTATCTTCGATTTTCAGGTGTACCACCGTCGAGTTTGACGTTATATATTTTATTGATGCTCTCTCTCTCTCCCGACTGCCTGGAGAGTTGATTTTGCAGACGGCGTTGGCGATGATTACAGCTGAGTTTGAGTAGGCGCAACGCAACGCGGGCGGCCGCATCGAGAGATGCGTCATGTGCTGCTTCCTCAAAGACACATTTTCGAAAGGATCACACCAAAATGGTCTTCGTGGTACGCCGCTGCGAACACTACACAGCTCTGCTTTTCCCTTTCTCCAAGTGCCATTAAGAGAGACGTGGCATCTCGGGCGTTGTGCCTTATGTGCCCTCTGATGGGAGTTCCAATTCTTCCTCTGCCTGCACCTCTTTTTGTCTAGTTTTTTTTTTCTATCCTCACTTCTTTTAAGAAATTAGCGCTCTCGACTGTGTTGTGGGCAAAATTCGTACCTCTCATCCTTCTTTCCTTCCTATCGCACCAACGTCGGTGGCCCGCTGCACGGATCATTTGAGCCACCACTATCACCACCGGAAAACACTCACAGATCCACATTTTAGAATTGTTCTGGTTTTGTTGTTTGCAGCTCGGGGCCATCGATCTCGAACACTTATTTTGTCCTTTTCTTTCACAAAAAGGAATTGTCATTACACTTCTTTGAGTACTCAAAAAGAGAAAAAGAAGGACACGATGGCGTATCAGCGTCGCGTCACCGCCACCGCCATCGCTGTCATTGCGGCAGCGCTAATCTCTCTCTGCTCCTCCCTCGTCTTCGCTGCGTCACACCGTGGTTGGGCGGCCTGTGACACGTCCGTGGTGCAGTCGAGTGGCTACATCGACATCCCTGGCGTGGCGGGCACGCAGAAGCACTACTTCTACTGGCTCTTTGGACCGCGCCGGTGGCCGACCGATGGCAGCCAGCCGCCGGTAGTGATGTGGATGCAGGGTGGGCCGGGTGGCAGTTCATCCTTCGGGATGTTGGCGGAGCTCGGGCCTTGCATGATGAATGAGACGTCTGGTGAGCTGTACCGCAACGCGTATGGGTGGAACGACGAGGCGTACCTGCTGTTTGTGGATCAGCCGACGGGTGTGGGCTACTCGTACGGCGACAAGGCGAACTACGTGCACAACGAGAGCGAGGTTGCGGAAGACATGTACAACTTCCTACAAGGCTTCGCGAAGAAGTTTGCATCGCCGTCGATCACCGGCGCGAATGGGTTCTACATCACCGGTGAGAGCTACGGCGGACACTACGTGCCTTCTGTTGCGTATCGCATTCTGCAGGGCAACCAGCGTGGTGATGGCCCTGTGATCAACCTGAAGGGCATCGCGGTGGGTAACGGTCTGACGGATCCCTACACGCAGTACCCATCTTACGTGGACATCGCCTACGACTGGTGTGCAGCTCACACCGGTGTTCCGTGTGTGAACGCAAGCGCACGGGACACGATGCTGGCCTTGATGCCGCAGTGTCTGCAGTTGATCCAGCAGTGCAACGCGTTCCCTGATGACACAGATGCGTCGTGCGGGGAGGCCAACACCTACTGCCGTCGACTTGCTGCTTACTACACCGACACCGGGAAGAACAGCTACGACGTGCGCAAGCCTTGTGTGGGCGATCTCTGCTACCCGATCGATAATCTTATCTCCTTTCTACGCCGCGGTGACGTCCTTGCGTCGCTAGGGGCAAAGAGCGACATTGTGTGGAACACCAGCACGCCGATCGTTGGCGAGATGTTCGCTCACGATATTCACCGCAACTTCAACTGGACAATTCCGCCGCTGCTGCAAGCGGGTGTCCGTGTGGTGATCTACGCTGGTGATATGGACTACATCTGCAACTGGATCGGCAACAAGGCGTGGGTGACGGCGCTGAACTGGCCAGGCAAGGCGGGCTTCAACGCAGCTCCGGATATCGAGTTCAGTGCGGGAGGCCGTGCGGCTGGTCAGGAGAGGCAGTACGGCAACTTCAGCTTCGTGCGTATCTATGATGCGGGCCACATGGTGCCGATGGACCAGCCGGCTGCTTCACTCTACATGCTCTCTCAGCTGTTGAATGGACGGCGACTTGCATCGTAGCTTCGTGGGGCTCTTTCTCTTACGCAGTATCTCACAAAAGAACGGAAAACAAAATTAATTTTGTTTGCCCCCACCTTGTCCTTTGTGCATTGGAGGATGTCCCATTACTCTTTATCGGGTTTCTACGCCTCTAGGAAGGTGTTTGCTGAAGAGCATTGTGTACAGGACTTTCTCGCACTGTTCAAACAGCACCGCGTGCGTCGCTGCTGGTTCCTCGCCAGCAACGTTCTCGGCTTTTTTTCTTTTGTCATATTTGGCAGCTGTGTGGTTAGCTAAATTGTTCTTTGGGTTGCCACAGCCCATGGAGACACGTCTACGATTGTGTTAGGAGTCCTGCTGGGACTTTGTTACTTTTAACCAGTGGGAGAAAAAAAGGTAAGAGGCACAATACATTTGATTGTCGTAGTGTTGAGTAATGTATTGCTCAACGATTTCTATTTTTTTCTTTTCGCTCTCACTCACGTTTCCCTTCTCAGTCCTCTCCGTAGTGAAACTGGGATGGAAAAATGTCATTTATCGAACCAAAAGCCGGGAACAATACAACACAAAGTAGAGGTAACGGGGTTTGCCGTGAAGGGGCCCAAAAAAACACCAACTCACTGGCGGTGGCGGAGTGCACACTGTTTACTCCTCTCCCCGATGCTATTAAACGAGAGGAATTTGCTGCGTTGGCAATGCCAGACTGCGCTTGTAGGTATACCAGTGGTCTTTCAGTACAGCCCCGCACAACGCCTACGCTCTTCGTAGTGTGGATGGAGTCACTGAATCGTTCCTCTCTCTCTCTCTCCCCTACCGTACTTCTTTTTTTCTGCCCTGTTCTCCTGCCTGTCACGTCGCTGCTCGCATCGTGCCGTGCTGCAGCCCTCCTCCACTGCAACGGCGACGGCGTCTTCCCTCCGCCCACACGCATCAACACCGACACCACAAGCAAGAAAAAAAAATAGCGAATCCCCTGTACTCCGACGACATGCGCTGCGCTACACGGCTGGGTGCTGTGGCCGCTGCTGTGTGCTGCGCGGCGGTGGCGCTGCTCCTGCTGACTGGGGAGACGGCGGCAGCGAAGGCGAGCTTTGGCTACGGTGCCTGCGACCCTGATGTGGTGCAGTCCAGCGGCTACATCGACATCCCTGGCGTGGCGGGCACGCAGAAGCACTACTTCTACTGGCTCTTTGGACCGCGCCGGTGGCCGACCGATGGCAGCCAGCCGCCAGTGATCCTGTGGATGCAGGGCGGTCCGGGCTGCAGCTCGACCTTCGGGATGCTGGTGGAGCTCGGTCCCTGCCTGATGAGCGAGGAGACGGGTGAGCTGTACCGCAACGCGTATGGGTGGAACGACGAGGCGTACCTGCTGTTTGTGGACCAGACCGCTGGCGTCGGCTTCTCGTACGCGGACAAGACGAACTACGACCACAACGAGAGCGAGGCCGCGGAGGACATGTACAACTTCTTGCAGGGCTTCGCGAAGAAGTTCGCATCGCCGTCGATCACCGGCGCGAACGACTTCTACATCACGGGTGAGAGCTACGCTGGACACTACATCCCTGCGCTTGGCTATCGCATTCTGCAGGGCAACCAGCGTGGTGACGGCCCTGTGATCAACCTGAAGGGTGTGGCGATCGGCAACGGGTGGACAGACCCCTACACGCAGTTCCCATCTTATGTGGACATTGCTTATGACTGGTGCCAGGAGAAGCTCGGAGAGCCCTGCATCACGACGGGGGCCCGCGACGAAATGCTGGAGGCGCTTCCCACCTGCCTCGACCTCATTAAGCAGTGCAACGCGCTGCCAACAGACGCGTCTGATATTTGTGCGCTAGCGAACGAGGCGTGCGACAACGTCACGAACTATTACTCGGACACCGGGTTGAACAACTATGACATCCGCAAGCCGTGCATCACCGCTGGGTGCTACGACACGACGCACGCCGATGATTTCTTGCGAGTGCCGGAGGTGGTGAGCGCGTTGGGGGCGAAGAGCGACATCCGCTACGAAGGCTGCAGCGACGAAGTCGGCGGTCTTTTTGTACGGGATATTCAGCGTAACTTCAACTGGACGATTCCCCCGATGCTGGCTGCGGGCCTTCGCGTTATCATCTACGCGGGTGACATGGACTTTATTTGTAATTGGATCGGCAACAAGGCGTGGGTGACGGCGCTGGACTGGCCGGGCAAGGCAGGCTTCAACGCAGCCCCAGATGTGGAGTTCAGTGCGGGAGGCCGTGCGGCTGGTCAGGAGCGGCAGTACGGCAACTTCAGCTTCGTGCGTATTTATGATGCGGGCCACATGGTGCCGATGGACCAGCCAGCGGCTGCGACGCACATGATCCGTGCTATGATTCATCAGCAGCGTCTTTCGTCATAAAGTCTATCGTACGTGTGGTGTCAATTTTTTTTTTTGGGGTTTTCCGTGGTTTCCTTGCTTTGCGTCGAGGCGCTGAGAGCTGTTGCACATGCTTCACAATGCTCGTAACGGGGTTTGAGTGGGTTGCTGCAACAAAGCTGCCTCCTTTATCGTTACTCTGAGTCGTCTGTTGCTCTTCGTTGCTTTGGTGTGCGCAGGGTAAATGGAAGGAAGAAGTAGTAAATTTTAAGCTGTTTTGCTTACTTTACAAAGATATAGTCACACTTTTCCGCCTTTTTTTTTCTCTCTTTGCGCTCTGGTGTGCTGCACGCTTTGGTGTGCCTTGGTGCTAGAATGCTTGCCGTGCGCTCAAGTGCTGAAGCTGGAGGCTGCTGGCCAACAAACGCTGGAAAGCGCTTTCTTTCCTTCATCCTCCCTTGTTGCAATTTTCTCACTTTCTCCCGTAGCAGCTCTGGCCTCTGCATGTGTGCAAGTTGCCGAAGTTAGTCAAGTTCTTCTGGAGATAGGCGAAGAGTTTGTTTCTCTCATAATCTGAGTGGGGACGGGATGACGCCGTGCATCGGAAAAGAAGGATAGGAGGAAAGATAAGCGGTTGTGAACGCGTGTTTGAGAAAGAGAAGAATAAAAACTTAAATTGAGCTGCAATGAAAGTGATCATATTTTCTGTGCTGCCAGCTACGGTGAAGAAGGAAAGAAAAACATCAAAGTCAAGTCGGAATCAAAAGGCAAAAAAGTAAAAAAATGCTTGGTCTTACCGGCTAGCGTTCGCTGAAGTATCGTTTATTCCTTTTTTATTTTTCTATTGTTGCTGTTATTATTATTACGCGCACATGTCGTGCACAAGCAGCATACTTGCGTATTGCAACGAGAAACGGTCTAGCCTTTTTTCCCTCTTCTCCTGATTAAATTCACATCTAAATTAAGAGAGAAGAAAGTAAAGCCGCCTAACGTGTTTTGGTTTTCTTGGGTACTCCTTCCGGTGCGTCACCCCATTTCACTTGTTGTAAACCCCCACTCTAGAAAGAAGGAAAAAAAAAACAATTATGTGTCCTACTCCCATGTACGACTCCAACTTCACTTTATTATTGTTACCGACAGCATGTGAGCTTTCTTTTTTTTCTCGCATTAAAAGAAATGCTATCCTTCGTAATTCGTCTCCGCTGCGAGCATTTTTAGCCGTGGGCGACTTGGACGTTGGAGCATTGAAGCGTGGAGGGGAAAACATTCCACGAGTGAGACACTTGAAAACCCAGTGCAGCGCTGCGGCTCCCACATGCAGGCTTGGTACTCTCTTCCACCGTCTGTGTTGCGCCGCGTTAATGTAACTCTATCAATGTACTTGTTCTCTATTCCCTCTTTCCTCTCTGCTTCATCTTAACGACCTATTTCGGGGGCCAAGGAACCATTTGGAGAAAAAAACAAGCAATTTCGAGAAAAAATGCGCTTTATTCGGACATTGTGCGGTCCTGCGACGCTGTTAAAAGTTGCTGTGGTGGCGGCGGCGTTGCTTCTTGTACTGAGCGGGCAGTTGGCGCTCGCCAAGGCGCACCACGGCTACAGCACCTGTGACACGTCCGTGGTGCAGTCGAGCGGCTACATCGACATCCCTGGCGTGGCGGGCACGCAGAAGCACTACTTCTACTGGCTGTTTGGGCCACGCCGCTTTCCTGCGGATGGCAGCCAGCCGCCAGTGATCATGTGGATGACGGGTGGTCCGGGCTGCAGCTCCGGTCTCGCTTTGGCCATCGAGCTTGGTCCTTGCATGGTGAACGAGACGTCTGGTGAGCTATACCGCAACGCGTACGGGTGGAACGATGAAGCGTACCTGCTGTTCGTGGACCAGCCGACGGGTGTGGGCTACACGTACGGCGACAAGGCGAACTACGTGCACAATCAGAGCGAGGTTGCGGAGGACATGTACAACTTCTTGCAGGGCTTCGCGAAGAAGTTCACGTCACCATCGATCACGGGTGCGAACGACTTCTACATCATTGGTGAGAGCTACGCTGGCCATTACATCCCTGCCGTGAGCTATC
The DNA here is from genome assembly GCA_000331325.2 of Crithidia fasciculata. Classification (NCBI taxonomy): domain Eukaryota; phylum Euglenozoa; class Kinetoplastea; order Trypanosomatida; family Trypanosomatidae; genus Crithidia; species Crithidia fasciculata. The sequence continues at coordinate 185,122 of CM003421.1, read as the reverse complement.
GTATCGTGCAGGGCAACCAGCGTGGTGACGGCCCCGTGATCAACCTGAAGGGCATCGGCATCGGCAACGGCTTCACCAACCTCTTGATCCAATACCCCTACTACGTCACCTACGCCTACGACTATTGTATCGAGCGTTTGGGCAAGCCGTGCGTGAACGAATCCACGCGAGATGAAATGCTAGCGTTGATGCCCCGCTGCCTTGAGCTCATTCAGCAATGCAACACCTTCGTGAACGATACCGATCCTTCCTGCTATGAAGCGACGCACTACTGCACGGTGATCGAGGGCATGTTTCGCCGTAGCGGGCTCAACACGATGGATATCACCAAGAAGAGTGTCGGCGACCTTGGCTACTCGATGGACAACACGATTCGCTTCTTTGCACAGGCGGAGATGCGTGCGCAACTCGGGGTGCCGTCAGACATCGTGTGGGACACCTGCAGAGATGAGGTGAGTGTCCTCTTCGATAACGACGAACTGCGCAACTTTGACTGGACGATTCCGCCGATCCTGGCCGCTGGTGTGCCTGTCATGCTCTACGTGGGAGACCTCGATTACAGCTGCAACTGGCTGGGCAACAAGGCGTGGGCAACAGCTCTGAACTGGCCCGGCAAGGCGGGCTTCAACGCTGCTCCGGATGTCGAGTTCAGCGTTGCGGGTCGTGCGGCTGGTCAGGAACGCAAGTATGGCAACTTCAGCTTCGTGCGCATCTATGATGCGGGCCACATGGTGCCGATGGACCAGCCCGAGGTAGCGCTGCACGTTGTGGCGAAGATTCTGCGCAATGAGCGGCTGGCGCAGTAGAAAGGCTATTTTGCTGAGTGTAGTGCGAGGGCGGCGCTGACATATTTTTTGTCTTTCTCCAACGTGCTGATGGCCAAGGTCTGTGTGTGCGAAGCGAAAAGCTGTAATGCTTTTTCCTTGTATCTCCAGGTTTTGTTATTGTATGAACGCAGAGCTTGTTGAACGACACCAGGATCTTACAGTGCGGGAGTGGGCAACATTATCGTATTTTTTTTTAAGTGTCGTCGCGTTCATCGCAGAGGCACGCAATGACAGCGTTTCTTTCGGTGTGCGTATAAAGGGTGTGTAGTGGCCTCAGAATCATGCCTTTGCACATGAATGCGAAACTGGCATTTAGACTTCATCGGTGCTTTATTCTTGGACTGCTTATTGTCCACTGAGTTCGCTCTGATGCCGCAACTCATTTTCCTGTGCATCTTTCTTGTGCTTGTCGTTCTGCTCGACTGCGCTGCGTATTCGCATCGCGAAGGAAAGATTCTGTGATTCTCACGACGAAGTCCGCAGTGCGAGCAACAACAACAAAAAAAGTTGTCGGCTGATTTACCTGAGCGCATTTCAGATAGCGTGTAGCGCATGTGCCAAAAGGTAGATTCTAGGTAAAGTTTCAACAATGATGATGACGAGTTGCACACTGTCAGTGAGGCATCAAGGCAGCGTGAAGAAGATCACTTAGCACTGCTATTAATGGACGTTACACGTGAAATCGGAAAGCAAGAATAAAAATACGACGCCTTAAGTTTTGCGTCGTGTCGTGGAAAAAGCACCACTTTCACAACTTTATTAAATTGCGGAAGTAGCATTTTCTGAGCCCTTTTTTTATCTCACCCTCAACTGTACATCAAACCGTTTAGAGAAGATAGAAAAAAATAAAAGCAGGAGCGGCTTGTGCTCGCTCATTCGTACTCGTCACGCCGGCGATGTCTGCGTTAGATTTGCAAGCAAGCGCATTTACACGTGTTTAATTTGGCACCACTTCACGCCTCCATTGGTTGTCTTTCTCTCTCTCCCTTTCTCTGCTAGGTGCTTTAGTGTTTTCCGACCTTCGTTCCCGGCAAGAAGAAGTCACCTTCAATAGTTTTTACCCTCCCTTCTCTTTCACATTTCCATTTCTGCTTCCTTTTTTTTTTTTTTGCATGATGCCCTAAGCAGAGCAAGCTCATCCCTTCCTTTGTTTTTTTTTGAAAACCTGTGATAGGAAAAATGGAAAAGAGATGAGCGTATGTTGTATTTAAACCCTTTCTAATCTCTCTCTCTCCTTTTCTCCCCCTCAGTCGGTCTCCGCTATCGGGTCCGTTTCTTCTCGTTTTCCCACACACACACATACAACTCTTTCCGCCACACCTTCACAACCCTTCACACATGCGCTCGAACACACGTGCTTCTCTAGATGATGCGTACATTTGCGACGACGAATGGGCCAAGACTGGCGAGGCTGTCCGCCAAACTGTGGAGCCGAACACGCCGATGCCCCTCCGCCTCATCCTGGACGATTCTGAAAGACAGGTGGAGAGTGAGTACAGCATCTGCGTCGACAACTTCGACGGCTTGACGCTGCGGGACGGTAAGGAGGAGGTGTGTTGGGAGGAGGCGAAGGGCCATCTGCCACCGATCCTGGGTATCGACTTCCAAGAAGTCCATCCGACCGTGCAGGAAGCCTTTTTGCGCAACAAGGCTCGGGATCGGAGGCGCGGCGTGGAGTTGCGCTCGGTAATGGACTTCTGGAAGAATCAGTTCTTCTCCTTCTCCCGGCTGCAAATGCGCACCAACGAAGACTTGCTGATGCAGCGGGTTGACCTGGAAGGCGCGCGCGCTCGCCTGGCTCTGAAGGCGCAGAGTGGAGCCTACGAGAACAGCATGAAGGCGCAGCAAGAGATGGCGAAGCTGCGCGAGGCTGATCTCCGACAGAGGCACCAACACCAAATCGCTCGCCTGCAACTTAATTACGCGCAGGATCAGTTGGCCCAGGAGCGGGACCGCGTCGAGGCGCTCAAGAAGGAGCTGGACGCCAAGGATGTGCGGCTCAAGCGCCAGAAGCAGAAACTCCAGGGTACCCAGGAGAAGGTGGCGGCCGAACGCGAGGCGCTGGAGGAGAAGATTGCCCTCCACCAGAAGCAGATGGAGGAGCTTCTGGTAGAGCAGCAGCGGCGGGTTCCCTCCTACGGGACGACGGCGCAGACGCGCGCAGAGGCTGCGGCCGAGGAGGAGTCCGACGTGGAGTCGGAAGAGTGGGTGCCGGACACCGTGAAGTGGCACACGGTGGCTTCGTGGGTGCCACATCTCACCCGGAGAAACGCGCCGCTGTTCTTGCTCCAGCTCAAGGGCAAGTTCGTGACAGGCGCCGCTGGGGCAGACGACCTCACCGACCGTTTGTGGCAGCAGGTGGAACGGTGGGTGTACGCAGTGGCGACGGACAAGTGTCGCAACGTGCACATGTTGGAGCTCGGGCAGGAGTGCCTAAACCAGCTGCGCCTCCGGGTGCAGAAGGTGAAGGAGCCGAGCACCGACCTGCGCGCAGTGCAGCGCTATGTGGACGTCGAGGCGGACCCCTCGGATAAGCTGCTGGCCGCCTTCCAGAAGGTGAGGCCGCTCACGAGAGGCAGCGGCCGTTTCGCCAGCGGGAGCAAGGGCGAAGCGCGCACTCGGTCTCCTCGCCGGCGGTCCCCTGCCAGCCGCTCCCGCTCTTCATCCCCGGGTGACGCCGGCAAGTACGCTGCCCTTTTTTGCACCCACTGCCGGCGCTACGGGCACCCCACCAAAGACTGCTTCCAAAAAAAAGGGAAGCGGGCCGGCTCGAAGTGAATCGAGGCCGAGCCCAGCCAGTCGCGGTGGCACGCCCCCACCGATGCAGCGCTTGTGATCGGAGCGCGGAACCGGCAGTCGGGTGTCCTCCGCCAGGGAGATCCGCGTCTGTTCTTCATCGACGACGGCGTCGTGGAGCCCGAGGTGGCCGTCATGCTCGCCGCCGCAAACGAGGCCGCCAGCATGATGTGGGCGGAGAGCACGTGGCGCTCGCGCCTGAGCGTGGGCGGGCGTTTCGAGGCTTTCTGCCAGCGCTACCGCTTCACGGACCCACGCGCAGCGATCGCAGCCTTTCTCTTTGCCAAGCCCTTGAAGGTGACAACGCGGGTGCAGTACGGAAAGTGGCTTCGGAACATGGTGCTTCGCCCAAAAGACCCGTTGGACGCGTTGATCGCGGGTCTGCAGCGTGTGGCGGCAAAAACAGAGACGAAGCAGGCGCGGCCGCTGAAGCAGCAAGAGTTGTTCGCTCTCCTCGAGCGTCTCCCGTCCCTCGACCAGCGAATCGCAGTACGCCTCGCTTGGATCACGGCCAGTCGTTGGGGCGAAGTGGGGCTGCTGCGACGCCGCAACTTCTTTCTCCAGGCGGACGGCAGCGTCGTGCTGGATTGGGCAGCCATCCCCAAGACCGCTCAGATGGACCCCAATCGCGCCTCCCGGTACGTCAAAATATCGGGGTACGACGCGCTCCAGCTGCATCGGGTGTTGCGACCTCTCCGCCCCGACGCTCCCTTGACAGCCCTCAGCGATCGGGAGTTGCTGAAGCAGCTTCGCGAGTACGGGTGCTCAAAGCACTCCATCAAGAGGGGAGCACTCCAGCATGTGGCGGCCCTCATGGCCGAGGAAGGCGGAGAGGAGGACGTTCGAGTGCTGTCGCAGTTGGCGAAGCACAAGACGGACTTGGACCTGCCAGGGACGACGGTGGGCTACGCCGGACCGACGCTCGGAAACCTGGCGAAGATCAACAAATGGGTCGCGAAGTTGTGACGGACTTGTTTGTGGACATTCTTGCCGCGGCCCCGTGGCATGGTCCGGAAGTGCCCCTGTCTTCAAAGCGCGCCACCATTACTCGTCGTGCTCACCAGACGCGCGTGGCGACCCTGCGAGAGGAGTTGGAGCTACCTCTGCAGCAGACAGCTGTGTCTCCGCTGAACGTGGAACGACTCCGCGAGCGGATGCTTCCCCAGGTGAAGAATCGTTTGGATCACATCTGGGAGACCCTTGGCCACGCCCTCCCGATCGAGGTGCAGCAGCGGCCTAGTAGGTGCCTTCATGCAGCCGACGCAGACCTCCTGATGAGCACAGGGGTAGTGTCGAGGGCGACCCCATCCGTTGAGACACGAGGGTGGCTTACTCCGTTCACCGTTGTCGTGGAGAAGGAGACGGGGTTTCGGCGCCGCATGATTGCTTGGCCGAAGGCGAAGAACGCACAGGATGTGTACGAAGCACAGCTGCCTCTACAACACGTATCGTACTACCTTGATGCTGTTCGCGACGAAATCGCCACGGTCGTTGACCTCAAAGCGTCCTTTTTCCAGGTCGAGCTGCCTCTCGCGTGGCGCTCCCTTTTCCGATTCTACGACGCGCGTGGAATCTTATTGGAGTTGACGCGTTTGCCCATGGGATACGTCGCCAGCCCAGAGATCATGCAGCTCCTCGTGATGGCAGTTGCTGGCCACCCTGATGTTGTACAACCGCAGTACGCACTGCCAGACGCAGTGCAAATTGACGTTTGGATCGACAACATTAGATTGTCTGGTAACCGTCAAGATGTAGAGCGGGCTCAGGAATCCCTTCGGCAGACGTTGCAGCACGCAGACGTCACCCTCAGTGAGGCGCAGTGGCTGGTGACTCGGCACACGTTTCTCGGCGTGGTGTACGATCACAACAACTGCTCAGTCGCGCTGGCACCTAAGTTTGTGCGAAAGTGTGCGGCTGCGCCGCTACCCTCGCACTCTTCGGTAGCAGATCTAGAGGTGTTCATTTCGCGCGCCTTTTTTGCGGCAGCGGTCTTGGACATCCCTATGATCCATTACTACTTCTTGTTGAAGCTTACTCGCAGACACCTTTCGACGCTGAACAGGGGGATTAGTGCGGCTGGAGGAAAGTGCCGCATTGTCTCCGACGGCGACACGACTGGCCTACGAGTTGTGACAGCGGATATTAGTGAACAGTGCGCAAAAAGTTTACCGTGTGCGAGACACACCGGCGACGGTCCTAGCTACAGACGCTTCCATGAGTGGCTGGGGTGCGGTGCTGCTGCCCCCGAGTGGACCTCCGTTGTTTGTCGCTGGCGCGTGGCGTCAACCTCCACGCTTGATTATGCAAGCTGAAGCGAGGGCTGTCCACCTAGCCTACCTTGCCTTGGAACCGCATATCGCGAACCGCACGGTTCAAGTTTATGTGATTAACACCTCGGTAGGGTACTCGCTTCGGAAGCGTCTCACAAAATCGACAGCGTTGGCAGTGGAGCTGCAAGCTATTGATCGCGTTGAGCTAAAATGCGCATTCAAGCCACCTGAACATACGTGCCGTCTGCCAAAAAACCCGCAGATGCGCCGTCACGTGGCCGCCCACTGTTTGACTTCGACTGGGCGAAGGGGTATGGCTTGCGAAGGGGAGAGGTGGAAAAGCCCAAGATGATGAGTCTGAGGCAAACCTCCCATTCGTGAGTATGTAGATTGTGAGTTCATTCCTGATTGAATAATATAGCATACAGCTGAGAAAAGAACAAAGAACAATACATAAAAGAAAATAATGAACTGTCTCTGGGCAATCGCTGAAACAGATTGGCCCTCTTCTGATGATCCGCTAATTAAGGACATCATTTGTTACTCACTTTCTCTTCTTCTTCTTCCCCTCCTTCTCATCTTGCGTTACATAGCGGAGTCGACTGAAGTTTTTTTAAATCGCTCTTTCGTCATCTTCAACAAGCTGCTTTACTGCTGTGTCTCTGCTTAGCCAACGAGCATACCTTCCAAGTTCACAGACCGCACTCTTAACCGTTCGTTGCGGGCCTTGAATATATATTCACCGCGACTTGGTGAGTGCCTCTACTTGCTTTAGTTTTTTTTTTTACGTCGACTTTTGTTTCCTTCGCGATGGCTGCCTACTTTGCACGTTTTGTATTTTTTGCAACCGTAATTGCTCTGTGTTTCTGCTACTTTCGACTGCCTACTGAGCCGCATCACGGCTACCCACAGTGCGACCCGGACGTCATCCAGTCGAGCGGCTACATCGACATCCCTGGTGTGGCGGGCACGCAGAAGCACTACTTCTACTGGCTGTTTGGGCCGCGCCGGTGGCCGACCGATGGCAGCCAGCCGCCGGTGATCATGTGGATGACGGGCGGTCCGGGCTGCAGCTCCGGCATTGCCCTTGCTGTCGAGCTCGGTCCTTGCGAGGTGAACGAGACGTCTGGTGAGCTGTACCGCAACGCGTACGGGTGGAACGACGAGGCCTACCTGCTGTTTGTGGACCAGCCGACAGGTGTGGGCTACTCGTACGGCGACAAGGCGAACTACGTGCACAACGAGAGCGAGGTTGCGGAAGACATGTACAACTTCTTGCAGGGCTTTGCGAAGAAGTTTACGTCACCATCGATCACGGGTGCGAATGACTTCTACATCATTGGTGAGAGCTACGGTGGGCACTACGTGCCTTCTGTTGCGTATCGCATTCTGCAGGGCAACCAACGTGGTGACGGCCCCGTGATCAATCTGAAGGGCATCGGCATCGGCAACGGTCTGACGGACCCCTACACGCAGGCGCCTGCGTATGCTGAGATGGCATACGAGGGCTGCCAGGAGAAGCTGGGACATCCGTGCATCACGGACGCTGCGCACGAGGAAATGCTGTCCCTGCTGCCTGCCTGTCTGGAGCACACGAAGAACTGTAACGATGCTTCGCTCGGCTACGACGGGATGAACGCGGAATGCCTCGCAGCGATCAACATGTGTGGGGAGTATGAGAGCTACTTCTTGAGCACCGGCATTAACGTGTACGACATCCGCAAGCCGTGTGACGGCGATCTCTGCTACCCGATGGAGCACACGATTGCGTTTTTCAATAACTCAGACGTCCAAGCCGCACTCGGTGTGAGTCCGGAGGCGGCGTGGGTGACGTGCAACATGGACGTCAACGCCCTGTTTGTGTATGACTTTTATAAAAACTTCAACTACACAATTGCACCGTTGCTGGATGCAGGCGTCCGTGTGATGATCTACGCAGGTGACTGCGATTTTATCTGCAACTGGATCGGTAACAAGGCGTGGGTGACGGCGCTGAACTGGCCGGGCAAGGCAGGCTTTAACGCAGCTCCAGATGTGGAGTTCAGCGTTGCGGGTCGTGCGGCTGGGCAGGAGAGGCAGTTCGGCAACTTCAGCTTCGTGCGTATTTATGATGCGGGCCACATGGTGCCGATGGACCAGCCGGAGGTGTCCCTTTACATGGTGTCGCAGTTTCTGCATGACCGGCGCTTGGCCTAGTGTTCAGTTGGATGTGTACCGTCGCCACACCGAGGGGAGAGGTGCGAAAGGAAAGATCTGGACCCTGAAACTAATCGCGATTCAATAAAAAGAGATGTATGTAGCAATGCTTCTTGTTTCCTTCTTTTCTATTATTATCGTCAGTAGTGCTGCTTCGCATCTCTGCTATTTTGTTTTGTATGGAAGCGTTGGTGTCAAGTGTCTTTGAGTGAGTGGACGTATGAAAGGAGACGAGGCATTCATCGAGAAAAGTGAGAATGCAAAGCGAAGGACAACGCGTGAAATCGCGTGTAAAGAAAAAAAAAAGGTGCACATGGATATCGTCCTATTATTATTATTATTATTGTTATTTAGGGTGTGTACCGGACAACGATGTTTGCTGGTTCTGCGGAGTAGGGGGCGGCTGGCTCTCGTTGTGTCCACTCTCCCCGCATTAGTGCGAAATACACGAACTAAAACGTGGCGTGCAGTACACTGGGCTGCACAGGTGCGCGTCGCCCAGAGAAAAAACATGGCGGTGAGGTGGGGCCATTTAATGATGACCCGCTGAGTGAGAAGGGCAAAGCTGGGTGCATATTTATTATTCCGACCGAATCATAAGGTAATGCATTCGCCTCAGCTCTCGTTGACACCGCAAGCGAGATTATTAGGATTTCGTTCCTCTCAGCTTCGTCGTGCAGGCCTTACTTACTTTTTTCAAGCACTGCTGAGTTGGGCAGTGCCCACGCGGCTTCAGCACCGAACTTTGTGCAGTTGGCGCTTCATCTCTTTCTCTCTTTAGGTGGCGTGTTGGTGCCGTGCGGCATTTTCTCTTCGCGCTCTTCACCACACTCTCACGCACTTCTTTTGTTCCCCTCCTTCTTTGTTTTTTTCTGATAGCGGTGCAGCTGGGAAACAGCGCGGATGAGGCCGGGTGACTGTCTGCTGTAGTTGCTGCTCGTTGCGTTTTCTCTCTGCTCCCCTTCGCTCGACCTCTCAGATCAAGTATTGCTTTCGTCGCCGACGCCACACACACACATCTCCTGGGTTTACTCGAAGCCTTGCTGTGAACAGCGTAGTGCGTCTTTCGCAGCGAGAGCGGTCTGTGATGAGGCAAACCTAGCTGCAATGTCAGCGTCGAGTTGTGCGTTTGTGTTGCAGAGTGAGAAGGTGCCTGTGCGGAATGCCCACGAGTCGGAGGTGCAAACGGCACTCTTTTTCAATTCGAATTGGAGGACACGAAGAAGAGCGGAGCCGCGCCTTGCACAGACGTATACTGGCTGTGACCACTAAATCTCCAAAGAGGAGCATCGAGGTGCACTCCTACCCACATTCACACACAAACACACACAAACGTCGTTAACTTCACGGCATGCACTCATGCGTCAGACGCAGACGTGGTTGTTCGCAGAGCAGAATAGCTTGTATGCAGGAACCGGACTCTGTTGCTTTTCCTCCTCTTCTCGCTGTCGGATGGGAAGGTGCGCCGGCGTCATGTCGCAGCAGTGCTGCCCGCGACGGATTCCAGCATGCAGAGTCCTGCTTTGACGCTGTGGAAGATGTGTGGTCAGCAAGCCAAGCGGACGCGTCGCAGCGAGCTGCTCATGCATAGCCAATAAATTTTACGCTTGTGGCTCTCTTCTTGAGAATACAAAGTGTTGCAAGGCAACCCCCACCAAAAAATAAATATCCGTCATTTATTTATATTATGATTTTGAGCGTAAACGAGAGGCATTGGGCACATGCGACATAGAGCAATAAGCGGCTTCGATTTCCATTGCTGTATCGATGCTGCTCATCGGACTCTGCTGTGCAGACGGCAAACGAAATTAAACTCTGCGTTTTCTTCGACACTGAATTACTGCACATCTACTTTTCCCTCTCTTGCTTTTATTTTTCTCTCACAACCCATCATCTGAACCACCAAGAAAAAAAAAAGAGAGCAACACAATTTTTCCTGAAAACAGAACGAGTGCTTCCACAGCTTTAGTCGCCTCATGTCGTCCTCGTTGACGCGCGTTGTGGCCATCGCTGCCGCCATCGCCCTCTGCCTGTGCTGCACCCACGCGCTCGCCAAGGCGCACCACGGCTACAGCACCTGTGACACGTCCGTGGTCCAGTCCAGTGGCTACATCGACATCCCTGGCGTGGCGGGCACGCAGAAGCACTACTTCTACTGGCTGTTTGGGCCGCGCCGCTTTCCTGCGGATGGCAGCCAGCCACCAGTGATCATGTGGATGACGGGCGGTCCGGGCTGCAGCTCCGGCATTGCCCTCGCTATCGAGCTCGGTCCTTGCGAAGTGAACGAGACGTCTGGTGAGCTGTACCGCAACGCGTATGGGTGGAACGACGAGGCGTACCTGCTGTTTGTGGATCAGCCTACGGGTGTGGGCTACTCCTACGGCGACAAGGCGAACTACGTGCATAACGAGAGCGAGGTTGCGGAGGACATGTACAACTTCCTGCAGGGCTTCGCGAAGAAGTTCACGTCACCATCGATCACGGGCGCAAATGGGTTCTACATCATTGGTGAGAGCTACGCTGGCCACTACATCCCTGCCGTGAGCTACCGTGTCGTGCAGGGCAACCAGCGCGGTGACGGCCCTGTGATCAACCTGAAGGGCATCGGCATCGGCAATGGCATCACCGACCCCTACACGCAGGCACCTGCGTATGCGGAAATGGCGTACGAGGGCTGCCAGGAGAAGCTGGGACATCCCTGCATCACGGACGCTGCGCATGAGGAAATGCTGTCCCTGCTGCCTGCCTGCCTGGAGCACACGAAGAACTGCAACGATGCTTCGCTCGGCTACGACGGGATGAACGCGGAATGCAGCCTGGCAAACACCGTCTGTAGTGACTACGGAGGTTATTATTACAGCACGGGCCTCAACGCGTATGACATCCGCAAGCCGTGTGAAGGCGATCTCTGTTACCCGATGGACCACACTCTGGCCTTCTTCAACAACTCGGAGATCCGCTTCGCGTTGGGTGTGAGCGACTCGGCGAAGTGGTCGACGTGCAGCTCCGAGGTTGGTGAGCTGTTTGAGTACGACCAGAACAAGAATTTTAACTGGACTTTTCCACCCATGCTGGCTGCGGGCATTCGTGTGATGATCTACGCTGGTGATTGCGATTTTATCTGCAACTGGCGCGGCAACAAGGCGTGGGTAACGGCGCTGAACTGGCCCGGCAAGGCGGGCTTCAACGCAGCTCCAGATGTGGAGTTCAGCGTTGCGGGTCGTGCGGCTGGCCAGGAACGCAAGTACGGCAATTTCAGCTTCGTGCGCATTTATGATGCGGGCCACATGGTGCCGATGGACCAGCCGGCTGCTTCGCTTTACATGGTGTCGCAGTTCTTGCATGACCGGCGCCTCTCCTCGTAATACGACGACTTTTTGACGGCGCTGTGGAGCGACAGAAAACAAGGCTTGGCTTTTCATTTCTATGGCAGTTATCCGTCACCCTTTTTTTATTATTATCGACATGGGTGAACTCTGCGAGACGCTCGATGCTGTGCGGGAAGCAGCAAGTATACGTGCTAAGGGGAGAACAAAGAGAATTTTGTTCTGTGGGTGTCTTATTTCTTTGTGACAAGTAAGAAAACAAACTCAGGGTGACGCGCAATCGAGGAGTTGACAACGAGTGGAACACATGTAGTGTGTGTTTTTTAATTTCAGCGTGCGTTGATTTAGAGCAATGAGACTGACACGAATAGAAGGTGCCGCTGATGCTCGCAATCCGGAACTGGCTCGTTGTGCTTTAATGCAAAAAAAAAAAAACGAATTTTAGCCGAGTTTTCTGAGCTTTTCTACTTCCCAGAGAAGAATTGAGGAGTGCAAGCGTTGACGTTGAAGGCGGCCTTCGCGTTGCCGCGCGAATTGCCCTGGGTTTTGTTTTCATGTACACGAAGCACGAGTGACTTGCGCGCATGTGCGCACGTTTCTCAGCTTCCCTCTCTTTGTGTTGTTCTCTTCGCTCTTCTCCCCCAGAGCAGAATTATGAGGGATGCTCGCGAGTTTCTACACCTGCTATTTTCTCTCTCGTTTCGTTGCCCGTTCTCTTCCAACTCTATTTATCTTTTTCCCTCCCTCTCTATCCCAATATTAAGCGCAACTTTGTGGACACATCGGTGAAGACTTCTCAAAAGCTTCATTCGCTAGTCGCGACGGCGTTGCGACTGCTGTCCTCGACCACGCTATATGCGTTTCTTCTTATAGGACCGCCTACGTTGGTGTTATTTATTTTTTAAGTTGTGCGCGCACAACGTTACTCGAGCTTCTTTTCCGTGTTTGATTGATTTGTCGTAAGGGATACGGCCACTTAAGCGCATCTAGAGCAACTGTCTTCTCTGTCGCTTTCCTACTTCCTTGCGTGGACGACGATTTCTACATGCTAAAACGAGTGCAACGGGGCTGTTCCTTTCTTCTTGTTCTTTTTCTCACTCTCAGCTACTCTTCGTACTCGTCGCTGGTATTTTGACCATCCGCCAAAAAAGCGAGAAAGCAAGCAAACTCATACGCTTTATTATTTCCTACCAAACAAACAGACAACAACAACAAAAAAAACCCGGAGTCTCTTCCAACCTTATCGTACCATCTGCTTATTGCTTTGTTTCTCTTCAACTCCCCATATTCATTCTTCCTCGTTCTCGATCGTCAGAGGAATACTCTTTTTTTTGTATCCTTGCTTCTTCTGTTCTCTTTCTCAGCTTTAAGTACAGGTTAAGCCAATGGCATCACCTGCACGCTCTGCGGTCCGTGTGCACACCGCAATCGCCATACTCATCCTCCTTCTGTGCCTCGGTGCACTGGCGGCCTCGGCTGCATCTTTCGGCTGGTACGCGTGTGACCCTCTTTCGGATCAGTCCAGCGGCTACATCGACATCCCTGGCGTGGCGGGCACGCAGAAGCACTACTTCTACTGGCTGTTTGGGCCGCGCCGCTTTCCTGCGGATGGCAGCCAGCCGCCAGTGATCCTGTGGATGATCGGTGGACCTGGGTGGAGCTCTGCTCTCGCGTTGCTAAGCGAGCTCGGTCCGTGCCTGATGAATGAAACGTCTGGTGAGCTATACCGCAACGCGTATGGGTGGAACGACGAGGCCTACCTGCTGTTTGTGGATCAGCCGGTAGGTGTGGGCTACTCCTACGGCGACAAGGTGAACTATGATAGCAATCAAAGCGAGGTTGCAGAGGACATGTACAATTTCCTGCAGGAGTTTGCCAAGCAGTTTATTTCCTTGTCCATCACCGATGCGAACGACTTCTACATCATTGGTGAGAGCTACGGTGGACACTACGTGCCCTCTGTTGCGTATCGCATTCTGCAGGGCAACCAGCGTGGTGACGGCCCTGTGATCAACCTGAAGGGCATCGGCATCGGCAACGGTTTGACCGACCCCTACACGCAGTACCCCTACTACCCGATCATGGCGTACGAGGGCTGCAAGGCGCAGCTAGGCCACAGTTGCGTAAACGACAGCGTGCACGATGAGATGCTGTCGATGCTGCCCAAGTGCATGGAGCTGATCGAGCAGTGCAACGCATACCCAACGGATCAGAACGACGCCTGTGTGGCTGCTCATCCGTATTGCAGAGAGATGCTATTTCTGTACCGTGGAACAGGGTTGAACGTCTACGATATCCGCCAGCCGTGCGAGAATCCACCACTCTGTTATTCCTTCGACAAGCTGATTGCGTTTATGAGGCGCGCAGAGGTCTCTGCGGCCCTCGGTGCGCACCCGAATATGGTTTGGAACCTGACAAGCAGCGATGTCATGGCCATGTTCCGCCGTGACTACCACCGCAACTTCAACTGGACGATCCCCCCAATGCTGGCTGCGGGCATTCGTGTGATGATCTACGCGGGTGACATGGACTACATTGTCAACTGGCTGGGCATTCAAGCGTGGGTGAAGGCGCTGGACTGGCCGGGCAAGGCGGGCTTCAACGCAGTTCCAGATGTGGAGTTCAGCGTTGCGGGTCGTGCGGCTGGCCAGGAACGCAAATACGGCAGCTTCAGCTTCGTGCGTATTTATGATGCGGGCCACATGCCCCCAATGGATCAACCAGCTACGATGTTGCGCGTGCTTTCCAAGTTTTTGCACGATAAGCCGTTGACAGCGTCTGCCTTTGAGGAGTGGGTGGAGATGCACTACGAGACGGCGGCGGAAGCCGGTGCCTTCGCGTACTTCGTCTTTGAAGAGTGGCAAAGAGCGTTGGCGGCGCAGGAGGATGAGTTGTTTTGACTCATACCTCGACTGGTTGCTTTAGGTTAAGGCGACAGGCTAGAAAGGCCAGTGCATTCCCCTCTTCTGCGTGCCCACGCAAAGAAACAACAGAAAAGTTTGCTCTTATGTGGAGGTTGTTGCAGCGACGACTGGCGAGGATTGTCACCAGCTGTCTTCCATGCACACACAGGTGTAAGAGAGAAAAAGCAGAAGAAAACAAACAGGCAAATAATGGATGCCCCGTTGTGGTACAAGTACAAGGGATCGCAGTTTCACCCGTTGGTCGCTACAAGCGTTACTGTGTGTGCGCGACTACACAACTTAAAGGACACACCACACGGCATTGAAAGGAGAAATGGGAAGCTTAACAAGCATAACGACTTGGTGCCTTGCTAAAGCCCATCGCCTTGCTGGTCATCTTGTGAGCTGGACTGCTGCGGCGGTCGTCAAGTCTCCGCCGAGTGTTGTGAACAAAGAGAGCTTCAAAAAAAAAAAAAGAAGGCCGCTCTTTCTGCGGAAAGTGCGTTCCCAATCAGCCGCAACGTCTCCTCTCTCATCCTACCACATCAATCTTTGCTTATTCCCGATTGTTTTATTTCTTCTCCGGCACTGCGTCACACTACTGAATTAATTAAACCAAAAAAAAAACTCTGATTTGCTTAACTGGCTGGACGCTCGCTCAGATACTACGACTCCGCACTCCTGGTGTCACTCGCCAGATCTTCTGTATCGTGATAGCTTATCTGAAATAGACACGGACAAAACTGTCCCGCACTATCGAAAACACTAGAAAAGAAAAAGGGAAATTACGCATCGAGTGAAAGACAACAAGGTCAAATTTCTCCTTACTTTCCTTCACTTCTGAACTCGCTTATTGACGTTGACAACGCCGAAAGACGCTGTTTGATTGTTTGGCCCTTTTTTTCAATCGCTAACCGTCGCGTGACTTTCGCTGATCCGCTTTTTTTTTTCAATTAGACACCATTTTGCTTTCAAAACGGTTTTAAAAAGAACAATAAGTGAAGTCTTTTTTTCTCCCCCTATTTTACACTCTCTGCCCCTCCTCAGCCATGCGCTCCGTTCATTCACTGGTCCGCGCAACTGCGGCTGCTGAGACTTTACTTCTTGCGCTGCTGCTGTGCCTCGGTGCACTGACGGCCTCGGCTGCATCTCGTGGCTGGGCTGCCTGCGATCCCAGCATCGTGCAGTCGAGCGGCTACATCGACATCCCTGGTGTGGCGGGTACGCAGAAGCACTACTTCTACTGGCTGTTTGGGCCGCGCCGCTTTCCTGCGGATGGCAGCCAGCCGCCGGTTGCGTTGTGGATGACGGGTGGTCCGGGAGGCAGCTCGAGTCTTGCTCTACTCGGAGAGCTTGGCCCCTGCCTGATGAACGAGACATCTGGTGAGCTGTACCGCAACGCGTATGGGTGGAACGACGAGGCGTACCTGCTGTTTGTGGATCAAGCTTCTGGCGTTGGTTACTCGTACGCGGACAAGGTGAACTACGACCACAACGAGAGCGAGGCCGCGGAGGACATGTACAATTTCCTGCAGGCGTTTGCGAAGCGCTTCACGTCACCATCGATCACGGGCGCGAACGAGTTCTACATCACGGGTGAGAGCTACGCTGGCCACTACATCCCTGCGCTTGGCTATCGCATTCTGCAGGGCAACCAGCGTGGTGACGGCCCCGTGATCAACCTGAAGGGCATCGCGGTGGGCAACGGTCTGACGGACCCCTACACGCAGTACCCCTACTACCCGATCATGGCGTACGAGGGCTGCAAGGCGCAGCTGGGCCACAGTTGCGTGAACGACAGCGTGCACGATGAGATGCTGTCGATGCTGCCGCGGTGTCTGCAGCTGATCGAGCAGTGCAACGCGTACCCAACGGACCAAAACGACGCCTGTGTGGATGCACATCCGTATTGCACGAAAATGGCATACTTGTACAGCGGCACGGGGCTGAACAACTACGACATCCGCAAGCTCTGTGAGGTGCCTGGCTTGTGCTACCCTTTCGGAAATCTCATTTCTTTTCTCCGGCGCAGCGACGTCATGGCTTCGCTCGGTGCGAAGGCGGACGTTTTCTGGAACCCAACAAATAGCGAGGTGAACACAATGTTTCACCGCGACTACCACCGCAACTTCAACTACACCATTCCCCCAATGTTGGCTGCGGGCATCCGCGTTATCATCTACGCTGGTGACGCCGACTACATCTGTAATTGGATCGGCAACAAGGCGTGGGTGACTGCGCTGAACTGGCCAGGCAAGGCAGGCTTCAACGCTGCTCCGGATATCGAGTTCAGCGTTGCGGGCCGTGCGGCTGGGCAGGAGAGGCAGTTCGGCAACTTCAGCTTCGTGCGTATCTATGATGCGGGCCACATGGTGCCGATGGACCAGCCGGAGGCCGCTCTCTACATGGTGCGTCAGCTTTTTAACGGACAGCTGTTAGCGTCTTAGCATCGTGAAGGCACTGCGAAATCAACAATTATCCTTCGAGCGTATGGGTCGTTGCCAGAAAGTTGTAAAGACTTTCAATTGGAAGACTCTCTTTCCGTAATAGAGTGTGGGTGAGTAGGTAGTTGTATTGCAACAAAAAAATTACTTGAGCGAATTACGGAAAGAGGAGTAGAGGCGTAAAGTTGTTTGTGACTTCGATGAGTTAACGCCTTCGAGAAAAGAAAAATTAGGTTAAAGATCTTCCCAAGGTGAACGAAGTAGTTGCGCTATGATTTAAGGTGGCAGGTCTGCTCTGGGCCGCTCAGCTTGAGTTGTTTACCCCTCTTTATGTGTCCTGCGATGCTCACGAGTGAAACTTCTGTTCTATTGTAACGTTTATCTAGCTCTTTGAAGTGTCGTGTACTGAAAAAAATCTCTCTCTCTATCTAGCTTATCTTTGTTACTTCTCATGCCTTCAACGCCATAGTCTTCCATTTTTTCTAATAAAAAAATAGAGTTTTTTTTGGTGCGCGCATCAAAAAAAAAAAAAAGAAAAACAGTATCAAAGAAAAAAGACATTTATAAGGTCGTATCGACAGGCACAAACACATCGCCACCACCTCACAAAGTAATAACCGCACAACCCATAAACTTGAGAGAGCCATGAGGGCAACCTACTCTCTTGACCACAACGCTGTTGGGCGTGTGACCATTTTCATCCTTGCGCTGCTGCTGTGCCTCGGTGCACTGACGGCCTCGGCTGCATCTCGTGGCTGGGCAGCCTGCGATCCCAGCATCGTGCAATCCAGCGGCTACATCGACATCCCTGGCGTGGCGGGCACGCAGAAGCACTACTTCTACTGGCTGTTTGGACCGCGCCGGTGGCCGACCGATGGCAGCCAGCCGCCAGTGATCATGTGGATGACGGGCGGTCCGGGCTGCAGCTCGAGTCTTGCTCTGTTGAGCGAGCTCGGTCCCTGCGAGATGAACGAGACGTCCGGTGAGCTGTACCGCAACGCGTACGGGTGGAACGACGAGGCATACCTGCTGTTTGTGGACCAGACCGCTGGCGTCGGCTTCTCCTACGCGGACAAGGTGAACTACGACCACAACGAGAGCGAGGCCGCGGAGGACATGTACAATTTCCTGCAGGCGTTTGCGAAGCGCTTCACGTCACCATCGATCACAGGTGCGAATGACTTTTATGTCATTGGTGAGAGCTACGGTGGACACTACGTGCCCTCGGTGGGTTACCGCATTCTGCAGGGCAACCAGCGTGGTGACGGCCCTGTGATCAACCTGAAGGGCATCGCGGTGGGCAACGGTCTGACGGACCCCTACACGCAGTACCCCTACTACGCGGAGATGGCGTACGAGGGCTGCAAGGCACAGCTGGGCCACAGTTGCGTGAACGACAGCGTACATGCAGATATGCTTGCGGTCCTCCCTACATGTATGCCTGTTCTTGAGCAGTGCAACGCGTACCCAACGGATCAGAACGATGCCTGTGTGAAAGCTCACATTGCGTGCGACGGCCTTGTCTCGTCTTTCAGCCTTACGGGACTGAACGTCTACGATATCCGGAAGCCGTGCGTGGGGGACAACCTCTGCTACTCTTCTGGCAACCTTATCGGCTTCATGAAGCGTCCAGACGTGATGGCGTCTCTTGGGGCAAAGGCTGACATTGTGTGGGAACAGTGCAACATGGAGGTAAACAGCATGTTCTCTCGTGACTACCACCGCAACTTCAACTGGACAATTCCCCCAATGCTGGCTGCGGGCATTCGTGTGATGATCTACGCGGGTGACATGGACTTTATCTGCAACTGGATGGGCAACAAGGCGTGGGTGAAGGCGCTGGACTGGCCGGGCAAGACGGGCTTCAACGCAGCTCCGGATATCGAGTTCAGTGCGGGAGGCCGTGCGGCTGGCCAGGAACGCAAGTATGGCAACTTCAGCTTCGTGCGCATTTATGATGCGGGCCACATGGTGCCGATGGACCAGCCAGAGGCTTCGCTTTTTATGTTGCGGCGGTTTCTTCACGCTGAAGGGATGACCGCTTAAAAGTTGCGCGTCTCGTGAAGATGCTGAGGGTGACCAACATCGGTAAAGATCCATCTGATTAGCAGACAGACACTAGCGTGGTACGCGGCTGTGCATCTCCCAGTAAGCTGTATATTAAAGCTGTAGCAGGTGTAGAACCGATCAAAAGTAGAGCACTTGCATATCGCGGACCGGAAGCGTGTTTGGATTACTGTTGTGAAAGGGGAAAGGTGAAGAAGCAAGAGCCGACAAGCCGTGGCTGTTGAGACGCAGATGTCAGTCAATCGTGAGACTTGGGAGAGAGAGAGAGTGAGAGAATGAGAAAGAGGCGGAATATGTCTCGATGGTTTTGATGTCTTTGTAAGCATGGAACCTGTGCCGTAGTTGCATTGCCCTTCTCATTTTTTTGTTTTGCATCACTAAGTTGGGCTGCAGATACACCGCTGAGGGAATCAACATGACTTTGTGTCAAATTTTGTACTTTCGCGTTTTGTAAATTAAAAGGAACGCAACTTGTGGTAGAATTTGTGTTAAATGGCAGGTAGAGCTGAGGGCCTTGAGCTTTCTAAATTCGTTTTATGAATCTCTACAATGCATAAGTTAGAGCGCATGCACTTCCTGTTGTTTGATTTTACTACTCAAAATGCTTCTTCTCTTTCTCTCACGCTGGTTGTCGCCTTTTTTTTTTTCTTGAGCATCATGCAGAGACGTTCATCTTTCCCCAGTATAAACCCCTGGCTTCTGCTGCCCATCTCTCTAAACGCCGTGCAAAACACCAAATAAAAGAACACTTCACTCTCCGTTTTTCTTTATCGATTATAAACACGATGCACGCTTGCCATCGTCCTGTTAGCATGCGTGCGAGCGTTTTCGCTCTTGGGCTGTTGTTGTGCCTCGGTGCACTGACGGCCTCGGCTGCATCTCGTGGCTGGGCAGCCTGCGATCCCAGCATCGTGCAATCCAGCGGCTACATCGACATCCCTGGCGTGGCGGGTACGCAGAAGCACTACTTCTACTGGCTGTTTGGACCCGCGCCGGTGGCCGACCGATGGCAGCCAGCCGCCAGTGATCATGTGGATGACGGGCGGTCCGGGCTGCAGCTCGAGTCTTGCTCTGTTGAGCGAGCTCGGTCCCTGCGAGATGAACGAGACGTCTGGTGAGCTGTACCGCAACGCGTATGGGTGGAACGACGAGGCATACCTGCTGTTTGTGGACCAGACCGCTGGCGTCGGCTACTCCTATGCGGACAAGGTGAACTACGACCACAACGAGAGCGAGGCCGCAGACGACATGTACAATTTCCTGCAGGCGTTTGCGAAGCGCTTTACGTCACCATCGATCACGGGCGCGAACGACTTTTATGTCATTGGTGAGAGCTACGGTGGACACTACGTGCCCTCGGTGGGTTACCGCATTCTGCAGGGCAACCAGCGTGGTGACGGCCCTGTGATCAACCTGAAGGGCATCGCGGTGGGCAACGGTCTGACGGATCCCTACACGCAGTACCCCTACTACCCGATCATGGCGTACGAGGGCTGCAAGGCGCAGCTAGGCCACAGTTGCGTGAACGACAGCGTGCACGATGAGATGCTGTCGATGCTGCCGCGGTGTCTGCAGCTGATCGAGCAGTGCAACGCGTACCCAACGGACCAAAACGATGCCTGTGTGGATGCACATCCGTACTGCACGAAAATGGTGTATTTGTACAGCGGCACGGGACTGAACGTCTACGACGTGCGCAAGCCGTGCGTGGGCGAGAACCTGTGCTACCCCTTTGATAATCTCATTGGCTTCATGAAGCGTCCAGACGTGATGGCGTCTCTTGGGGCAAAGGCTGACATTGCGTGGCAGCAGTGCAGTGGGGACGTGGGAGCACTGTTTCAGCGCGACTACCACCGCAACTTCAACTGGACTATCCCACCGATGCTGGCTGCGGGCATTCGTGTGATGATCTACGCGGGTGACGCCGATTATGTGTGCAACTGGATGGGCAACAAGGCGTGGGTTCAAGATCTGAACTGGCCCGGCAAGACGGGTCTCAACGCTGCAGCGGACATCGAGTTCAGCGTTGCAGGTCGTGCGGCTGGGCAGGAGAGGCAATACGGCAACTTCAGCTTCGTGCGGATTTACGATGCGGGCCACATGGTGCCGATGGACCAGCCGGAGGCTTCGCTGTATCTGCTTTCTCGTTTTCTTCACGACCAGAATTTAGCGGAGTAGGACAGAAAGGAGCTAATCACATACTTCGTGTAATTATGTCACGTGTTTTTGTTGCCGTGCGGAAGGAAGCTGGTTATCGTTATCGTTATTATTATTATTATTATTATTATTATTTTTTGCGTTGTTCTTCTTGTGCTTTTTGCAAAGGTGATGAGCCTCTTCTTTTTTTATTGGATTGTTCGGGCCGCGTTCCCATGTAGAGGAGGAAGGCGTTCGCGCAATTCGCTGAAGCACTCGTAAATAAACACAATTTTGACTACTATAGTAATTATTGGCGGTGATTGTGGTGCCCCTTTCTGTGTTCCAATATGCCCTTTTTTTTTTCTGCGCGAGATCGATGAAGGCTCTTCCTTCAGTGGAGAGAAGAAGCAACAATAAGCATCGCGGATTGCGAGATCGTGAGTTGGTTCGCGACTCGCGAGGTGCTGTGCCCATCATCACGTGCTGCTATCGAGACTATATGTGCTTTTTTTTTTCTTCTTTAGATCTATGAGTGCTGGTGTTCTTGTCGCTGAGTGAAGCAGTACTTGCAGATGCTCGTGTTGTACTCCTACTTTCTTGTATCACAAGGACTGCGTCTCTCCAGCGTGCACTCCAATAAGATAAGTGAGTATTGTTTTCATCTTTCACGACTATTTGTTAAATCCTTTTGCGTTGTCACTACTACATGCAGGCGTGGGCGTGCAGCGGCATCACACACGCACCAACACACACATACACACACACGCTCTCATTCTCACAGTGTGAATCGAAAAAGAGAAGGGGGAGGACACAATTAGGTCCATCAACAATTCTCCATTGCGTAAGGGTCCTAAAACCAGACATGGCATCTGCGGTTGAGAAAAAAATAGTGTTACATGACTTTATTGCCCTCTACCCAGTGACGCTGCTGCGTGTGAAGCAGCCTCGTCTCGCCTTTTCTTTTTTCCTCTCACGTTTCCGCTCAAAAGACACCGAGTTGTGTGAAGTGAATGCATATCTGCATGTGTTTCTACGATGCACTTTCCCCCTTATCGTTATCGC
This sequence comes from Crithidia fasciculata, assembly GCA_000331325.2. Classification (NCBI taxonomy): domain Eukaryota; phylum Euglenozoa; class Kinetoplastea; order Trypanosomatida; family Trypanosomatidae; genus Crithidia; species Crithidia fasciculata. Next base: position 163,092 of record CM003421.1, on the reverse strand, counting down.
TATTTTTGTTTCTGTCTGGTCGCCTACGCGACGTTTAACCAAGAAAGAAATGAAATTTAAATCATATACATATTTTTAGTTTTTGTGGTTCACGTTGATGAGGTCAAAGGAGTCTTGCACGCGCACGGCATAAAGATGGTCGCCTCTACACGAGGTTTCGTTTAATAGAAGAGCCTGTATCCATGTTGAGGGAATTTGGACTAGGTAGAGTCGGTGTCAACGACAACTCGTTTCCATCTCTTGTAGGGAAGGTGTACAATGCTGCCCCACTTTCCTCAATCTCTTCTTCTCTTCTCTCTTCTCCTCCTTCTTGTCTTGGTGTTGCAGGTATTCTTCCCTTAGCCACCCACCTACCCTCCAATCCCCCCGTCACTTTTTGTTTTCGCTTTGCTGCGTGTTTGTGCGTGTCGCAGTCTCCAGCACCTTCCAGCTTTGCTACTTTTTTTAAATATTTTCCTCTGCTTAATTTTGCTCCTGCAGACCGCTCATCTCAGACTCGGTTTTGGCTCCTTTTCCTTTGTATAAGCTTCCACTGCGGTGCGCTTTGCAATTTTTCAACATTTTTAAACTTTTGAGTATTGTTGTCCACGTCTTTAATAGGTTGGCCTGAGCTTTGTTCTCTCTCTTCTCGTGCATCTAGAGCACATCTCTCCTCGTTGCACTGCTGCTTTGCTCGAGTACATCCCGTTCGTGCCGCTGCGTTGTGGTCGTGTAGACTGGAAGGGGGGAAACATCAACGGAGGTTATACGCAGCAAGGATCTAATTGTGTTTTCCCGTATCTTGCCTATCTTGCAAAGCAAATAATTTCGAATTGTACAGTCTTCTTTCACAATACGAGTGCGGATTGAAAGAGGAGCTGATTTAGCGAGAAAACTTTTTTCTCCAAGAATTCTCTTCGCTACACAGCTCGGTGAAAAAAAAAAAATCCTAGTAACATGGGCGAGTGCATTCTTGACGTGGTCTTGCGCGTCGTTCTCGTCTTCCGCCTGCAGGACTACCTCATCTGCCTTGTCTGCGGCTTCATCGCATTCGGAGTGAGTAAAGTACGCCCCCACTGCCGGTCGTTTTCCTGGACGGACGGCACCATCGACCTGCCGTACGGCGGCGCCGGCACCTTTCCCTCGTGGACGCTGCCCCTCATCGCCGTGCTTCCTGGCGTTGCCTACGTTGTGTGCGAGGCGCTGCGCCATTTTTGTTGGCTGCCGCGGCGGCGTGCGATGTCTGCTCAGAGGGACGAGGTGCGGGAAATGCATTCGGGTACGTCGCCCTTCAGCCCCTCTTTGCTGCCGCCGCCAGCCGGGCCGTCCATCACGGTGGCAGTGGGGGATTCTACGGCACCGAAGCAGAGCGGTGGGCAGAGGGCAACGCTGGGAGCGGTGGCGGAGGCGGAGGGCATGCATGGTGGCCGTCAGGCGGAGGTACCGGCAGCTGCACGGGGAGACGTGCGTACGGCGGCAGCACCGCCGGTGGCGAGTCCGCTGGGGGATGCGGCCGGGGGGCTGACGAGCCGCACAGCTGCCGCTGCCTCTCCCTCCTCTTCCTCTCCTCCTTCGCTGCAGGGGCAGCGTCGTGTCAACAGCAACACCAGCGGTGGTAGTAGTAGTGGTGACGTGGGCGGTGCCGCAACTGCGCGACGTCGCCGAGATGCGCAGGCAGGTGGCCAGGCGGTGTTCACGCTCCACGCGCCGTGGATGCGCTTTCTGACGCACGCCCACGTGTGGGTGCTGACGCAGGCCTTCGCGGTGACCTTTGCCATGCTCGTTGTGGACACCATCAAGGTGTACGCCGGCCGCCTCCGCCCCGACTTTCTCGCACGACTGCGGCGGGAGGGTCTGAGTGAAGCTTCGGTGGATGTGGACTGGTGTGCAGCTGGGAAAGGCGGCCGCGTCTCCTTCCCCTCCGGACACAGCGCCATCAGTTTTGCGGCCTTTGTCCCCTTCTCGTTCTATGTCCTGCACAGCCTGGGTGTGTTTCGCCGAAGCGGGGTGTCGCTGTGGTGTATCGTGGTGGGACTGTTGCCGCAGATCTTGCCCATCACCGTTGCCGTGTCGCGTACGCGCGACAATCGCCACAACTTCGATGACATTCTTGCTGGCAGTCTGATCGGAATTGCCAGTGCACTGATTGCGCTGGGGGCGAACTGGGCAGCGAATCACAAGTCGGGCCAGCTGGTGCCACGCCTCCCCATCCGAGAGATCTGAACTGCTACGGCCTCTGTTGCTTCTTCTCTTGTGAAGACATGTGTGTGGGGGAGAGAGAGATTGAAACACTACGAAGTGACTAATACATGGCGCTTCACATAAGCTGGGTAGAAGAGAGGACGAGCCGTTGTACAGAAGCAGTAGTTGTCACCTTTTTTTGATGCTTCGCGATTTCCCCCCCTCTAATAGGCAGCTTAGTTTTTCTTCCCCGTTTTTTTTTTGTTTCCATCGATTATGTGTGGTGCTCTTCTCTTCTTGCGTTGCATCATCTGTATCTTCGTTGCTGCTTCCGCATAAAATAAAAAACAAAAAAATAGAGAACATTACTGGACTTGCATTAGAAAGCAGAATTCTTGGCGCCGCGGTTGTCATCCCCGGGTTTTTTTTTTACCCTATGTCGTGCTGATCACTCCATGCCTTGTCTGCTAGCCTTTTACCCTCCTTCTGACGCTGCCCATACCACTTATTCTTACTGCTTTTTCTTATCTTCTTTTTCTTATCTTCTTTTTCTTTCTGTTCTACACCGCCGTCTATGCGCTGTGTAAATTTGATCGCGTAATCGACTTTCCCCTTCTCCCCTTCCAGTGTACTTACCCTGAGTTTTTTCCTTTCTTTTATTAATTTGTATAATTGGCTGCATCAGTACGCAGTGGAATCAGCGAAATCCTAAAAAAAAAAGCTAAAAGTTCAACGAGCCAACGTGCCTCGACAAGCAAACACAAAATACAGGTGTACGCACACACACAAACACATACACTGTAAGCAGTGAAGAAGAGGCACGCAAGATGGCCAACGCTTGCGCCTTTCTCGTGCGGCACTTCCTGCTCTGGCGGGTGCCGGACTACTTGATGATCATCATCCTCGCCATGATTGCTGCCATCATCGGTGCCAAGGTGCGGCCACACTGCCGCGACTTCGAGTGGACGGACCCCAGCATCAACCACCCCTTCGCCACCAAGGAAACCTTTCCGATGTACTCCGTCATCATCGCGGTCATTCTCGTCGCACTCGCGTACTTCGCGGGCGAGTTGGCCACGAAGTGGCGCCGCCCTGTTGGGAAGCTGAACATGTGCCTCCACGTGAACGGCTGGATCGTCACCCACGCCTACAGCATTCTGCTGGCCTTTGTCTTCGTGAACGTGTCGAAGCTGTACGCCGGCCGCCTGCGGCCCGACTTTATTGCTCGCCTGGCCAGGGAGGGCATTACGCAGGCCAACGTTGCGAGCTTCACCCACAGCCAGCTGTGCCACGCCGCACGCAACGGCCGCCTGTCTTTCCCGTCAGGGCACAGCGGCACGGCCTTCGCGGGTTTTGTTCCTCCCTGCCTCTACCTGATGGGGCTGATGCGGACGCTGAAGGGTGGGCGGGTGTGGCTCGCAACGATTGCCCTGCTGCCCCTCATTCTTCCCGTTGCGATTGCCATCTCGCGTACGGTGGACTACCGACACAACTTTGATGACATTCTCACCGGCAGCATCTGCGGCGCGCTGTGCGGCATCTTCGCGGTGCTGGTGAGCTTTCGCCCGTCGATGCGCGGGGAGTGGACGCTGCGTGACTACCCCGACGACCGTGGCCTGACACGGGTGTGGATGCAGGGGCTGCTGGGTGGCGGGCGTGGTCGACACGGAAGCCGCGCTGCTGCGGAGGAGGGGAGCCGCACCGCGTCGGACAGCGAAGACAGCGATGGAAGTGAGGAGGCCGCCGTCGAGATCGCGATGCCGCGCAGCGTCGCGTCCAGGAGCCACGAGAGCAGCCAGTACGTCGCACCGCATAAGAAGACGGTAGCGTCGCCATCGCCCTCGATGGAGAACACGAGCTACCTCTCACCCGCCGTGCACCAGGAGCGGGCAGCGAACCCGTCACCGTCGACGAAGCACAACGCCCACGCACCGCGGCCGACGAGTGGGAAGCACCGGTCGAAGCCGCATCGTGAGTTGCAGGAGACACCGGATGAGACGTCCTCGTCGGGGCGGCGCAAGTCGACGGGCGAGCCGGCGGTGGTGGAGCGCTTTTACCCTCGTGAGTAGACGTGCGTGGCGACGTGGTGGGAGGCGAAGAGAGGTGTGCGAAGGAAGGGAAGTGCCAGCGGGGAGAGCGCAACACAGACCGCGAGGCATTTCAGCAGTTGCCGCTATGAAGGCGTAGCACGTCCCTTCTTTGGGTGAATTTGTACGCGTTGTTCTCTGGCCTTTGTCAGATCTCTTCTTCTCTGAGGAAATTCGTGCGTTCTTCCTTTCTCTTCAGTGCCGCTCTCGTGCCGTTGTTTATTTTTTCTTTCCACTGCTGCTCCTTTTTTTTTTCGCAGTGAAGAGATGCAGGTGCTGGCTGGGCTGTGAACCTGTTTCCGCTGCGAACGTCTGATGTGTATCCCTCGGGCCGGACATGTTATTATTTAGTACTTTTTTTTTGCTACCTTATTATTTCGCAATACCCGTCTCTTTGCGTCCACAGCATTCATCTTCATCTTTCCTCTTCCTTTTCCCTTCACTTTTATTTTTTGAGTTCAGAATTTTGTTTTTTATTTCTATTAGCCACATGCTGTGTTGTCCAGGCAACGATTTTTGTTTTGTTTTACGTTGACACTTGCCTTTTTTCGTTTTTTTTTTTCTCTTGTTGTCGTGAGTATATATGTACATACATCAATGGTGCACGCGCGTGTGTGCGTGCGTGTGTGGGCTCGTGTGAGAAACTGAAAAAATGTGTCGATGCACGTATGAGAGAAAGAGAGAAGATTAAGAGGCAGCCTCTGTTCTCCTTTCTCCGACTTTTTCTACTTCGTGTGTCCTTTCTACGTTTCCCTTCGCTATCTCACCTTTTTTTTTTCTTGTTTCCGTCCTTATATCTGCTCAAGTTGTGGCGCGTCATGAAAAGAGGAAATGTGAAGCGGCAAGTATTATGCGCCACTGATGCCGTTGATGATGATGGCAATGGTGTTCCTGTTCCTGCTCTTAAACTGACAGACGCTTCTTTGGGCTTTCCCCCCGCCCTTCATCACACGCGGTGCGCTCTCTCTGTCTAGTAGGAAGTTTTTTTTTCTTTCTGAGTTTATTAAAGTTTCTTGTACATTAAAGCTTGCCTACGGCTCTTGCTCTCCCTCTCTTGTGTTTGCAGTGTTGCCCTCCTTTAGTTTTCTTTTTCTCTCTTTTGAATATATTTTGCTGGATTGCTTGCTTGCTCCTGTTAGTGCTGCTTAAGCACAGTCACGGAACACACGTAGAAGGAAAAGGACATATACGATACGAGGTGGAGACGCGGTAGCAGCGAGGTGCCGCAGGGCTGTCGGAGTGCTCTGACATCCATCAGTGTACGTCAATACTGAATGAAGCACACCGACCTCCCAGGAAAAAAAGGGTTTTCCTGTATTGCGTAGGTCAAGGACTGCGATCTTCCGATGCTGCTCTCTTTCGCTCAATTTGTTTCTCTTGTTTTCTTTCGCGGGCGTAAGTATCGGGCTCCTTTGTGCCTTGAAAATGAAGTGAAGCAACTAATGGTGAGACGCAAAACCCCTATTGTGTCTGTCGGCTTCTTTTTCTTCTTCAACAAACACGCCTTAACAAAAATGCGCATCTTTTGCCATGCTACGCCTTCCCTTTTCTCCATCTTCTAATTCCTCTTCTCATGGTTGAAGAAAGAAACAAACGAGACTTTTAATAAATTGGTGCTCTTTGCAACACACTGCGCACCGGCCTTTTCAACTTTTACACACCCACTTTTTGGTCTTTGTCGCCAACCTCCAGCATCTAGAAAAAGTTTTCATCTATTAATTCGTATAGTAGTCAAACGCTGCGTACATCTCTTATGCAGCAGCGCGTGCTATCTCTTACCGGCCAGTCGTGCCGCACCGCACGCAGCGCCGTCTCCATGGTGAATGCGGCACAGCTGACGGCGACTCGCACCTTCGTTCAAGGAGCCCCTCCACTGCCCACGAAGGACATGGACAAGGGCCGCAAGCAGTACTTGACAAGCTCGCACGCGGACGAGATGGAAAGTCAGCACCAGCGCCGGCAGCGCAAGATCCGCGAGCACTATGCGAAATACGAACCAAACTGCCCGCAGCCGCTGGAGGAGAACGCGTTTGTGAAGGGCAAATTTGGGATGCGTCGACGCTACTTTGTTGATCATCGGGACAAGATCAACGTGCACTCGCTGAATGAAGCGCTGGCGGAGAGCACGAACGCGATGCGGAAGTAGAGGGGACGGCACCTAGCTTCATACTGAATGTTATGGAGAAGAGATGGCGAATCCTCCGCCATTAGATCCCGCCACGCTCGTCGTCTTTGATCGACGTCTCCTTCTACTTTTTGAAAGGGTTTGTTCGTTATTTGCTGCTGCTGAACATCAGCTTATCGTTGTGATTAGTTGTCTTTCAGAATTTTTTTTTAAACGTTGACGTTGACCTTGTTTTGTTGATGCTGCCAGTGCAGAGATGCGCGGTTGTTTTTTCCCTTGTACGCGTCTCTTGGCACACCCGTGTGAGAGAGAGAGGGCGGGTGAAATGTGCGAGTGCAAAGAGTAGACGCACTCTACTTCCTCTAAGGCTCGTCGCCTACGAAAACGATTCTTTTTCAACTTCTCTGTGAGCTGGGGAAATGCGACAAAAAGAACATAAACAAAAAGAAGAAAGATTAATTGGTTTTATTACTGCGGGTGACGGTAGACGAAACGCGCTCGCATGTGTGTCTCTGTATGTGTGTAGCCGGAGGTGCGCTTGCGGGTTTATGCTCGGCTGAACACTGCTTTAATTGCCAGAAGTTGCGCTTTGTCCTCAACGAAGGCCGTAAGAGCGAGAGGGATGTTCGTACCTCGCACCAGTTTTTTTTTTCAAACGCATCGCATCCATTCTATTTCTTTTCTACTCTTTCATCCAACACAACGAGCCAAACACATACACACCGCAAGAAGCGGACGATCAACACGAAGACAATTAGCACAACTAGCGCCTTTAGTGAAGCCTGGCGAACACACGTCCCTTTGTAGCAGACACCATCTACACTTCATCTTAGCGAGTGTTTTTATTGTTAATTTACGATACCTTGTAGCAACTGCTGACCTTCTCTCTTTTTTTACTGCTTTGCGTTCTCTCTCCTCTCTTTACGTCGTAGTCAAGTCTGCACCAAAGCAAGCTAGAAGGCTGTCCTCTCTTGTATAGCGTGAAAACTTCACGAGAGAGAAAAAAAAAAAAGAGGCTGGCACGTGAACCATTTACGACTGCAAGCTCTAACCCTTCTAGTCTGAGCGTGTAACGTAGGTGTAGCGGAAGCAACGCGGCAGCAGTATCACATTCTTTTTAGGTTCTCTAGCGCTCTCTCGTAGGCAATTCCCATTTTTTTTCTTAGCAACCACCGCCATCTTCCGCCATGCTCCGTCGTTGCTTCTTGCTGCGCAGTGGCCATGGTGATCTCTTCCCCACCAGCAAGGCGGCGGCCCACCTGGAGATCCCGTGGGTGATGAGCCGCGAGGTGCCGCACGCGCCGGGCAAAAACCACTGCTACGCCGACTTCACAACGCCGGAGCACCACAGCAAGTTTCAACTCTTGACCCCAGAGGCGCACGAGACAAAAATCATCCCCACCCGCAATGCATCGAAGCACGACCTCCACCACTGCGTCACGAAGCGTCCATCAGAGGCGGCGATTAACGCAACGCTGGCGGGCGTCAGCGGGGACTTGAGCCACCACAAGAAAACAAACGAGACACCGATGGCGCGGGCCAACATCGCGGCAAAGAAGGCCGCAGAGCACTTGGCTATGACGCGTGATTTCATGGCGCACAAGCGCAACCCGGTGGAGATTACCGGGAAGTACGCCAGGGTGACGGAGTACCCGGCTTCGCAGTTCTACATTGAAGAGCGGGTGAACCGGATGCGCAAGATGGAGAACACGAACCAGAACGGGTACGTGCGAGAGGATATTCCATGGCATCCAAAGCCAACGCCGCCGCCGCCGGCCCCGCCAAAGAAGTAAGCAAAAAAGACGAGAGAGGTGTGGGGATGAGGCTGGTCGTCTTGGCATCCACCCCTTCTTCATCTTCGACCAAATGTGTGGTACTGATGCCGCCTCTTGCAGTGAGTGTGAAATGCTTTTTTTTTTCTTTGATGGATGACGCAGCTGTCGTTATTGTGGTGCATGTGTGCGTGTGAATGCGTTGCGTTTATGTTTTTTTTCTCCCTTTGCTGTTCTACTTGCTTTTATTTTTCCTACCCCTTTGAGAAGGTACGCGTACTGCATGACGCAGCGGTGCTGTGAGTGAGTCGCTGGATATCCTCGCGACGAGAAGAATAGAAAAAAAGTTATAATGAGAGCGAAGGTTAATGAGACGTTGCTGGCAGCATTTTTAACCATGCTGCTGTAGCACAGTGTGTGTTGTTGGCACGGCTTTCTATCCGAGTTGGCGGCCAACGGCGACGGCCACTGCATCTCTTTGAAAAAAGAAGGGAAAGGCCGCTCTCTTTTCTACTCGCTGTATGTGGAGGGCATTTGCGCAGCACTGGCAAATGCGGCGCGATGCAAAGCCTTGGCTGGTGGAAAGAGTAAAAGTGTTATTCAAGCAAGTCTGCATTTGTTCTTCTTCTTTTTCTTCTTGCATGTGCGTGGCGGCACTGCACTGATGGAGATGTTGGACTTGCTCCATCTTAAGAAAGAGAGTACAGCTCCTCTTTCCCCATAAAGTGTATGTATTCCCCGCTCCTCCTCCCCCTCCATCTCCAGCACACTCTTCTTCCTCGATTGCTCCCTTTTTTTTTGGGTGTTCGTGGCGTGCTGCGCTGAACGTAAAACCTCCGCTTGATGAACCACAATGGAATCTCTTTTGCAACGTGACAACAACAATAACAACGACAACAAAATCAAAAGCGCGTCTCCGTCATCACCAGCGTGAACTCGCGGGTTTCGATAGCGGAAAAAGCCTGCAGTGTTTTTTTTCTCCCCTCCTGTTCCACGTTGTGCAGTGGGACTTCTCATAAGCGGCATCAAAACACGTTAACGGTGTCCAGGTACACTTCCGCATAAGAAAAAAAAATTGCACTCCCCTTGCTTTTTACCCTTTACTCTTGTGCTTTGCTTTCCTTTAATTTTACCCTTTTTTCGACGCTCTTATTCCTTTGCTTTCTGAGCCGCCATTGTTTCATCTCGAGCCATAAACACCGAATCGGCGTTCGTGGACCACGCCTACCCCCTTTTTTGCTCCGCGTGTCCGTTCCTTATTACTCAACCCCTTCTGTATTTTTTTTTTTTGAGGCTGGTCTTACACGTCTGTGTTCGATCACGCACACACAAAGAATACATCTTTGCAAGTCTCGCTCTAACCCTTCGTGCTATCTCCTTGACATTTTCAGTCGTTCGTCTTTCATTGTATATATATTACTCAATTTTATTTTGCTTCCGCTGTCCTGCATTTTTTTTAACTTTGTTTGTGTATTGCCAAAACACGCAGCAGCAGGCGGGAAGATAAAAAAAGGCGTGTGTGTGTCACTTTGCAAAGTAAACTGAAAGAAGAAACTGCATTTTACCTTCTCATTTTTATTTTTACTGGAGGGCTCCTTTTCGGAGAAGCTTGCTGCCCAAGTTTGTAACTGCGGAGCGCGCCAGAGAAGTTGGCCGCCTAAAAGTGCATTTTTTTCTTTTTCTCTTGTGGCGGCTGTTTCTCCTTGTAGACTAACTTGAGGAGCCTTCCATTGTTGCTTTCTCTCTCTTTTTCTCTCTCTTCCTCACTATATCGGTAATTAGGTGTGCCTTGACGTTTTTATCATTCTCTCCCCCATTTTTAGTCGAAAAGATTTCGTGCTTGTGTGTATATGTGTGCCTGCTTGCTCCGCAGTTTTCCGCCAATTTATCTTTTCACTTGTGGCTTCTTTCCCTTTCTATCTTTTTTTTTTTTTTTGCGAGCGCTACCCGAACGCTATTCTGTTGTTCGCTTCCACTTTTTATCTTTTAATTCATTTTTCTTTCCGTTTCTTAAGCAGCAAAAAATAGGAAAAATAAAATTAACAACAACAGCCAACACCAACGACAATGGCAATTATTAAACACCTCTGCTCTATGGCGATGGTGAGTCTCGTCGTCCTCGTCATCCAGAACAGCCTGCTCGTCGTCATGACCCGCTTTTCACGCAAGAGGATCGATGCAGAACACAACTACCACACCTCAACCCTGGTGCTGAATCAAGAGTGTGTGAAGATGCTGATGTGTCTTGTCATCTACGCCTGTGATGATGTGCGAAAGCAGTACGAGCGAGACAGCTCAGCAAGTGCGTCGAGTGTTGCCATCGAAGTCGTCGGCGGCGATGCAGCTCTGGGCAACGAAGAAGTTGCTTCACCCACGGGAGCGCTGCGCACGACAAAGGAGACCACACTGTCCCCCCTCGACGGGAGCCTTGCACCGCCGCTAAAAGAATCTGCCGAGGCAGACGCGGTTGTGATGAGCGAGGAGGAAGCGGCCGCGGCAACGGGCCCGTCAGCAGTACTGCGTCGCGCGGTGCGGGTAGCCGTGCCCTCGCCGCCCCCGCACGGGAGTCCTAGTAGATCCGATGATTTCCCAGCGTACCCGCGGAAAACTCACTTTCGCCTTGCCTGGCTACGGGCACAAGGCGCTGCTCACCTTTACTGGGCGATGCTGCGCACCGCCGTGCTGAAGCGCGACACGCTGAAGTTGTTCGTTCCTGCGTTCTTGTTCAACATGCAAAATTTTCTTATCTTTGTCGGGCTGTCGAACCTCGACGCCGTGTCGTTCCAAGTTTGGTCACAGACCAAGTTGCTCTCCACCGCCCTCTTCTCTGTATGGCTGCTGCACCGCCGTCTGTCTTTTCTTCAGTGGATGTCGCTCGTGGCGCTGACCGCCGGCGTGCTTGGCGCGCAGCTCGGTGCCTCCAAGGCTCCTCACGCTTCTGTTGTCATTGACACAACCCCAATCACGACGTCCACGCCCTCGCCGCGGCTGCTGCGCGTGCTAGGCTTAGATGCGCTGACGTCCGCCCCACGCGGCGTGAACGCACTGTCAGACACTCTCCCAACATTCGAGCCGGACGGCGACGAGGAGCCGCAGGCAAATGCGCTCATTGGGATCGCCGCCTGTGTCCTCTCCGGCCTCTCCTCCAGCTACGCCGGCGTGTACTTTGAGAAGGTGGTGAAGACGACGAGCCCGACTCTCTCGATCCGCAACATCCAGCTTTCCATCTTTGGCATCCCTCTGGCCTTCCTCTCGATGCTGCTGCTGGATGTGATGCCGTGCTGGTACGCCCAGCGCCAGTGCGGCAACGCCGTTCACTGGAACATCTTCGCCAACCCTTTTACGAAAGGAGACGACGCGGCGTATGGCGAGGACGGCGCCTGCCCTGTGCGGCCCTTCTACTTCTGGCAGCAGTACAACAGCTGGCTGACCTGGGGCCTTGTTGGCATTCACGCCTTCGGCGGTCTTCTCGTTGCGATTGTTGTGAAGTACGCCGATAACATTCTGAAGGGTTTCGCGACGGGTGTGGCGGTTATTGTGAGTGGGATGATGAGCTCCGTGATTTGGGGCTACAAGCCGAGTGTTGCCTTTGTGCTCGGTGCGGTGTTGGTGATCGGATCTAGCATTGCGTTTCACAAGTTTGAACCGAAGCGTTAAGTATGGGAGGGGCGGAGTAGCTGTGGCAGCCACACGCGCGTCCTTTCCTTGCCTTGTTCTCACTCTCTCCTTCACCATTTTTTAGAAAGACTAAGAAAGGGATGCACAGAGTGTACGCCACGCAAAAAACATATCTACTGCGGAGCGTGATGAGAGAGAGAACAGGGATAGATCTGTGCGTGTGTGTGTGCGTGTGTATCGCTACCCCTTTGTTTACCTCCACCATTGCATCAAAGATGGCGTCTTCCGTCTTCTATCTTTATCTTTTTTTCTCTCATTGATCTTTTTCTCACATTGTGCGCTGAGAACAACCGAACGTAAAAAAAAAAAAATACCCAGGTATATATGATGTGTTCTATAATGCGGCTTGTAAAGCAGTAGTGCAGCTGTCTTGTGGACGCGCGGGGAGCCTCTTTAAAGAACGTTAAATGCGACTTTTATTCCACGTAGATAAAGATGAAGAGAAGAGTGGCGTTAGCTGCTTTTTTATATTTCAGACATTGGTACTCTTAGCACGGTTCCTGAGTAGCACAGCACTGCACGCAATCAAAAATCTGCGCGGATAAATGTTCACACGCTTTCTCAACTACATTCTCTCTTCGCCTTGTCATATTCTGCACTTTATTTCACCGTACTTTCATCAACACTGTAGTGCAAAGCAGAAAGCACAACTACTACTGCAACAGTGAGAATTAGGGCTTCACCCCTTCTCTCTGCGCGTGTCTTTGCTACTGTGTAGACTCGTCCACTGCAGCGGCGACCCCTTTGTTCTTCAGCTTCTTCACACACTCGTCGACTCTTTCCCAATCGGTAGATTTACATTGTTATCATAATTGTTTTTTTTTCCTAGAACTACAGTTAGACTTTCTATTTCTCTCTTTGTTGGTTTCCACACATTTTAGATTCCCGCTGGTCTCCCCACCTGCCGCTTTAGCGTGCAAAGTGTAAGTCCTAGTTTCGTTTATTTTTATTGTTTTCTTTTTTTTTTACAGCTTTCATGTCTACAGCACTCACACACGGCACCAGAGAGTGGGGCAGCGGTGGCGCCTCACCCGTCCTCGCCGCCGACGTCTCCTCTTCCCTTCTATCCCACCCATCTCGTCCTTCTCACCGTCTCGCTGCGGACTTCAACGCCGCGGCCTCCCCGGCTTCGGCGTCCTCGCCCTCTCTAAGTGACATTCGTGCCCGCCTGCAGGACGTGATGCGCACCATCGACACGACACTGGATGAGACAGCCAACCCAGCGCCACTGCTGCATCAATACGCCCCTATAGTTGATGCGCACAGGAGAGAGTACAGAGCTGGACCGGTAAGCGGCGCTGCTGCGGTGAGTGCACCACCGCCACCGGCATCGTCGTCAGCCTCCTCAGCCTGCCGCTCCTCGTCTGTTGCGTCCGCTGCGTCGTGGTCGAGCCGTCACTGCAGCGATGGTGAAAGTGGCCTGCAGTCCGCACGACCGTCCGCGGTGACGCGTGATACCGCTCTGATTCCACCGTTCGCTACACACGGTGCTCCTTCACGGTCGGCGCAGCAAGATGATCGGAGGAGGTTGAGTGGTGGTCACGGTGCCATGCATGACAATACGGGCCACAGGCCGCCAATTTTTGGGCAGGGTGCAAGAGGCCATGGGTCGAATTCAGATGAGGACTCCGCAGCGACGCGCGCCACCACAACGGCAAGCACGGGGCTCTCGGCCACCTATCAGGCTCGTTTAGATTTCTGGCACCCAGCCGCGTATCACACACTTCCTCACCAAGATGTGGCAAGAGGGGAAAAGTCAGAAGGAGTTGCTGCGGGTGCTGTACCGGCGCCTTCCATCGCTTCTGCCCTCTCAAGCCAGACCACAGCATCCCAGTACATGCGGCCGATCTCGAGGGGACGAAGAGGTGTTGGTGCTGGTGATGTTGCAGCCATGTTGCAGGGGATCAGCAGGCCGTCGAACACTGTCACCGACACACTTACCAGCACGAGTGTCACAACGGACCGCTCGTCACGCTCATCCTCGACGGCATCCACGGCAGCGGACGCACGACGGGCTGCACATGCCACACCGCAGGTGGCAGGACATGTTCCGCCTAGAACAGCGTCTGTGCCTTCGGCGCTGCCGTCGCTGCCGCTCCCGTCCACCGTCCCTTCCCTCTCTGCCCGACTCGCAGTGCTGCGCGCAGCGGACGCCGCACAGCGTTCTGCCCTGCAACGCCCTTACGACTTGGCAGAAAGCGCACACGCTGATCCGCTGGGCATCTTGTCAACGGCAGCAGAGGCTGCGGCGGTGCCTGCGGGTTTGAGCAGTGCGGCTAGCGCACCACCACCGCTGCTGCACCATGAAGTTCTCGCATCTGCTTCGTGCAGGAGTACGCGTGATACACCGGCGTTGTCACCAAAGCTTCCACACGGTGCGGCCCCGTCATGCACGCGTTCGCCAACCCGGCGTCCCCCTGCCACTCCCACTCCCGCCACGTCACCACCGCCGTCACGTTCTCGTGCCGTTGTCTACGGCATCAACGACAGCCAACACAGCGACAATCTTGTACGCAGCCCCGACACACAACACTCTTTTGGTGCTGGTGCTGGTGCTGCTTCACCGAATTCTGCGGAGCGCCGCCACCGACGCACAACGCGACAGGCAGAGACGCAGCGCATTGTTGAACTCGCCTTGGCGCGTCAGGCAGCAGCAGAAGAGGCGTGGAGAGAGAGTGAGGCGCATTCGTCAACGACGCCGACACTCTTGCTGCAAGGAAATCCGCAGCGTCGTCCTCCGCCTCGCCCACGCAGTGCATCCCCAGCGTTGCACGACCGCTCACACACCGCGCTGATCACGACAGCCCCGTTGGATGCCCTGCAGGCATATCTGACGCGTGATGTGGATGAGGGGCGTAGCAGCAACGCGAGTGCCGGTGCGCTGGCTCAGGAGGGGGAGTTGCCGATGCAGGAAGAGCTTGCGGTGCGTGCAATGCTGGCAGCACGCAGAAACGGTGAAGCAGCCTCTCTGGGCAACGTCAGCTGCGGTGTTCGTGTTGGTGACGTGGAGAGTGAGCGGCGGCGTATGAAAGGCAGGGGATTAGGAACTGGTGGTCAGACACCGCAGGAATCGCGCTTTGCTCGTTTTAGTCAGTCAAATAGTAAAGATGCTTTGCAGCGCCGTCAATCAGTAAACGAGGCTGTGTCAACTGCTGCTGCTGCTGCGGTGGCGGCTACGCGTCCTCTTGTGTCCCTCCCATCAAGCCCTTCCAAGGCACCAGAAACACCGGAGCTTCGTGCAATGCGTGCACACGTGGAACAGCTGGCGAGGCTACGCGAGCGCATGCACCGCGCTGAGGCACTGCCCTCCCAGCAGCACCTCAAGACACCGGACTGTGGCCGAAGGAGACCGGTGGCATCCACAAGCGCGTCGAATGCTGTTGGCGGGCTTTCAAGCTCCTCCGCCTCTTCCACCCTCAACATTCCTGACGTAGCGGCCTCAGCCCATGCCTCTCGTCCCGCCGGCGCACCACACCGCAGCCCTCCGACACCACAGCACGGGACACCTACCGAACATCAGGCGACGCTGACCGCCGCAGCTGCGGTTACGCTTCACGGGATAGAAGTGGAAGGCGACGTGCAGTCGAGCAGTCGGAGCAGCGGCAGCAGTTGTGGTGGGGATGGAGAACAGGATGCGCTGCTCTCGAGCGTGTCAGCGACGTCGGTGGACGACAGGGCGGGGACGCCGGAGCGGGCTGTTGTTGTCGTTCCAGCCGGGGCGAAGAGCAACAGTGCTGTTCGTGGTGGTCGACGTCGTGTTGAGCCGCCTTCTCCACGTCGAGAGAGGACGACCAGAGGTGGCGATGCACTAAGAGACGAGATGAAAGGAATGCGTGACGACAACGGCAATAGCGGCAGACTCGACGCCACGCAGCGCCCTTCCTCTCGCCCACCACCACCACCACCACCACGCGCAGCTCCACAGTTGCAGACAACTGTGGAAGTGGCGATTGCATCTCGTGCAGAGGCAGCGGGAACACCTCCACGCGCGCACCAACGCGTCTCTTTACCTTCACAAAGCGCTGAGCCGCCGTCGCCGCTGCCAGTGAAGCCTCCCACGTCTTCTGTCTCCCCTTCCCCCTCTCTGCTTCCTCGGCAGCCACGGCACGATGCAGCGCCAAACACCAGAGATGCGGTGGGTGTCTTGCAGGTCAGGGCTTCTCTTCCCGTCGAGGACGCGGAGCGGGACATCGTGTCCTCTGCCTCTCCGTCCGCCACGCGGCCTATGACCACCCCACCACGGAAAGAGGCCGAGGAGGGAGAGAGAGAGAGGTGTTGCGCATCTCTAACGCCGGAGCGTGTGGCTGCTCTCCAATCGGTGCGGCTGCACGTCTCTCCTGCACGTGGTACGGCCTGGCAGGACCCTTACAAACGGCAGCACCATCGCCGCGGCAGCTCGTCGTCTTCGACCTCGACGTCGTCGATTGCGTCCGCCCCCTCGCCTCCGCTGTCCGCCACTCCGCCTCTGCCGCTGCGGTCCACGACAGCGGCAGCGAGTGCCCCGTCACCACCTCCCTCCTCTCTCTCCCCAACACGCGGGCCGTCTCCGCCATCGCAGCGCTCACCACCACCACCAACCAACGCGTCAGGTCGTGCTCTGCCGGAGAAGAGGTCACAAGCTGTCGACCCCCTGCTGCTGCACCAGCGTGCGGTGCGACGCGACTCGAACCGTCACGCCGTCCTCCGCGCGCAGTCGATGCTGATGGAGCACGGCGTGGCCGTTGACGTGCAGCTGTCGGGTCGTCGCCTTCCCGCCGTCGTGAAGTTGTCAGCCGACGCCACGGAGCTTCTCTTTTACCTCGAGCGTGCTGCACCGGTGGAGGCAGCGGCGGGCTCTACGCCAACCCGTGCGCGGCAGCCGAGCGTTGCCCTGTCACCACCGCCGTCAGGTGCGTCCTCGGCGGTGTCGGCGGTGGCGCCGGCGCGATCGGCCAGCACCGGGGCTGCACCTCCACGTTTCGGGCAGCCCAGCCGGACAACAGCAGCACCGAGCAGTGCGGCCATTCTTTCTTCACACGCCGGAGTGCGGCCTCCACCGCCGCATGTTGTGTTGCAGCAGCACGCGGCGCACCAACGCGGCTCGCTCTACTCCGTGTCTCCGTCTGTGCGCGCGCCACCATCAGCACCGACAGCACCAACACCGGCAGCCGCCACTGCTGTCGCTGCACCACCGCGGCCAGTAAGGCTCGTGAAGGTGCCAGCCGGTTCAGTAATGTTGCCGGGTAGGACCAGCACAGCTGAAAGTCAAGCTCCTCCAGCTGGGAACGTCTCTCCTCGCTTCCACACGCATCCCCCACCGCAGTCTCCACCGTCTGCTGCTGCTGCGGCTGCTGCTGTACACCCACGCACGTCTCCTCTCTCTCCCTCTGCGGCAGCTGCACAGGCCCGCCCGCAACGCCGTCCGTCACCCGCAGCGCCACGCGGAATGCACGTGCGGGAGCTTCACCACTTCCCCTGCACCTTCGCACGCGTCTACGTCCCCTTTGGTGTGATGGGCTACGAGGCCGACTGCGGCATGGGTGGTCCCCACACGTGGGAGGAGGTCGGCGGGATGTTGTGCGGGCCGGCGAGCTTCGAGGTGCTGCGACGCTACGGCTGCCCTCTCTTTGCACACATGCGCGGCGCTGCCTACGCGCCGTATCGGGTGTACGTGATTATCCCAGAGTTCCGCCGCATCGACGTCCCGCAGGACGCCGTACTGCTGGTGCTCGACTTTAAGCAGCGGGTGGACTGGGTGCTGTTTCTGCTCGCGATGCAGCGCAACGCAGAAGGGAGGAGGGCGACTGACGCTGCTGCTGCTGCTGCTGTTGGTGCGGTAGGCGGTGATGAACTCTCGTGGGAAGGCGGAGCCGCAGCCGCGGCGTTGCACGAGCGAGCCAACGCGCCGCTTCTCTCCTACGGCCGTGCGCTGTGGCTGTTGGCGGTGCAGCGCCTCCAGCGTGCACGTGCACTGCGCGGCCTCAACCCATTCGAGTCGGCAGTGAGCAACCGGAGTGGCAGTGCACGTCAACGGAGTGGGGCCAACGCAGCAGCTGTGCCTTCATCTCCCCACCGGCGCGGTCTGCTGCGTGGTGGCGGAGACGGCGTGGGCTTCGAGGCAGAGGGGAGGGAGAGGGAGGGACGTGAGTCACACCCCGTTGCTGTGTGGGACGCACAGGTGATCCGTGGGGCTCCGCAGCAACGCGCTCCTCCGCGAGCTGTACCTACCGCTGCTACTGCTGCAGCTGGTGCTGGTGCGGCTTCACTGCGCTTCGCGGCACCGAAGACTGCGACGTCCCCACCGCTGCGCAGTCCGCGACGTGGCCGCGCTCGCGGAGAAAGCGGTGCTGTAGCGGCCGCAACTCACGTACCACCATCAAAACCCTCGGCGCTCATCCGCTCTCCGCGTTCCTACTCGTCTCCTTCTGTGCAACTGGGTCAGCGACACGGCAGCAGCGGTGCGCCGTCGGATGGTGTGCAGGTCAGCAGCAGGATGCGTCAGCCGGAGAGGCGAGCAGCCGCTCCAGCAGACGGGACTGCCGCGACGGCTGGCCGACAGCTTCCCAACAGCGGGGCCGCCAGCTCCGTAGAGGAGAGTAATGGCCAGCAGCAGCAGCAGCCGATGTACGCGGAGGAGACGTCGAAGCCGCGGTTTCACTGGCTGCGGCGTGTCGCCAGCAGCCTGCAGAGTAGTCGACGAGGCAGCGTGTCGAGCAGGCGGCGTACAGCATCCGAAAAGGGCTAAGCTCTGCTTTTTTCTAAAAAGTGATTTCTCCCTCTGTTGTGCAAAGCTATCTCTTCTTTTTCAATTATTTCACTTGTACCACTACGGCCGTCGCAAGGCGGTGTTTTCTCTACCACTCTCTACGCTTCTGCGTTAAAGGAAAAACAAAAACAACAACAAGAACAAAAAAAGAAGAAACTGAAAAGCCGCGACACACGCAGTCAAGAATCGAACTAAAAAAAAAAAAAAGCTGTCACTAAGTTATCGCTTTCGTTCGCTTTTCTGTTTCAAGCACGATGCGAGCACGAAGACGTTCTTACGCTTACCTATTCGGTCGATCTCGATGCACTGTTGCTGTTTTTTTATTACCTCCCAACTCCGCTCACCACTTTTCCTTTTTGTCTCCTCTCATCCACGAATTTTAACGTCGCCGTGCTTGCTGTTTGTGCCTCTCCACATCAACACACTGCAGTGCATGGACTACATCGGCTGACTTTTAGATCTGGACGTACATTTTTTGAGGATACGAACGCACACACGGGCACACAAGCGCGCGCGCACACTTCCACACACGATTTAGTTATACATTTAGAAAAGCCTTCAAGGAAAAAATAAATAAATCGATATCGAGTGGCGCAGCACGTAGGCGAGTGCTTTTCTTTCATTCTCTAATACTCTGTTGTCGTGGCTGCGTTTGTTTTTCTTAGTTGTTGTTGTTGATTGTTGTTGGGCAGCTTTGGAAGAATTACAACACGCTGAAACGTGTTTGCTGCTCCTCGCTGTGGTGGACGTCTTCCTGTTGACCCCTTTTCCCTTTCCCTTTCTCTCTTGTTAGACCATCGCTCACCTGCAGATTGTGGTGCGCCTGCTCTGCATCTCATCCTTTCTTGTTTTTGTGCCTCGCCTTTGCTGCGTCGACGCAGCGCTGAGAGTTTCCGGGCGAACCACGAACATTCAGCTTCACAGAGAGGCTTGTGTCTTGTTCTGTTGTTCTTCAGCAGGCAGCTTATTCTTCTTTATCTTTCGTTGTTTTTATTTAGGTATTCAGTGTCTTGGCTTGTGTGCTTGTGGGTTGCCACGCACGCACACTCTGAAGCTCTCGACAACTTTTCCATTACCTCTTTCCCGTCGTACATGCAGTGAAGCGCGTTCCTTCACGACCCTCAATCATCATGAATGGCAGCTTTAATTCCAACACCCCCGGCAGCACAGGTCCCGGGACGCCGCCGATCGGCTTCACCGGCGGCAGCAACGGGCCTCACCACTCCATGAACATGCACACCGGCAACAACAATAGTGGTGGTGGTGGTAATGGTAATGGCAGTGGTGGAAGTGCGACCCGCTTTCCTGGTCACCTTGGCATCTCCGTTCGTCCTGGCAGCGAGGGTGAAGTCAGCAGCGACGCACTTGCCCGACTCAGCGATCTCGCCACCGCAGCCCTCACCTCGCCGGACAAGGAGACGCGTGACAGC
This sequence comes from Crithidia fasciculata, assembly GCA_000331325.2. Lineage (NCBI taxonomy): Eukaryota > Euglenozoa > Kinetoplastea > Trypanosomatida > Trypanosomatidae > Crithidia > Crithidia fasciculata. The sequence continues at coordinate 143,095 of CM003421.1, read as the reverse complement.
GCGGCACAGCAGCTGCTCTTTCTTAGCAGCTACGAGTACTGGGAGACGTTGCGGACGCTGCTGCCGCGTGCGCAGAACAACTACCTTCGCTTTATGATCATCAAGGCGATTCTCTTCCTGGTGAGCAACGAGCTCGGGCCGCAGGAGCGCACGGAGGTGCAGCAGTACGTGCTGGAGTACATCCAGGAGCGACGCCGGAGCGGTGAGGTGCTGCCTTTTTATCTGCGCAACGCTCTCTTCTCCGTCTTCGCGTCGGCCCTCTTCAGCAACTGGAAGATTTCAATCATTCGCGCCGAGTCGCCTGAGCTGATGATCTCGACCGAGGTGGCCGAGGGCATCTCAGAGAAGATGCGCACCTACTTGACAATGGAGGAGACGCTGGACTGCGTGCAGGAGATTCTGACCTTCTTCGCGCGGCAGAACTCGAAGCACTCCATCCTGTCTGTCAAGTCGAGCTTTGCGAAGCAGGTGCTGCCCTTCTTCTTCAGCGCCGCGGCGGAGATGCTGGCCACGTCGCCGGAAAAGGCAGCGGTGGTGTGCAGCACGGCCCTCGAGTGCGCGCCGGAGCTGGAGGCGCCTCTTATCCGTCTCTACCACTCCTCGGATCCCTCCATCACGGTGCTGCGGTGGCCTGCCTGGGCACCGGCGCTGTCGAGCGCCATGTATCAGTGCGGGCAGGCGCTGCTGGACCAGCCAGACGGGCCACACGCTGCGGTGCTCGCACGCCTGCTGCGTCAGTGCTCAACCGTCACGAGTCCGCAGGAGGAGTACATCGCGACGCGGGATGAGGTGGCGAACGTGCTGCTGGACGTGTCCGTGCGGCTGCTGCATAAGGTGCAGGAGAACCCAGAGCGGACTGAGCTGCTGCGTCTCGCCTGCGCGCTGCTCGTGAACACCTTCGAGCGCAACGACGAGACGACGGTGGAGTTCCTAGCTCGCAGCCCGGAGGTGATACGGGTGTGGGCCGACGCGACGCGCTACATTCTGGAGAAGCCCTTCGATGCGGAGGAGACGGACCTCTATCAGGCGCTGCTGCACCTCTTTTATCTCATCGCGGAGCGCTTGCTGCCGCCGAAGCCGCGCCTGCGGGACGAGATGGATGAGAACTTTAGCGGCTACTACGGCGCGTCCACCCCACCCGGTCGCTCAAGTCTGAAGCGGGGCGACGAGACGAACGCCAATCTGCAGTCCCCGCTCACCGCGCCGCGCGGTCCGCTGCCGAGCGACCGGGCCCGTGAGGTGGAGCAGATGGTGATCGGCGTCTTCAGCGTTTACATGGACCTCATCATCGACACGGCCCACCAACGCGAGGACTCGCAGGAGGTGCGCACCGGCGCCACTTTTGTGCTGCAAACCGAACGCATTTTGCAGCCGATCGCGGAGGTGCTGTTCTGCGAGCGCATCGACCTCCTTCCGTTACTCGTGGAGCGGCTGCATCAGACGATCCACCAGTACGAGCTCTGCGTCCGTGCACGTCGCGAGCAGGCCGCTGCGCAGAGCAGCATCGGTGGCAGTGGCAGCGGGCAGGGCTTCAACTCGTCCGCTCAGTCGCTGCTGCAGGAGCTGTACATGACAATGGCGATGTACAACATGAACATGGGCAGCGCCGCCGCCGCGATGGACAGCAGCGCCACGCCGCTCTTCTTCACCCACGTCTGTCTCTCTCGCCTCTCCGTTATCATTTCCATTTTCGGCATCGCCCTGCTGCAGGGCACCGCGAGCCGCGACGACACCGTGCTGGGTGCCATCGCGGGCTTTGCGCGGCAGCTGCTGGGGCAGGAGGACCAGGTGACCGAAGACCTTCTGCTCTGCCTGACTTTATTTGACGACGCGATGGACAGTGATGGGGCGGGAGGGACACAGCAGACGCAGCAACAGCAACAGCAACCTTTGCCTTCTCTAGCTGCTTCATCCGGTGCCGGTGGTGCGCACGTGCAGATCCACGCCGGTGTGCTGCGCTCTCTCTTCTTCTTCTGTGCCAGCATCTACGAAACAAAGCTGTCCCGCACCGAGGAGTTCTACGACATTACGGTGAACCTGCTCTGCTACGTCTACCGCTACCACAGCGATCAGATCGCGCTCGTGGCGGACGCTAATCTGCTGCTGAACCGCATTGTGGATTACGGGTCGAGTGGGACGTATTTTCTTGGCGCGGACAAGTGCATGGGGCTGATCGAGGCCGTGAAGGAGGATCAGCTGGCACTGCTGCACGCGCCAGCGCAGATGGGCGGCGTGGGGCCGTCCACGGATGCACTAGAGGCACGGCATGGCTTCTTGACTGCCTTCACCTTCTATGTCGAGACGCGCTTCTACGCCGGATTCCCAATTGCCGACGTCGTGAACACGTTGACGGAGCGCTGCTTCCGTGAGGATCACATGCAGACGCATGCCCAGCTCGCTTTCCAGGACTTACGCGCCATCACGAAGGGCATTCATCAGCCCGATACGCTGCGTGTGATGCTCGAGGCGTTGATGCGGCACAAGGACGTCTGCTCTGCCGTCGTGCGCTACGAGGCCCGTGCGGCACCGGATATGGTTGCCTGGCTCTCTGTGCTCTGCAGCCGCAGTCGGCAGTACCTAGAGGAGCAAATTCTGAGCACGACGCCGTGGGAGCTGACGAGCCTCGTGATGAACGTGCTGTGTCTCTTCTTCAGCTTCCTCTCCTACCCGACCAGCTACACCCCACCGCCGGTGAGCGGGCAGCAGCAGCCGGGGCATGCACGAGGTGCGATGGGCTTTGGTGGTGCTCAGGCGGGTGCCGGCCTCGGCGGCGGTGCTGCGCGTCCAGCGATGATGATGCTGCACGACCCCAGCGGTGACTGCCCTGACCCGCCGGTTAGCGGCAGTGGCGGAGGAGGCGGTGCCGCCGCGTCCTTCTTCAACTTCCCGTCTGACGCTGTCGATGCGGCGGTGGTGTACGACATCTCCGACGTCCTGCACACCTTCTGCACCGCGCCGTGGAGCAATCTCGGCATCGTGCTCTTCTACGAGCGCGCCACCGTGGAGCACTTCTTCTGCGGTGCCGTCGAGTTGCTGACGACGACGTCTGTTGAGTTCTTGATGGCCGACGAGGGCCGTGTGCGGGTGTTCAACGCCATCGCCGCCGCCGTGAACACCAGCGGTGACGCTTTCGAGCAACTGCATGTCCTGTACATGCGGCAAGGCGTGTGGAACCGACTCATGCGGCTCGTCACCAAGTGCCTGAACTACACCTATGCCCCTGAGCTGATCGACATCCTGTACGCCGTGCTGCGTGGGGATCAGGCGGCACGGCAGCGCATCCCACAGTACCAGGGCTTGGCCGGCTACACCCTCTCCGCCACGTTCCACGAGGTGTGCACGCTCATCGCTGTCGCGCCACACCTGACGTACCGGGAGATGACAGGGTGCTTTGGCATCTTGCAGATGTGCTACGACGGAGCGCCGATCCTGTGCGGCGAGTGTGCGGACAAGCTGCTGGACTTCTGCTCCGCTTACCACCGGGTGCGGCTGCGGCTGATCATCAACTCGTTGCGCCGCGGGGACGGGGAGCAGCTGATGACGCAGTACATGACGTACTTCGGGCAGTCTTCCGCCGTACCGGTGCTGAGTGCGTGGTAGGAAAGGGGTTGTGGAGAGAGAGAAGAGGGAGGAGGCGTGGGTGTACTACATTTTTTTTTTTTTTTTGCCCTATTCTGCATTGCAGCTCCGTCCTACGCATCCCTCTCTTTTTCTCTCTGTGCGTGTGTAGGTGGGCAGCTCAGCTGAAGGGAAGGGGCCTCACAGAGGAGGTGGTAGATTACCAATATCCAAGCACAACAGTGCCCGATAAACAGAAGTTCACGAGTGACAGAAAAAAGAAAAAGAAAAAGAGCAGAACAGGACGAAGGGATAATTTTTTTTTTCACCCTCTCTTTTTCTTCTTCTGCAAGTTATTTTGATTGGTTAGGAGGAAGAGAAGGTGAGGAGCGGTGCCGTCGAGATTGACGAGAAAGCCTGCGAGTGTGGCGTCGTGCACGCACACAAAGCAATGAGAACGCTGCAGGTATTTTTTTGGTTGTACATTGGCCGTACGTGCACTTTTGTTCATAGCTGAAAGTGTCGCGCTCCGTTGAGTTTCATCACGCCGTCGATGGTGGTGCTGGAGCTTGACGTGGAAGCGGTCGCTCTCAGGTGAACATCATTCACATGCCTCTTCACGTAAGACACTTTTCATCAGCGCCTTTCAAATCCTCTGTTACGTCATTTTTGTGCGCACCTTCTCTGCCCGTCACAGGCAGGAGTACACACCCGCACAAACACACAAACATACACCTGCGTTTTAGTCCTGCCCACCACCACCACCCGTACCACATCCGCAGCGTCAATCAGCAGCAGGCAAGTCACATATATACATATAATTACAAAGAATCGCACCACCCAAGGATCACCTCCTCTCTGCCATGGAGCACCGGCGGACACGCACCGGTCCCATCCGCTTCCGCAGCTTTCTGCGCAACACGGTCCTCGATGTCATGCGGTGCCGTGGCTGGATCGAGACGGACAGCGAGGTGGAGTGGGACTACTACTGGGCAGATGTGTCGTGGATTCGCGAGAACTACGATGGGCTGCGGCTCGACGACCACCAGCACCTCAACCACTTCCGCAACCACTACGAGCTCACACGAAAGGACACGATGGTGCGCAACTTCAAGAAGATGGTGAAGCAGCTGGAGAAGGAGGGCGATGCAGAGGAGGTGGCTGCGTGGGACTTCTTCCCTGTCACCTTCGCCCTTCCACAGGACTACGGCATCTTTGAGCAGGAGTTTCGCCGACACCCGAACACCATCTGGATCATGAAGCCACCCGCGAAGGCACAGGGCAAAGGCATCTTTCTCTTTTCGAAGCTGTCGCAGATTGCAGAGTGGCGGCGAGAGTTTAAGCAGCGCAACGGCTATTTAACCGGCGGTGGTGGCGGTAATGGACCGTCTGGTGCAAGCAACGGGAGCGGTGCGGCTGCCAACGCAAACGGTGGCGGCAATGCAGGTGGTGGTGGTGGAGGTGGAGGTGCTGTGGGCGGCCCGTACGCTGCTTATGGTGCCAATAATAACACCCCTTACGGCAGCACCGAGCCAGTGGAGCCGTATCTCGCGCAGCGGTACATCGCGAACCCCCACCTCGTCGGCGGCAAGAAGTATGACCTACGCATTTACGTACTCGTGCAGTCCTACCAGCCACTCGTGGTGTGGCTGCACCGCACCGGCTTTGCCCGCTTCTGCCACCACCGCTACTCCTTGGACGACATCGACAACACCTACATCCACGTCACGAACGTGGCGGTGCAGAAGACGTACCCGAAGTACACGGCGGCCTCGGGCTGCAAGTTTGGCATTCGCAATTTGCGGACGCTCTTCACCGCCACGCACGGCGCCGCCCGCACCAACCAACTCTTCGGCGACATCCAGCAAATGATTCTGCGCACCATCTTTGCCGTGCAGAAGATCATTATGCAGGACAAGCACTGCAGCGAGCTGTACGGGTATGATGTCATGATCGACGACACGCTGCACCCGTGGCTCATCGAGACGAACGCGTCGCCCTCGCTGACGGCGGAGACCCCTGCGGATTATCACCTGAAGTTTAACATGCTGCACGACATGTTCGACGTGGTAGATATGGAAGGTCGCCGCAGCGGAGACGAGGAGCGAATAGGCGGCTTTGATCTTATCTGGTCCAACGGCCCGGCGGGGGTGTCGAAGAACGACAGCAGCAAGACGATGACTTCGTCCTACCTCGGTTGCGTGAACGAGAGCGAGATTCCAATCAGCCAGCTGCGGTTGCCGCCACGCCTGCAGAACCACGACAGCAGTGAGCGTCCTCTTACATAAGGACGAGAAACGTCAAACAGGCACGTGCGTTTGTGCATACATTGGTGGTAGCGCTCATTGCAAGTTCTCTTCCCTTTGTGTATGTGTGTGTTTCTCGTTCCCCTTCTATTCTGCTTCCACGCTTGTTTTTGTTTTTATGTTGGCATGTACACTACGTTTTATGGGAGCCTCTGCGGCGCAGCTCTCTCTTCCCAACAACAATTTCCAATTGCAGCGAAACAAAAGAGGAGGCACATGCACACTCGGATCTTTGGCGCTGAGCGCATCGCCGCTGCAGCCAGTGGGAAGCTGCCTCCGAAGTGTGAGACAAGTTGGCGGGCTTCACAGCACGTGGTGTCGAGTGCCTCTTTCAGCCGTCACTGCAGAGCAATTTAAAGCGCAAGAAGCACACATGCCGGTGCATCGTTGTTGGTAGCGTGCCTGGGTTTTCTCGTTCTCCAACTCATTCTCCTACTCTCCTGCTCTTCACAACCTTTTATTATTTGCTGCTGACGTGCGTGCTTGACTGGACGGCACACGCATGCAATCAAACATGCACACACAGTGTCGCCACTGAAAGCAGCCTTCACTCATACCAACAGCATCAACACACACACAAAAAAAGAGTAAAGGTGAACAGAGGCGCAACACAGCTGTCTTTGAAGATGCCTGCTCGATCACTGCCCTTCAAGTGCGGTCAGAGCCGCGTGTCTGGCGCCGCACGCGCACCGGTTGCAGCGCTGCTGCTGGTGACAGTCTTGCTGCTCCTCCTCACCACCGCACTCCCGGCACACGCACAAGCTCTCAAGCCAGCCACAGGCAAGAGCGGCAGCAACAACTGGGCTGTCATTGTGTCCTCCTCTCGGTACCTCTTCAACTACCGCCACACCGCCAACGCGCTGACCATGTACCACGCACTGCGGCAGCACGGCATCGACGACGATCACATCCTCCTCTTCCTCAGCGACAGCTTTGCCTGCGACCCACGCAACGTCTACCCGGCTGAAATCTTTGCGCAGCCGCCGTCCGCGACGAGCGATGTGCGCGGGCATACAGACATGAACCTGTACGGTTGCAGCGCGCAGGTCGACTTCTCCGGCAGCGACGTGGATGTGCAACGCTTTTTGAGTGTGCTGCAGGGCCGCTACGATGAAAACACGCCGCCAACGCGTCGGCTTTTGTCGGATGAGAACTCCAACATCATCATCTACATCGCGGGTCATGGCGCCAAGTCGTACTTCAAGTTCCAAGACGTGGAGTTTCTGAGCTCGTCGGACATTTCGGAAACGCTGACGATGATGCATCAGCAGCGTCGCTACGGCCGAGTCGTCTTCCTCGCCGACACGTGCCACGCCATTGCGCTGTGCGAGCACATTTCCGCCCCCAACGTCGTTTGCCTTGCCGCGTGTGGTGCGGAGGCAGAGAGCTACTCCGACCAGTATGAATCGAAGCTCGGTGTGCACCTCATCTCCTTTTGGATGAACGAGATGTATACGTTGCTGAACGGCACAAGCTGCAGCGACCAAAAAGTTCGGCGCTACCGGTCAGAGGCGGTCTCTGCGCTGCATCAGTCGTGGTATGACTTCAACTATCACCCGAAGCGGCAGGAAGTGAGCGGCGAACACACCGATGCCGCCCACCGCGATGCCGTGAACGTGCCGGGTGCTATTCACGCGTGGAAGGTGGCCGACTTCGTGTGTGGGGAGGAGCCGGCAGTGGAGGCAATTGGGGTGCGCTACGACCTGGACTGAGCGTGTCAAGCGTGTGGACACGGAAGAGGTGTTACCTGCTTCAAGCTGTTTGTTGTGTCGAGCAGAGAAAGAGTTCTGCTTCGCGGTGAGGGTCATGGTAATACTGCTTGCATGTGCACAGTCAAGTTGAGGCAGCGTTCGTTGTGGATCATATTTGCCTTTTATTAGGCTTTTTTTTTTCGCCTTTGCGAACTTTGTACAGCTAGTCTTAAAGTGAGTTGAAAGAGAGGGACGTTACAGTCCACGTTTTACACACACATTAACACAGCAATGGAGCACAGCACGCTACAGCTATAAAACAAAAAGAAGAGGTGAAGGGAGTACTGCATCGTGGAGGCTCCGTACATGGTTGTAGTGTATCGTAGTGTTAACACGCCTCCCCCATTTGCTGTAGGAAACTATTTTTGCCTCTTCTTCTCGTTGCAGCACGCAGTCTTTCTCGCCGTTACTACTTATCTACACTTTTCATTTTTTTTTACTTATTGTGTTTCTCCCTTCTCAAGAAATTGAGAGAAGGGCACCTTTTTTTTTTCGTTGGTCTCACCCCCACAACACAACCACACACACACACACACAACTACACACTTCCGCACTTGCAATCGTCGCTACGTCTTTAAACACGCCTTGGTAAAGGTACACGAAAGATGCGTGCCTTTGCTTCATCGACGGCGCGCTGCCTCGCTGCGGCCACGTCGCTCACCACAGCAAGTCGCGCTCTCTCCCACACAACGGACACCACCGCCGCCACCTCCGCGTCCCCCTCCACCGCGGGCGGTCCGCAGGTGGCGCCGAAGAAGCCGCGCCGCCGCATTACGAGCCGCCTCGACGCGTCGGACCTGCTGAAGAACGTCCCCAGCGAACCCGGCGCCCACGCGGAGCTCTCCACCGCTGAGCTGGAGCGCAAGGTGGAGGAGATGTCCCGCATGAACCCGAAGCAGCTCGAGCAGGTGATGCGCAAGTTCGACGAGCAGGAGGACGCGAGCAGCCGTGTGCTGAGCGAGGATTCTCTCTACCAGATGGACGTCTCTCTGAAGCCGCGCAGCTCTGGCGCCGTGCGGGTTTTCTGGAAGGACGTGGACGTGGTGGAGCTGTCGGACCGCTACCCGGGCTGGTACGCTGTGACGGTGGACGGCCGCAAGGTGAAGGCCTTCGAGTCCGGGCAGGTGCTCGCGGTGCCGAGTCTCGCGATGGCGTGCTGCTGTGCCGAGGAGTACGCCGAGCAGACGGGTTACATCAACAAGCTGCTCATGCCCATGTCGGACATATGCAGCGGCGCATTGCACATCGCGCCGCAGATGCTGGCCCCTCGCATCGACTACCTGCTCTCCTTCTTTCAAAACGACAACTTGTACTTCCGTGCGGCGCCGATCGCGGCGAAGCAGGACGCACTCATCGCGCCAATTGTGTCGTGGTTTGAGCGTGTGTATGAGATGGAGGTGCCGCGTGTCGTCAATATCGGAAACCCCCACATCACCCCGCACGCAACTGCGAAGATGCGCGACGCACTCCTCGCCATGAACATGAACCCTTATCAAGTGCTGGCGATGTGCGTCACGGCGCAGTTCACGAGCAGTCTGCTGCTGCCACTCGCCCTCTTCCACGGCGTGGTGGACCTCCCGACCGCGCTTGCGATCAACCGCGCGGAGGAGCACCACAACATCTCAGAGGCTGGGTTGGTGGAGGGCTACCATGATATTCGCGAGGCGGATGTGGTGACGAAGATTTGTGCGTGCGCGACGACGTGGCGGCTGATGGAAGGGGTGTCGCTGGCGAAGTGTTTGGAGGTGCCGCGCGTCGGCGGCGCGCAGGACGAGGCGGAGGAGGTGTAATCGGCCACGGCTGTCGTGAACCTGCTTGTATGAAGTGGAGAATAAGAAAAAAAAACCTGAAGGTATGAGGAGTATGCAGGTCAATAGCCTAAGGTGACCAAAGAATTGCTGTGTTTCTTTTTGCGGTTTGCGTGTGCGCGTGTATGTGTAATTGCGCTTGTGCTTTGGACCTGTTTCTGTCGACGGTTATTCACAGAGGATCACCTTTTTTTTTTGTTACACACTTGAGTGTGCGGTTGTCGACGTTGAAGATTCTGCGCTGGTGAGTCGCACACACAGCGCTATCGTGTGTGGCTTTCTCGTTTGCATTATGCAGGGGAAGATAGTTGACTCTCTAAAGATAAATAAAAAAAATGCTTTATGAGAAACGAAAAAAAAGAAAGGAAAGTGTTCTCTTCTCATTAACTGCTACTGCCGCTTTTCAATGCTTGCGGCTCGCGACTTTTTTGCTTTACTGATGCTTCACTGTCCGGCGTTGCGCCTCTAACCTTCTTGACGAAGTTGGCTAGCAGCAATTCTTTGGCTTTTGTTTGTTTCCTCGCGTGCTCCCGCCTTCTCCGTTAGTGCATTTTCGTGTGTGTGAATGTGCGTGCCGAGGCGGCCTTCACCTTTCCTTCACTGAGAGGATCAGGTGACCATACTCTGTCTTTCTCCCTCTCTTTCTCTCATCGCGTACACACGCATCATTTTCGACAACTCTCACTCGTTTCTCTTTCACTTCCTCCACTCCGGCAGCGACGCAGCAACACACTCCAACGCACGCATACACTCAGAGAGGGAGGGAAATGCCCCCGAAGTCGCACCTCCCGTCGGCACAGCCGCGCACTCGTACGGCTTCCTCTTCTACCAGCACCGCCGCAACCCCTTCCAGAGCACTGGCAGCCATCTCAAAGCCCCACGCACGTCTGCCCGCCCCCGCACTGCATCCTCGTAGCGCGGCGCGTAGCACTGCTGGACGCACCAGCAGCGGTGCCCTTACCACGGTTGCCCGTCCCTCCTCTCTCGCGCGATGCGGCCGCCCTGCTTACGGCGACGTGGTGGAGTCGGACGAGGTACACGATGAAATTCGCGCGTTGGGAGCGGAGGTGAAGTCGCAGATCTCCCAACACCTGTCACGCCATGGCACCTCGGAGGAGCAGGTCACGTGGGGTGTGCGTCAGTTTGGGCCATCGAAAGAATCCCGTGCCGTGCTGAACCGCGAGAACGAAGCAGCGCGACTCGCGTGGGAGCGCGGCGTCTACTGCCTCTGGCGCTGCACGCAGCCACCGAAGCTGCGCGGCGCCACGACGGACTTCTGCTGCCGTCTGGGCTTCCGGCATGTTTGCTTCTGCGGCCATCCCATGGCAGCGCACAAGACTCCTCGCTACGCTGCGAACGCGTCTACAGCTGCTGACAAATGCAATGCGAGTAGCAGCAGCAGCGGTGGCACGAGCAGTAATGCCCCGGTCAGTGATAAGCAACTCGCGCAGTGGAAGTCGCCCTGTGAGGAGGCGGGCTGCACGTGTTGCGCCTTCCGTTACGTGCCCAACACACCGCTGGAGATCGGGGAGGGGTGGCTGACGCGGCGGGCAAACTTTAAGTTGTCGGAGTGGAGCGCGAAGTGTCGCTGCGGGCACGGCCATAAGGCACACGATCCCTCTTCCTACCTGCGCTGTCGCAGCTGTGGTGGCTGCTCGGGCTTTGTTTCGGCGTTCTTGTGCGTGGTCTGCGACCTGCCGTGGGAGGCGCACGAGACGGTGTGGGAGAGCGAAGGCGTGCGCCTGCGAGCTGGGCTGCCAGTGCGTGAGGCGTACGTGCCGCTGGCCGACTGCGACGACGACATCCGTGCGTTAGTGTTGTCAGACGCTACGTTGGGTGGCCGCATCGAACCGCGTCTGACGAGTCAGCGTGCCGTAGCAGACAGACGGCGTGTTTCCCAGGCTTCACGCCTTCCCTCGATCACCAGCAACGACGCTGCTCCCTCGCTGGAATCCTCAGCGTTCGTGGCGACTCCGCCGGGACGCACATCGCTGACCGAGGCAGCGGTGGTGAAGGAGGTGGAGACGGAGGTGGACTATTGCCCTGCCTGTGCGACCATCTTTCGCAGCGCGACTTCTAACTTTTGCACCAAGTGCGGCCAGCCGCGGCCACGGCGCTCATTAGCGCTGCGGTGAAGCCGCTGGAGGTTTCTTTTCATCACTTTTTCTTCATTGTGCTCCTTCTTAAAGGAAGTCATCTGCTCCATGTACACACTTATCACCAAAATTCACTTTGTTCATTCCTCAGTAATTGAAGCAGCGCTGGACATAAGCTGGTGGCTAATGCCTGAGAAGTTATTGTGCTGCCGAACGTCGTCTCTCTCTCGCAGTGTGTGGTGCCGCCGTCTCGATTGCGGACTTGCTTTTCCCCCTTTTCCGTAATTTGCGTAGAACTCATGGCTTCTTCCTTCCCCAACTTTCGCTCATCTCATGCTTATCTGTGTTTTGCTGCGCACTTTTTCCTTGCTGGTACGTGAATGACTCTGAACATTCCCACACATTCCCAAACACACACACACAACCAGTCACCGCGTCCGTCATTACTGGCTGTTGCGGCTCGTTGCGCCGTACTTCTGTCAAAGGAGGTGCAACCGGAAAACCAGAAACACTGAAAAACAAACCAGAGAAATAAATAAACACGGCGTATCTTCACTCACAGAGCATCATACATTAAGAACCTAAAAAGGAAAAAAAAATATTATTCACAGTGAACGTTGCGAAACAGACTCAACCAACAACACGAAACATGCGCGTAACGAAGCTTGCTCTCTCCGGCCTGCGCCGGCTGCCGCTGTCCATAACCGGCAGTACTCTCCCCCTCGCCGCCGCTGCCACCGCTGCCCTCCCTCTCGTCACGCAGACCCGCTTCGCCAGCAGCAGCAAGAACCCCTACACCGTTCTTGGCATCAAGCAAGGCGCCGACAAGGCCGCCATCAAGAAGGCATACCGCGTGCTGGCCCGCAAGCACCACCCGGATGCCCCTGGTGGCAGCGATGAGAAGTTCCGCGAGGTGCAGGAGGCCTACGAGCAGATTAAGAGCGGCGTGTGGATCCGCAAGGAGCAGGAGAGCAGCGCGGGTGGCGAGGGCGGTGGTGGCGGCAACGGCAACCGGTACAGCGGCTTCCGCTACACCACCCGCACCCATCACAAGAGCAAGGTGAGCTACGACCAGTTCTACGAGGAGATGCACACCGGGAAGGTGAAGCGTGACCCCTTTGCCGACGACGAGGAAGCCGCCGAGGACCCCGCTGCCAAGGACCCGCGTCGCAACCCCTTTGCCGGGAACGAGATCGCCTTCCAGGCGTGGCTGCGCTTCATCATTATGTGGTGTCTTTTGTTTTCTAGTCTCCGCTTCGGCCTCTTCCTGCTCTTCCCGCCCAAGTGGGAAAAGCCGCAGCGGAAGCCGCCGCCGCGGGAGCCGCGTGGGCAGCGCCGGCCACCACCGAAGCCGATCCACTCGTCGAATGATGCCATTGTGGCGTAGCGGCAGACGCGGGTTTTTCCTAAATTTATTCTCTAAAAAAATACACTACTTTGTCTCTCTTTTTCATCACATATGGCGTAACGAGTGAATCAGTCGATTCACGCTGTTGTTGTTGATGTTGTCGTTGTTGTCTCTTGATGTTGCTGGCGAAGTTGCAGGGCTGAGCAGCGCTGTGCTGCATTTCTTTGAGGAATGAATAGCGCACTGTGCGCGGTGCGGCTGGGGAGAGAGGCAGTGACTGAGAAGATTGTGCAGGGCGGAGTAGCCGCCGATATTGCGCTCTTTGTGCGTCTGGTTCTTTTTTTTTTCTCCTCTTATTGACTAACTAAAACGAAAAAAAAAAGTGCTGTCTGTGTTATTCCTTTTTTTTTTGCTCTTCGTCGTTCTGCAAGTTGCGGCTTTTTCCTCTCTTTTTATTCGTGATGCATCGTGGTATCGCGCACAAAGGAAAGACGAGAATACAGGGGAGAAGAGGAGGAACACGGCGCGGGAATTACGCGGTGCGTGTCGTCTTCGCTGCCTTGCAAAGGAAGCGCAATCAGAGTGGTTGCAGCGTGTCTTTTGATGCGTCAACACTCCTATGCTGGTGTTGCTGCGAAGACTGCTACTGCTGTTGGAATGGCAGGAAAGAGCTGGCGCTTCACCTTTCTGATGCGTGACGCAGCAAGACAGAGGCGAAAGAAGAACGTGCGCACTTTCGGAGAGAGAAAGGTGTCACCACCGCTGTGAGGAGGAGTTGTGGCGCATTCCTTTCTTTTTCCTGGCTGCGCTGTAGGCAGTCGCTGTCCTTCTGGACTACATTAAGTGGAGAAACATGCACGCTCGCCTCAAGCCTTTTCCTCTTTTTCTGTGTGGATTCGTTGCCCATTTTTAGCTCTGCTGCATCTCTTTCCTTAATTCTTCTCTTTAACTTTTTTTTTTGCCAACTCCGTTGTCCATCTGCAACAGCAGTCACATCCACCGATCTTTTTGGAAGACGCGGAGTGTGAGTGTGTCGAGCTGCCCGCTGCGCAACTTGTCACTACTTCCTTTTTTTTTTTTTCTACCTCTGGCGGGGAAAGACACACTATCACCACACCATAGCAAAAAAAAAAAATGTTGCGTCAGACCTGTGTCTTGGCGGCGGCGGAGTTTAAGCAGAAGTCGCGATGGTCCGGCGTGTGGCCTAACATGCACTACGGTGCGATGTACCTCCGCTACAGCGTGGGCCGCCAGATGCCGATGCAGGGCGTGAACTGGGTGACGCGCGACTCGAACCGACTGCTGAACTTCAGCGCGCGCTACCAGACGGTGATCGACGACCTCGATGTGAAGCGCAATGAGGAGGAGCTGCGGATCCCCTTGACGGAGATTCGGTGGAACGACCACCGCCGTGTGTACTGGAAGTGCTCCTTCTGTGGCGCGTCGTATCGCAAGAGTGTGTCGGTGCGCACGAAGTTTCACGCGGGGTGCAAGCTGTGCCGTCATCGACACGCCTCGGAGGTGCTAAAAGAGCAGACGGCAGTGACGCCCCTCCAGTCTGCACAGCCGGCGCTGTACAACACGCTGGCGGTGGGTGACAAGAAGGAGAACATCGGCTCCCTCGGCGTGACGAGCAAGTTTCCGGCGGATTGGACGTGCTCGTGCTGCGGGAAGGCGTATCGGGCAAGTATCCGCAGTCGCACCGGTCTCGTGGAGGAGGGGCACGCGCCGCTGCATCCGCAAATCGCGCAGTGGACGTCGGTCTGCCCGTCGTGTGCGTGGGCTGCGAACATGAAGGCAGTCGCCGAGCACACGAAGAGCGCGGGCGACTTTCTCGGCTTGGATGCGTCGATGGCGGACGCTGTTGTTGCTGCTGCTGCTGCCAAGAAGATTCCTCGCCGGCGGAAGCTGGTTGCGTAACGCGCTAGAGTATGTTCTTTGTGAAGGAGAGAAGGAGAAAAGGTGCAGTCGGGTTTGTCGATTGCTTCGCCTTCTACATCGCCTCGCTTTCCCTTTTTAACTTCTCCCTGTTGACGCGCAGCGCGGCCCTTTGTTCCTTCGTTGGTGTTTGTCGTCGAGGAGAGGTCGTCGTGCCTCAAGAATGGTGCTGCCCGCTCTTCGTCTCATTGGATGCAATGGTTGTCGCTCGTTTTGAGCTCACACATTTTTTTTTCCCTCTTGAATCTTCTCTCTTCGTTTCGCACGTTTTTTTTGTGAGATTCAATTTTTGTAGTTTGAGTTTCTCATGGTAACGCGCCACGAATTGCGGCATGAAGCAAGGCTGAAAGCAGTCACTAAAGCTCTAAGACGTTGCTCTCCGTTATGAGGATCGAGCAACAGGACAAGTTGAGAATGGCACTCTGCAAAGTGTCTCGCGCGGCATACGGTCGCTACCTGGTGGTTGCGAGTATCGCAAAGAAACAAACGAACAAATAGAAAAAGGTGTCGACAAGGATGGCTGCGTTACGCACCACTCTCTTTTAAGCGGTGCCTGTAGATGGGCAGCGGGCTCCTCCTCTTTGCACTCTGCTTCGTTCGCTCAGCGCAGAAGTGTCTGTACCCTCCACAGCATCTTTCTTCTTATTATTATTCTTATTATTATTATTATCATCTTCGCTTTCGCGGTGTTTTTTTTTTTTTAAACTTCGCCTCTCTGATTTCTCTCCCACCTATCCATCCCCCTATCATTTAGCGGACACTTCAAGCGCACTCTTCTCTAGTAGAGTTTTGTCATTCCAGCAACCAGCAACAGAGAGAGAAGAAAAAGAAAGGGTGAAAACAAAACCAGCATCCATGTCCAACCGCTTCTTCCAGCGCTTCTACCTGCGCTGTGGCAACTGCACAGCCATCCAGCGCCACGCCCAGGGCTACAAGCCCATTGCGAACCCGATTCTCTTCAAGTCTGACGAGCACTGCCGCAACTACCACGATGAGCAGCGCCGTGCCACGGGCTACTCCGGCATGCTCGTGACGTGTCGCTGCGACAAGTGCAAGCGTGTGCACTCCAACTGGAAGGTGCTGGACGCGCAGCAGTTCTTAGATGCGAAGTTGTCCATGACGCCTGCGGAGCGAGAGAAGCGGCTGTGGGCGAGCGCAAAGTAGTGTCCCGCAGAGGAGAGGACACTTCCTGTCTATGTTTCTCTCTTTGTGTGTGTGTTGCGGAGGAAAAGAGGCAATTGCCTTTGCGATAGGTTCTGCTCTTGTGCATCCGCAGGTGGTTTGACAAAAGAGATGGCGTCAGCTGAAGGTGCTGGGCACCAATTCTGTGTGGTGGCGTTTGGAATGTCTTGCGCGTCAAAGTCCTTCGTGCCGTTCACAAAAAAAGAAAACACCACCAGTTAAAGTAAAGGAAAGGAGTAGCGGAGCTTCTGCTGGGTCGCAGCTTCGACGAGGTGCGCGCGGTTGTGTTCCCTCCTGTTACCCGCGCGCACGCGTTTCAATTGAAAAGCATGAAATACACAATCTTCGCACACTTGTGCGAGGTGAAAATAAAAAAACAACAACATCACAGCAACAACAGTGAGCCATGAGAAGCTGCGCCACGCTTGCTTATCTGCTCGACGAGTGCTCGACGTCTCGCCAGCATGTACGAGCGGAAACGAAGAGCGTTGTCGCCTCGGTCGAATGTCTCTTTGTTTAATACAGACCCGCTTTTGTTATTTTTTCCCTCTCTTTCTCCTGTTTTTCTTTCAGTTTCACCACCATTTCCACCACGCAAGGCTTCCCCTCCACGCGATTAAATACCGCCTTCGCCATCTGCAGCATCCGCTCTATTTTTTAAATATTAAATCTCCGAAATTCACCCACCCACACCCACAACCGTAATTTTCTTACTCTAATTCTCTTCTCAACCATGCGCCCCGCTGACTCCCGTCTGCACAGCATTGGCGCCACCTTCGCCGTGCACTTCCACACCGCCCTCGTGCAGGCACCGGAGACCCTCGCCGCTCTCTACACCCCAACCGCCCACGTCTCGCACTGCTTCCGCAAGGCGAGCGGGCCGGCCGAGATCGCGGCTCTCCTCACCTCCACGACTGCGGCTAATGTGAAGGAGGTGAAGCTGAACGACGTCGCGACGACGCGCACCCCTGCCGGCGCCATCAAAGTCACCATCACCGGCGAGTTCCTCCGCACGTCTGGCGAGCCGCAGGCCTTCACGCAGGAGGTGGAGCTGCGCGAGCTGGAGAGCAACACCTTCGGCATCACAAGCGACCAGCTGAGCCACGACGCCGCGGCTGCCGGTGGTGCGGCTGCGAAGTGGGCGGAGCCGGAGGAGGAAATTAAACAGAAGGCACCCGGCAGCTCTGCGGAGCCGAAGGAGGGTGTGGCGTCGCGCACGTCCACCCCAGCCCCTGCACCTGCTGCTGCCGCTGCTGCTGCGGAGCCCACTCCTGCTGCTGCTGCTGCTCCTGCTGCGGAGCCGGCGAAGCGCCCCTCAAGCTTTGCGGAGGCGCTGAAGGCCAAGAAGATGAGCGAGGGCCCCGCCTTCTCCAACAAGGCCGTGCGGGTGGTGGCGGCGGGGGACAAGACGGAGAAGACCGATGCTGCTGCCGCTGCTGACGCTGGTGATTCGGCGAAGCCCGAGCGGAAGAGCGCGCATAAGAAGGATGAGAAGTCTGCTGGTGCTGCGAAGCCGCGTGGTGGGGCTGCAGACGGCGCTGCTGCTGCTCCTGCGTCTGCTGCTGCTGCGGCTGCCGTGGTGTACTACGACATCATTCTGAAGGAGCTTGCCGCGACGGTGACGGAGGAGGAGGTGCGTGCGCTGGTGAGCCCCGTTGCTGCGGTGAAGCTGGTCAACATCGTCAAGAGTGAAAAGCGCCGCCGTGGGAAGGATGGCGACGCCGCTGCTGCTGCTGCTGCTGCCACGACCATCACCTTTGCTTTTGTGCAAATTGAGCGTCCGGCTGACGCGGCTGCGTCGCACGTGAAGGAGGTGGTGAGCAAGCTGTCGGAGCAGAACAAGGAGCTGCATGTGGAGGAGGTGCGGGAGCGGAAGCCGGCGGCGGGACGTGCTGCTGGTGGTGCTGCGCGGAAGCCGATGGAGGGTGGCCGTGGCCGCAAGCGTGGCGAGCAGGCCCCTGCTGCTGCTGCTGCTGCTGCTGCTGGTGCGACCAAGGCGAAGGCGGCAGGTCCTGCTAAGGCTCAGTAAGAAGGAGCGCTACTGCATAATAAACAGGAATGCCCGTCGGAAGAGAAAGAAGAAGGTGCGCATTTGAATGTTCTGTGGCGTCTCTCTTCGTTGTTGTTGTTGAGGTGCTTGTAGATGCCTCCAAGATGCTGGCCGTTTTTCCTTTTTCCTCTTTTTAAATAACCCCTGGTTTGGGGCTCTCCTTCTTGTTGAGCTGATGAGCTGTATCGAAGGAAGAGCACATCGTTTGAGTTGCACGTGCTGGTTATCTGTTAGTGCATTTGTCTTCCTCTTAGTCTCTCTGCGGTGTGCACAAAAATATTGATGTGTAGCCCGTCGCTATTGATTTTCTCTTTCCTTCTTTTTACTTTTTTTTTACTCCGATACCAATTTGTTTCGCTGTTGTTGTGTGCGTTGGTTGCGGTGAGAGCTCACACGTGCGTTGAGCCGTTGCTGGTCGGTTAATTCTAACTCACATAAGTAAAGGCAGTAACAGGAAGAAAAAGCGAAAGCAACAAACGACTAATAAGAAAAAAAAAATGAGGTTGGTAGTTTAAAATTTCTGAAGGCAGCGTGGCAGAGAGTCCACAAGAGATGCTTTGTGAACAACGCTGGAGCGGCTGCGATTTTCAAAGGGCGGGCAACGTGATCCTAGTGCGTCATCGTGAAGAGCCAGCGAAGGACCAATGTGTGACGGTCATTTGTGTGGTGTACGAAGCCCCATTATGGCAACCGAGAGGGAAGCGCGTGTACTCTGCGGCGTTGACTCTCTTCTACGCGTTTCATTCTCGGTGTTAAAGGATAAAAGCGATGCAGGCCGGTGTGTCTCTTGAGCAGTGTTGCGACACGCATCGGCCTTCATCTCTTCACGGCCTTAACTTCCCCCTCCTCTCTCTCCCTCTCATTGTGATTTTCTCTTTTCATGTACTTTCTGCCGCTGCCTTCTTGGGAAGCAGAAGATTCTATCCTTCCTACACACCTGCACCGCACAGTAAGTGCTTCATCAGCCGCAGGCTTACCGCACTGCCGCCGGCTATTGGACCCATACTTCTCCCAAGCCCATTTGTCAGAAAATCAGAAACACCAACTCGTGTTGCAGCCGAAACGTGGCGAAGCATACACCCACACACACATACAAAAAACCATTCGCATATAAGAAGAGAGGGCTTTGACGTTCTGTCAAAAGAGAGATGAAGGCCATTCGCACCATTGGGTTTACGGGCACGATTGCCAGCGGTAAGACGTCCCGCTGCAAGCATCTCGTCGACGTCGCCAAGGCGTACCAACGCAACCTCCTCGTCTCTGCGAATGCGGCACACACGTCCCACCACCACCATCTTTCTCCTCCGTCAGAGACCAACGCGGCGGCACCCAGCGCTCTCCAGCCCGTGCTGGTGCACTACATCAACGCCGATCTCGTCGGCCACAACATCTACGAGCCGGGGAAGCCGTGCTACAAGGAGCTGGTCCAACACTTCGGCTCCGCTATTCTTCCCCGCACCTCCGCGGCATCGACGTCGTCCGGAGCGTTGCAGGCTGACAGTGTGAAGTCTGACAAGGCGCTACCGCCGTCGATCGATCGTCGCGCGCTTGGCGAGATCGTGTTCGCCGATGAGCGCAAGCTGCAGGAGCTGAATGCGATTTGCTGGCCGTACATCAGCGCCGCCATCCGCGACGAACACAACGCCGTCGTCGCCCGCGCCACTGGTAATGCTGCCGCTGCCCCTCCTCCTTCCCCTCTTTCTTATAGTGCTGAGGGCCGTAGTGCATCACCGCTAGCCTCTGCCGGCGCCGCTGTAGCTCCTGCGGATGCCGCGCCTGCCGCCGTAGCCCTCATCATCGTTGAGGCTGCTCTGCTGTGTGAGATGACCGATATCCTTTCCCTCGCGACAGATATTTGGATGACGCACTGCACGCCTGAGACGGCGGTGGATCGGGTGATGGCACGCAACGGACTGAGCCGCGAGGCTGCACTGCGCCGCGTGTCGAGTCAGCGGGACGCCGGGCAGAAATTGCAGGCGCTGCGAGAGCTCTCATACGCCGGTGACATCGAAGTCTTCGACACGACGCAGGTGTCGCTCGCTGAGGGATTGAAGGAGACGGAGAAGGCGTTTGACCGGTTTTGGCGGAAGAAGGTGTTGACGCACCTGACGTAGCACGTACTTCTCTCTTCAAGGACCGAGACGACCTTCTGCCACGCTGACAGCGCTTCACTCTCTCTCTTCTTTATTCTTAATTTGTTTTTCTCACATCCTTTGTGCCCAACGCTGCGCAGGGCATTTCGGCAGCTTTTCCCCTACTGCTTCTTCCCGCGTCTCTCCACGCGGGAAAAGATGCTGACGTGCCCTCTGCACCTCCTGCACGACTTGCTTTTTTTTTTTTTTTTACTTCACTCCCTTGTTGCCCCTTCTCTCTCTTCACTACTTTTTTATCATTATCTTTATCTGTGCGTTTGACAAGTTGCCTTATCGACTCCTGTGTTTCACTGAAAAGACGCGTGCGTCGATCATGAGAGCACAGTGCTTTCCGCGTCATATTTTTCAGTATTTATTTTTCTAGTCCGATACGTAACGCCGCGACGCACCACTGCGCTTCTTTCCTCACTTCCTATTCTCTTCTACTTTCCTGCTCTTCGCTGTCCAGAGAGAAAAAACAAACAAAACACAATACAGCCTTTATCCAGCACCGTCGCCAAAAAGCGGATCGTACTGGAAGCACGCACACAGACGTTGACAGCAGGCGGCGCGTTGGTGTCGAAGTTTCTTTGCTGCGTAGACGCGATCAGACGACGGGAATTAAGCAGAGAGGGGGAAAGGAAGAAGGGATGGCGCTCCGCATAAGTCACTTTGGGAGTGAGCTCTCAGCTACGCACTGTATCATCACCCTTAACATGCTTAATGCTGGCGCGCTCTAAGCTGTGAACTCTGGGTGATTTGTTACCTTCTGGCAACCTTGTCTTTCATCTAAATTGTCGTTCTTCCTCTCTCTCTCTCTCTCTCTCTCTCTTTCTCACGACAAAAATTGCCTTCTTTTTTCTTCTCCCCACAAGTCTGCGCCTCACTATATCGTTTAGAAAATAATAGTCCTGAAACCCTTTCAGGAAAAAAAGGCTGTATTTCAGCGTGCCATCGAAGTTTTCGCACCGCTGTGTCCTTTGTGGGTTAACGTTGTTGCCCCTCGCATCTCTTTTTTTCTATTTTCTTCTACTCTTAGCTGCTCTCTGCTTCATGCGACTGTCGAGACCACCTTTGGACACAATATTTTCAATTGTTATTCTTCTCTTAGGTGCCGCTCAGCCGCTGCTGCTCTCCTACCAATACTTCTCTACTTTTTTTTCTTCTAATTTGCCTGCACCGTCTGTCGCAATAAAACCGTGGACGAAACAGTTGCGCTTAGTTTCTTGAATTGCATCTGCGTCACACACACACACACACACACACAGTTGAGTCTCACCCAAAAACACACAAAGAGCGTAACAAGAAAAGACACGCGAACGACGTCCATGTCTGCCACCACCATCGAAGATGTGCAGCGGCAGCTGGCGGAGGAGGCGGCGACACACGCGGCAGCGATGGCGACTATGCAAGACGCGACGAGCACAGTGCAGACGCGGCTCACCGAAGCACAGCAATCCTTCACCGAACTCGTCACTCGAGTCACCGAACTGCGTATCCGAAAAGGCGAAGCGCTGTCCACTCAGACATCAGACCAAATATCGCTACCGTGCTTCGACATCGGTTCAGATCGCGTGGATGCGCTGCTCGAGGCACTCCGCAAGAAGCTTTCAACAAAAGAGGCCGCCCGTACCAGCACTAACACCAACACCACTGGCTCCGTGCTACAGCGGCTTGAGACGGCCGCGCTGGAGGCCATGACCCCTTTCACCGAACGCCGCGTTTCTGCCCTTTTCACGAGCAACGCCGCGGCGGTGCGCACGACGAGTGTGATGCTCCTCTTCCAGAACGACGTGCGAGGCGTGCGGGCGTGGGCAAAGAAACATTTTAATAGCTGTTCCAGCTGCAGCGCGCGTCTCGCTCAGCTTCCCGCATGGACTCCATCTTCCTACGCAAGCAAGCGTGTTGGGCTGGCCTGCGCACCAAATTTGCGTGCCATTCCGCACAAGCGCTATCACAAGCTTTCGGGCTCGCTGCTGCAGGAGCGCAGTCTGGCAGGGCGGGTGGACACCGAGGAGCATCTCGAGCTTCTGCGCGGAACGTTTTTTGTGCATGCTCAATCGAAAGCGGCGAGTGGTGTTCTCGCCGATGCCGCCGCGTCCTGCGCAGCGATGACGGAGGCACTGCAGACCTTCGCGAGTGAATCCTTGGCCACCCTGCGGGAGGCGGCACGCACAACTGCACCGTGGAACGTCGGCCCAGACCCGAACAGCGACGTCTCCGCTGCGATGGAAATCCTGTTACACCTGCTGGAGGTGCGTGTGACGGTGCAGCCGGTGCCACAGCCCGCCGTCACCCATCAAGGTGCGCCATGCTCGCTGGTGCAGGTCAGCTGCGCTCTCGTGGTGCCGCTGCAGGTGTCGGCCATCGCGCCACTGCTTTCTCTGCTGCAGGTGAAGGAGCACCGCACCTACTTTGCCGACCGTGTGCTGACTCCGCTGGTGCTGCGCTGGGCGGAGGCTCTGAGTCTTGGCGACCGTGCAGCACACTACACGGCGGTGGGCTGCAAGGCTGCGGAGGCGCTTTACGAAATCGCGAAAGACGCAGGCATTGTTTCCTCAGCTGGCGCCTCGCTTGCACAGCTGTACTACGTGCTGCAGGCTTTCGCGGTGTTTGGCACAACGGTTGAAGTAGAAGTGGCCACGCCGCACGTTCTTCCGGATGGGGCCACGACGGCGACGCTGCAGGAGGGGAAGGCGGCTGCGCTGCGGCTGCTGCGGTCGGTGCTGGAGCGCTTCTGTCCCCCGGAGCCGCTCGCCACGCCCTCTGTGTGCGACCCGATGCTGTCAGAGCTGACTGTGAAGGTGACACGTGCCCCAACAGCCTTTCTGGAGATCTTGAACCAATCCTTCAGCAGCGACCAGCGCATGCCAGCGACATCGCGCAGCTCCGCGCTCGACACGTTTGTCTCGCCCAAGTCCAAAATCAGCCTCGGCTTGCGGCTCTTCCGCGAGCTCGTGATCGACGTGTACCGCCCTTACCACCCGTGCACGGGAGTGGTGCTGGCGAGCGAGAACGGCGCGGGGAGCCGCCCTCGCGCCGCAGCGTGCGTGCCCGTCGTCGACCTTCCGGTGGACATCGCAACAGCAAACGTGCGCGTTGCGACTGCAATGACACGGTGTGTGGAGGCGCTGCGGCGGTCCGAGAGCGCCGCGGCTGCTGTGCCGCTTGACGACGCAGCTGCAGCAGGTGATGCGTTGTCGCTGGAGACTGCGGGTAACGTGGTGGTGACCGCCGTGAAGGAGCAGCTGCAGCAGGCGGAGGCGCTGACACGTCTGCGGGCGAAGTGGTCCGCTGCGGCGGTGGCGGTGGTCGGCGTGCCAAAAGCGTGTGTGGATGTGGTAGTGCCGTTCTCGATGGCGGAGGCGGACGTGCGCCGTGCCACGAAGCCGCTGCTGTACCTTCGCGTGATTTACGAGTGCTAGAGAGCGAGAGAAAGAGAGAGGGAGGGAAAAAGGGGTATCTTGCTGCTTCGTGTAGCATCGACAATCTGTTCTACACGCACATCACACCAGAGAAGTAAAGAAAGGGGGAAAAAAAAAGAATGCCGAATAAAAAAAAAAGCTAGGAAAAAAAGGAAATGATAGGGAGAGGAGCACCTGTGTCGCGGCTCCGTGTTTTTCCCTCTTTTCCACTGCACTTAGACGCGTGGCCCAGTACAGCTGCATGCACAGATGTCGTGTAGCGCGTCTGCCTCTTCCCCGCTGCGGAGAGTGAAATCGAAGAGTTCTCACCGATCGACGGGCTTCTGTATTTATTCTACGCATTTGTGTTAGCGATACGGGCAGTCTTTCACTCTTTTTTATTTGTTTTGTAAAGCGCACTGTATCGTACTGCAATAATGTCCCTTCTCTCTCGCATCTTGTCTCCTCTATCTCCTCTCTCTTTCTTCCCCTTTTTCCTCTTCCCACTTGAACCAAAAAAAAAAATACTCCAAAAGCACGTGTACCTTCTTTACATTATTTGATGTTTCCTCCACGCACCTGTACATAGGACCTTGCGCATACCCACATCTCAAGTGATCATACTGTACCCTTCGTTTCCATCCCGATACGAAGCTCTGGTTTTTTTTTTTTAAGTCTCTCTCTCTCTTCCCCCCTCTTTATCCTTTTCTCTGAAAAGTTGTGAAGTTAAAGAAAAAAAAAAAGAGAGAGTCAAATCACAACACCACACAACACATACAGACAAGGTGGAAGAAGTCGGCTGTGCTGCTTCGTGTCCTCTTGCGTGTTGATCTTCGGCACCACGGTGTTCTAGAAGAAAAAAAAAAGGAAGAAAAAAGCAAAGGAAGAAGCAGAAATCTCAGATATACTACGTAGGTAGGCAAATACGCCGCACATACATACAAACACACACACAAAAACACGCATAGCCGCAGTGGTCACACACAAACGGCGCTACTGACCTACAAGGAAAAACGATCAGGGAATACCAATCAAAAAAATAAAAAACACTATATTCCCACTCTCAAAAGAAAGAGGACCTCTAGGACACGAGCACACACGCAGACACAAGCCAGCAGAAGCCGCGCTCTCTCTGTCTGTGTTTTTTTTGTTCCTTTCCTCTTTTTCTCTCGTCTTTCTCCTCTTTGCTTTTCCGTTTTTTTTCTTCTTTTAAATTTCTTGAGCGCTGTGTTCACTACGTAGATCAGCGAAGAAGGGGGAGCGACAACGAAGGATAAGAAGCCGCACCGAGTCTCAACTCTTTTTTTTAGTTGCCGCGCTTGTCTCTTTTTTCTTGTTTTAGTTCTCTCGTCGCAATCGCCGGAGCACACACTCTCTTTTTTTTCTTCCTTCCCCCCATCACCCCTCGCAACAACGCCGTCCTTCTTTGAGAAGCTCTCCTCCAAGCTCAGCCCAAGCAACAAGAAAAGATCAAGTACCACGCTGTCGTCGTCGAATCCCGACAACATGTCCCTCAACGCCTCCGACGCTGCTGATGAGCGCAGCCGCAAGGAGATGGAAAGGTTTCAAGTGGAGCGCATGGCTGGGCAGGGAACCTTCGGTACCGTGCAACTAGGCAAGGAGAAGTCGACGGGCATGTCGGTGGCGATCAAGAAGGTCATTCAGGACCCCCGCTTCCGCAACCGCGAGCTGCAGATTATGCAGGACCTCGCGGTGCTGCACCACCCCAACATTGTGCAGCTGCAAAGCTACTTCTACACGCTGGGCGAGCGCAACCGCAAGGACATCTACCTCAACGTTGTGATGGAGTACGTGCCGGACACCCTGCACCGCTGCTGCCGCAACTACTATCGCCGCCAGGCCGTGCCGCCGCCGATCCTCATCAAAGTCTTTCTCTTCCAGCTCATCCGCAGCATCGGTTGCCTGCACCTACCCTCCGTCAACGTCTGCCATCGCGATATTAAGCCGCACAACGTGCTGGTGAACGAAGCGGATGGCACGCTGAAGTTGTGCGACTTTGGCAGCGCGAAGAAGCTTTCGCCGTCGGAGCCAAACGTGGCCTACATCTGCTCCCGCTACTACCGCGCACCGGAGCTGATCTTCGGCAACCAGCACTACACCACCTCGGTCGATATCTGGTCTGTTGGCTGCATCTTCGCTGAGATGATGCTCGGCGAGCCCATCTTCCGCGGTGACAACAGCGCTGGTCAGCTGCACGAGATCGTGCGTGTGCTCGGCCGCCCCTCCCGCGAGGTGCTGCGCAAGCTGAACCCGTCCCACACGGACGTGGATCTGTTTAATAGCAAGGGCACCGCCTGGTCTAGCATCTTCCGTGATCAGTCGCAGATGAAGGACGCGAAGGAGGCGTACGACCTGCTTAGTGCGTTGCTGCAGTACCTGCCAGAGGAGCGCGTGAAGCCCTACGAGGCGCTCTGCCACCCCTACTTCGATGAGCTGCACGACCCGGCCACGAAGCTGCCGAACGACAAGGACCTGCCGGCCGACCTCTTCCGCTTTCTTCCGGTGGAGGTGGACGCGCTGACGGACACGCAGAAAGCGAAGCTTCTGCACAAGTAGAACAAGACAGCTAACATCGTGATTCCATGAAGAGCGAGAGAGAGAGAAAGAGATGGGGTGGTGGTGAGTGCTGGGTGACGCCGGATTAAAGCTGCGGTGTGCGTGTTGAGAGAGGCTGCGTATCCTGATGCATCGCGTTTTTCCTGGCATGCACGCACCTCCGCCGCTTTGTTACTCTTTGGCTTTTATTAGAGTCGAGCGAGAACGTGTACAACCAGTCCTTTTTTTTTTTCTGTTTGTTGTTGTTGGCTTCTCCTGTTCTTCTTTTTTTTTTTTTCAACCCTATCGTTGGTGGCACGCTGAAGTGGGTGAGGAGTCGTTGGGCGACGTTGCGTCTCGCCCTTCAATTTTGCTCTATTCATTTCTCTTCGCATATTTTTTTCTTTTTTGTGGCGGGACGAGGTGAAGCGGAAGGAGGTGTGGCTGCGTGTGATATGCATGAGAGGGACATCAAGAGGCACATGCTGGGTGTGTGTGCGTATGATGGGTAGAGTTTGTGCGTACTTAAACCACCGCATTTTTTTTCTCTTCCTTTCTCAGAGAGAAGTTGAGAAAGAGCTTAGCCCGGCTCACGTTTTCATTTTATACAAGCTATGAAAATGACGAAGGTGAAGAGAGAGGGGACAGGACAAACAAATACGGGGAAAAAGGTGAGAATTACTGCCGGAATTTTATCTCTTTTTTTAAATGTTCTTATCTTTGTTTACTTGTGTTGCGTGCCTCTCTCTCTCTTTTGCCTTTGATGTCGTGTGCAGTCGTACGCTCACCCGAATCTCGTCTCTCCTCTTTTTGTACCGCTTTGGCCTTCGTTGCCGGTGGATGTGTGTGTGCGGCGGGAGAAAAGAAAGCAGAGATGCGGCGCGGCGCTAGAGGTGTGTGTGTATTTTCGCTCATCTCCACGTCTCTCTTCTTTCTACTCTGCCAGAGTTTTTTTTCTGTTTCGTGCTTGCGTTTGCATACTGATGTACCCTCTTTGCTCTAATTTTTTTTTTTTAGGTTTGGTTGATACCTTTCGTTGTTGAACAGTGTTTATGTGTTGTTTCAAACGAAGTGGGAGGGGAAAAAAAAGTAAGTAAGAGTTGCGTATTGGAAAGAAAGGAGAGAAAAAAAAAGAAAATGGGCAGCACCTTTTTGTTAGTTTCCACTGCGATGGAGCGCGTTGAAAAATTGCAGGTGTCTTCTTTTTTTTCCACCTACCCAAAGAACAAAAAAAAGCTGTGTTGATGTAAGTGTTGCTCGTTGTTCCTTCCCTTCATTGATTCGCTGTGTGACTTTTTTTTTTCTTCTTTTGAGTAACCAACGCATGATAAGGAGAGGGAGAAAAAGCGATGGACGGTATTCGCCTCTGCCGGCGTGGTTTGCCATCTTTCGCGAAGAAAAGGAAGAAGAAGTCTACCTCAAAGATTTTTCGCCGCCGCGTCCTTCTTGCCCTTCGAGAATACGCACATCCACACACCACAGAAAAAAAAAACAAGTAGCACACGTACACATTCATTTTTTCTCGAAGTCGCCAGAGACAGACAACATGTTTATTGTTAGCCTTATGGGTGTGTGAGTGATGGCGTGTACGTGTTTGTGTGCGTGTGTCATCTTCCTTATCCTCTTTTTATGATCTTTTTCCTCTGATATTTCTTCTTGTATCTCCGCCTTTTCTTAAATTACCTTTCGCTGTGTGTCTACGAGAACTTTTTTTTTCTTCCGTGTGTTTTTCCCTCCTTTGCGTGTTGCTGCAGTAAAGCGTTTTGAAAAGAAAAACAAAAGTGAAAATTACTTTTTGGTGGTTGTGCTGTGCGTGTGATGATCGTTGCTGTCCGGTTGAGCGCTGCGCTGCACCAGGTTCCTGGTTTTGCATGACCCTTGTGTGTATTTTTCTTCTTTGCTTGCTGAGTCGGCTGAATCGTGTTTGCCTCATTTCTATTTCCTACTTTTCCGCACTCCTTTTGAAAAACAAGAAAAAGAAAACTGTGCTGACTTCGCGTGCGTTTGAGATCCCCACCTTCGATGACCTTTGTTGTTGTTGTTGTCGTTGTTCCTCCTGCCAAGGCTGCTTGTGTGTTGTGCCCTCACACCGATTGCCCTCTTTCCCTCGAATGACATCCCGTGGTTTTGCGTTTCCCCTTCCCACAATCTGCTTGGTGTTCGCGCATTGTCCCCGTTTAAGAATCAAAGAGGGACTTTGCTTTGCGTACCAGAGAAGGGGAGATAACGCTGTTCTTATCGGGCGTGTCATGGCTGAGATCGTGAAAGGCAGCGGCGGTCGGATATGCACACACACACCCGAACTA
The DNA here is from genome assembly GCA_000331325.2 of Crithidia fasciculata. Classification (NCBI taxonomy): domain Eukaryota; phylum Euglenozoa; class Kinetoplastea; order Trypanosomatida; family Trypanosomatidae; genus Crithidia; species Crithidia fasciculata. The sequence continues at coordinate 114,660 of CM003421.1, read as the reverse complement.
GGCTGTTCTCAGGAATTCTGTAGCTCTTTATTGTTTTTTTTTTTCATACCGACAGGGACCAGCACAGGGCAGGAGAGAAGGTCTGGAGGGTGACGCGGTCTACATCAGCGAGACTTCGAAGGCGCTAGCCGCACAGAGAGAAGGGGAATAGAACACGCTGTTGTGTAAACGCAGTCGCAGCAGCTCAGTTTGTTATTTGGGGCAGCGCAGAGAGATTTCCATCTGATGAGGGTGACATGGTTAAGTTGGACCAAAACTGAACTGAAAAAATAAAAAAAAGCTAAACCAAGAAAAAGCTTACGGAAGGCGACAGCGTCTGAAAGGTGAAAAGATGCGTGTCTTGCCAACCTAAAAACAGCCTCTTTTTTTTTTCCGCTCCGGGGAAAAAAAAGAAAGTGAGGTGTTCTCGCACCCATTGGCCGTTGACGTCTGCCTCCTTATTTTCACTTCGCGTACTTCACTTCGACGTTTTTTCTTTGGAGTGAAGAGGAAAGTTCGCGTGAGGTCGAGGCGATGGCGGAGTGTGCGCGAGGTCACACTGCTCTGGCGAGTACTTGTGGCGAGAGGCGGCGGCAAACCTGTATGTGCCTTCCCCCTCCTTTTTTTCACGTGCTGTGTGCCCTTGTTCTGCAATCGTGCTTCACAGTAGGAAGGATGTTGTTGTAGAACGCCTACTTCGCTACCCAAGCACGCCGAGGCCATACCGTTGCTGTTGCGCGCGTGCGCATGTGTGTGTGGTCAGTTTCAACATCTGCTTAATCTTTTTTTTTCAGATGAGCTTCTTTCAATCTTCTTCTTTGTCCCTTTCTTCTCTTCCTTTGTTTTTAATTGACACCTTAACAGTCTCACTGTACTTATTACTCAGTCATTTCGTGGGGCTTGGGCGTTGACGTTCATCTCAGCGTCACTCCAACTTTTAGAATCAAAATTACATCACCTACTGCTAATTCACCTGCTCTCTCTCTCTTTCAGAACATTCAACTATTCGACTTATAAAAGCACTGGGGCAGGCTCGTTTATACATCTTCACGCCAACCTTCAAAAAGTAATCAACTTGCATCGCAGAGCACACATGTTAACGTTCACCGCGGGGATGTTGACGCGTCCGGTGGACCACCCGTCGCACTACCGCGCCGCGAACGAGTTCCGCTCCCCTTCTCCCGATCTTCTCGACCACAGTGTCCCGCCGTTGTCGCATACTTCCGCGCACCATCATCATCACACACTCAGCACACCGGAGAGAGAAACGCCGACAGCGGCAGGGCAGACAACACGAGGAGCAGACGCGGTGGTGCCTCTGCGTCAGCGCGAGGTCGTCCTTCCTGCCCGCCGTGCACCGCAGCCGACACCCGGAGCACATCGCACCAACGTGCCCCCCACGCAGATGACAGCGGCGGCTAGCAGTTCCGCAGCAACACCAACTGCAACGGTAGAGCGACAAGGAGAGGGCCACCGCGGCCACCAGCACCACCACCACCCACGCCGCGCTCGCTCCTCTGAAATCCGCCGCGCTGCGTCAACAACGGAAGCGCGCAACAGCAGCGGTGGCGACAGTGATGGCCCACGTCGGGTCCCCGCAGCGACATCGGGAAGCTCGGCGCGGCGCGGTCACGGCGATCACGGCAGCTCGCAGGGCAGTGCCAGCTTCGGCCGTGTGTTGGCTGCCGGTCTGCGCGGCTTTCAAACCTACATGGGCATGATGTTTCAGTCCGGCAACCACGGCGGCATGAACCCGCACCCCACACCATACGACACGGACAGCTCGAACAGCATCTACCGCGTCCCGGAGAGTCCGCCCTCGCCGGTTATGCAGCGCACCACGTCGGAGATCGTCGCGGGTCGCGAGCACCGCCGGCGTGTCCGCGCGCAGCTCACCGGCATCACGGTGGACGCGCAACACGAGCTGCTCCGTCGTCTGCGCTTTTCACAGGCGGTGGTTGGCGCGCATGAGACAGAGAGCGCCGTGTCGGGCCCTGCCTCGGCGTGCGAGCCGTCATCGCCGCTCTCCACGCGCACACCCTTGTCTTCGCTGCTGCCACCCGACTACGGCGATGACGGCGACGCCGCGCTGGCGAGCTGGGTGGTGTCGCTGGACGTGGCGGACACCCTCGCCGTGCCCTTCCCAGCCACCTCGCAGTCCTGCTCTGTCTGCCTTCGCCGCTTTCGTGACGCGGAGGACGTGGCCGAGCTGCCGTGCGGGCACCTGTACCACTTCCCGTGCATCATACGCTGGTTAAAGCGGCAGGGCAGCTGCCCGTGCTGCCGTGCCGATGTGCGACTGCTGCGCTGGCGGGAGCCACCGGCGGACAACGCGGGAGAGGCCCCTGTGGAGCGCTAAAGGGCGGTGGTGAAGAGAGAGAGAAATGGAAAAAAATACTTCTTCTTGCCTCTTTTGAATTCTCCAACTACGACGCACTGCAATCGAGCTTAGTCGCTGGCGTTATCCCTTCTCTTTAAACTGCTCTTTCTCGTTATATTTTGAAGTAGGTGGGTAGTGACTGCATCGAGCTCCTCTTCGTTCTTTTCAGAGAGCCGCCTTCACAATGCGCTCAAAAAGGAAAATGAAAGAGGATCACTAATAATTAGACGGAGGAGCGACGTGTATAAGCGAGCCTGAGGTTTTTTTCCTATTGATCTTAAATACACCACACTGTGTAGGTCGTTTATTATTTAATGATTGGCGGTGATTAAGCGCCGGCTCCGTTCTATTTTGTCCTTCTTTACTTCACCTCTGCAACGCTGAATCGCTGACGTGGGTGCGTGGTCGTTTTCATGCTGCGTATCTTGCGCTGCTGGCGGAGTGAGAAAGTAAAAATAGCCTCTAAACATCTTTTTTTCTCTTCTTTTGCTCTGGTTTTGGTGGCTGCTGTCGGCACGCTTGCCGGTCGCCGCACCACCTCAAACTGCGTGCAACGCGTGTCTCTCCTGTGCTCCCTTTTTCACTTTTCCCCACCCTGTCTTCGACGTGGCAAAACTCCTTTCTTTCTGGTTCTCTTTTTTTTTCTTCGATGTCAACGCCTAACCGCAGATAAGCGGACACGTAGGAAGAAAAAAATACCGAAAAAGAAAAAGAGATGCGAAAGAGAACTTGACTCATATGAGTAGAGACTCATCGTGTTCTGCACTGCAGACGGAGATGCCGAGCTGACGTGTGACACTCAGCGCTGGTTCCTTCTTCTCTTTTGTTCTCCGTGCTCGCTTAAAAATATCTTTTCTTTTTCTGTTCTGCTGCTTTATGTGCGATGCCTTTCTGCTTACTTTTTACCGGCACCGTGGAGAGGGAAACCCGAGAGAGATGAAGGGTGCGCTATAGCTCCCACATCCTCCCCCGTTCCCCGTCTTTCTTCCCGCCTCTGTCTCCTCTTTGTTGTCTTCCTTCTTGTACGTATTGTTGATGCCATCCACTGTGTCATCGAAGGAGTGGAACAAAACAGAAGAACAGAATGGTGTCTCATCAACAACTGTTTTCTGGGTTTTCCTTTAGTGCTTTTGGAGCCTTTTTTTTTCCTACCAAAAAAAGAAAAAAGTCTGCATTGTGAGGTGCCACCGTGCTCATATTTCTGCGCGTAAAGTTTTTTGATGTTGAGTGGGACGCAATCAACAGCCCCCATTATGCTTCTCTCTCTCTTCGAGGAGCACAGCAAAGAGGAGATGAATCTACAGGAAGGTGAGGAGAGAGCGAGGCAGAAGGCGGCATGTCGCGCATGTTTGTGACTCCGTGCCACTGCCTCCTGCCTCCTCGGGTACGGTGTCTGTTTTGTTCGCGCTCTTTCTCTCCTGACACCGAAGGCGATGGTATATATTTTTGTTCTTTTTTTCCAGCTTATCCCCTTATTCTCCCCCTTTCCTCCTTCTTCGCCTTGCATCGACACTTCGCAACACAACTCAGTTCTTCATCGCGTACGAGTCTGTCATGTCTCGCTCTCTCACGCGGCTCACCACCACCACCACCGTGAAGGCGATGGACAAGGTCGTCTCTCGCAGCGCACTCACATGCACGATGTGCGCTGCTTCTCCCCTATTTATGCAGTCCCGCACTCTCACCGTGCGCACGGAAGACTTCTTCAGCAAGGAGGCCGTCAGCCACGCCCGCCGGGTCTCGTGGGCGCCGCACACGACAGAGAAGAAGGTCGGCGCCTTCGCGAAGCTCGCACGCTCCAATTTCAACGACCCGGTGGCGGAGAGCTTCCACAGCGAGCCGTACTTTGAGGAGGAAATAGAGGCCTATCGCGCTCATCACCGGCCCGACGTGTACGTCTACCGGTACAACGTGTCCCCAACGCACCTCTCACTGCGGGAGTGAGACAGCGTCTCTCTCTCTCTCTTCCTCTCTCTGTGAGTGTGACTTGCGGAAGTGGTGACTGATGGTGGCGGTTGAGTGACGCAGCTGGTGCCGTGTGTCGTGAGAGCGGCTGCGTTCTGTGTATTCGGCTGTTTTTTTAAATTTCACTCTTCTTCGTTGGGCAGTGGTGTGAGGATGACTGTCACAAATGTTGTTGTGGTGCTTTTTCCCTCTTTTTTTAGTGGTGGTTGTCTGGCGTCCGCTGAGGATGCTTTGTTGTTGCTCCACTCTCACACGCGTCTACCACAACGCACGCAATGAACACCCACCAATGTGCTTTCCTTCCGCTGGTCGCATAGGCTACTGGTCGGAACAACCTGCCACTCGGAGCGGGCCGGCTCGCAGCTGAATGCGCGTCGCGAACGCGAGAAGGGGAGGTACAACGAAGATAATCAGCGGTAGATGCGTACATGGCATTGACAACGCAGCAGAAGGCTCAAGCTTCTGTCCTTCTCCGAAGATATTGCCAAAAAATAAATAAGTTGTCATTGTGTGAAAAAAAAAAAAAGAGTGCGTGTATGCGTGTGTGCATATAAGTGCGTGATGCATGCGCAGAATCATCTTCAAAGACCGTCTTTTTCATCTCTTCTCTCCCCACTGTCGTTTTCAATTGCTATTTTTCGTGCACTTGTCAAAAGTATCAAACGGAAGATTTGCGGTTGCCCCCTCTTTCTACACTCCATTTTGCAATTTCTTTCTCTCTTCTGCTGACGCACTCAAGAACACACGTGATTCGCCTTTCCCCTTTTCACAAGATTCTCTCCTGTCTTTCCCACGTGAATCACTTCACTCATGTTGGGCACCCGCCTCTGCGTCCGTGTGGCATTCGTCACCCCCCTCTGCACCGCACGCCGCACCGTTCACCATGCCAACGACACAACCAATAGCAGAGCGGAGGCCGCGTCATCCACAGCAGCGTCCTCTCTCCCCTCGCCGTCTCCTCCACCACCGTCGCATCACGACACCGCACGTGACCGCCACGCTCCCCCGCCTTCCGATGCCCTGCAGCCCGATGACACGGAGGGGTGGATGCTCGCGCAGATGCAGCGCTCCGTCGAGAGTGGCCGCCAGACGCAGGCCGCGGCGGATTACTTTCGTGGCATTCTCCACGACCAGCCCGAGTTTCACCAGTGCTTGCAGGAGGCACGCCGCCTCATGGGTGGGCAGGAGCCGGAGCGGCTTACGCGGTACCAACAAGGCCAGTTTGCCGATCGGCTCTGCAACTACGTGAGTGGGATCGCGAGTGAAAAGATGCGCCGTGCGCACGCAGAGGAGGCGAACACGAAGCGCTACACCCAAGATGGCACGCCGACTGGTGAGCACTACTGGTTCGAAGCCGGCACCACGCTGAGCTCCCCCGACGTGCCGACCTTCGTGAAGGATGAAATCTTGCACGACATGCAAAAGGAACGATCGGCGAAGAGCCCCGCGTTTGAACACCCTCCTGAGGAGGCAGAGCTGGCAAGCGAGGATGACGGCTACGCGACACACCTGCGTCGGCAGCGGAGCAAGTTGCTGTCCGATGCCGACTTCAAGTAGAACGCCTTCGTACTTGTTTTTGCCCTTCCTCACTCGTTTGTTTTATTGTGCGTGCCGGGTATCGTTGGTACCAGTGAATGGAAACTGTTGTTCGTTTTTTTATTTTTGAGTGTTTGGTGTTTTTTATGTTTTCCCTTTTCCTCACAGGAGTCGTTCTTAGCGTAGCTGCACGGGCGAAAAAAAAACAACGACAACAACATGAACCACTGTTTTTCTCGCACGTGAACGATGCCGGACAGAAATTGGGGAGACGGAGGAGCACCAACGAGTTTTTCTCAAGAAGCGCATGCGCAAGGCTCCACAGAGCGTGAAGGAGCATCCTGCAGCGAGGCGAACAAGAAAAAAAGAGAAAGAAGTAGGTATGGCGTACGCTAGAGGTCCGTACTTTCGTCTTTGATGTAGTGTACTTGCATCATCTGACAGGGTTGACTTCTGCAAGCGTTGCACGACAACAACAGCATCAAAAACAGAAATTGAGTTAGTCTTAAAGCGATCACCTCTTTGGGCTTTTGTTTAATCACTGTTCTCCCCCTCCTCCCCATAATGGCCCATCCTGTTGCTCGCCCTAATCTCTAAACAGTTACTTTCGCTGCTTCTTCTTTTTTTACACTCTCTCCAACAGTGCGTTCAGCATATCACATTTGCCTCCCTCTTCTTTTTTGTTTTCTTTTTCTCCGTACTCTCGCGCTCTTCCATGGCTGCTGCTGTCTTCTTCTTTTAACTTCTGCTAGTACGGCTGCGGCGATTGGTGCCGTCCCGGTCTTTTTTCACCGGAATCACATGAGGGACATCCAATATTTTTAAAATACATTAAAAATAAACCGAGAAATCTGAGAGAGAAGCGCATAGTGCAGAGTAGCATCCATGGCGATGCTGCGGACGATGCTGCGCTACTTGGCCGATCGCCACTCCTACTCCATCGCCCTCCTCTTCGCTCTCTTCGCCCTCTTCATCGTGCACTGTGGAGATGTGGGCAGTGCTGAGGTGCGGCTGCGTGCCATAGCCGCCGCATCAGCCACCATCACTAACGCTACCACTATGCATTCTGCCACACCGCCTATAGTATCGTTGTCTGCTGCCGGCGTTACCACCATCTCGCTCGTCTCGCTGACGGAGGCGGACGTCGTTATGCTGCAGGGCGGTCGTGGTGACAACGACGGAGTTTTACGCGAGGAGTTGGTGTGGACGTCGGCAACGTGCACGGCGTGGACGCAGCGATGGCAGCGCCACTTTGCCCTTTCAGCCGTGACATTTATCCGTCTTCCTGCTGTCTTGTCAGTGTCTGCGACGGTGCAGCGGGCGGCGCTTTCGTGCCTGCAGTCTCTCTGTGTGGAATGCCACCTGATTCTTGTCGCGGAGACACCCACGGTGGCGGACGAGAAGGGGGATGTGGCGCGTGGCGGCACGACGCTCCCGCCATCCTTCACCGCACACACGTTTTGTTCTGCAAGCGACGGTACCGGTGGTGAGGGGGAGTCTGAAGTGGATGTGCTTCTATTCAATGAGCTGCTAGTGGACAATGGAGATTGGCATCTACCGGCGGTGCCCCGACGCTGCGGAGTCGTGGCGCTCCTCACACCGGCTGTCATGCGCAAAGTACTCCACGAGCTCAGGTGCGCGGACGGTGCTCGCGGAGACGGGGAGAAGACGGCCAACGCAACGGTGTCCAGTGCGGCAACGTTGGAAACTGCCTTGACGTGGATGGCAAGCCGCGTCGACCCCCCTCTTCCCCGCCTCGTCTGCTCGCTGACGCAAGGCACTGTTCTTTCTCACCAGCAACGCAGCGAAAAACTTCACGAGTTGTTTGTGTCGTTGACTTCACTGCACGTTGCGCGGCGCCTTGGCTACCGCCCCCGCTTTCTCTTCTACCTGGCGTGGTGCTCGGCCGCCCGCACGCTGGTCAACGAGGCACCGCCCGGGACACCTGCTAAACGAGATGAGCAGCCGGTTGTGCATATTCTGTGTGTGAGGGAGAACGAGGTGGTGACGCTGACGCCGGCGTTGCAGATGTTCGAGCGTGTCAGCTCCGTGGCGGTGTAGAAGCCGGTGCTCTGACCGTCGCCACGTCTTGAGGGCACGCATACACGTCTCCTTTTTTTATTTATTTTTCCCTCGTTGAAGCTTCATGCTGTCTCACTTTATTTAGTACGGCGGCGGCGGACGAGTAGAGGGTTAAAAAGGCGATGACTGTTGGCTTCTGGATGGTTGTGCCTGCTGGGCAACTTGGACTGCCCTCCTCACCGCAGCGAGCAGTCGCTGGAGGTATGAGGTGTACCACCGCTCCTTGAACGGAAGAGGTAGCGAGAACAACAGCAAATAAAAAGACAGATGGAGCCGACTGCACGTATGAGCTGTCAATTCTATCGACACTAGAAGTTTTCATCGAGTGCTTATGCAAAAAAAAAAAAACTGCGGGAAAAATGAGGAAACAAAGACGAGCGACAGCGCCTTTCAGAACACAACGTTTGTTCATAAACACTTTTTTAGCAGTGCTGACTAGAAAAGCGCCTTTAAAGTGTATCGCGATTTTCAGAAAGACTGTTTGTTGCGTAGAGCGTTATATTTTCTCTTTCGTCCCTCTTCTCACTTTTCTCGCTCTTCCAACACACGCACACACACATACAAAAAAAACAACAACAACGACGGAAAAATAGAAGTGCACTCGAACTCACCTGTGGCGCACCACACTGACTACCTTGCGTCGATCATTCACCGGAGAAGAACGGAAAACAAAAAGTAGACACCCACATCAGCAAGCATTCTCCCCTTCAACAGCAGTGGCAGAAAAAAAAGAGGAAAAATTATCGGCGGATCTCTTGTCTTGGCTGCAGTCTGTGCAGAGGGTAGCTTCAGCTGTTTCCTCCTCTCTTTCACGTTTTTTTTCTATTTCGTATCGGTGCAGCTGCTGCTGCATTTGTTGCTGCCGTGAGAGCGCCACTACTCTCGCGTATGCCGTGCAAGCGGAGGTAAAAAGTAAAAAAAAAATCGTCAGCAGTGTAGTCTTACTCACTTGTAGGATTTTCTTATTTTTACTTTCATCGCACAGGAATTGGTGGAAGGCGAGTACAGCCCACAGGACAACCACCACAACGGAACTGGAACACACACTCGTAAACAGGCGCGCAAACGACAAAGAACTATAAAAAATAAAAAGCGAAGTGATTTTTCTTTCTCCGTATCGGAAAGGTAGGGAAATAAGAAACACACACTTTTTCTTTTTTTTTCAGCCTCACACCTAGAAGCGTGTTGTCCGCCCCGCGTTCCTCGAGCAAGAGAGAAAGAGGCTGTTCTGCGGTGAGGCGAGTAGATAACTTGGTCCCTCAGCATACTTTTTTTTTTGTATTTTCTGTATTTTTGTTACGTTTCCCCCTCTACTCTTTATCTTTTCTTTGGGCATCGTTTTTTCTTTTTTTTTCTCTTCCGCGCATACACACGGCGTGACGTGGTGACTTCGGCGTCCACATCTACTTTTAGCTCCTCTCTTTTTTTCTTCTCAAATCATCCTCTTTTTTTTTTTTGAAATATATTGGAATCGATACCCTTCCCGTTCTCCTTCTCTCCTCCCCGGTGTGAAATAGAACAGCGTGGAAGACAAACGTGGCGAGGACTGCGTCAAGCTCCAGCGACAGAGAGACAGGTGTGAGAGATAGAGTACCCGTCTGGGTGTGGTTCAGAAGGTGCACTATTCTTTTATTTCTAAATACACTTTTCCGCACCCTTGAGAGGTGAAGAAATAGGTGAAACGTCGGCAGAAGCGCACACACCACACACACAAACACACCACACACACAAACACACACGCGTACGAGCGCAGCGACAATGGGTGACGGTCTCATCAACTTCGCCAACTTCGGCTGGCTAGGCATCCTCTACGCAGCCTACTACCTCGCCACCCACCTCGATGCCATTCCAGCGGAGCATCGTCGCAAGGCCGAGGAGCTTTACGAGCGCGTAAAAGATTACCCTCTCCCTTTCATCGTAGTGGTGGGATGGCTGGCGCTGCGCGTCCTCTTCGCCCTCGGCCTGCAGCTGCAGCTGGAGCTGCTGATGGTGATGGTGGTGTGCAATTATGGCCTCCGCACCATCGCCCGAGCACGGGGGCGGGCAGAGCAGGACCTGCGGCGCGAGCTGACGGCGTCGACGAACCCGACGGCCGTGCTGGGCTCGCACCTGCCAGAGTGGGTCATGTTCCCCAGCGCGAACCGCGTGCAGTGGCTGAACAGCGTGATCAAGAGCCTGTGGCCCTCGATTGTGGCCGCGACGGACACGTCACTGCGGCAGGTGCTGGAGCCGCTGCTAGAGAAGAATAGACCGTCTTTTGTGAAGGGCTTCCGCATTCACAGCGCCAGCATCGGGCCGAACCCGATGACGGTGAACGGGATGCAGCACCACGCCTACGGCAGCACCGAGACGACGCTGGACATTAACCTGTCGTGGACAGCGGACATGGACGTTCGCCTGCTGATTCGCGTGCCGGGCCCGGACATGGAGGTCTCCATCTCTGACTTTGAGATGAAGCTGACGCTGCGTGTGGTGCTCGGCCCGCACATCCCGCAGTGGCCCTGCTTCGCCAACATTGGTCTTTCGATCGTCAACACGCCCGAGTTGGATTTCAACATTACGGCCGGCAAGATCCCAATCGACGCCGTGCCGGGGCTGGGTGACTTTTTGGAGAATTTCATCCGCCGCACCCTCGTGGGCATCCTTGCCTACCCCAAGTCCATTGTGATTCCAATTGTCAAGGGCTACGAGATGAAGAAGGGGCTCGGCAGCGGCGCACTCGGCACCCTCAAGATTAACTTTCTGCGCATCGGCAACGTGCAGAAGAAGTACAACAAGTACAAGAAGACGCCCTTCTATTGCAAGCTGGCGCTGGAGGGGCAGTCGAAGCGGCTCCGCACAAACTCGTACACCGGATTTGACAAGAAGATGGAGGACGTCTTCCCCTTCACTATGTACGACAACACCGGCATCCTGCACGTGTACTTCGCCTTTGACGTCCCTGGCAACGATCTGCACGTCGGGGAGTGCGATATCACGGTGAAGCAGCTCATCGAGACAGATCTGGATGAGGTGGAGCTGGTCATTACGAAGGAGTCTGACGCATCGCACACGCGTCGTGTTTCGGTGTTCATTCGACCAGAGTTTCTCGCCTTCACGAGTCGCGAGCAGCAGGAAGGGGCCGTCGTGCCGCCTGACTCCAGGCCCCCGCGCATGTCCACCAACGCCTTCCGCGAGGAGGTGGCGCATGGCAGGCCGCCTACGGTGCCGTCGTCGCGTGCCGGCACCCCACGCAACAGTACGGCGGGCCTGACGTGCAACACGGGCACGCTCTTCGTGCACGTGGATCGCGTTTCCGACCTGAAGAACATCGAGGCGTTGGGGAAGTCCGACCCATACGTGTTGCTGCGCGTCGGTTCGTCGAGCATGAAGTCGCCGCACATCAACAACAACTTGAATCCGGTCTACAACTGGGACGGGGAGGTGGAGGTGGCGAACTGCGACACGGATACGCTCTTGGTGCGTATCATTGACAAAAACATGTCGTCGGACAAGCTCATGGCGGAGCTGCAGATCCCCTTGAGCCGCATCACGGAGAGCCCGAACGACAAGTTGAGCGGTACCTTTCAGCTCTCGCCGCAGGGGACAATCACCTTCTCGGCGAGCTTCATGCGTCACACATAAAAGAAAGAAAAAGGAGAAAAAAAAAAGAGACCAACAGCTTTATCGACAAACAACGCAGAAGGGTGAGAGAACACGACGCAGCAACAACAGCAAAACATTGCTGCGTCTCCCGTCTCTCGTTAACTCTCTCTCTCTCTCTCTCTGTTTTCCTCTCACATCTCTTCTTGGATGTGTGCGCGCTGAAGTCAGTCAAGGAGGAGTTGCGCGAGGCGGCAACGTTTATCTTTGATCTTTTGTTCTTTTTTTTCTTAAGTCTGATCTGCAATGCTGTTGGTTTGAGTTGCTGCTGGTCAACTTCTTTTTTGAGTTCTGTGTATGTTTCCTCCTCGCCCCGCCTGCCCCGTTGTTCCTGCGCTATCTTTTCGTGCGTCACGTTCATTTTTGCGCTCCTTTGTTTCTCCCCTTCATCTCTGCAATTACTTCATGCCACTTGTGCCTCTCTGTGTGGGAAGCTGTGTTGGTGTTCTCTTGTACTCGGGTTTGTCTCTCTCTCTCTCTCTCTCTCTCTTTTTCTTTCTTCTTGATAGAATAGCGTTTCGAAGAGCCTTTTTTTTTTAGTAGAATACTCGCATGCCAACCCGCCGTGTCCACCGCCGTATACCAACAAGAAGATGCGTGCGGAGTTGTGGCGACCGAGTTCAAAACGTGCTTTCTTGACCGCACGTTTATTCTTTTTCTTTTTCTTTTATGACTATTTCTTTCGCTACTCTCTTTCCTCTGAAATCTATTCTGTTGCTACTATTTCTTCCTCTCTCTCTCTTTTCACACACCCACACACACATGCACACATGCAGACGCACCGAGACGAGCGCAGGATGCATCAAAATAAAAAAAAAAGGTATGTAAACGTATTTAATGAGAAAATGGGTTCGTCGGTTCGTCACAGTGCTATTTTTGAAAGAGTCCATGCGGCGTCTCCCCTCTCCCTAATTCACCCTGCAGGCTTTTTCTTCGTGTTGGCCTCAGGTCTTCTGCGAGCACCGCGACTGAAGAGCGAGCTGCGCAACACTGAAGTACTGTGGTGCAAGGCACGCAAGGGCACCGCCTACCTCACTGGAAAAAAGCATCCGTTATTTCTTCTCGCTTCCTGTTTATTGTACGCACTTCTGCACATAAATAGAGAGGGATAGCTGCTTGTCCCTTCTTCCGTGTTCAGCGCTGCACGGACGTGAACGTATGTCATGCCTCTGCCTCCGAACCGTACGTCACCCGCTCGCACCTTCTGCTTCTCCCTTTGCCTCTTCTGTTCTTTAACATCCCCGAACAGAACCCATAGAAACTTAATTTATTTCCCTCTCCCCACACACGTGTGGCTGATCGCCTCTCCTCCCTTCGGCGAGCCGTCCACCTCTTCTATCTCCTCTCTTCTTTCCATTGCCTTCAAACGTAAGGCTTTACTGGCAATACCCAAGAAGAACGGGATAAAAAAAAGAAAAGAATACAACATGGGCAAAAATCCGCCAAAGTGGCTTCCGGGCGATCGCGTGAAGGAGACGATTCTGCTGCAACGCAAGTCGGTGGAGCAGCTGCGAGCTGACCGGGTGCTGCGCAAGGATAAGCTGCAGGAGCGCCGCAAGCGCCACAAGGACAAGCTCGACGCCAAGCGGAAGCGCAAGCTCTCCACGAAGAAGTTCATCACTGCCCAGACGATCCTGAAGCATGCGCAGCGCAAGGAGCGGCAGGGACGAAAGTTCCAGAAGCTGGGCGAGAAGCTGGAGGGGAAGCGGCGTGGGACGCAGCACGCGGCGTACCTGGAGGGCCTGAAGAAGGCTGCGGTGAAGCTCGTGGTGCGGGCGAAGGGAAGCCAGATCCCGCCTGAGGTGGCGGCTGCCTTCCGCAAGCTGGGGCTGGAAAAGATCTACTCCGCCCGTCTCATCTGCCTCACGCCCCAGACACACAAGCTGGTCGAGCAGCTCGCCCCCTTCTCCATCGTAGGCCAGCCGGAGGCGGCACAGATCGAGTCGCTCATCCGCACGCGCGGCTCCTTGTACAACGAGGAGACGCAGACGAAGCGATTTATTAGCGGCAACCTGCTGCTGGAGCAGGCGCTGGGCCAGTACAACGTGCTGTGCATCGAGGACCTCGTCGACGTCATTGCGAACCGCACAAAGCACGTCGAGGAGGTGCTGCGCCACATCGCCCCCTTCGATTTCCACCCGCCACGGCAGCTCTTTGTGGAGCGCCACCGCAGCGTGCATCAGAAGCTAGAGGTGGTGAACAAGGACTCCTTTGCCGCGTACTTGGCGCAGCAGCTCGACCAGTCGGCGAAGAAGCACAAGCGGGACTCGGCGGCAGAGGCGAAGAAGGCGAAGGCGAGTGCCGGGAAGGCCAAGAAGGTGGCGGCGTGACGCTGCCATGCTGGCACCAGTGAAGGGACGAGTAGAAGAGGGAGGGAAAAGGAGGGGAAGAACGGCTTTGTGCGACACCACGCAGCAGCAAGCTAGAAGAACGACTTCTACTTCGAGAGCGCCGATGTGTGGCGTGTCGTGCTATAATTTTTTTTTTCTTCTTCACTTGATCTTTTCTCGTGTCCTTGCGCCGCTTGAACTGCCTTTGCCACATTCTTTAATCGACATGCGCACCGCTTAAAATTTTTTTCTTCTACTTTTCGTCTAAGTCTGTAGTATCATAATGCTAAGTTGCAAGCCTCTTCGTTCGTGCCGCGTCTCCTCGTCTTGTTGTGGTAAATTTTTTTTTTTTTGGTGTGGCGTGCACGTCTTTGTGCTTTGTTGATGAAGCGGCCCACAGCGAGAAATATGTGCTTGATGAGGCTGCTCCTTCCTGTGGCGTTGCCTGAGTTTGTCTGTCTGTCCGGATGTGTGGTGTATGTGTGTGTGTGTGTGAGTGCGTAGTGATGCGCAACGAGGGGCTTGCCAACGCTTAAGAAAAGAAATAAAAAAAAAGAAGAACAATTGTAATTGTCCGGTCTTATCTTCTTGTGAGGAGTCATGAAGACTTGGTGACGACTGTGAGTAGGTGTCTGGCTCCGCATTGCGTGACCAGCAGAAACGGCATGGTGCGTCAAGGCGCTGGAGAGACGCGCGAACGCTGAGCTCTGCGATAGTTTGTCTGTCGTTAGGGTAAGTGTCCTCGTTGTCCCCATTTTTTTTTTTTTAATGTGTCTGATTTGTCGGCGACGGAAGTGGTCGGAGAGGCTTGTCACGGAGAAGAGGAGAAGAGAACAACGAGAAGGCCAATCCAAGCTACCACTATTCGGTGCAGCGTTGAAACGTCAAAGAACGGGGAAAAGAGGAACGTTCGTTTGCTCTACTAGGTCGTTGCGTGTTCTCTTGCCTCCTCTTAGATTCTCTCTCTCTCTCTCTCTGTCCTTTGTGTCCCTCCATCTTCCGGCATCCACCGCTGTGCAACGTTGACAAAAGGCCCAGCACAGCAGCAACAAGAAGAGGCCTGTTTGCCGTTCAACCTTCTTTATCTTTACCTTCAATTTTTCCCCGCTGAACAATTCAAACCGTTCTCTCTCGCTTCCCCCTCTTTTTTAATTTATTAGCCTTCCCAACAGAGAAGAGAGAGGAGCACCGCTAATCAGCGAGCAGCAGCACCGAGCGTCGACGCCCTTCACAGAGCACGACTTCAACCTGCACTACACAGGGCTGTCGAAGTTTTCACGTTAGCGCACGCGCGTGTTACCGCAGCTTTCATAGTGAACTCTGCCCGACTCGCCCGTCCTACTAGAGCGCACAGACACACACAACAACAACACCAACACCGACCCACCCAGCACGTAGCCCTCATCAGCAAAAACTAAATAAGAAAGCGTTAAAAAAACACACACACACACACACACACACACACATTAACAGAAGAGAAGATGGCAGGCATTCCCTCGCAGACGCGGTTCGGCTGCTACATCGGCAACATCGACCGCTCCGTCACCATCGACATGCTGAAGCAGGTCTTCTGTCAGTGCGGCACCATCATCGACTGCTCTCTCAACGGACGCGAGGGTGACCCCTACCGCTTCGGCTTCATCGACTTCGCCACCGAGGACGATCGCGCGCGTGCCATGAAGTACAACGGCTTCACCCTGGTTGGCCGCAAGTTGAAGGTGGGGATCAGCAAGGGGAACGTGAATAAGCCGGAGGGCTTCTCGACGGGCAACCCCGGTGGTGTCGGCAGTCCGGGGCACAACTCGGACCGCATGCGGCGTGGCGCTGGTGGCGGCAACCCGTACGGCGTCGGTGGAGAGGAGAGCGGGATGGATGGGGGCAATGGGCTGACGACGCAGCAGCAGATCGAGGCACGTCTCTTGCTGCAGTTTCTGCAGGAGGGGAAGATGGACCCTCACCAGCTCTCCCCGGCACAGCAGCAGCTACTCATTGCTGCGCTGGGTCAAGGGGCCCAAAGCCCCAGTCCGATGCCCGCGATGGGCAGCAGCAACGCGCCGGTCAACCCCATGATGATGCCGCAGCCAACAGGCAACCCCATGATGATGATGGACGGCATGGGCGGGCCGAGCGGCTACCTGCAGCCACCCATGATGATGCAGCAGCCACCCCAGCGGCAGCAGCAGGCGTGGGGAGGAGGGGGCATGTCCGCTGGCAGCGCTGGCGGCTACCCTCCAATCGGTGCGGCGCGCTACCCAACTCCCCCGCAGCCGCAGCCGCAGCTTCTTCCTCAGCAGCAGCCGCAGCAGATGCCTTACGGTGCGAGTGGTGTCGCCATCCTCGGTGGTGCGGCGCCGGTTAGCGTGAACCCGCTCCCGACGCCCGACACGCTGCGCCTGCGGGAGAAGCAGCGGGAGCAGTTCTTCGACGTGGTGCGCCGTGAGACGGAGAAGTACGAGCGCAAGGTGCACGAGCGGGCGGCGCGTGCGGCCGCGGGCGGCGGTGCGGATCGCTCGAACAGCTCCGCCTCGGATGACGACGAGAAGCCGAGCAAGAAGTCGAAGAGGGATGGCGAATAGAGGAAGGCGAAACGTGTGTACTGGCAGCGGCAAAGGGGTATGAAGAGTGCGTCACCCTTTTGCCTCGTCTAATCCTCCGTGGACCTTAACTCATCACGCTCTTCCCCCGAAACTGCGTTGAGGTTTCATGGCGGTGCTTCGGGGCTGCTGCCATGGAGCTCTCCACGTGATTCTCACCGCAGCAGTCTCGGGTATTGCTTCGTTGTGGTCCCGGAAGACGAACAAATGTTTTTTTTTTTTTTTGTGGTTGTTTGTTGTTGCGGGTGGTGTGCTTTGCACCTGTCGGCTGCACCTGTTTGTCTTGGCGTGCGTCGGAGCTGCATTTCCCCCCTTTTTCCCCCCTTTTTGTGGATGCGGGGGATGCTTTTGTGTGTGTGTGCGTCGTCTCCACGCATCGCCATCTTCGACTTTGTGTCCTCTGTTCAGTAAGTACCAGGTGAAACAAAGATGCTGAATGCAATGAGCAGCAATGCGTAGCTGGCACATGTGGCGCTGTGTTTGTGTGTGTTGTGAAACGCGTCTGTGTGTGTACTTTTTTCTTCTTTTGTGGGTGCTAGTTGTTGTCTATCAAGGTACAGAGCGGAGGTATCGGTGGCAGTGTGGGCGAATGCACAAGTGTGTTGCGGTGACATGACGTCTGCCTACGCATCCCGTGATGTTGTTGCGGCACTGTCGTGCGTCTTCACACACACGGCTAGACACGAGATGCATGGCGCCACGTCTCAAAGAGTATGTGCGCTAATGAACCATGCAGCATTGCTTCCTTCCCTTATCTAATTATCTCATTCTGGTGTACATCTTCACACTCTCCCCTTCTCGTGTCTGTCCACCTCTCACCCTCCCTACCACAGATCGCATCCGCACGGATTTACCCACCCACTCCATCTACTGCGCATAACTTAACTTCTTTCTCTCTCTCTGT
Organism: Crithidia fasciculata; assembly: GCA_000331325.2. Taxonomy (NCBI): domain Eukaryota; phylum Euglenozoa; class Kinetoplastea; order Trypanosomatida; family Trypanosomatidae; genus Crithidia; species Crithidia fasciculata. Next base: position 97,248 of record CM003421.1, on the reverse strand, counting down.
GTTTGTTAAGCCAATCCTACTTGTTTTTGTAGTTTTGTTTTAAAAGGAAAAAGGAAAGAGAAACCAAATTGTTGAAAAGGACGTTTCTGGTGTTTGCGACCCGTTTATTTGCACTGACACACACGCACACCGCGAAGCAGAGTAGACACGCAACGTGGCAACGAGTGTTTAATCACATCTTCTTCTCTTTGTTTCCTTGACTTCTCTTCTTTATTCGCGGCGTCTCGTTTGCGGCGTCTCGTCCTCTTCGTCGTTCCTTGTGTGTGTTGGTGCTCGTGAGGAAGAAAGAGACAGAGAGAGAGAGAAAGAAGCACTTCCCGCCTTGTGCTTCTCCGCCCACGTTTTCTTCCTTCCGTTGGGTTTTTTTTTCCCTCAGAGGAAGCACACATGGCAAAGGTTGGTGAGGGCGACCCCCGCTGGATCGTCAGCGAGCGCACCGATGGCGCCAACGTCAACTCCTGGCACTGGGAGGAGCGCGACCTCTCGCAGCACACCTACGAGGAGCTCAAGGCTCGCTTCACAAAGCTGGATGTTGCGCTCCCCGCCGCCCTCGCCGACGCGGTCGAGTACCTGCGCATCGATGAGGTAAGCGAGGTCTCGGGCGACGTGACGGTGGCGCAACGAAAGGGAAAGATGATGTGCTACTTTGAGCTGAAGCTGCAGCTGCGCTGGTCGGGTAAGATGAAGAAGTCGGAGAAGGCCATCAGCGGCAAGCTGGAGGTGCCCGAGGTCGACCACGATGAGTTCAAGAACGACTACGATATCACCGTCACCTGCCAGGAGAACACGCCGGAGGCACAGCAGCTCGAGGGTGTCGTGCGGGCGGCGGGTCGCACAGCGGTGCGTGCGACGATCACGGCGTATTTTGACAAAATTTTTACGGAGTATCACATCGGGCAGCAGCTGAAGAGTGGGGCCGCGATGCCACCGCCACCGCCGCCGTCCGCCACGAAAGCCGCGCCGGCGTCCTCTGCGGCCGCAGCGCAGCCAGCGAAGAAGGCGTCAGCAGCGACGGCCACGTCAGACGCGACGTCCTTCTCTTGGCGTATGCGGTGGGGTGTCCCGGTGGAGGAGCTGTACGCTGCGCTGACCGACCCGCGGCGTGCCAGCGCCTACACCCGCAGCGCCGCAGTGATGGACGTGAAGGCTGGCGGGCAGTTTAGCTTCCTCGGCGGCGTTATCAGCGGTTACTACGTTGACGTGCAGCCGCCGACGGTGGTGAAGCAGCAGTGGCGTCTGGGCAGTTGGCCGGTTGGCGTGCACAGCTCCGTGGTGCTGCAGCTCGTGAAGGAGGAGCCGGGGGTGACTATTCTGGAATTTGCGCAGTCGGGCATCCCGGCTGGGCAGCTGCAGAGTGTGCAGGAGGGGTGGCGGGCAAACTTCTTTGACGCCATCAAGGCTGTCTTTGGCTACTCGCTCGATTATATTTAAGAGGGAAAAACAGATGAAGTGCGGTACAGGAAGGAGAGAGGGAGAGAGGAAGAGAGAAAGAGAGAGCACGTCGAGAATAAGGGGCGGTGTACGTGGTTGTGTGGGTGTGTGCGTCTATGTATGTGTCTGTCTGTGCGCCTTCCCTTCACGCCCGACCCCTTTCTCGTTGCTGCTCACTCTTTTGTTTTCCCCCCTTTCTTTCTTTCTTTTTTTCTTCTCGTCTTCTCCCTACTCCATCTCCGGTGAGCGATGTACTGACGAAGAACAGAAAAACACAATAAGAAAGGGAAGAAAAAAATGTGAGTCGAAGAGGAAGGTAGTGGAAGCACTTCCCGGTGGCACCCAATTTTAGATTTTTGTTGTTGTTGTTTGTTGGTCTGGCGGAATGAGGAGGTGAAGGGTGACGCTTGCCGTCATGATGCCGTTGTAGGTGGTGCGCTCTTGCCCGTTTCGTACTCGTGCCGTCTGCGTTCTCTCCGGTCGTGGCAGTTGTGTCGTTGGGACTCTCCTACACCGCGCTTTCTGCCTCTGGTGTAAACAACAGCTTCGCCTTCACTGACAGCGTGCATCCAGACACGTGGCCTGCCGCGACCCCCTCTCACACGTCTTATCTTTTTCTCCTAAGTATCTTTTTTTAACAAAAAAAAAGCAAGAAGAAAGTGCACCACGCCAATCACAGCGAAACACCGTCCGGGAAAAAAGAAAACGAAGCTTCAGCGGACACCACACAACGCAATTTAAACACAATTTCAAGCCTTGAGAAAAAAAAAAAACAACTCTAACAGTTATCGACACGAACATGAGCAGTGCTCCGCACATCGTTGTGATCGGGGCCGGTCCCACCGGTCTCGGCGCGGCCACCCGCCTCAAGGAGCTCGGCCACGCCTCATACCACGTATACGACGCGGCCCCCACCCCTGGCGGTCTTTCCCGTACTGTGCGCGACGCACAAGGGTTTCTGTGGGACATGGGCGGCCACGTCATCTTCTCTCACTACGCGTACTTCGACGACGTGATGAACATGGCGGTGCAGAACTGGAACTGCCTGCAGCGGGAGTCGTGGGTGCGCTGCTGTGACGCGTGGGTGCCGTACCCGTTTCAGAATAACATCCACCGCCTGCCTGCTGACGTACGCGACAAGTGTCTGGCGGGGGTGGAGGCGGCGGAGGCGGCGCGGGCCTCTGGCGCTGCGCAGGCGAAGCCGAAGAACTTCCTCGAGTACGTTGACCGCCAGTTCGGCGAGGGCATCTCGGACGTCTTCATGCGGCCCTACAACTTCAAGGTGTGGGCGGTGCCGCTTGAGGTGATGAGCACGGAGTGGGTCGGCGAGCGTGTGGCGAGCGTCAACGTTGCACGCATCAAGGAGAACATCGAGCTGAACCGCGACGACGTCGGCTGGGGTCCAAACGCGACGTTCCGCTTCCCCGAGTCGGGTGGCACGGGATCCATCTATGATGCGGTGTGGAAGATGGTGCCGGAGGCGCACAAGACACTCGGCGAGCAGTGCCGCGTCGCGAAGGTGTGCCCGGCGCAGAAAACGCTGACGCTGGCCAGCGGGGAGGTGGTGGTGTACGACGCGCTCGTCAACACGATGCCGTTCGACGACTTGCTGCGTGCGATTGCTGCGGGCATCGAGACGGACGAGAAGGAGGCTGCTGCTGCTGCGGCGGCGGGTCTGCGTCCCACCCGCTTACGCGAGATAGCGGATAAGATGGTGTACAGCTCCACCCACATCATCGGCATCGGGGTGAGGGGAGTGCCGCCGCCTGACATGCAGACGGCGTGCTGGCTCTACTTCACCAGCGAGACAATTCCTTTCTACCGGGCCACCATCTTTTCGCGCTACGCGGCCTCGAACGCGCCGCCCGGTTGCTGGAGCTTAATGCTCGAGGTGAGCCAGAACAAAGCCTACAAGCCAGTGAACACTGCGACCCTCATCGAGGACTGCATTGCGGGGCTGAAGGAGGCGGCGCTGCTGCGCAAGGACGACGAGATTGTGTCGCGGTGGCACCACATGGAAACGAAGGGCTACCCGATTCCCTTCGTCGGCCGCAACGAGCTGCTGCAGGAGGTGCAACCAATTCTGCGCGACACGTTTCAAATTTACTCCCGCGGCCGCTTCGGGGCGTGGCGCTACGAGGTTGCGAACCAGGATCACTCCTTTATGCAGGGGGTCGAGGCGGTGGGCCACATCTTGAGAGGCACGTCAGAGGACACGGTGACGGACCCGCAGAAGGTGAACGGCCAGCGCAACGAGATGCGGCACTCGCTCTGTGCTTAAAGTGCGTGTCAGCAGAACCGCCGAAAAAAAGAAGGAAAACGAGAGACGTCAGTCTGCAAAGTAAACAAGGTGACAAACACACGCAATTTAGTGACGTGATGCGGTGATTTTGGTGTGTAGACTCTCTCTGTCTTGCTCTTCTTCCTTCCTCTTTGCTCAGGCTTCAACTGTTTTCTCTCTTTGGTAGATTAAGGGACACTGTGGCGCTGCTGTACGGTGTTTGTGCTGGTATTCTTTTGCCTCAAGGACGGTTGCACATGTTTAGCGCCAGCTGCTCGCAAAAGCAGAAAAGAAAAAGGAAGAACGAACAACAACTTTCGACGAAGCGCGCTTCTCAACAGCAATGAGGCGGGGAGCCGAGCGAGCTATATGCAGTACGCGAAGAGAGGTAAATTGACGTACATATCGACAGGAAGGAAGGAGCAAAAGCAAGTGTTGGTGGAGGCACTGTGTGCACGATTCTGCGTGTTTGTTTCTATGCGTCGGCACTTTATTGAGTAGCGCTCACACCGCCAGCCGTTGATTCGTCTCCTCCTTCTCTCCTTTCTGCGACGCCACCGCAGCGACCAACACGTTTGCAAGAAAAACGAGAATGAAAAAGAAGTGAAAGATGGTTGTGCGACTGCAAAAAAAAAAAAACAATTAGCAGACGCGGAGATGCGCGGATACGTTTGTGGCATCATGAGGTACAGAAGACACAACCAATGTTGCTGAGTCGAGAAAGAAAGTGTGTGTGTGTGTGTGTGTGTGTGTGTGTGTGTGTGTGTGTGTATATGGGAGTTTGCTTTTTCAAAACGGCTCTCTGTTGAAGGTCGAGAGAGCCGCCCGTTAACGTGCACGACAAGACTCCGTGTGTGGAGTCCTTTTCACCATGACTTCTGTTGAGCTTTTACGCCGACGGCCTTCTTCTTTGTCGCTGCCACTCTTCCCTCTTCTTCTTTCTCAACCTTCTCTCCCTTCCCACTTCGCGGTTGTGGGTGCTGATGTTCCACTTCTGGCCGGCGCTGGCTGTTGTCTCTCGCGCACCGCGTTTCACCGCACAACAACGCTTCCAAACACCTACACACACTCAAAACAATACTGAAAAAAAAAAGAATAAAAAAAAACCGACCGTTACGAAAAACTTTCTCTTACAGCTTCCTCTGTTCCTTCTTTACTACTTTCCTTTCAAACAGCGCAAATCTCCCCCTTTCCTTACTTTTTTTGCTCTTCAAGTTTCTCCGTAGTGCGTCCTTTCTTTTTTTCCTTGCTAATTCTTCTCCTTCTTTTTCTTTCTTTCCCGCCCTTCTCCGTTTTAAAACCTCAAACAGCGCACTAATACTTTTTTTTTTCCTTTTTGTGTCTCGTTTCGTGTTTCTTCATTGGTAGAAACCCCTTTTTGCTTTTTGAATTTTTTTGCCCTCCTTTTCCCACATTGTGTACTTTTCTGTTTCCTTCTCTCTGAGTTTAATTCTTCTCCTCTTGTCTTTTCCTCGTTTTGCTTTTTTCTTGGTGTCATTAATTTTATTTTACGCCATTTAAAAGCCTTTTTTTTTTTCCTTGTCTCCAGTAAAAAAAAGGGAGCAAGTAGGATTTTTGTGTTTACTCGACTCGAACTATTTCCTTTTCCTCCAGGAATATATTTTATTATCATTTGTCTAATTCGTGCTTTGACCGAAGTGCAGATCGTCGTCAGCCTAACTTCTTGTGTCTCTCACGCCTCTTTAAGCTTTTTGTCTTGTCTAATTGTTGTCTCTTTCCTTTTTTCTTGTTTTGTTGTTGTTGACTCTCCAAGTACGCTTCCATCCGCGCGTGTGTGTACTGTTAGTAGGTGCGAGTTGCGTCTCGCTTGTTGGGTCTTTTCTTCGTTTCTCTTGTGCCATAAGTATCCTCTAACTCTACTTTCCATTTCTTGCTTCTGCGGAGCATTTTTGCACCCACAGCCGGCTTCTCTCTTCCCCCCTTTCTCCCTCCTCCTCTTTCTATTTTCTCCGTTTCGTACGACCAGGCTGTCAACCCCACGGCGCGTTCTTTGTGAAGTACTTCGAATTTTCCATCGTCAGTCTCCACGTCACTTCTTTTCGTGATTTTCTGTGTGATTTGAAGAAGCGCAAATTTGTTTTCTTTTTCTACCCACACATCGCGAAGGAATACGTCAAACTCACGTTGTCGCCCCCTCTCGTTCTCGTTTTATTTTTTCCCACGGCTCTCCATCTTTCCGTCAGTTCGCGGTTACGTCTCGTCCTCTGCAAATCGTCAAAACATTTTTCTTTTTGTAAGAAGTTATTTTTGCTTTTATTTTTTGGCCGAAAAAGGAAAAAAAAACTTTAAGCAAACTTCTTTTCTTTTTTTTTCCTTTCTGTACCTTCAGCGCTTGGACTTTGAGAAGAATTTTTTGTTCCATCGCAAACCTCTTCTTCTTTTCTCCCTCTTTTCTCTTTTCTCTCTCCGTGCAAACAAGTGACACGAAGCAGGTAAGTGAGGTCATAACCCAAACACCTTCTCGCCTTCTTTTCTCCCCTTTTTTTGTTTCCTTTCTTGGTCGCTCTTCTGTTGCTTCCCGTTCCCCCTCTCTCCATTTAGAATTTATCTGCGCAGCTGTGCATTCTACATCGCACGCGAGGCACCGTTTTCCATTTCCGCTTCCCTCTCTCCACGCCGACACCGAAGCCCACGCCTACCTTCGGCCCACCCGCCCACACACACACACACACACATAGAGGACGAGAGAGTTGAGTTCCAGCGGTGACATACGCAGATTAGTCCAACGCACAGATAAGGCCACCCAAAGAAACAACAACAACCACCTTAAAAAAAGGTCAGCACTTACAAGAAAGAGCGCAATGATCGGAATGAAGTCGATGCGGAGCAACAGCCAGCAGCAGTGTGCTGGTGCCGCGGCTGCTGAGAGTCGCCTGAACCTTCTTGTCCGCTACCTGGACCACGCCGTCGACGACGACCAACTCCGGCGCTTTTTCGCCCCCTTCGGCAACATCGCCTCCTCGATGGTGATGCGCGACATTTTGACCGGTGAAAGCCGGGGCTTCGGCTTTGTGCGTTTCTCCGCCTCCAGCGACGCAGCCGCCGCGCTTGCCCAGGCAGACGGGAAGAAGATTGGCGGCAAGGCAGTGAATGTGCTCTGGGCGAAGCAGCAGCACGACGTCACCCCCGCCGGGCAGGACCGTCTGAGGATGAACAAGCTCTTCCTGCGCAACGTGCCGGTGGAGGTGACGGAGCAGGACCTGGCCGCCCTCGTGCGCCGCTGCGGCGAGGTGACCGAGGTGTCGCTGCACAACGACAAGATTTCCGCCGCCTGCCACGCGCCGTGTCGACGCATCGCTTTCATTGTCTTCCGCACAGAAGGCGCCGCGGAAGCTGCCCTGCATGCCGTGCACAACACCTGTCCCTTCCGCAGCTGCCACGATATTCCTCTGATGGCGAAGCTCTCGGAGGACTACAAGGCGCGGCCAGCCACTGCCACCCCTCCTGTGTCCGCGTTTGCAAGCACCCCTCGCACAAGCCCTGCGGCGCTGCTGCCGCCCTCACGCCGTCTCTCCCCTGAAGTCATCAGCGTTCCGAGCATCTTGAAGTTCACCGACCAGAGCAGCTTCACCTCCACGCCAACGAGTGTGGCGGCGCGCTCGCCGGGCATTTCCAGCCTTGTTCCCTCGCTCGATTCGACGAGTCTGGAGGTGGCGAGTGGGGCCGCGCCGATGATGCGACAGGTGTCGGCGATGGAGCTCGAGAGCGGTACACAGACCCCCTACAGCTCGCTGCGCACCCCGCTCACGCGCCGCTCGTCAGACGCCCTCTTCTACAGCCATAACCCGTACGCCTGCACGCAGATTTTGCCCACGACGGTGACATCCGCTGCCGTCCCAATTCTTGGCGAGCCGCCGGTGACAGCGTTTCGTGCCCGCCGCAGCTGATGAGAGACTTGCGTGTGTGTGTGTGTGTGTGTGTGTTTGTGTGTTTGTGCTTCTCTACTTCTCTTCTTTTTTTCTCAAAAAAAATTCTCATGAATTGCGGAGTGCCATGACTACAGCTATTGTAGTCACGGCAACACCAAAAGGAAGACAAAAGTGTGTTTGTTGACCATCTCGTGCGCACATAGGATGATGCGCGTCGGATGCTAGACACCAAGTCAGCAGAAAAAGCGAGAAAAATGTGCGGCGAGCACGGAAAAGAAAAAAAAAAGAAGACGATGAAGTAAGGCACTTGCACACGCCGCTTCTCTATTGTTTCACGCAATTCGAACTTTATGCGCTATATTTTTTTTTTGCTCTTTAATTTGTTTTCTCTCTCGCTTGCGTGCGGGTTTCTTTTTTTTCAACATAAATTTCCCCCTCCCCATGGATGCTTGCTTATCTCTCTTCATTTGCGCATTACGAAAAGAAAAAGAGAAAAAAAAAGAGCGCCAAGAAGACGAATGCTGGCTCCTCTAAGTTCATTCATGCACCACGCCACTCGTGGCTTCAGCTCGTTACGTTCTTTTTCTTCTGGCCAGCGCAGCTTCGGTATATATAACAATTATATATATTTTTTCTTTACCACCCTTTCTCCCCAATTCGCTTTATTTTTTTTCCTCGTGCTTCTCGTGTGCAAGACGACTTCTAACGTGTTTTTTCGTTTCTCTTTTTTCTGTTTCTCGTTTATCTCCCAACGGTGGTTCTTTTCTTTTCCGTTTGCTTCGCTGGCGTTTGTCATATTTTGCTTTCTTCTCTCCAAAAAGAATTCTCCCTCCCTCTCTAACTCAGTGTGTATTTGTGCTGTGCTCCAAGAAAAAAAAAAAACTGCATGACTTTTACCGTTTTCACTCATGCTTGCCTCCGAGTTCCGTTGCTGGTTCTTCTTTTTACTGCACTTGCGCTGTCTTGTTCGTCTTCGTTACTCAGCAACTCTACCCTTTTTTTTTTCATCGCCTTCCGTCTTTCTCAGCTGAAGAAGGGAAGAAAAGTTTGAGAGAGAAGAAGGCCGCTGCAGTGCCTCGCGGTGCGTGTGACAACAGAACAGCCCACACAACGAGGAGGTGATGAGGTACTTCTTTTTCTCCATGTGTGTGTGTGTGTATATGGGGGCTGCAGTGCGTGGGCAAGCTTCCCCCACCCCTCACTACCACCTGCGCTGCACTTCCTCTACGTCGACTAATGTGGAAAGGTGCACGTTTGGTAAACAACTAACCTCAGAAACGAGCCGTAATTCCTTTTTTTTTTTCTGCAACGTCATCTCTCTTCTCTCTTTTTTGTCGGGCATCGCACGCCCACGGCACTACTAAAAAAAAAACTGAGCATCATACCGGCTTTTGCCTAGTCGTTTTCGTTTTTCTTTCGTAATCTCTTGTTTTCTTCTAGATGTCTTGTATTTAACGGCGTCGCAAACAAACAAACAAAACAACCCTTTTCCCATCGTCCGCAGCTGCGCACACCCTCATAGTTTTTTTCTCCTCTTTTCTGTTTGTTCAGCTGACTACCAGCTGCTTGCGGTACGCATGGGTGACTTTTGGTGATGCGGATGCCGGAGAGGAAGGCAAGCAGAGCAGCCAAAAAAAAAAGGTAAATCAAATTTTACCTTTGAGCGGCTTCTCTTGTGCCTTCGCCTTCTTCACCTCCTTCACACCAAAAGGAAACGAATGGGCTGTTTTTTTGTACGTTCCTGCGCACTGTTGACATCGCAACGAGAGGCAACGTGACGCCTGGTCCAGCCGTACACGTGTGCTGCTTTTTTTTTTCTTTACTGTACTTTTTTTTTAGATACTTTATCTATTCACTCTTAATGGCTGTTCTTAGCGCAATTTCGTTGTAATTACCTTTCATGATGAGAAAAAAAATGTGTAATTTGGTGTTTTACTCTTTTTGTTTTATTGGTGTCCTTTAGTATTCTTATTTTCCTCCTCCCCTTTTTATTTTCTTCCGCAACTTCTTTCCGTATTTTTCATCCCCCCTCTTCCTTCGTCCTGTTTAGCTGCCGCGTCTGTCCACGACGACAGCGAGAGCGTAGCAGCAACAGCAATCAAAAGCACCTATACAAGCAGAATTAAAGAAAGAAGAAGAAGAAGAAGAGAGCTGATAATGAGGACACACAACACGGGCTGACTGTTTTTGCCGCTTTAAAAGCATCTAAAAAAAAGAAAAAAAAAACAGTCTGGCTCATATTTACTGAATCTCTATTCGCTCTTTGTGGCAGCTAAGTTTCCTCCCCCAACTATATATAAAAGAATTTGCTCAAGAAGAAATTACGTGTTTTTTTTTTTCTCTTCAGTTTACAATTTTTTTTCCCTCGCACCGTCACTGCAGGCGGATTATTTCGCCTTCCGCACCTGTTGGCGTTGTTGAGGCGGTGGCAGACCCACACCCAAGAGAAACAAGAAAAAAAAGAACTTTTTCTTCCCAATAATTAAGGAGAGAAGATATAATGTGCGGAATGCGGTAAACAAAGAATTTCAAAGCCAAAGTGTGGATGCACGCGGAAGCTTTTAAATGCTGCTGTTGTATCTACAAGCATGTAAAGCAATCCGTATTTAACCACACCAAAGAGACACGACACGTCGCGCCAACATAAGAGTAAAGATCAAAAAAAAAAATGCCTTTGTCAAACATAAAAAAAGACAAGAAAGCGAAAAAGTCCGAGGATGTGAAATTTTTTTTTTCTTTCTTCTTTTTCTTTTTTGGACTCTATTGCGTTGCCGTTTATTAGAGAGTCGGCTATTGTTAATTCTACCCGGTTCTTTGCTTTTATGATTATTGTTGTTCGCGCTCTTGGCAGCCCCCTCGACTCTCTTTGTCAACGAGAGGGATGCAGGCCCACAATGCCACTTCCACGCATGTGCGCGTTGGTCTGTGATGAGCAAGGAAAAAAACAAATAGGGAAAAAGTATACAGAAAGCACGTTCTTTCTCCTTCCTTTTCTCTATTTTGCACGCAATGATAATGGTTTTTTTTTTCTAATTGGCGTTAAGTACAGTCGAATTGGTTTTTATTTTGTATTTTATGTGAAGTCGGTCGTTATGTGGAGTAAGGAGTTGAATGCGACCCCTTTTATTTTGCTCTTTTTTTTTGCTTTTTTTTGGTTTGTTTGTTTCAGTGCACCGCTGGATATCTTTCTTTCCTCTTGCTGCATCATTCACGCTCTCTCTCTTATTCTTCCTCACTACCGCTCTTTAGTAAGTGATCAGCCGTGTATGCTTTTTTTTTTTCCTTTTCGTTTCTTTCCTTATGATCTCTCCCTCTCCTTTGTACGCTCGTCTCGCTTACTTTTGCTTCGCCGCCTTTCCTGAGTGGCTGGCTTTTTTCAAAGAAAAAAAAGAAGTGTTTTCCAGTTCTCCTCCCTCGCACACGCATTTGGTGCCCTGACGGGCCCGCACAAAACGCAAAAGAGCATTTTAAAGTATTTTTTTTCCTTTTGCGTTTTCGTGTTCTCCCTATTTTTTTATTTCTCAGCGTTTTCTGTGTGTTGATGGAAGGGGTGCGCAGCACTGCTGGCTGCTTCCTTTTAGGATTTTTTTTCCTGCGTGTTACACCACGCGCTCCTCTTTTTTCTATTTTCTCGTAGAGAAAGAGGAGGCGGGTCCCCAGCGAATAAAGGCTTTTTTGTTTGTTTTGCCGTCCTCTCTCTCTTTTAAATATCTTCTATGCCTTAGAAAGAAAAAAAAATCCGATCGATGCATTCTCAGATCGGAGGATAAAAGACTCGCTGCCTGTTTATTGGCAGGCCTTTAAAGGAGGGTGTTACGGGCGGGGGGCGGAGGACCCACAAGAAAAGGCATTCTGAGTCAGAAGCCGCCGGACAATCTTCGATGCAGTCTTTCGTTTCTTCACCGGAAATGCGCTTTTCCCTTTTCGAGTTTGGTCGCTTTTTTTATTTCGACAACGCAACTCTCGCGCAGGGCTGGCCAGAGAGAGAGGCGCCGAGGCCTTTCAGGGATCTACGTGTCGTGTCTCATCCCTAATTGTCGGAAAAGAAGAGAGGACTCAGGTAGCCGTCTCGCACTGTACGTTGATCGAGGATCACCTCCATTCTTCTCACCAAGTTGCTTCACTTTTCTTTTTTTTTTTGTTTCCTCGATGTTTCCTTTTTTTTTTTTCGTGGAGTGCTGGGCCTCAACGTTTCGACTGCTGTCGACTGTATCTGTTTTAATGTGCTTATTCCCCTTTTGAGTTTGTTTTATATCTTTTCCACTTTTTTCCCCCTCTTATTATTTGCCTTGGTTAATGTGGTCGGTCTTATCACTTTATTTATTTTTGCTGTACTTAGAGCTCTTGGCCCCGCACACGCACACACATACACAAACGAGCGCACAGAAGTTTTTTTTCTCCCTGACTGGTTTCTTCTGTGATGCTGTGGAACGACACAAAGTCGCAGTGGACGGTAGGCGACAAGGATGTGTTCGTGCGACGACAATGGAAAGAGAGATTTTTCTATAAGGCGAGTTGCCTTTTGCGTGTCTTACTGAACAAGGGCTGCACCACCGAAGCACGCTTGTTGACTGTGGCCGCTATTTTTTTTTTTTTTTAGTATATATGGAGTCTTGCGAAAGCAGCGTAAGCAGAGCCTTGTGTCTTTTCCCCCACGCACCTTGCCGGTAGCTTCGTCCCCTCTCTTTTACTAGTCGCATGTGCGCTTTTCTTTCATTATTATTATTAATAATTTATTGTTTATATATGATGTTCATTTGCATTTTTTCAGTGCAAACAAAAAATAGAAGAAAAAGGAAGATATTAAGACGCACTCTTTTTTATGTATTTATTGCTTCGTCGCTCTAATTCATGCTGAACGTCCTTTCCGGGCTCCCTTGTCACTGTGAACTTTTTCGTTGCTGTCGGCGTGGCATCTGCGGTGCTTGATTAATGCCGCATTTCGCTTTATAGCTTACTTGGGATAATTTTTTTCCTTTTTCCCCTTTCCTCACTTTTACTACATGTGATATTTAAATTTTTTTTTTTAAATTTTGTAGGGCATTCGCGCACTCCTCTTCCGCCTAGGGTGCCCGTTCAGAGTGGTGAGCGACTGACTGCGAGCGTACGTAATTTCCGTCGAGCCGCTTCTTTTCTTTTGTTGTTTTTGTCTTCCACAACATGCGTGGCCTCCGTCGCAGACCTTTTTTTTCCTGTTTCCCTTGCCGCTGTCACTCTCGCGAACGCGATTCAGAACCCAAGCGGATTGGGGAAGTGTCTACCACGCTGCTCGAGAGTGATGGGCAGTGTGCGTCGCGCTCGGGAGACGTGATTTGCGGAGGGTGTTGTGGTTCCCTCATGAAGGGAGGAAGTAGGAAGGTGGATCAGCACACCGCTCCGGTGCGAAAGAAAAAAAAAAAGTAACGAAGAAATGAGATTTTTGCAGATGTGCACGAGCAAGCGCCGCTTCGGCGTCAGCAGCCGTCCCATCATCACCGGGTCGAGGTAGATCCCGTCTTTCCCGTAGTGTTTCCAAACACTTTTTTGTTCTACTTCCCCCAAAAAAAAACCTTTTTTTTTCTAGCTCACGGACGCGTCTAGAGTGTTCATTTTTTTTTCTGGTCTTTTCCGGTTCTCGCTGTCCTGGTGTCAGCATCTGTCTCGCTACGTTTTTTTTTTTTTCTACGTGCGTGTGCGGTCTTCGACCCTCTTTCCCTCTGACGCTCCTCCTCATGACACTGTTATTGGTTTTCTAATGTAGTCTTGTTTTTTTAATTTTAGTTTTACTTTGCCGGTGCTATTTTTGCTTCTTTTTTTCTGTACCGGTGCTGCGGGGGACGAGGGGTGTGACGAAGGGCATAACGAGAACTCCCCGCGCGTGTGGTTTCGAGGCAACCGGTGAGTATCAGCAACAAGTAGTACTGATCGTCTTGCGCTCATGAACTTCAGCGACGTGGTTTAGCTTTCTAGACAGACAGTGGGGTATACGGCATTAAACACTCTAACACTCACCAGAGTAGTTAGCGGCGGCTGATCGGAAAAAAAAAACGAGAGGAACAGAAGAGTTTGTTGTGAGTTGAATGGGCTCTGTGAAGTCACAGTTTGACGTTCTTCCTGTTGTGCTCTTCAGGGCAGCGGCGATGCACGACTCGTGCAAAGCCACTCCTTCGTTATTTCTTTCCTCTCTCCATCTTCGTCGCCGCACCGCTTAACGGTGTTGTGTTTGTCGTGACGGTGGTGAGCTTCAGACTCACTTGTAGCATTTTCTGTGTCGAAGTGGAAAGGCTGCTCTGCTACCACCCACAAAGAACTCTGACCTGCAATTTGATGCACAGCCGCGGAAGATAGCAAGGAAAAAAAAACGCACTAACAACAACGGAGAGGCGTGGGCCGCTAAGGAACGCTGATTGTGCGTGTGCGTGATACCTGTCATGGCAGCAGAGCCACGTTTGGTGGCGCACAAACACACAAAAAAGGAACTTGAGAAAGAGAGCTTTACACTGCCGCACTCATCCCATCAGCACAGAGCGTGTCTTCTCTTCGCTTCTTTTATTACTTAAAAAAAAAATTAGCACTTATCAACGACACACGCTCCGTTCGTAATTCCATTCCAATGAATTGTGTTTCTTTTTTTTTCTATGCTTTCAAGTGTGTGCTCGAAGCGCCGCTACTACTAAGAAGCCGCGAAAACAAATCGTTTTGTTTTCTCTTTTTTCATTTGTGATGATGTGCGTCCCGCACCTCTGTCATTGAAGAGCAGTTTCTTGCTACATGCCTCCGCAACGCACCCCCTCGCAGACTCCGGCAACGAAAAACTTGAGATTCTTTTATTTTTATGCCAGCTGCAACGGTTTTTTTTCTGCCGTGGTCCTTCTTCAGCTGCATTTTTTTTGTTTCATACCTTTTTGTTTTTTCCATTATCATTTCTCTCCTGAATTTTCTAACGTTACCCACACAACGAACGCTTGGCAAAAAGAAAAAAAAATGGCCTCGCACCAAACGGTGCATATTTTTCCAGACGGATCATCAAGCCACTACGGATGTCAAACCACTTCGCTACAGCTCTACTATCCCGCTCTGCTGCAGCTACGGAAAAAACAAAGTGGTGCTGAATTCTCACCAACGGTAACAGGGCGGTGGTACCTTCGTGGCGTCTGCCTCTCTTCCCCGCCCTCCCCACCTCGGCGGTGTCGGCACGCGTCGTGTGGCGGGTGTGGTCGTCTGTTGTTGTGTGTGTGTGTGTGTGTTGCGGCACGTCCCCGTGTGCGGTGCTGGCGCTTGCCGTGTGCGGGCGTCCGTGCGTGCGTGCATGTCGCTGGTCAGCACTGGCTGCCGCAGCCGTGTATCGTCCGTATGTGTGTGTGTCGGACACCTCCATGGCCTCCCCTTGAACCTTCTCTCCGTCTCCCCTCTCCTCCGCACCCCTTTGTGTGCGTGTCCGCGCTGCCCTGCCGCTGCGTGTGTCTTTCTCTCTCTCTCTCTCTCTCTGTTTGTGTGTGTGCAGACCTGTGCTTCTTCGCAGTGCCTCCAACCCCGACTCCCACTCCCACGTCTTCTGCGCACTCGCCCTCCATCCGACCCCTCTCTTCCCCAGCTGCCCAGCAGCACCCCCCATTCTCCTTCACCACACTGCGAGGCGGCCCACCACACACACACACATACACACGCAGACACATACACAGAGGCCGCATGCACCCACACGCCACCCCGCCGCTCGCGGAAGCCGCGACGTCGCAGCCAGGCCCGCCGCACGGGACGGCGGCGCGGAGCGCAACGAACGTGGTGGTGCACCACCTGTACCCCCGGATCGGCGACGAGGACCTGCGGCGCGCCTTTGCCCGCTTCGGCGCAGTTGTGTCTGCGACGGTGGAGCGCGACATCGTCACGGGGAAGAGCCGGCAGATGGGCTTTGTGAACTTCGCCACGCACGAGGCGGGGCGTGCTGCGGTGGCGGAGATGCACCACTGCAAGCGGTGCGGCCTCGGGAAGAAGATCACGGTGCGGTGGGCCTCTGCGTGCCACAACGTGCGGGAGCGGGCGGAGGAGCGGGCGCAGTCGCGCGAGCTGTTCGTGCGCAACGTTCCGCTGGACGTGACGGCGGAGCAGCTGGCGGGGTGTGTGGCGTGGCTGGGGCCGGTGGTGCAGGTGCGACTGTGCGGCGACACGGTGCCCAGCGAGACGGACCCGCGCCAGATCGCCTTCATCACGTTCGGCAGTGCGGGTGCGGCCCAGCAGGCGCTGCGTCATCTGCACTGCCAGCACCCCTTTGCGAGCTGCGGTGGTGTGCCGCTGCTGTGCAAGCTGAAGGAGGAGTACGTGCGAGTGCGCCGCGGCAGCGTTGAGAGCGACGCCTCTGCGCAGCCTGTTGCGTCTTGCGTTGCCTCGGACAGCAGTACCTTGGCACTCCCGTCAACGTATACTCATAACCCCTACAACAAAACAATTCTTCCTCCGTGCCACTCATGCTCTTCCGGCAGCTCGTATGACAACAACTTCGATGTCAGTCTGCGCCGCTTTACTCCTCTCCGTTTCCTTGTTGAACAGAAGTCGCAGCAAACTGCGCTGGTTACATCAGTTCAACCGGGAGACGGAGAGGAGTAGAGCGGCGCAGACTGACGTCGAAGTTGCTGTCCTACGAGCTGCCGGAAGAGCACGAGTGACCCGGGTGAGTGTCGCACTCAGTGCTTCTTTATTGTTTTTATTATTATTTTTGGTTTCTATTTTTCTCCCCTTGTCTTTTTTTATATATATATTTATTTCGCTCTCTTATTGTTGCTGTCGTTGAGGATTATTTCTCCCTTTATCACCACTACTGAGGGCTGCCACACGCGCTGCCCTCCACTGGCGTTGGACTTCCCTGTGTCCCATCGCAGTGTGCGCCGTACGCCCACACTGTGTCGATCTGTAGTACGCCTGCCCCACCTGCACTAGGCACGCCGTGCTGAGAGCTGGGTGGGTGCGACGTAGCGCGGCACACGGGAGTCGGGTGGATGGAGGGTAGGGAAAGGTGTGTTCCTCTCCCCTCTCATCTCCTTGACACCAACGCGGGTTTCATCTTTCTTGCTTTGCTCTCTCTCTCTCTCTTTCTCTCCGACTGGCCTTGTGGTGAGTTGATGGTGCTTTTCGTTGTTCTCCCATTTCAATGCTCTTTTCTTCCCCGTCCGGTTTTAGTTCCAAGGATAAAGCTCTTTTTTTTTCTTTTCTTTTCTCTCTGTTTTATGCTTCTGTTCAGGTTGCTTTGATGCGTCCGCCGTGCACGCAGGCAAAACGTGATGCAACGCGGTGTCACCGGCGGTTAAAGACGAGCGTGGAGAGGCGGTGGCACCTTCGTGGTGTCTGCCTCTCTTCCCCGCCCTCCCCACCTCGGCGGTGTCGGCACGCGTCGTGTGGCGGGTGTGTTCGTGTGTTGTTTTGTGTGTGTGTGTGTTGCGGCACGTCCCCGTGTGCGGTGCTGGCGCTTGCCGTGTGCGGGCGTCCGTGCGTGCGTGCATGTCGCTGGTCAGCACTGGCTGCCGCAGCCGTGTATCGTCCGTATGTGTGTGTCGGACACCTCCATGGCCTCCCCTTCAACCTTCTCTCCGTCTCCCCTCTCCTCCGCACCCCTTTGTGTGCGTGTCCGCGCTGCCCTGCCGCTGCGTGTGTCTTTCTCTCTCTCTCTCTCTCTCTCTCTCTGTTTGTGTGTGTGCAGACCTGTGCTTCTTCGCAGTGCCTCCAACCCCGACTCCCACTCCCACGTCTTCTGCGCACTCGCCCTCCATCCGACCCCTCTCTTCCCCAGCTGCCCAGCAGCACCCCCCATTCTCCTTCACCACACTGCGAGGCGGCCCACCACACACACACACACATACACACGCAGACACATACACAGAGGCCGCATGCACCCACACGCCACCCCGCCGCTCGCGGAAGCCGCGACGTCGCAGCCAGGCCCGCCGCACGGGACGGCGGCGCGGAGCGCAACGAACGTGGTGGTGCACCACCTGTACCCCCGGATCGGCGACGAGGACCTGCGGCGCGCCTTTGCCCGCTTCGGCGCAGTTGTGTCTGCGACGGTGGAGCGCGACATCGTCACGGGGAAGAGCCGGCAGATGGGCTTTGTGAACTTCGCCACGCACGAGGCGGGGCGTGCTGCGGTGGCGGAGATGCACCACTGCAAGCGGTGCGGCCTCGGGAAGAAGATCACGGTGCGGTGGGCCTCTGCGTGCCACAACGTGCGGGAGCGGGCGGAGGAGCGGGCGCAGTCGCGCGAGCTGTTCGTGCGCAACGTTCCGCTGGACGTGACGGCGGAGCAGCTGGCGGGGTGTGTGGCGTGGCTGGGGCCGGTGGTGCAGGTGCGACTGTGCGGCGACACGGTGCCCAGCGAGACGGACCCGCGCCAGATCGCCTTCATCACGTTCGGCAGTGCGGGTGCGGCCCAGCAGGCGCTGCGTCATCTGCACTGCCAGCACCCCTTTGCGAGCTGCGGTGGTGTGCCGCTGCTGTGCAAGCTGAAGGAGGAGTACGCGCGAGTGCGCCGCGGCAGCGTTGAGAGCGACGCCTCTGCGCAGCCTGTTGCGTCTTGCGTTGCCTCGGACAGCAGTACCTTGGCACTCCCGTCAACGTACACTCATAACCCCTACAACAAAACAATTCTTCCTCCGTGCCACTCATGCTCTTCCGGCAGCTCGTATGACAACAACTTCGATGTCAGTCTGCGCCGCTTTACTCCTCTCCGTTTCCTTGTTGAACAGATGTCGCAGCAAACTGCGCTGGTTACATCAGTTTAACCGGGAGACGGAGAGGAGGAGAGCGGCGCAGACTGACGTCGAAGTTGCTGTCCTACGAGCTGCCGGAAGAGCACGAGTGACCCGGGTGAGTGTCGCACTCAGTGCTTCTTTATTGTTTTTATTATTATTATTGGTTTCTATTTTTCTCCCCTTGTCTTTTTTTTTTTTATATTATTATTTCGCTCTCTTATTGTTGTTGTCGTTGAGGATTATTTCTCCCTTTATCACCACTACTGAGGGCTGCCACACGCGCTGCCCTCCACTGGCGTTGGACTTCCCTGTGTCCCATCGCAGTGTGCGCCGTACGCCCACACTGTGTCGATCTGTAGTACGCCTGCCCCACCTGCACTAGGCACGCCGTGCTGAGAGCTGGGTGGGTGCGACGTAGCGCGGCACACGGGAGTCGGGTGGATGGAGGGTAGGGAAAGGTGTGTTCCTCTCCCCTCTCATCTCCTTGACACCAACGCGGGTTTCATCTTTCTTGCTTTGCTCTCTCTCTCTCTCTTTCTCTCCGACTGGCCTTGTGGTGAGTTGATGGTGCTTTTTGTTGTTCTCCCATTTCAATGCTCTTTTCTTTCCCGTCCGGTTTTAATTCCAAGGATAAAGCTCTTTTTTTTTCTTTTCTTTTCTCTCTGTTTTATGTTCTGTTCAGCGTTTGTTTGATAGTCGCGTGCACGCAGCCCAAAACTGGATGCAGAGCGCGGTTTCACGCGGTTAAAGACGAGCGTGGCAGAGCAGGTGGCACTTCGTTGGCGTCTGATCTCTTCCCCCCCCCACCTCGGGGTGTCGGCAGGTCGTGTGGGGGTTGTAGGCGGGTATTGTTGTGTGTGTGTGTGTGTGTGTTGCGGCACGTCCCCGTGTGCGGTGCTGGCGCTTGCCGTGTGCGGGCGTCCGTGCGTGCGTGCATGTCGCTGGTCAGCACTGGCTGCCGCAGCCGTGTATCGTCCGTATGTGTGTGTGTCGGACACCTCCATGGCCTCCCCTTGAACCTTCTCTCCGTCTCCCCTCTCCTCCGCACCCCTTTGTGTGCGTGTCCGCGCTGCCCTGCCGCTGCGTGTGTCTTTCTCTCTCTCTCTTTCTCTTTCTGTTGTGTGTGTTTGAACTGTGTTTCGCAGTGCTCCGCCGACTCCATCCACGTCTTCTGCGCATTGCTCATCGACCCTTTTCTTCCAGTGCCGGCAGCACCCATTTCCTTCACGTACTGCGAGGCGGCCCACCACACACACACACACATACACACGCAGACACATACACAGAGGCCGCATGCACCCACACGCCACCCCGCCGCTCGCGGAAGCCGCGACGTCGCAGCCAGGCCCGCCGCACGGGACGGCGGCGCGGAGCGCAACGAACGTGGTGGTGCACCACCTGTACCCCCGGATCGGCGACGAGGACCTGCGGCGCGCCTTTGCCCGCTTCGGCGCAGTTGTGTCTGCGACGGTGGAGCGCGACATCGTCACGGGGAAGAGCCGGCAGATGGGCTTTGTGAACTTCGCCACGCACGAGGCGGGGCGTGCTGCGGTGGCGGAGATGCACCACTGCAAGCGGTGCTGCCTCGGGAAGAAGATCACGGTGCGGTGGGCCGCTGCGTGCCACAACGTGCGGGAGCGGGCGGAGGAGCGGGCGCAGTCGCGCGAGCTGTTCGTGCGCAACGTTCCGCTGGACGTGACGGCGGAGCAGCTGGCGGGGTGTGTGGCGTGGCTGGGGCCGGTGGTGCAGGTGCGACTGTGCGGCGACACGGTGCCCAGCGAGACGGACCCGCGCAGATCGCCTTCATCACGTTCGGCAGTGCGGGTGCGGCCCAGCAGGCGCTGCGTCATCTGCACTGCCAGCACCCCTTTGCGAGCTGCGGTGGTGTGCCGCTGCTGTGCAAGCTGAAGGAGGAGTACGCGCGAGTGCGCCGCGGCAGCGTTGAGAGCGACGCCTCTGCGCAGCCCGTTGCGTCTTGCGTTGCCTCGGACAGCAGTACCTTGGCACTTCCATCAGCATCGCTTTTGGACGGGGTGGCGAGTTTGGCGCCTTCGCCGTTCGATGGTGTGGGGCCTCTTGTCCCCTTCCCTGCTAATCAAGATATGGTTGTTTACTCACCGCAGTTTTATTGGGGTGTAACCTGGGTTCCGTTGTTTAATGTTGTGCAGGATGGAAAGGGCACGATAGCCACACCGACGATGATGTAGTGGCAGAAGGGGCTGGTGGTCTGTGGTGTGAGTTGTGGTTTGCCGTATCGTTGTACTTTTCTTTTTTTTATTATTTTCGCTCTGCTTCTTCGGTTTATAATAAGGGAAGCCTCTATTTCCTGTGTTTTAAAGAAAAAATAGTATTTTTTCCCCCTTTTTTTATTTTTTGCAAAGTCATTGTTTTCCTAAAAAAAAACTCGGGTTTTCGCTTTTCTATTGTTGTGCTGCGTGGGGCGTACACGCGGGGTGAAATTGATGTAAAGTGTTGCAGATATCGCAAAATATGCCGGTGGTAAAATGGTGGCAGCTGTTTGGCAATGGCTTCTCGTCCCCTCACCTCACTGCGGCAGCGGCGGCAGTACGTGTGGTGTGGCTGGTGCGCATTTTTTTTTTTTCACCACTGCGGCATGTCGCCGTGTGCTGCGCAGGTGTTTCTCAGATTGGGTGACAGTGATGCATGGTTTGCGTCTAAGTGTGTTCTGTGGGTCCGCCAGGGCCCTTTCCCTCTCTTCTATCTCAAAAAGTCCTCACATCTGCCTCTCTCCTTCCTCTTCTGTCGGCGGCGTTCCAGTGCGCTCTTTAAAGTTTTTTTTTTCTGTTTCTTCTCAGCGGTGCGCCACGCCTACACGTGCCAAGAGAGAATCGCTAAAGGACGGTGTTGTGGGCTCTCGAGGCCCATTCGGTAATTAGGCGGTGTTGTTTGTACCTATTCTCATTGTTTTTTTTTTTTGTTGTTGTTCCTTTGTTCCGTTTACAGAACTTCTTTTTTTCAAGTCGCGTTGGTGTCTCGCTTTTGTGCGTGAATTTTTTTTTTCTGCTGTTGTATCTAAGAGAGGCGACCAACGATCTAAAACAGAACACTTTGCAGGGGCACAAAGTGTGTTGTTGACTGCAGTATTTCAAAATCAGCGCATCGGCTGTACGAGAAGGTCGGCGGTGTCCTTTTGCTAGACGAAGCGTCTCCAGTGCGACATTCTTTTTTTTTGTGTGTGTGTGAAGGTTAACGCATATATTTTTTCGGCTATAAAGTTCAGATATGGACGGCTTCGTGACGCAGCAGGCGAATTACACGCCGAGCAGCACGAACCTTTTCGTCCGCTACCTCCCCCGTGAGGTGGATGACAACCGCCTGCGCGAGATCTTTTCCGTGTACGGCACCGTCACGTCGTCGATGGTGATGCGCGACATCCACAGCGGACAGAGTATGGGCAACGCGTTTGTCCGCTTCGCAACACACGAGGAGGCGGTGCGGCCTCCAGGAGGCCCACGGCATGCCTCTTTTCGGCAAAACACTGGCGATGCAGTGGGCAAAGCAACAGCACGACGTCACCCCCGCCGGGCAGGACCGTCTGAAGATGAACAAGCTCTTCCTGCGCAACGTGCCGATGGATGTGACGGCCGAGGACCTGGTGGCGGCGGTGCGCGACTGCGGGGAGGTGGTGAAAGTCAGTCTGCACAACGACACGGCGCCGTTCGACGACCCAGCACGGGAGCGACGCATCGCCTTCGTGGTGTTTGACGACTACGGCGCGGCGGAGGCTGCGCTGCGCAGCTGCACAACTCATTTCCCTTCCCGTGGCTGCGACGGAGTGCCATTGATGGGCAAGCTCTCCGAGGACTACCGCCAGCGGAGCGCACGCCCCCGTACGCCGTCTGCCGGCTTGCCGCCCCGCACCCCCCACACGCCACACACGCCGCACAACAACCCACACCCTCGGCGCATTACGGGTACCCGACGAGCGCACGCAGCGGCACGTGCTCGAACACGGTTACGCCTCGAGCCGACATGCCCAACTCCTTAAGCACCAGTCAGGCCGTTATAGAGACTCCACGCGTAATTGAAACTCCCCGCAGCGTGGGAATGGCGTCCGGCCGCACGAACCAGACGCCACGCACACTGAGTGTCGTGGAGGTGCACAGTGTGCCGAGCACGCCCCACAAGTCGGCGGTGGATGGCAGCGAGTTCGCCGCCGCCCCGCTGCGGACGCGCGAGCGCAATTCCGCGCCGACCACCATTACTGCGCCGAGCGGCGGCCCGAACGTCACGATTCGCAACCGACCTGCCGGGCAGCACGTGAGAGGGGGTGTCAAAAAATGTGGGGAGTAGAACAAAGTATATTGGTGCGTGCATGATGGTTGGAAGCGTTTCTTTGGTGTGGTTTGAGTTTTAAGGTGTGCTTTGGGTTCAATTCAAGAGGTTGCGCTCCGGAAGACGGGTAACGTTGCTTTTTTTCGCTCTTCACACTTGCGTAACGCTGGTCTTTGTTTTTCTTCCTCTGGCAGGTGGCCGACGCGTTAAGCGCGCTCTCTCTGTTTTTTTTTTTTCTTCTTTTGCTTGCTTGTTTGAATGCCGTCAATGCTGTCTCCTCCCTTCTTTATGGTCCAATAAATTAAGAAGAAAAAAAGGGAGAAAGATGGTGTACGACTTCAAGAAGCCTCGATTGTCTCCCTCTTTTTTTTTCCTTTTCTTTCTTTCATAGCCATTTTATGCAGCGCTTTTTTTTTCCTTTTCCCTGCCGAGTTGCCTTTTTCTCATTTACCTCCTCTCAGCTGATGCTCTCTCTGGTGTGCGACGCAAGTTCCAGTGCTGCTTGTTCATGTTGCTTGACCACGCGGATCTTTCTCTCTCTCTCTCTGGGAGGGTCGTTCGCAGGTGTGCGGTTAACTCGACGCTGTTCTCCCGTTTTCCTCCGTTTTTCTTCTTCATTTTCTTTCAATTCTGTCACTCTTGGTACGGAGAGTGGGAGGCGAAGGGCGAAAAATAGCAGCGTTATAAAGAGGCGCGGGGGGATCCGCTGGCGTGAGGGACGCCACGTGGACCCGCTTGCCTGGTGGTATTCGGTTCTGTTGTTGCAGCCATTGTCATTTTTCTTCTCTCTCGGTGCTCGTCTTTCTCTCTCCTGTGTTCTACTTGAGACACTGATTTGTCAACGTTTTTATTAGTATTAACTTTGCACTCCATTTGAAGCCCGTAGCGCAGCGGCGCCTTTTCTCTTGAGCGCTCAATGCCATAGGGTCCGAAAGGCAAGTACGTCTGTTTCCAGCAACTCGTACAATGGTAGAGGAAAATAAAAACTTCATTTTCTGCTTTTCTCACTGTTTCTTGCAAACTTTTTTTTTCTCCTCTTCCTTTATTTAAACAGATCGGAGGTCGGGAAGCACAAAAAGAAGTCCTGATGGGGATGCGTGGATCACAATTTCTCTTACTTCGGCAGTTCTTTTCCTTGCTCGTGTGCATAACACAGATACCGATGTATAAAGATACCAAGCGCATACTCTCTCTCTCTCTCTTTCTCTATTTTGGTGTACGCGCATGGAGGGGTGCAGCGTAATGTGCTGACACCTCTTTTTTTTTTTTTCGTATTGTTTCCCCTTTCTTTTCTTACTGCGTGTTTTTTTTTTCCTGTCTCTTTCCCTCTCCCTCTCTCCCCCTCTGTCATACGTTACCACCGGATTTTCTGAATTTTCTTTTAACCAGATTTTTTTCGTTTTTAATTCTATTGCGAGGGGGTCACAGCGGGTGTTGTTGTGGACGTTGACATTGGGTCTGTGCTCGCAGCAGACCCTTCCCCCCACACATACACGCACGCGCCACTCTCAGTGAAACACACATGCACAATCAGCAATCGATTCTTTTCTTCTCTTTACTTTTTTTTTCTCGTTTTGCAGCCAGTGCCGGGTGAAGTTGTTGTTGTCAAGTTGGCGCTACCGCAGCTGTGCGGAAGTGCTTCCGGCTCATCGTGTTTTTCGCCCTTCTTTCTCAAGGGGGTACTCCGCGGCCCCGGCTGAGAGTTATTTTTTTCTAGACGCAATACCGCATATGGTGTTGTGCATAATCGGGAGAGACGTGACGCTGGCGGCGTGTTGTTCGCGTTGCACGTGCGTTGACACGTGTGTCGTTGCGGAAGGACACTCCCATTCATTTCTATGTTTTTTTCATTATTGTTCAATTGTTATCGTACTTGTTTTTTTTCGTTCTTCGTTCTTCTCTCTCTCTCCTCTCTCACACACAGACACACACACACACACACACACACACACGCACACGAAAAGCAGGTCGCAGGGAGACCAGAGATGTGGAGCGAGGGAAGTGAACGCACAAGCAGGTGGCAACTCAGTTGTCCGGGACCGTGGACTGGCATCTCGGTGCCGCCGTCTCACACACGGCGCTCTTCACCAATTTTTTTTTCGGTGAGGGACTCCTGTCAGCTTCACATACATAGCGTTATCAGAAAAAAAAGTTTATCGAGAAAAGCACACAGTTGACTTTGACACCGGAGCATGTCGTGCATCCGTCTGGGGAGTTGTGCTCGCTCGTGCGAAGATATTACGGCGCACTCATTAGCAACGTTGTGTTGCGGGGTGCGCTGCATGGTGCCTTTGCACACACGCTTTTTTTTCTCGTCGCCTATTCTCTCTCTCTCTCTCTCTTTTCCTCTCTTGGCATTGTACTTGACGCAACGCACTGTGTTTTAAATTGTTACACCCCACACACCATACACACACTACACACACACACACACACACACACACACGCACCGTTGAAACGATTCTTTAATTTGCTTTTCGCGTCTCGCGCAAAGATAACACTTTCCTGTTTTCTCTCCCACAAAAAAAGAATTAAGCACCAATTTCGGAAGATAAAAGAAAAGAAAAACTCCTTCGTCCGCTTGCCTTTTCATACTACCCCTTTGCGATTGCACTTGTTTGCGCAGTGTTCTCTCTTTTCGTACTTCTTCTTGCTGCTTCTTTTCTATCCACCTCTCGTCTTCGTGGTTCCGCTCCTTCCCACTCCACACATCAGATATCTGCGTACCCGTACGTTCTTTGATTTTTTGATCTGTGGTGTCACGGTGCACGTGTCTTTCCCTTTCTCTCTCTCGCCAACACCAAAGGTGCTTCCTCAGTACATTCGAACCATCGCCTGTTTTCACTACCGTCTACGGCTCTCTCGCCTCAGAGAACTTCTTAATTCAGTTTTTCTTTTATTTTTCAGCTTCTCTTCTTTTTTTTACTTTCCTTCCCCAAACGACGTTCTCCCTCTTTCCGTAAATTCTCTTCTTTTCTCCCCTATTCTCATATCATTTTTCGTCTTTCATACTTTCATATCTCTCTCTTTCTCTCTTATTTTTTTCTTTCAAGCTCTTTTTTTTTTGCTGTAGATCTTCTTCCGTCCTTGTCCGCGAGCAGCCGCACGTTTGTCCAGCTCGATTTTTTTTTTCCATCTTCTAGCTTATTACCAGAAGAACAATTTAAAAGGAAGTGGTGCCGGGACTCCTCAACTCTGACCACGTTTACGCTTTGTCGCCCTCTCTTGTGTCACCACGAACACACAGGAAAGCCCTCAGCTTCTGCATCTTTTTTATTTTATTTTTTTCTGTTCTTCTCTTTTGCTTTGTAGAAGGAAGATCGCCTTTGCTTCGTGTGAGTGCGTGTCTCTGCTGCTTTCAGTGATTGCTTGTCCAAGTCTTTGTGTGTGTTTTTGTTTTTTTAGTGTGCTCCTCTCGCTCTATCCTACACCCGACATCCCCACCGCCGTATCTTCGGTTTCACCCAAACTCCCCTCTCGCACATCATGTACTGCGTCGCCACCCCCGCTTCCATGCACTCCGAGATGACGATGGCGTCGCAGCCGCTGACGCCGACGACGACGCACACGCCAACCGCGATGTCCGCCGCTCGCTGCCCGACCGAGATGCAGTTCTACACGCCGAGCAGCACGAACCTGTTCGTCCGCTACCTCCCCCGTGAGGTGGATGACAACCGCCTGCGCGAGATCTTCTCCGTGTACGGCGCGATTACGTCGTCGATGGTGATGCGCGACATCCACAGCGGACGCAGCCTCGGCACGGCCTTCGTGCGCTTCTCGCAGCACCACGAAGCCTTCCGAGCGCTGTGCGAGGCCCACGGCATGCCCCTCTTCGGTAAGAGCATCTCCGTGCAGTGGGCGAAGCAGCAGCACGACGTCACCCCCGCCGGGCAGGACCGTCTAAAGATGAACAAGCTCTTCCTGCGCAACGTGCCGATGGAGCTGACGGAGCAGGACCTGGCCGCCCTCGTGGCTCCCTACGGCACGGTGGAGAAGGTGACGCTGCACAACGACACGGCCCCCATCATGGACGTCACGGCGCCACGCCGCATCGTGTTCGTCACCTTCGCCGAGGAAGGTGCGGCGGAGCGGGCGCTGCGGGCCGTGCACAACAGCTGCCCATTTGCGCAGTGCTGCGGCGTGCCGTTGATGTGCAAGCTGATCAACGACGCCATCAAATCCAAGAAGCACCGCGTGCGCAGCGACAGCACCGGCAACCAGTCCATCGAGTCCGCCACGACTGCTGCTGCCGCCGCGACCAACACGAGCGAGACGGGCGCGGCGATGGAGCTGCAGGCGCCTGCTGGCACTGTGACGCGTGCGGTGGATCGCCTCGGTGGTCTGCGCAAGCTCTCCCTCGAGTCCCTGCACACCTGCCAGTCGTCCCCGTTCGTCTCGGGTGGTGACGAGTCGTCGACGACGACGCCGAGCCGCTCCTGCGCTGCGTCGGTGTGGGACGTTGCCCCGACCGCGTGTACCCCCGTTGCGGCCTTTACCGGTCCCCTCGCTCGCCCTGCGGTGTCGCCGTGTTCGACCTCGTCCCACCGCGGCAGCGTCGGAGAGGCAAGCCACAGCTCGCGCTTCTGCCACAACCCGTACTCGATGAACAGCGGCAAGGTATTTGTCTGAGCGTAGACACACGTTTTCACGCACACGGAGAGGATGTATCATCGCACTAGGAAAGGAGGGCTGATTCACTCTTCTCCCGTGTTGTAGTTGCCCTTAATTTTTTTTTCTCTCCTTTGCATTTTTTTTCTGGCTGTTTTTGTTTTTCTGTTCTCTGTTTAGCTTTTTTTCTCTTTTTTATTTGTTTTCGGCTCAAGTGACTCACGTATTTTCATTTTCGTTTTCTCCTCTTCTTCATTTTCGGTGCCTTCTGTGGGTCTCTTGCAAGGAGAGGGCCGTCCCATTAGTAGGCCGACCGCTCTCCCGCTCTCTTTTTCTCTTGATAGGTCTATTTTCTACATATATATATTTTTTATTACCTTACACCCTAGCTTGTAGCTCATCCCCTATTCCCCATTCTCTCCGCTTTTTTGCCTTCATAGGCGCACGACGTGTCCCGCTCTTTCGTTCTGTTGCGCTGGCTGCATACGCAGCGCTCGCTTTGGCTCATTGCTCTTCCCCTCTCTTGATGTGTGCGTGCGTGTTTTTTTAAAAGTTTGTTTCATGACACCTAGCCTTGTGGTCAGGAAGGTTGTCGTAGATGTGCATTCTTTGCATGTGAAATCTGCGAAAGGCTTCTGCCGCCACGGAGCGCCACCATCGAGAAGGGAAGCCCAAGAGCCTATCAGCGCAGCAGTGAAGGTGCGGACCACCGGCGTGCCGATTTATGGGGCCATCAGTGTCTTTCTCTTCCCGTCCTAATTGCTCCTCACTGGTTTCCCCCGTTTCTTTTCTCTTGTTTCCAACCTGAGCTGTCTTTTCTTCTTTTTTTTCTATTCCTTTTTTTTTTTGCGTTTTCGTTTCGCACGGCAGTGCTTTCACCTTCATCCTTTTCTCCCTGCGCCGGTGGCGGTTGTTGTGCGTCATGAACGCGCGACCACCGAACACCAGCGTTTCGAGAACCCGAAGCGCCGCCTGCGCACCCTCGTTTTGTTTCTCTCCTTTCTGCTTTTCTCCTCTTCTTTCTTTTACTCAATTTTCCGGCCAATCGCGTGATAATCACGACGGTGTTCGCTGACAGAGACGCGTGCGTGTGATTCATGACTCCGTCTCAACAACTTTATACGACAGCAAAAAACACATTTTTGTGTTTAAAAAAAAAAGTGTGGAAAAACCCGTTAAAATTGCAATACAAGTAGAGACGGCGCCAGTCCAAAAGAAAAAAAGTCAAACATGCGCGGTCTCTTTTCTTTATATTTAGTGTACATCTTTCTTTTGTATTTTTCTTCGCAACAGGCTGTCTCTTTCTCTCCCTCGCTTCGTTTCGTCAATGATCGATTTTCGTACTTTTCACTTTTTTCTCTCTGACTTCTTCTTTATGTTTTGTTTCTTATTATTTATTTTTCTCCCAAGTTTGTTTTTCCCTCTTTAACTGATTTCTCTGCCGATGCATGGCAGGGCTGTTCTTTCGTGGTGTGCGGTCGCCTGTCCAACCTTTCTTTCCGCTACACGACCTCGCACCTACTTCAAAAAGAAGAACACGAACAAGAAAAGACGTTGTGAGACGGAAAAGGGAGGGGAAGCATGCTACGAGAGAGAGAGAGAGAGAGAGAAAGAGAGGTGAGAGGATGCTGTTGCAAAATTCTTCGCAAGAAAGGTGAGCAACGGAGTGTGTGTGTGTGTGTGTGTGTGGAAGGAACGCGAGTCGATGCTTTAAATGCACCGGGTTGTTCCTTCACTCCTACCACCAGCAGCGAGACGCATCCAGTTTGCACACAAGTGTGTGAAAAAAAAAAAAACATATAGTTAACAATAAAACAAAAAAAAAGTTACGCATTCTGGCTGCTCTGCACGCTCCTTTCTTGCCATTTTTTCGTTTTAGCAAAAGCGGTTTTACTTCTAGTCTTTCATTTTTTGCTCTTCTCGCTTCTTTGATTCTCTCTCTCTCTTGTGTGTGTGCGTGTGTTTTCGATGCCCCCTCTGCTCTCTCGGTATTCCCAACAATCGTTTTCTTCTCCTTTTTTTTTGTTCCTCTTGCGTTTTTCTTTTTTTCGTTGTGATTTACCTGGTTGAATTTCATTTTTTTTTTACTTGTGGGATTACCCCTTCTCCTTGTTTGCTGGCTCATCGGACGGGAATTCATCATCACTTTAAAAAAAAAAAGATTATATGCAGCTTGGAAAGAGAGTGATGCACATCACTCTGGTGGAACTTTACTGTATTTGTTGACAACGCACCCGCGTATCCCCACCTACGTGTGTGCGCGGGTGGGTGCGGTCCTCTGCTCTTCCTCCTCCCACCTTGTCTTTCTCGCTTTTCGTGGGAGGCGGAGGAGAGCTGTGTGACACACCTCTTTTTATTTTCTGTTTTTTATTCATTTTTTTACTCGCTAAGCCCATAACCCTTTTTGCTTTTGCTTCCGTTGTTGGACTCCTTACCCTCTCATGACTCGCCTTCTCCTCCTGAATGGGACACAAG
Source organism: Crithidia fasciculata (assembly GCA_000331325.2). Classification (NCBI taxonomy): domain Eukaryota; phylum Euglenozoa; class Kinetoplastea; order Trypanosomatida; family Trypanosomatidae; genus Crithidia; species Crithidia fasciculata. Next base: position 67,552 of record CM003421.1, on the reverse strand, counting down.
TGGACGAGAGGCCGCACCGGCAACCACAGAGGAGAACAAAAAGAAAAAACAAAGAAGGAACACCGGCTTCAAGGCAGTACGTTGGCGACTCTCACTCTGCGTTGCCTGCGTCTCCTTGCCCTCAATCCTCTTTCTTTTTTCTTTTCTTTTCTCCTCTATCACACGCTAGCCGTGGGGGTTTCCTGTCTCAGCGGCCTCCCTCCTCTCTGCTTTTCCACGTCGAGATCCAGTCGCCTGTATCTTTTTTCTCTTTCTCTCGCTCCCGTCTTGTCCTTTCCCCCTCCTTCTTCTCCGCTCCTCTGCGTAGAGAGAGATCGTGGAAGAGAAGGTCGGTGGATGAGAGGAGACTGCTGCAACACTTTCCCTTCGCTGCGCTTGCTTGTAGCGACAAGTGTACTTCTTTCTTTTATCAGGTTTTTTTTTTTTGCGAGTGTGAGAAGGGACGACGGTATGAGAAGGAGTTTGCAAATTCGTCCATGTTCCTTTGTGGCCTCCGCAAAGGTGTCATGTGCCATCGGGCTAGAAACTCCGTTTTCTCTCTCTCTTTCCCCCTCCTCCACTCCCTCCTCTTTATCCCAGCTTTCTTCGTGAACTTGTCGGGTTTTTTTTTTGCTTCTATGCTTCGGCTGCATGTCGGCGCTCGGCGTGTATGTCAACTCTCCTTGTATTCGTTGTTGTTCTTGCTTGACTACTATCTTCTCTGGAAGCTTGCGTACCTCAAATCTAATTCCGTGTTTGCAGTGGCATGGTGCTTCCTTTCCTTTGTTGTTTCTCTCTTTTTTACTTTTCTTTCTTTTAAACGCTCGCCTGTCTGTCTGCGCTAGTGCTGGAAGGTGAAGGGGAAGGGGCGGGCTCTTTAGTGAAGCGCATCTTTGACAGCATTCTCGCGCGAGTGGTGGGTTGCTGCTTTAGTCTCGTTTGCCCGTCTCTCTGAAGGTGTCTTTGCCTCTTTCCCGTCTCAGGAGTGTGCGCTTATTCTTTCTTCTCTCTTCTCTTTCTCATTTTCTACTTTTACCCCTTTTCCCCTGCAAAAAAAGAAAAGTTTTTTTTTTGCTGTTTTCCTTTCTTCCCCGCTACGTTTTCTGTTTTCAGCTCTCTGCGTTACACTTCTCATTTGATTTTTTCCTTCTTTCTGGTATTTTTTTTCTGGCTGTTTTACGTTTTGTTTTCGCAACTTTTCTTGGTGTTTTCAAACTTATCTCCCACTTTTTTCTTGGCTCTGATTTTGCTTCTTTGATGAACCCCCGTCTTCTCTGACGGTCTCCCTTCTATTCTCCCTTCTGGTTTGACTTTTTGTGTTTTCCCTTTCGTGTTTTGTACTTTTCACACCTCTTTTTTTTTAGCTATTATAAAAATTGATTTTCCCCGCACTATGATTTTTCTGTTTTGGAAAAGGAAAAATTTTAAGACATGTGAGGATGGCGGTCGTGGACGTCTACTCTTTGCTTCTTTTCCCTTTTTTTTTCAACCTGTATCGGTTTTTTTCCCTCGCGGTGCAGCTCTTCCGCCATCATGCCTGGACCCGCACTTCACGTTACAAGTTTTCACAGACCTCGAAGATTTTATCAAATGCAAGTCTTCTTTCGCTGTGTAACTCAGGTTGCTTCTTTGCTTTCTCTTCACTCTCCTCTGTGGTGCCTCTGACTCTGTTTTCTTTTTTTTTCTGTGTTCTATGTGCGTGTGTTTGTGGGTGCAGATTGTGGAGGATGATCCGGTGCACGTTACTGCGCTTGCCTGGTCGCTGCACTCTCTCTTCTTTTTGCTTTTGGACGGAGAAAAGGAGACACGCACTCACACACACACACACACATTTGAGAATAAGAAGCAGGACGGTGCAGTAATGCCTGCAGGAGAGGAGGAGAAGCGGCGCATCCCCGTGGAGTGCGGCGAGCCAACCCAATACGCCGTCTCGATGGAGGGAGCCGCACTGCGACGTGTCGCACCACGCGTAGAGAAGGTCCAAAAGCCACACCTCCTTGTCTCAATTTTTTTTCTCTTTTTCTTGTTTTTCCTACTAATGTTTTTTTTTTTTATACCAAGTATCTATCTCTCGTCAAGCAAGAAGACTACATAACAACAAAAACAAAAAGACACCTTTGCATGTATTCAGTGCTGTTCTTTGCTTCCCTTGTTCTTCTTCTCTTCGTTTCTTCTCTTGTTTTCCCCCAACAACGTCGTCTTTTTTTTTCCCTTTTCCTCTTCTCTTCGGTGTTTATCATCCCCCCCCCCCCTTTCTTTCTTCACTTCTCATTTTATTTTCGGACTTTCAGTGGTCTCGTCATATGCAATTCTCTCGCACACGAGGCACCATATTTTTTTTCTCTTTCTTCTCTCTTTATCCCTCTCGTCTCTCCACGGATCGCATCATTCTCCCACCCCGTTAATGTTTTACCTTTGTTGTTTTCTTTTCTGTTTTTCGTCACGGGCTCTTCACAAAAAAATAGGAAATGCTATCGCTTTCTTGCTTTCTCTCGCATATTTGCTTTCTGCCGTAACACTCTTTACTTTACATGTTTTTTTTTCCCCCTTTATTCCTTTTCTATATTATCAATGGCGAAGTCCAACACGTCAGTCCTGCACACCTCTTCCTCTTTCTCCCTCCGCTATTTCTTTACTTCTTCCCCTTCTGAACTGCTTACATAGGTACGGTGCATTGCGACAAAACAAAATTTGTCGTGGAGCATCATTCCCGCATGTGTGTGTGTGTTTCCGTTTTGATCAGCGCAGCGTGCACACTCTTTTTAGATATGCAAACCGCTGCTCTTGTCTGCTTCTCAGATTCAAAAAAAAAGCAAAAATGCGTTCGGGAGGGAAAAAAATTAAGAGATCAGGCTCGTTTGGCACAACTATAATAATTTAATATGTGTCTGTTAAGCTGACGGCCGGAAGCAAGGTAAAGCCAGCCGATGGGGTGAAGCGGCAAAGCAAGGAAGGGCGAGTAGATGATTCGCCACGCTGCGGCCATGCGCACATTCCATCGTGCAGCGCGGGGTAGCTCGGCTGCGACTGTCGGTGGAACAGCAATGCGCTCAAGCCACGTGTGTGGTGTTCCCGAACTTTGTTTCTCTGTTCACGTCCGAGAAGAGGATGTGCCTTGTTTTCTAGTTGTACTGCTCTCGGTAAGCGTGTGGGAGTGTCACTGACACCTGTAGAGGCACGCAAGCAGCAGCTGTACGGGGGAGGCACAAACACCACCCAGTTCTCGGACGCCTCTTTCGTTTTCCATTTTGCTGGGGTTCACTTTCCCGTACGCAATAAGAAGTGCTCCTGCTGCCATCTTTCCGGCAGGCGCGTTGGTTGCGAATTTGCGTCCGCCACAGAGCCGCCTTTTTCCTTTTCCCCACCGCCGCTTCTGGCTTTCGTTTTGCTCTCCTTTTTTTGTTTTTCAGCAAGCTGTCACTTACTTTTGTTTCCCATGAGGTACAGGATGTAAATCGGAGGGGTGCATCCCGAGAACAACAACAAAAACACGCCTCTCTTTTTCCGATGGCTCTTCGCCGTCTCGGAGCGCTTGGCCGACTTTTATTCCCTCCTCCGGTGTTCACATTCGATTCAACATCTTCTCCCCGTTTCTGATGCGGCGTCCGTCTGTGAGTTGTACATCACGGCGTCCCTTTTCCTCCCCTTTGTTTCCTCGTGTGTCTTCACTCCCCTTTTTTTTTTCGGATTTCGTGTATGCGAACTTCAAAAAAAATTTTTTTTTTGTTTTCTAACTTTGCCGAATTTCGATCGCATGAGTGGTGGACTGGTCGGCGTAGCTTTGATGATCAATGAACCGTTTTTATTATCCCCCCTGCGAGGAGGTAGAGGGGGCCTTGGTTCCACCGAGTCCCACCACCGCGGCGTGCACTCGACACATTCACACCTGTTTTGGCGTTGCGTTGCCCCATGTTGTCGTCCTCCTTCCCGCTGTTGCGCTCTGACTCGCGCGTAGAGGTGCAAAAAAAAAAAAAAGAGAGTAGTAGCAGCGTGTTGTGGGGAAAGAGAGCTGAAAGGGCTGACAGCAATGCCGACGACTGACAAAGCTTGTGTGTGCGGTAGATCCCCGGTTGTGTGGAAGAAGTTTGTCGTCGTGTGCCGCCCTTGCTAAATCTCTTCGGACGCCACTAACGCTACATCACTATAAATATGTGTGTGTGTGTGTGTGTGTGTGTTTCTTCCTCTTACGTGTGGTATTTCAAAATTTTTTTCTGGCTCGTTTCGTTTTTCTTTTAACATAAAAAAAGAAACTTACTCCTCATATTTACTTTTTTTCTTTTTCTGTCTCCTCATCTTCGTGCGTGCGTGTTTCTTAGATTCCTTCGTGTTTTCGTGTTTTTTTTTTTTTACTTTCCTCGTTTTGTTTTTCGTTTTCCCCTATCGATCGCGCTGGTCGTTCGAGCACACTGCGCGCAACCACAAGAATACAGAGAACAAACTTGCAGAGGACTTGAAAGACGACTTTCCTCATTCCCATTTCTTTCTCTTACGGTAAAGGGTTGTTGTCAGCTGTGCATGTTGTGCGTATGCCATCACCACTGTATCTGCCCTCGTGTAGTTGGCCTCTGTGCCGTTTTTCACCACATCTCTTGTGGACCACCTCCTCTTGCTCTCTCGTCTACGTGCGGAACTGCTGAAGAAGATCCGCTGATACGCGTACACGGAGAGGGGGGAGGTGGCGAAGGGAGAGAAGCGGACGCTGCGTCAGAAAGTGGCAGGGAACAACAACACAATCAGGTGGAAGAAAAAAAAAATGGCGCCGCGGCTGCATTCTCCTTTGACGTGGGACTCTGCTATTCCTCGTCACTGCTACGGGGGTTCGCACAGAGAACTCGTCCTCCTTCAAAAAAGGCAAACATCTCTTCATCCTCTTTTGCAACGCTCAGGGTTTTTTTTTGGGCTTGTGTGTTTTCCATTTTTACTGTGTGTGTTTTCTATCCTAGCATGTCACTGCTCATCCCCCCTTTAAAAAAAAAAAAGAAGTGAAGATTGCTGTGCGGATAGCCACTTGTTGTACGAGTTTTGTTTTTTTATCTCTTTTAGGAACTGTTTTCCCCTTGTTCCCCCCCCTTCTTTCTTGGGTCTTTTGTTTTTCTCTCTCTCTGTGTGTGTGTGCGCGTTGATGACTCCTCCGTCTGGGAAGTAAATGGAAGCGGGAAAGGACGGATTGGCACGCCCACATGACGGCAAAAAAAAAAAGTAGATTTTTTTCTGCGCCACAACTCCAGAAGCTTGTGACTTCTTTTTCGTTTCGTTGTTTTGTGCATCACCATCGCACCGTGATGCTTCTTTTGTGTGTGTTTTTTTTGTGCGTGTGTTTCTCTATTCTTTCCCCGCCCTACCTTTTTTTGTTGTTTGTATGACATAAATGATCCCTCAAGGAGAACAAAATTTTCTTTTTGTTATCTCTGTCTTCCGTTACTCCTTTTTCTTACTCCGTCGTCTTTTCTTTTGTGCTCCCCTGTCTCCTTCTAAGCTTAACTAACTGGAGATGAACATCGCGTTTCGTTTTACCATTATTTGTTATTTATTTATCTTCGTTGTCTCCCTCCAGAGCCCTGTGTAGCGCCTCTCTCTTTTTTGGGGGCGCATGTGCCCACTTCTCGTCGGCGTTTTTCCTGCATCTTGCCGGCTGACGTAGAGGGGGGTGGAGACGAAGCGCCAAAATCGTTTTTTCTCTTACCTTCCAGAGTTCCCTTCAACGAGCACGCTGGGAGGTTTGCCTCGGCTTATATATCTTCCCCATCAGTCTACGCTCGTTTTATGGTGGCCCTCTCCTTCGCTGGGGAGAGAAATAAGAAAACCGTGTGCTGCGTGTCATGCCGTCCTTGTTGTTCTTCGTAAATCTACTTTACGAAGTTCTCATCAGAGACGGTAAAGGGAAAAAAATCCCGATGCGCGGTTGTGTGCTTTTGCGTGCCGTTCAGGTTCGGAGAGGCGTGGCCGACGAGCGCTTCCCCTCTTTCTCCGCTCCTCTGTTTTACTCTCTCGACAAGGAAAAAAAAAAGCACTGATGTCAGTAAAAAAAAAAACAAGAGATGCCGGACGTGGTTTCTGCTTTGTTGAGTGCGACAACGACAAGAGGTGCACGCAGAACAGCATGTTAGCGTAGATTTTTTCAACACCAAAAAAAAAAAAAGAAGGAGAGAACGTGATCCAAATATTGAGAACAGTGCCGAAGCAAATATAAAACGAGCCAACACCTCAACGCCATAGCATCTACGACAGCGAGGCGTACACCGTGTGGTGTCGCTTGCTGTGCGTGGGTGGGTGCAGGTTTTTATTTTTATGGAAAAAAAAGCGTATATGTATGTCATCTAAAAAATGATTTTTACTCTCTTTACTTCCGGTGCTCACCCGAATTGCGGAGACAAGAGCCAAGCAAGGGAAAGCGTTGCATGGATCGCTTAAAAGGAAAAAAAAAGTCTGTGTGATTGTCCATTGCAGCTGTGGGTTTTCTACCGTGCATCTCTCATATTTGATTTACTATTTTGTAAATACGAAAGAAAATAAATAAAGGCAGAGAAAAAAGAAAGAGAAAACGGTGGTGGCGTTGCTGTGAAGGTCAGAGCTTGAGGTCCACTCTAAAGCTACTGTGCCTGACGGCGTTTTCTTTCTTGCCACCACACACACGTGAGTGCTTGCAGCCCGCCTGCGGCTGCAGGGCACCTTCACGCGGAGCGGTGCTGCGTCTCATGCCTTTCTGTGCGTCTGAGGCACCAGCTTTCTGCAGCAACGGCACCCCGTACAGTCTGGGGATGCATCCTGTTGGTGCTTTGCCCTTTCTGCTTGTGTGCGGGGGGTCAGATTGACGGAGCCGTGAGACATGGAGGAGCCCACGTTTCAGTTCTCTGAACGCTCTCCTGCTTCTCTCGCGCCTGCTTGTTACTCTCTTCGCTTCTAATGTGCTCGATACTTCTCCCTCTTCTCCTTCATCTCCTTGACGGGACTCCTTTTTTTTTTCTGATCTTCTCCCACGTGCAGTTTCTTTCCTGCTGCCCCCTTCTTCCCTCTACGCATCGAAGGAGTACCCAGACAGGAAGGCACATCTACACGCACAGCACCGCATCCCATATAGGAGAGACCTGCAAATACACACCAAACTACACCAAGCATAAATAAAACAAAAAACATCACCGCAAAGTGGGGAAGGGGAGAGCATCTCTCTTCCCCTCCCTCTTCTCCCTCCCTCTATTTCTCTCGACTCTGTCGCCATCAGAGTCCTTTCTTTAAACTTTTCCCCGTCTTTTATCCTCTCTAGTCGGCTGCACAGCAGTCCATTTTTGCCCTTCTCCTCAACATGCCGGCTATGACGTGGTTTGACCGGCAGTGGCGGGTAGCCACAGACGACTTTGTCTTCTCCAGCGTCCTCTACGCCGCGCTTCTCCTCAGCAGCGGCGTCATGCTCGCCTCGCGGTCGAGCACGGTGTCGGACAACTACCTGGCTGGCTGCGTCGGCGCCTCCGTCGCGTGGGGCCGCTCCATGCTGGGCCTCTTGTGCGTCAACTTCATCACTGCCGTGCTTTTTCTGCTTCTCTGTGCCTTTAGCCTGCGCGGTGCCGTCTTTGAGCTCTCAAAGCGGCAAGCGGTGCCGGTCACACTGTACATCGTAACGGCCTGCATCGCCTGCCTCGCCGTGCTCGCGCTCATTAGCGCGAAGTACGCTATTCTCAACGGTGAGACGCGCCGCTGCCACCGCGCCTCCACGCGGCACATCTTTCGTGGAGTTATCGTGGTCGACTTGATCATCTTCGCATCCTTCGCGGTCTCGCTCGTCCTCGCCTACGACCCGAGCGGGTCACGTGTCTTGCGCAACAACAGCGACTACGCCAACGTTTGGTGGAAGCGGTTTCGGATCTGCTGCTGCCGGTGGAGCAAGGAGGACCACGCCGACGAGGCCTACATCGACCTTGCCCAGGTGTTTGCCGCCGCCTTCCGCGGCTACGACATCGTTCCGAGTGACATCGCGGCGGGCATGTTCCTGCTGCACGGCTACCAGGAGCGCTCACGCCGCCTCTTGGCTGCGAAGGTGCACTACGAGCCGAACCCAAACGGCTACATCGAGCGCAAGTCTACGCAGGCGCGTCTCGCGCTTCGCCTGACCCCGCAGCAGGTGGCGCTGGCGCACGACTTGCAGTATCACAGCCGCTTCTTTATGGCGGCCTACGGCTGCTTGCTGTTCACCTTTCAACACTTCTTCACCGGCGTGCCGCGGCTGTGCTGCTTCGACCCATGCATGGCCTGCCGCAGCCGCCCGGGCCGCCACGTGGATCAGTGCTGCTTCTGTGACGTGACGGCGCTCCTGCACGAGTCGATGGTGCCGGAGGAGGACGTGTTGTACACGAATTGGGACAACAATGTGTGCCAGCCTGTCCACTACGTCGCCTTTGATCGGAACACCGACGCGTTAATTGTGGCGATCCGCGGCAGCATGTCACTGCAGGACTGCGTGACGGACTTCGCAGCAACACCAGAGGTGATTCCGCTGGACGCGACGGGGGGCAAGTACCCACCGGAGGAGTACTACGTGCACGGCGGCATGCTGCGCAGTGCGCGCTACGTGCTGGAAAACCTGCGGCAGCAGGGCATTATCCAGATGATCCTGCGTGGCCGCTACGCAAACAAGAAGCTCGTCGTGTTGGGGCACTCGCTCGGTGCTGGAGTGGGATTGATCATGTCAGCGCTCTTGTACTCGGAGCACCCGTCGCTGCGGGGACGCCTGCGCTGCCTCGCCTACTCACCCCCTGGTGGGACGTTGTCGCGCGCCGTGATGGAGTACGAGGACGAATTCGCGGTGGGCACGTCGCTCGGCTACGACATGGTCCCGCGCCTTGCCCAGCACACCTTCGACGCGTTCCGTGAGGCCATCTTTGATGTACTGGCTGCCTCCAGCATGAACAAGAATCTCATCTTTCTCAACGTGATGCGCACGCACGCTATTGTGAAGCCCTTCCACCCCTCCACCGCGCAGGCGGCGCAGGAGCAGCGCTCAGTCGAGAGCGCCTCGTATCGCGAGTCGCTGCGACACTCGCCGTGCGTGCCAACCAAAGAGGCGCCGCGCCTGTTCAGCTGCACGACGACGATCCATCTCATGCGTACCGTGCGGGTGAGCCCCTTCAAGTCCTGCCCAGCCTGCTGCACCTTCTACACCGACGAGTACTTCATCCCAATGCTGCGGGGGCCGGATGAGGTGCAGATGATGATGTCCTCGCCGACCATGTTCACCGACCACTTCCCCGATCGTTACTACCGCGTGATGAAGCGGTGCATCGAGCAACTCGACCGGGGCGAGCTGGACCGCTTCTATGTGGATCACCTGCCAGTGGACGATCCGCTCGGCACACGCGACGCGCCGATGGACTTCCAGCCGCCGCGGACGAGCTCGGAGTCGCAGAACGTGTCGCAGTACGGGGCTGTGGTGTGAGGTAGCAGAATCATTGTCTGTCTCTCTCTTTCATTACGTCTTCCAGCGGGTATTCTTTTCTTTTGGACCTCTATTCAGCCTGCTGCTGTGGCGCGGTACGTTTTCCCTCTTTTTTTTCTCCGCCACCCGCACCGCTCAGCCGCTGGAGACTGCTGCGGCGGCCTACAAGTGGTGTTTTCAGCTGTCTGTGTTGTGTTATGTGATGCCCGCACCTTCATAATCGTAATTTCTGCCTTTTCAAGCCTCGTTTTTTTATCATCTTCTCTCTCTTCTTTGAGTGCGTGGTTTTGTGTTGTCCCCTACTGGTGGCTTCGTTTGCTTTACGTATTTTTTTTTCCTTTGTTTCGTGAGACATGTTTTGCTTTCTTTTCTCTTATGTTTGCGTTCTTTGTCTTGCAGTGTCACGTGGGGCTCCTACGCACCCAGTGTCAATGGCCAAATAAGAAAAAAAAAACGTTTCGATGGATTGATGGTGGCGTGGGATCGAGTGGTGGTCGCTTCCTTCTCTCTCTGCGGTGAGAGAGGAAGAGAAGACTCAAGACACCATCTTTCGGAGAGAGTTGGAGAGAGGCGGCTGACAATCACTTCTTCTTTCTCTCTGCACCTCTTGCGTCTGCTGCTGCACACAGGACGTGCAACGCGTCGTACAGTGCGGAGGAGGAACAAAGAGCGCAGAGTGGTAGTGCCCACGAACCACCTGCGTCTCTTTCTCTGCTTCTTCTTGCCATCTATTGCTTATCTCTTTTTCCTATTGGCATTTTTCTTGCATACCGTTGGGACGTGCCTGACTTCTATGCGATGTCTGCCTGTCGCGCCGCACAGCGTCGCCGCCACGACTGCGCATCGTCCACCGGGTGACAGGTGGTACACACACGCACAAACACACACACACACACACCCATACATCGCCCTTTGCCCGCTCTCACGCACCCTCTACGGTGACGTTGGTATTCTTTGGTGCTCCCTGTTTAAACCATTGCAGCCACACAGCTTCCGCACGTCGTCTCTCTTGTCCGTGCCTGCTGCGCGTTGTTGATATTTTTTTTTCCTTTCCCGCCATGGAAGACTCGGACCGCTACAAGCAGGAGGGCAACGCGTGCTTTCAGGCCAAGAAGTTCAACCAGGCCATCAACCACTACACGCAGGCAATCGAGGCGTACAAGACGCCGACGCTCCTGTGCAACCGCGCCTTTGCCTACTTGAAGATTGAGCTGGCCGGTGCCGCCCTCGCTGATGCGGAGGAGGCCATCGCGTTGGAGCCGGGGTTTGTGAAGGCGTACTACCGGAAGGCTTCCGCCCATCTTCTCCTTGGGAAGTTCAAGGATGCACAGAAGGATTTTGCGGTGGTGCTGAAGCTCGTGCCGACTGACAAGGACGCGAAGGAGAAGTACGACCTCTGCGAGAAGGAGCTCAAGCGGATCCGCTTTGAGAGCGCCATCAAGTCCAAGGAAGGCGAGCCGGTCTCCGTGACGGTGAAGCTCGGTGCCGTGTCACCGACCTACGACGGCCCGCGCATCGCCAACGACGTCATCACGCTCGACTTTGTCGACAAGATGAAGGAACACTTTCGTGCAGAGAAGAAGATCGACCGACACGACGTCGTTTTCATTCTGCTGCGCGTACTCGCCTTGTTTAAGACGTACCCCAACTTTGTGGATATCACGGTGCCAGACGGGGAGGACATCACCGTGTGCGGCGACACGCACGGCCAGTTCTACGACACACTGAACATCTTCAAGCTGAACGGCTGCCCGTCAACAACGAACCGCTACCTCTTCAACGGCGACTTTGTGGACCGCGGCTCGTACTCGGTGGAGAACGTGATGATGCTCTTCGCCTACAAGCTCCTCTACCCGAACCACGTCTTTCTGTCGCGCGGCAACCACGAAGGGCTGTCGATGAACCGCGTCTACGGCTTCGAGGGCGAGGTGCGCGCCAAGTATTCTACTGAAGTCTTCGACCTCTTTTCGGAGGTGTTCAACGCCCTGCCTACGGGGCACATCATCAACAAGGAGATCTTCGTCGTGCACGGCGGCCTCTACTCGCGCGATGACGTCACGATTGCGGAGCTGCAGAAGCCAAACCGGTTCCGCGAGATCCCTGAGAGTGGGCTCATCTGCGAGAGCTTGTGGGCCGACCCGCAGCCGATGCCCGGGCGTACGCCAAGCAAGCGCGGCGTCGCCTGCCCTGCCTTTGGCCCTGACGTCACGGCCACGTTCCTGAAGAACAACAACTTGAAGCTGGTTGTGCGCTCGCACGAGGTCAAGGAGGAGGGCTACGAGGTAGACCACAAGGGGAAGTGCATTACGGTGTTCAGCGCGCCGAACTACTGCGACCAGATGGGCAACAAAGGCGCCTTCATCCGCTTTACAGGCGGCGTAATGGAGCCCAAGTACACAACCTTCACGGCGGTGCCGCACCCGGGGAAGCGGCCGATGGCATACGCCTCAGGCTTCGGTCTCATTTAAAGGGAGGAAATGCAATACGTGACTCTGCAGAATGGAGTGTTGAGGAGAACGGGCGACGGAAGGTGAGAGAGAAGAACGTCGATCGTGGTCTTCTTCGTCTTCCTCCCTTTTCCCTCTTATTCTATCTTGTGTGTTTGCTTTTTTGACGAAAAAAAAGGGTTGTGTGTTGCTGTCGTCGTCGTGGTGAATTAGGGGCTAAAAAAAGCTCTTTTTGTTGCTTAGTCAGGAGCTCGTACGCTGTGTATTGGTAATTGCCAGATGTTTTAGAATTAATTAGCGTGTTGTGTGTGTGTTGTTTTTGCTGTTTTAAGGTCGAGCGCTGCACGTGTGGCGCGCTCCCAGACTTTCCCCACTCCTCTTGTTGTTGTTCTACTACTTTTTTTTTTCTCCAGAAGAACCTCTGTCCAACAGCTGCGCATTTCTCTTCGCTGTTCTGATCTTTTTTTCTTCCGTTATATTTTGGATTTTGGCAATCCGTGCTGTACGAGAGAGAGAGAAACGTTGGTGGCGGAGATGTGCTGCCCGTCCCCTTTCTTCTCATTTTAGCCGAAAATGCCTGGTAATGAGAGCTCATCTCCGTTAGACGTAAGCTACATTTGCAAGACTTCCTGCGTTAATGCGCAACATTGGTTTTATTCGCGTGCCGCGGTGCAAAAGAACGCTGTGTACTTAGCGAAGAACGCTCAGATTTTTGTGATTTGGTGTGGTGGGCTCTCTCGCCTAGTCGGAAGAAGAGAGGGTCGGCGGCACTGCGGGCTGCGTCTGTTGTGGTACAGTGGGATCTTCCCAGCTTGAAAGGGTGTTTTACCTTCATATTTTTTCATTACAAGCTGTCACTAAACACGGAAAGCGGTGATTGTGCGTGGCATAGGCTTCTTCTGCGAAGCTAATGAGAATTAAAAAAAAAAAAGAGAAGAAAGAGCTGCGCCTGCGTGCACAACTAAAACGTAAACAGGCTTTTTCTTGCCCTTCCGTTGCCACTGCTTCTGCTACGGCGAGATGTCGGCCACAACAAATTTCTACTCTTCACCTGCTTGCTGCTTTTGTTCCTGCTGCCCGTCACGCACTAATTGCCCATAACTTCAATCCCAACTCCTTCTTCTTCTCTCAGCCTCTCTCACTGCTGTGGTGGTGTTCTCGAAAGCTAGTCACTTAGAGAGATTTTTTCTTTGTCATTGTCGCCGTTGATTTTTTGGCTATCGCAGCATCGCGGCGCTCTCCTTCTCTCCCTCTTTCTCATTTTAGCATAACAAGTATCGAAACGTAGGAGACGTAGCTCTCTCTCTCTCTTTGTTTATCACACACACAAACAAACAAGCATTGTTCTCTCTTCTTTTCTCTTCCGTTAGGGAACACTTATTTTAATACTGCCAGATAGAACGGTGCCTCCCTCTCTCTTTCTCTCCTTCTAAGCATTTAGAAGCACTACGTTCGCGTCGTCTTTTTTGTCTGTTTCTTATTGGGTTCATCTTCATACCTAAATCGCCTCCCGCCGTGTCCGCCCGCCCTCTTTTCCCTCCTCTCCTCCCTCCTTTGCCCTTTCCACGCTTTCTGTTTGCATTGTTGCTCGCTTTCCACGCTGTGCCGGCGATCACCGCTGGCAGTGGCTCTTCTTCTTTTTCTGTGTGTTTTACCACGTCCCTGCCTGCGCTAGTGTGCGCTTTCCTTACTACTTACCCGTTTCCTCTAGTCAGAGCCGCACACAATGCGTGCGGTGCCCCTCGACCGCTCTCGCGCCGCCAAGGTGCGGACCATCCGTGGCTGCCTCATGCTTGGCGCCTACGCCTTCTTGATTGCGGCCGCCCTCTGCGCTAACGGTGCGACGGGCGAGAAGGCGACGACGGAGGTCTCCAGCAAGAAGCTGGAGAGTGAGCGGCGCAAGCAGGCGCAGCGTGTATACTCGCTGCTGGACCACTCTCTTCGCATCTGCATGTTTGCCTTTCTTTCTGCCGTGTTCGCCGGTCTGACGCTGGGCGTGATGTGCGCCAACACCTTCACGCTCGAGATCATCGCAGAGAGCGGGCCGTTGCCCGACTGCACCTACGCGGCGACGGTGCTGCCGCTGCGCAAGCAGGGCCACAAGACGCTCTGCACGCTCATCATCTCCAACATGCTGTGCAACGTGCTCATTGTGCAGGAGTTTAGTGACGTGTTTGACGTGATCGAGGCCATCCGCACCCGCGGCTCCTCTACGCACGTCGTCGATGACAGCGGCTCTGCGATCTACAAGTTCATTGTTAGCACCTTTATTATTGTCATCTTTGCGGAGATTTTGCCCATGTCGATTTGCCGCTCGAAGCACTCCTTGCGTGTTGCCGCCGCCGGATCCATCTTTGTGAAGGTGGCGATGTTCGTGACCTACCCGGTCTCCGCCTCGCTAGGCTGGATACTGGACAAGGTGGTCGGTTCCGAGGAAACCGGTTTGCTGTACGACAAGAAGGAGCTGCGCAAGCTCATGGTGGTGCATTACGAGCGCGAGGGCGAGCACGACGCCGGCATGGCCACCTCGGAGCTGAATCTATTGCTCGCTGCCATGGACTTCCACGAGCGCAACGTGGGGGACATTATGACGCCCATTGAGCGGACCACGTATGTGAAGGACACCGACCTCATCACGCCAGACTTTGTGGAGCGTCTGTGGATGTCGGGGCGGTCGCGTGTGCCGGTCGAGTCTTCCCCTGGCGTCTTTGAGAACGTCCTCGTCGTGAAGGACTTAATGACGGTGACCGTGTCGGACGAGTTCTCGCCGCTCACCGTGGCGCAGGTGGTGAAGGCGAAGGACCGCCTCTTTGCCATGGTGTGCTCCGTCACGTCGCTGCCGTCCATGCTGAAGTTCTTCCTCGAGGCGCAGACCCACATGGCCGTCGTGTTCGAGGAGGAGTCGGGGGCGGCGGTCAACGCTGCGGCTGTCGGCGCGTCTGGGCTGGTGACCGATCTCGATGCGACCTTCCGCCCCTCCGCGCATCACCGCAGCTTCAACGGCACGCATCCCAAGATCGTCGGCATCGTCACGATGGAAGATGTCGTCGAGGAGTTGATCTCGTCTGAGATTTACGACGAGTATGATCGATACGACCCTGTCGAGCACACCACGCGCTACGCCCCGGTTGAGATCCCTGGCAATGCAGGGCACCCGCAGCAGCTGAACGTGCCGCGCGAGCCTGAGCAGCCCCCGCGTGTGAATTTCTACTCCTACCTCACCCACCCAACGGAACAGATCCCACTGACGGAGGCGCAGGTGTGGGCGGTGGCCTACTTCCTAAACCGCACGGTGGGCTGCTTCTATGCGTGGCAGCCGCCCTACATCAAGCTGCTGCTGGACGAGTGCAAGGACCTGCAGCTCTCCACCGTGCCGGAGGGCTCGACGAACAGCGTTGCGGAGGACGCGCTGAGCAGCCCACCAGAGCACTCGATGGACCGCAGCCAGAGCGTCACGAGCTCGGTGCACACCAGCAGGGGAGGTGGCAACAGCTCCACCTCCGTCTTCCGCGGCGACCACTCACAATTCCTCAACTCCGCGGTGGACGAGTCGCACATCATCTACAGTCGTGGCGTTCGCACGAACCACTTCCTCCTGGTGCTTGGCGGCCGTGTCGAGCTCCTCGTCGGCTCAGAGAACTTCCGCTCCAAGCTGCAGAGCTTCAACTTTATCGGCGAGGAGGCGTTGACGAAGCCGTTCTTCGTGCCCGATTTCAGCGCCGTGGTGATGACGGCGGCACGTGTGTACTGCATCTCGAAGGAGTTGTACGAGAAGTACCTCTCCTACCAGACGATGAGCCGCCACCGCAACAGCAACGTGCGCATTCTCGGTCCCAGCTCGTCCGTCGGCATGCGCCGCACGCCTTCGCGCGCCAACGTGACGGCGTCGCCGGCGGCAGAGAGGGAGAGTCTGCTCGGCCCGCGGGTGGACAGCATGTACCACCTCAGCGCGAAGACAAACGCCTATGGCACCTTTAACGGAAAGAAAAGTGTTTAGTCGCATTCGCCTTTTTTTCGCGCGCGCCAGAATTTTAGTTTAGTGGAGGGGTCCAACTACTTATGACACGGGGAATAGGCGAGAGTCGTACACACAGCGTTTGCTAAGGCTGAGGCTCTTCTTCTTTTTTTTTTCTTTCTTCTTGTAGCGGATACATGCAAGTGGGAGGTAGTGACTAGTACAAAAGAAAAAAAAAACAAAGTAAAACATACATGTTAACTTTAATAAAGGTAAGCTGGTGTGTGTGTGTGCGTGTGTGATGAGATGCAGATGCAGCATATCGCTTAGAAAAAGGGGGAGAACGGGAAAGGCTGAGAGAGGTGGTACCATGCAGGAAGAAAGCAGGTAGCGTTCATTTCCTCAGCCTCATATACCCTCCTCTCGATCTTTTTTTTTTCTTGAGCTTAGAAAGTTGGTTGGCTGACTGGCAACAGTAACATTTTTTGTGTCTGTTTTTCTGTTTTCTTTCTGTACTCCTGCAGAAATGCGAGCGAGAAGCGCTACGCACAAACGGTGGGTGGACTCCGCTACTGACACGACGACGGTGAAGCGACGAGACGTTTTTGTTTTCATTTAAATCGATAATTTCTAATTTTCCTCTCATTTTCCCTTTTTTCCTCTCTCATTTTATTTTTTTGTTGCTGTGCTGGCCAGAGGAGAAATACGACTTCCTTCCTCTGCTACTCTTTCGCAGTTTTCTTCTTTTTGTGTTCACGCCTCGACTCTCTTCTTTCCTTCTTTTTCTTTCTTCTGTCTTGTTCGACCTGTGTTTCTGAGTGCTCGTCGTCGCACATCTGTTTTTTTTGTGGTTGAAAAAGAGAAAGAAAAACTAATTAAGTTTCTAAATTTTAAGGTTTCACTGTGTGGCTGTGTGGGTGTTGCGGCTTGTTGTCGACGCGCCAGCAACGAAGGCATCCGCTCTGCGCAACAGCACTGATCTCTTCCCGTCTTACCCTCCCACCAATGACTAGCGCGCACACACGCACACGTATCACATACCGTTTTTTTCGTGTCATTTTTTTCTCTCTTTTCTGTTCCGTTCTGTCAATGCCGCCTTTATTTTACTTCTTACCTCTATTTTCTTCTGTTGCCTCCTCTGTGTTTGTGTGTTTCTCGTTGCCTAACGTCCTCGCTTCATTTTGCGGTAGCGTGTCGTGCCCACTGGCCAGTGTTGACGGCCATTCTTATATTCTTCCACTAGCAAATACTAATAACAAAAAGGATGTTGATCCGAACGCCTTGCCCCACACGTGTATATGTATACCGTGTGATCAGAATCGCGTATCTGCCGTAGTGCACGCTCGCGGATCGCCAGCGACTTTCTGTTTTTTTTTCTTTCCTTTCTCTCTTCTAGTGCTCTCTCGGCCGGCGTGCAACGAGGTCTGCGTCACCGCCTGTTGCCTTATAAATGCTGTGCTTCTTTGACCTCAGGCGCCTGATATTTGTTGGCAGCAGTTCGTCGATACTGCAACTATTTGGGGCTGGTGAAAAAAAAAGAAAAAAGCATAACACAATGCCACTCTTTCGACTAACTCTCCTCTCCCTCTCTCTCTATCCCCCATCACTTATGCATTCTCTCGCACGGCGCTTCACGCAAAAGATTTCTATTTCCTGTATTCACCCCCCACGCTCTCCCTTTCTTCTTGTTTTTGAGTACTTTCTTTCCTATTTTTTGTGTTTTCACTCTTACGCCTCTCCAATTTATTTTCTTTAACCTTTGTCGTTGTTTTCAGCGTCTTAAACAAAGTTGCCGTGCGGTTGAAGTCGCCTCTTTTCTCGTCTTTTCTTCATAAGTTGCTGCAGCCTGTCGAACGAATCTGTCTCCCCCTTAAGCCATCATCTCTAATATAACACACCGACACAAAACAGGTAGAACAAAAGCTTTTCTTTTTTCGTCAAGTGGCTCCTGCTTACTATCTTTCCTCCCCTCTCTCCCTCTCTCGCGTGACGGACCCGCATTTAATGCGAAACATCCTATCCCTCACCTCTTTGCTGGCAGCCAAGCATCACCGACCATGGCCCGTTGTGATCGCAGCCGCGGCGCTGAGCCACGTGGCGATGACCGCAGCGGCCGCCTCTGAGGAGGCTTCCGGCTACGCAGCGTGGCCGACGTGGGTGCTGGTGCTGTTTTGCCTCTTCACGGTTGTCATGTCCGCCATGTACTGCGGACTGACGATCGGCTTGCTAGGGATGGAGACGGTGTATCTCGAGATCATCGCTGACGCAGGCCAGGAGCCGGACAAGACCTACGCCCAAGAGATTCTCCCGGTGCGGAAGCTTGGTCACCAGCTCCTCTCCACGCTGCTGCTGGGCAACATGCTTACCCTGGTTCTCACCTCGCAGCTCGTTGCCGCCATCGTGCAGGGCAGCGAGATCACAAACTTTATTCTCGGTACTCTGGTGGTGCTCATCTTCGGCGAGATCATTCCCATGAGCTTCTGCAACAACCAAAACAACGCCCTCTTCGCGGGCTCAAAGAGTCTGCCCGCCCTGAAGGTGTCTCTTTTCGTTCTCTACCCCGTCGCAAAGCCGCTGGGCTTGATGCTGGACTGCATGGTGGGCCACGACGCGGGGCAGTTTTACGACCGCAATGAGCTCAAGAAGCTCATCCGCATGCACTGCGAGAAGTTTTCGGACAAGTCGGGGATCGACATGGATCAGGTGCGCATGATGCTGAGCGCGATGGACATGAACGAGGTTACCGTCGATGCCGCCATGACGCCGATGGAGAAGGCGGTGATGCTGGAAGCGGATGCGATGCTCGACACAGCGCTGGAGCGCCGCCTCTGGGAGTACGGCATCTCCCGCATTCCGGTGTACCAAAACACACGCAGCAACATCATTGGCGTGCTGTACGTTAAGGACTTGATCAACATGTCGTATCTCGGCCGTGACAATGACATGACGGTGCGCGACTTTGTGGTGCAGCACCCACGCGATGTGCTGATTGTGGGGGCCGACACACTACTGCAAGACATGCTGTACATCTTCGAGCACCGCCACACACAGCTCATCTTCGTCGAGCCGTCGACGCCAGCGCGCGAGGTGCCGGGCAGCGCGCAGCAGCAGCAGCAGCAGCAGCAGCATGAATCGCCACAGAGCAGCGCCACGGCAGTGAAGAACGCGTCGCGTGGCGGCTCTCCGGCCAACCGCCACCGTCGGCTGCACGCAAAGGGCGAGAGCGGCGGCGCCGAGGAGGGATCGCCGACTGTCGCGAGCGTCATCACGCCGATGGCGCTGCTCGCGGACGGGACGGCGCAGCGTGCCTTTGTGGGCATCGTGACGCTGGAGGACGTGATTGAGGAGCTCATCGGGTCGGAGATTTACGACGAGGACGAGTGCGCGATGTCGGAGATGAGCGGCGGGGAGGAGAGCATGGAAGGCGGCGCTCTCAACCCTGCACCGACGCGGATGCCGCGTGTCAACTTCTACTCCTACGGCGTGCACAGGGGCGAGGACGGAAGCACAAATCCCCTCTTCGATGATCAGCTCTGGGCCCTCGCGTCGTACCTCACCCGATCGTACGTCTTTTTTGCGACGTGGAGCGTGCCACACGTGAAGTTTCTGCTGGACCACGTGGGTGACACCGTCGTGTACGTGGATGAGGCCGGCATGGAGGGCAGCGACCAGCAGAACTGCAGCTCTAGCACGCTCACGACCGTAATGCAACGCGACATAGCGACAGTGGAGCCACAGCGCGTTCTCTACTGCGCCAACCAGCCCAGCACCGCCTTCACGCTCTTGTTGAGTGGTGGCATTGCCGTGTGTGTCGGCCGGGAGAAGATCACGACGGAGCTGCGCTCCTTCGCGGAGTTGGGGGAGGAGGTGCTCATGTCTGACGCTCCCTTCCAGCCCGACTACACAGCCATCGTGTCGCGCACCAGCCGCTTCATTCGCGTCACTCAGCTTGACATCAACGTGGCGGAGCGCAAGCTGAACGAGCTGCGGCAGCGGCGGCGTCTGAAGCCGGTCCAGCTGTCGCCGGCTGCGCGGACGGTGGTCGAGGTGCCGCCGACGGTGCTGGTGCGGTCCTCGTCGGAAGGGAAGGCGCGCAAGTCCAAGTCGATGCGTGGCGAGGACACGCGCGTGGTAATTGAGTAGGCCGTCTGTGCACAGGTGTTCTCACGGAGCTGCACCTTCTGCTTCTCTCAACACACAGCCTTCTCGGTTTTCTGTTCGTCTCACCTACCGCTGCGAAGACACAGTGCGCATTTTGTTCTTCTCGCTTTTTTTTTCTTTTTTATCGATCAGGAGGAGTGCCTGACACAGCGACTACGACCTGCTGCGGGGTGTCGCTGAGCGTGCGGGTGTGTGCTGCGTACACCCAAAGGGACGGGAGGAGACCAACTCAAGTAAAGGCAACGTGTAAGCACAGGCGCTGCGTGGAGCCTCGGCATCGATGCTGTTCTACCCCCTTTTGCGCTTTTGTTATTTTGCATCTCTTCCTTCTCCGTTTGGGTTGCTGCAATCTCGTTGAACTTTGATACTTTTAACCATAGTGCTTCTTCTCTCCCCTCTCTCCAGCGGCGCACCCGCCCTGGCAGTCCGTCGCTTGCAGCACGCTCTCGCCCGCTTTTCTTGCGGATTTGCTTTTTTCTTTTCCTTTTACATATCGGAATCGTCTCTACTCTCAGCCTCATCTTGTAACTGGTTTTTTCCTTTTCCATGTGCGGCAGTGACAGCCAAGATGGCGCACGGTGTAGGTCGATTCTGCAGCACATCGCACCATCTTCCTCATGTGCCTGCTCTCAAACTTTGTGGCTGCGCGTACGAGCACGGCCTGCGGCGTTGGGACGGCTTGAACACCGCGAGCGCTTTCTCTTTTCCCCCTTTCTGTAGTGTTTGCCCTCAATTTCTCTGGTTCCGGGTTGTTGTTGTTGTCCATTTCTTCTTGCTTTTATCTACCTGTCTTCTATTTCTTGGGATAGGGCGGTGTCCCTCACAGCCGATAACACACACTTTGCTCTGCCGCCTGTATCTTTGTGCTCTGGCGCTGCGTGTAGTCGGTACCCGGCAGCCCCCTTTGCTTTCTCTCGTTCTCTCTCGCCTGATGTGTACTTTAATGCTTGTGTTGTTGTCCCACTGCTGAAGAGGAAAAGAAAAGGGATCGGGGTTGTCTCTTTGGGCCCTCTTTTGCCTCGCTCTTTCGGTGAACGTGATCGCGGTGCAGTCGTTGCTCCCCTAAAGAGTTGAAGCGGTGCCACTGCGTCTTGAACTTCCGCTCTCTTCGACCGCTGCTGCCCTTGAAACAGTTGTGTTCTAGTTTTGATCGCTTTACCGTGCACGGCGCACATTTTGCTGCAGCGTCACGATTTGAAGCTGCACGACGCACAGAGGCTTGGCTGTTTTTTTTTTTTGTTGCGGAAGCTATACCGCCGCCTGGTGCGGGCTGTGGTGTGCGTTGGCGGCTCGTTGTGCAGTGTCTGTAGGACATGGTATTCTGGGAAGCAATAAGGAGGGAAGAAATTCGTGCGTGCAAACAAACAAACAAACAAAACTATCGGGAACTAAACAGTTCAGCCTATGAAAGCATTGCTTTCCTCTGTTTGAGAGAGTGAAGGCTGGCTGCTGACTGCGAGTGCAGGAAATACACGTCGGTGCTGCTTCACGATTTGCGGGTGTTACTGGTGGGTTAAACAATGCGCCACACAACTTGAGAGCGTCACTTTTCGAAATTGTTCAAGCGAAAGTGGTTGTGCACCGCCGGCATCGTTTATTTCCGCGCTCTCTCTCTCTCTCTCTCTCTCTCTCTCTCTCTCTCTCTGCTACATTACTTCCTTTATATCTTGCCATCTTTTTTTTTTTCCAGCACTTTACTAACTACCCCTTTTTTACCGCTTTGACGGGCCTTCACACTGCTTGCGCTCCCACGCTGCTCGCACGCAAACAGAACGCACATCAAAGAAGTCATCTCAAAAAGATTCTCATCTCGCTGAGTAAAACGACGTCTTGTCGCGTACGTCCAGCAGCCCTGTGTACCGCTTCTTGCCGCCTTCGCTCACTTCCATTGCCACACCACACAGACGCACACGCAGTTTCTGGCACGCAATGGACACGGAGGAGGGCGACTTTATTATCTGCGGCGACGGCGGCTCACCCGAAGATGCCGCCTTCGACGCCGTTGTGGGCGTGATCGAGGATTTCATGGTGAATTTCGACATGGCACGTATGTGGGAGATGGTCCCCCCGCTGCACGATACCGCAGATGAGCACGCGCAGCACTCGTGCTACCAGAGCGTGCTGAAAGCAGTAGAGGCGGAAATGGATGCCTATGTCATGGCGCAGTGTCCCGAGTACAGCAGCATCGAGGAGGTGGGTGCGCTGCTGCAGTCGCGGCAGGGAGACATTTCAGAGGAGGTGTGGGAGTTCGTGAGCGAGGGCTGCTTCGACTACGAGACATTCATTCAGCTCTGGAGGGACCAGAAGCCGTAGTATCACA
Source organism: Crithidia fasciculata (assembly GCA_000331325.2). Classification (NCBI taxonomy): domain Eukaryota; phylum Euglenozoa; class Kinetoplastea; order Trypanosomatida; family Trypanosomatidae; genus Crithidia; species Crithidia fasciculata. The sequence continues at coordinate 45,266 of CM003421.1, read as the reverse complement.
CACACAGGATGTGCCTTCGCCTGTCCTTCTCCTCGGTGCGTAGTTGTTGGACGAGTAACGCTCGTGTTTTGACATTGGTTGATGTATACTACGCTATTCGTTTTTTTTTTGTCGTTGTTGCTGCCGTCTTGTGCTGGTCATTCCGCAGCTCCGCCACCGCGCAAAATTGAATTCGAAAAAAGTGAAGAAGAGGTACTGTACGTGCTTGAGAGATGGTGGCGACGGGATTTTTTACCACCGCTGTCAGCTCTTGTGTCTCCAGCTTCCGCTAGCTGAGTTGCAGCAAGCTCTTTGGAAAGCTTCGTTGGCAACAATGCACAACCATCCGCGCGAGAAGCTATGAATGGCGTATTTATTACCTCCTCACCACGCTCTTCTGCTCTCTACTTTCTCTCTCTCCTTTTATCATCGCTGTTCGCCTATAGCGTCCTATAAGAACAAAAATAAAGAAAGAAAAAATAACAAGCCAATTTAAGGCGTCTGTTTTCCTGCCTGACGTTCCATCAGTCTTCGCAAATTAGCGTTTTCGTGTTGCAGACACCGGACCAGGCTACACCCTTGACACATCGCGTTATTGGCGATTGCAGCCGCCTACTCGTATACACGGCCTATTCGATACACGGCCCCATACTTATACCCTCTTCTTCTCCGGCTTCGGTCGTGCTTGTTTTTCGTTATAACCATTACTTTGCTGTTTTTTTTTTCTACTTAAAGTCTCTTCTTGTGGTGCTTCTCTCTCTCCCTTTTGAAATCCCGTGCCAATCGCGTTGTCAGGCAGCGAGAAGACTCCTTACGACTGGCGCTGCATCCGTCTCACCTGCACTACTTTTCTTTTTTTTCTCTCTTTTCATCCGTGGCTTCTTTCAACATTACGGGACTCTTCTCTTTTCTTGCTGCTTGCTTCACCCATTTCCTTTACTTTTGCTTTAGTCTTTTGTGTACTTTTTTTTCTCGCAGTTCCCCTTCTATTCTGCCTTTGCAAAAAATAATTAAAAAAAAACACTTATCGAGAAAGAAAGGCAACGATGGCGAGCGGCACAACGACGGTGACGGTGCCGACGAGCGAGCGCTACTCTTTCTTCGAGAGCTACCACTATATCTGGAAGCGTCAGCGGCCCGAGCGCAGTTCGGAGGAGGTGGAGGCGCTGCGCAAGCGCGAAGATTCCGCAGATGCGAGCAACGTGGACGTGATGTCCTTCGAGGACCGCGTCGCAATTCGCAGCCTCTTCTACGCCGTTGTCGACGACCCAAATCTGCGCAACATTCTTGACGGCACTCTCCTCCCTCCCCCGTACGACCTACGCGATCTGAGCCGGAAGCGGTGGACGGAGAAGGATGTGCGGGCCATCTGCGCCGTGCTCAACCCTGCGCTCGATCTGATGGCAGTGAACCTCCCCTTTAACCTTGGCCTGCGTCTCGGTGCCTATGATGCCCGCTTGCGTGCCGCGGCTCGTCGTCTCTCTTGGATTCTCGCGATTCCCTTCGCGCTCGTGGAGCAAAAGGAGGACTCCTTGGCGCAACTCCGCAGCTCAGTCGGCGGCGCTGCGGACTCCCTCGTCGACGGCGCCGACGCCGCCAAGCAGGCGGAGGTGCTGAAGAACAAGCAGGAGCGCAAACGCAGTCTTTCTCGCATCGCCACCATCGGCGGCTTCGCGGTGCTGGGCGGCGCTGCCCTCGTCGTCACTGGCGGCCTTGCGGCACCAATTGTCGGCCCTGCGTATGCTGCGTTGGTCGCCGCCACCGCCACGACCCTCGGAGCTATCGGCGCGGTGGGAGGAGCTGTGCTGGGCACCGGCGCACTGGCCGCTGCGTTTGCGGCTGTGGTCGGGGTGGCCACGCACGCTGCGGCCCTCGCCGCGGTTGTGACCCCCGCGCTGACGGCAGCGAATCTCACCGCCATTTTCGGCATCACCGGTGCTTCTCTCGGTGGCTACAAGGCCTTCCGCCGCACCACCGACTCGGATATCTTCATGCTGCGTTCCGTTGATGAGGCAGAGACCTTCGCGACGCGCTCTGCCTCCGCCAACGGTGAGGACGGCGGTGCGGCGGAGGAGGCGGCGGGCGGCGCGACAACGACGGAGCAGAGCGACGAGATTGTGCGGCGACTGGCTGCCACGAAGCAGGCAGTGCAGAGCAGCAACTCAGCCGGCACACTGTGGGACTTAACGGCGGTGGTTGAGCACGACTCGAAACCCGGTGTTGTGGTGCCGGTGCACACGCGTGTCGTGGCGATGTCCCACGCCTGCAACGCCCCTGCGGTCCGCAAGCGGCGGCGCCACGTTGTGTTTGCCGTGCAGAACAGCCTGGACGGCTACGAGCTGCGGCTGAAGGCAATAAAGGTGCTGTCGGGGCTCTGGGCCATAACGCCGCCCGCGGTGATCGCTGCCGACCAGGTGGGTGTCTTTGCCTGTGTGAACCGCTACGCGCACCCGACTGGCGCCGGCTTCATTGTCTGCTACCTCGCTACCCCGGTGCGGTCTGCCAAGGCGGCGGCGCTGCTGCGGGTGTGGGTGCGGGCCGAGCAGGACTTCTTCGGCGTCTGGGCCCTCTCCGCCGCGTGCGAGAGCGCCGAGCAGAACTTCGACCCGTCCGCCGCGGAGTACTGGATGGACGAGCACATATCCAGCACCGCGGTCACCCGACGTCAACAGGGGGTCGCTCTGGAGATTCAGGTCAGCCCCTTCACGTACTTGAAGCTCTACCCCGCGACGGCAGACGCCAGGAACCGCGGTCTGCTTGTCACCTTCCCCTCCATCGAGCTCCCGCAGCGGCAGATTGAGTACAGCCACACCGTCAAGCAGCGCCGCAAGCTGGGCGTGTCGCTCGTGAACCGCTCCTCGCACACGGCGTACACACGCGACTTTGGCATGGTGAACGGAGAGCAGTGGGCGCAGACGGCGTCCCCCATGGCGGTGCACCCCGCCGAGGCCTCGCTGACCTTTTTCACCAACTCCGGGTGGAGCCTGGAGGGGGCGGAGGGGTACTACATCGTGGAGCTGACGAACCGCTACACCGACCCTATCACCCCCAAGTACTTCCTGCGCGTCCAGTTCGAGGTGAGCTCCCTCAACAACGTCAACGTTGCCTTCGCCTCGGCGTACAACATCGGCGAGCTGACGACGCTGTCGCTGAAGCCCGCCGCACCGAACAGCCTGCAGTTTAACGTGGAGCTCCCCGCTGGTCTCTTTTTCTCTGCGATGTGCATCATCGACCCTGCGCAGTACATGCTCCAAGTCGTGCTGCAGGACTTCGTGGAGCGACCCGGCGGCGGGGCTGGCGCACTGGACAGCGAGAGGACGACGCTATCCATTGGCGTGAGCGGCTACTCGGCCATCTTCGACCCGCGGCGGCCTGTGCGAGATCAGCAGGTCGGTCTCTGGCAGCCGGTGCTGCGCCGCAGCGAGCTCCTCGGCCCCACAGAGGCGTACTGCCTGCACTGGGAGGACGACTATCTGCTGAAGTTTGGCGAGTCCATCCACGTAAACCTCAACGTGGCGGACACGGTGACGCAGCAGGCAATCGGGAAGGTGACCAAAACGGTGAAGAACGCGCTGACGACTGGCGCCATCTTCACCGGCATGCACGCTTTTGCCTCCTTTATGGGTGCCTTCAACCTCCCCCTCTACGCGGTGTGGGCAACGAACATCATCGACAACAACTTCGCCACGCTCTCGAACCGCTCCGCGTACACGGGCAAGGACCTGGCCGCTGCTCTGCTGGACACGCAGCGAGGCAACCGTCCTGTGACGCTCGTCGGCTTCAGCTTTGGCGCACGCGTCATTGTGGAGTGTCTGCGCGAGCTGGAGAAGGTGCAGGCGTACCACATCGTGGAGAACGCGTACCTGCTCGGTGGCACCTGCAGCTCTGATCCGGAGCTGTGGCGTCTGCTGCGGCGTGTTGTGGCCGGCCGCTTGGTGAACGTCTACACCCGCAAGGACTGGATTCTGTGGATGATGTACCGCATGAACAAGACGGACCTGAAGCCGATGGCGGGGATCAACCCAGTGAATGTGCCAGGCGTGGAGAACATCGACGTGACGCCCCTCATTGCCTCGCACGGTGACTACGCGGCGAATTTGTTGCCCGTGCTGGCCGCCATTCCCGCCGAGCCGACCGCCGCGACGTGGAGCCCGCAGCAGCACGGCGGCTCGCCTGGTGTGACGGTGCCGCTGAAGAGCTGCGAGGCAACCGTCGCCGCCGTCCGCAGCTCCCTGCACTCCTACCTGACGTCCACCCCTTATCTGGCAATCGGCGTGAAGAACTGCATGTTGACGGACGTGGCCCGATACACGCCGCAGGTGGAGCTGCTGCGGGTGCAGCTGTATGGCTGCTTCTTCGACTTCATGCCGCCTCCGGTGACAGACGCCAGCGTAGCCTCTGTCGCCGGGTTGCTGGGCGAGACGGAGACGGAGATGGGGGCGGTGGTGGCCTACTACGTAAAGCTGCCGCCAGCCGCCACGCGCGATCTTCTTGTTCTTTTGTTTCTCTGCAGCACCGCTGACGGGGAGGTGCAGCTCTGCGTGCAGCCCAACCTGGTGGACCGGCGTGCCGCACCGACAGAGACGGCAGCGGCGGCCTACGAGCGGCTCTGCACCATCGCGGCGGAGACGTGCAGGGAGTTGGTGGACGTGCAGCGCATGTGTGCGGCGCACGGCGTGGACTGGGAGAAGCTGAACGGTGGCGCTGACGTGCAGCTCGTCCCGGTCGCCATCCCCGGCACCTTCGACGACCAGCACCGCACCGCCTACGTTCGATTGGAGCTGTCTCACACCGATGCCGCGTCCGCCGTGCTGACCTTCGCGGCGCTCCTTACGCACGACAGCACGCAGCTGCTGCAGCAGAAGTTCGACGAACGCCAGTTCAAGAAGACGGCGGCGCTGAAAAGTGCGGTGCAGGCGGGAGGCAGCGGTGGCGGGAACCGAAACGGGATGCAGATGCCGGTGGTGGCCGACACGCACAGCACCGACCACATGCAATCGCAGCTGCGCACCCTCGCCGCGACGCTGCGCGGCACCGACCCGTCCGCGGCGCCGACCACTCGTCCCTTTGTCCTCGTCAACTGTGGCTCGCTGCCGCTGTACTTCTGCGAGTCCGTCTACGAGGACAGCGCGTCGTCGTCTGCTGGCGAGGCGACAACAACCGAGCCGGAGGACGTGCCGGCGGTGCAGACGCCGCAGTGGTCGCGCTTTCCGCCGCCAGAGATTCCAGCGAACTCCTTCGCCGTGCCGCTGCTCCTGTTGAGCAACCACAACGACTGCAGCGACGGTGTTGACGCGCTGACGGAGACGCTGCAGAAGGTGCGCTACGAGACGAACAACGGCGAGTGTGGGTTCGACATCGCCTTCATGACCCCTGCGCCGCCTTTCTCCAGCGGTGGCGACCACTCGAGCGATAGTGGGAGTAAGACCGGTGGGGCGGCGTGTACTGTGGTGGAAGGCAGGCCGGCGGTGGGCGAGGCGTCCGTCTTCCACTCCGCGGTCGGCAACGTCAACTTTGTGATGGTGATGATGACACCGCGCTCGTCCAGTGAGACGGGGGCCGGCGCCGAGGAGGGCGAGACGGTGCAGTCCCGCTTGCGCAATCACGGCTGGTACGTGGTGTAGAACTGTTGTCTTTTCTTCACGAACGAATGCCGAGAGAGAATGCGCTGACTTTATTGCATTTCATTTTAGCTTGTGCTTTTTTTCATTTTTTTCTATTCTACGTTTTGATGAGCCCGATAAATCTTCTGGTTAAAATAAAAACATGTAGCATATGTGTAATGTTTCTGGGGGGCTGAAAGAGAATAGCCTCTGCTTGTTCGACCTCCGTGTCCACTGCTGCTTCCCCGCCGCAGCTTACGTGCTCCTGACAACTTTGTCTTCTCCTTCTCCCCGCTTTCTCTTCCTTTTAATATACACCAAATGTAAGAATTGTTGGCAGTCTGCTCGAGGTGGTGTCGACTATCACACCTGCTTTTCAAACGGCTGCCTCAAGGAATAGCGAAGCTCGGAGAATACACTGCGCATCAATGAGTCTTCTCACCTGCGAGGAGAAGTGCACGTTGGTGCAGTTTGCACGTGCCCATCAAGTTCACCAGCGAGATCTGTGGCTGCCGCTCGATGCCCTGCTGCCTCCTCACAGCCGCAGCGGGGCCTGCGTCACCGTAGAGCCGAGGACGCCCATCGCGCTGCTGGAGTCCGCCACCGACTCCCTCTCTCTCGATAAGCGAAGCATCTGCGTGCGGATGCAGGTGGCCAACGCCATGGAGTGTGAGTCAAGAGCTGTAGACATCGACCCCTCTCTGCAGCCCAGTGGCTTTGCTGTCTTCGTGCGGTGGGACCGCAAGGGAACGAAGCACCTGCATGTTGGCATGCAGCTGCTGCACTACGGCGCCGCTGGTCCCGACTCCTCCTCCTCTTCTTCGCCCTCACTGTGCAGTTCTGTTGCCGGACAGAAGCACGGCCGCGATGAGGGTGCAGCTGATGTCATCGTGGGTACCACCACGAACAGCAACGGGGCCTCCACACTGGCTGACTCGCTGCGGGGAACGCAGAAGCGTCTGTCCCTTTTGCAGCGCAGCACCGAGGATTTGCAGCAGCGGCTCTCTGCCGCTGTCCAAGCAACGAGTCACCCACCACACCCGCACTCGTTGCAGATTCTGACGTCGACGCTCGCCAGCATTCGCCACCGCAGCGCACAGCCGCCGCTCCACTTCGTCGTGCCGGCAGCAGCAGAGGCGGTGGAGGCGGGCGGTGTTGTGTGGGCCCGATCAAATCGCCGGATTCTCTCCCGCGTATTCCGCGCGGCGGCGTCGGAGGAGCGCTCGACGGCCAGCCGCTACAGCGACGGCTCGCGGCGGCTTCGGTTTTACTTTGTCGATGACGTGCTGCTGCGCCGTCCGAAGCGGTGGGCCTCCGCTACCGGTAGTGCAGCCGAGACAGGTGAAGGAGCGTTGGCAGGAGAGGACAGCGGCGGGAGCGAGAATGACGTGGAGTTGTTGCTGAAAGAGAAGGTGCTGGAGGACATGAATGAGCACTTTGGGCGTGGCTACCGAATTGTCTTCCTGGACCATTACCCCGTGCTGCACCACGGGAGTCGCCATGCAGTGGAGAGCACCTTGGCGCCAATTGTGCGGCTGTGCAAGGAGTGCTGCCCGCATGTGACGGTGACGGTGGTGGTGTCCGCCATGTCGTACGTGACGGCGGTGGGCCGACAAGGGATGGACCTCTCTTTCGTGCTGCCGCAGTCCGGCCTTCTTCGCTTCTTCGTGGCGGAGATGAACACCTCCCTGCAGCCGGACCCGCAGGCGTCGTCGGTTGTGGGCAGCGATGCGCGTGGCAGTCCCTTTCTCAGCTCACTGCACCGCGAGTTTGCGCGGAATGCGTCGCTGACCTACGTGGACGTGGCAAGTGTGACGTGACTCGTAGAAGAGGTGCACAGTGCATTTGGTCATTCTGCTATTATTTCGTTTTCTCATTGGGCATGGCGGGCTTTAAAAATTTAGAAAAAAAAAAAGAGTTGTTATTCCTGTACCGCCGATAAGGATTGCCTCCAGTATTTTCTGCGTATGTGCGGCCGTTTATCGCTCATCTTGGGCTGCGGTGCATCTGGCCCGCGGCTCATTACGGGGGAGTAAGTTCCTCCGCCTGACCAACTCTTTCTCTTCCCCCCTCCCTTCTCTACCGCATTTCGTTGGATGTGCTAGCTGTACACTCAATCTGCTTTTTTCTATTTTTTAAACCTGTGCTATTCGACGCCCCCGCCTCTACTGTAAAGTGTTGGACGTGGTCTTTTCTTTTTTTCTTTCTTCCTTGTCAGTGCATCTCATTCGAATAGCTTTTGCCAAGCAAAGGTGTCCAAGCCTCAACGGCAATGCGCACACCTGGCGGGTCGTTTTTCCGCTGCTGCCTCGGTGTAGCGGCCGCGGTGATGGTTGTTGTGGTGGCAGCAGCAAGTATGGTCTGTGCCACCACCGTCGCCACCACGCCAGGCGGCATGTCTATCGAGGGCTTCGCCTACGCCGACGGTGTGATACGGCTCACCGTGAAGTCCGCCACCGAGTGGCAGTACCAGCCCGACGGCATCATCGTTGCCCCCGCCAAAGACGTGGTGGTGGAGGCGAAGGCGGAGGGCAGCAGCAGCAGCTGGACGCTGCAGAACGGCGACTGTGCGCTGGACGTCACAGCAGCCTCTCCGCACCTGTCTTTTCACTTTTCTTGCCGTGGCAGGGCCCTCGTGACGGCGACGGCGCAGGACGCACACGGTGCACCGCCCGAGGTGAACTTCACTTTTCCCGCCGCACTGACGATGTACGGGCTCGCCGAGCACGCCGCCGACCTCCCTCTGCGCGGCAACAGCATCTACGAGATGTACAACACCGACGCCTTCCAGTACCCGGTGAACAGCACCCGTGCCCTCTACGGCGCTATTCCCTTCGTGATGGCCTACTCCGCCGCTGCGACGACCGGCGTGCTCTTCCTCAACCCGTCCGACACAAGCGTGGACATCAGCAACGAGCCGACGGCGCCGTCGTGTCGGTGGCGGCCGGAGTTGGGCGTGGTGGATCTCTTCTTCCTGCCCGGTCCCACGCCCGCGAAGGTGCAGCAGCAGCACGCCGCTCTCACCGGCCCCTCCGTCCTTCCTCCGTACTTCAGCCTCGGCTACCACCAGTCGCGGTGGAACTACATGAGCACGAAGGACAGCCTCGCCGTCGACGAGGGCTTCGACCAGCACAACATGCCCTACGACGTCCTCTGGCTCGACATCGAGCACACGGACAAGAAGAAGTACTTCACGTGGGACAAGTACACATTCCCGGAGCCGAAGGTGCTGACGGCGGCGCTGGCGTCGAAGGGGCGAAAATTGGTCACGGTGAAGGACCCCCACGTGAAGCGGGAGGACGGCTACTTTGTACACGAGGCCGCACGCAAGGGCAACTACTACGTGAAGGACGCAAACGGTGCCGACTTCGAGGGCGAGTGCTGGCCGGGTCGCAGCTCGTGGCCCGACTTTCTAAACCGCCGCACGCGTGACTGGTACGGTGAGTTCTTCCACGACGCCAACTACCCGGGCGGCAGCCGCGACCTCCACACGTGGGTCGACATGAACGAGCCGTCGGTGTTCAAGGGGGAGAAGGGCACGATGGCCAAGACGGCGGTGCACACCCTCGACGACGGACACAAGGTGTCGCACGGCACGGTGCACAACGCCTATAGCTTCTACTCCATACAGGCGGTGTACAAGGGCATGCTGGAGGCGGGCGGTGCCGGTGCGGTGCAGGAGCGGCCCTTCATCCTCACCCGCGGCTTCTTCCCTGGGTCGCAGCGCTACGCCGCGATGTGGACGGGCGACAACATGGCCCGCTGGAACCACCTCGAGAACAGCGTGCCGGAGCTCCTCTCCCTCTCCATCTCCAACTTCCCGTTCTGCGGCTGCGACGTCGGCGGCTTCTTCTTTGACCCCGAGGAGGAGCTCTTCGTGCGCTGGATGCAGGCCGGCGCCTTTGTGCCCTTCTACCGCGGCCACGCCCATCTCGACACGAAGCGACGCGAGCCGTGGAGCTACTCGCCCGAGTCGCACGCGATTGTGCGCAATGCACTGGCGCTGCGCTACGCCCTCGTGCCCTACCTCTACACCACTTTTTACCACGCCCACAGCGAGGGAGCAACGGTGCTGCGTCCCCTCTTCTACGAGTTCCCGGCGCAGGAGGCGCTGCGGGAGGTGCAGAACACCTACCTCTTCGGCCCGGCGCTGCTCGTCCAGCCGGTGGTGCACAAAGGGGTAACGGAGGTGTCGGTGCCGCTGCCGGCCGACACACTTTGGTACAACTACTTCAGCGGGGAGAAGACGCCGTCGGGCACACACGTGATGCCGGTCGACCTCGGCACGATTCCGCTGTTCCTGCGTGGGGGCTACATCGTGCCGATGAAGCTGCGCCTGCGCCGCAGCACCTACGCTGCGCGGCTGGACCCTTTCACGCTTGTTGTGGCGCTCAATGCCCAAGGCAACAGCCACGGCGATCTGTACCTGGATGATGGCACCACCTTCGCCTACCGTGACGGCGCCTTCGTGCACCGCGCCTTCGCCTTCAGCAGGAACACGCTGAGCTGCAGCAGCTACCCATCAGAGGCTGCGCCGAGTGGCGCCTATGAGGCCGTCAACGCGGTGGAGCGGGTGGTGGTGTACGGCTATAGTGGCATGGCAAGTCGCGTGGTGCTGGCGACGGTTAAAGACGGCGTGCAGGTGGCGACGCCGCTGGAGTTTGAGCAGCTCGGCACGTCGGTCGTTGTGCGGCAGCCGAAGGTGCTGGTGAGCGCCGACTGGTCCATTGTGTTCGAGAACGAGTAGAAGAACAATGGGCGAAGGAGGATTGCGCGATGTAGTGAATCCCTAGAGGAAGTTGGGAGGTGAAAAAAACATGTGTTTTACTCCAATTGTGTGTGCGGTCATGTCGGCCTACGCTCCTATTGTTCTCTGAAAAGGAAAAAGGGAAAAAACTCAGCTCAGCCGTCTAATGCGATGCGTGCACCGTCAGCGAGGTTTTTTTTCTGCTTCATAGCGACGTTCTGCCCAGTAGAAAGAAAAGTAGACGGGCACCTGAGGGGATGCAGAGAAAGAGAAATGAATCAAAATATTTTCTAAAAATTACTGCTGCTCCGTATGTCTCCTCTCTCTGCCTTTCACTGGCGATGCGTGTGCGATGTCCACTCCAGTGGCTGCTTTTGTGTCAAAATTAGCGTCTTAGATGATAGATTTATGCCTGCTCTTTTGCTTGCCAATCACATCACTCTCTCGTGCCCGTCTCTCCACGCGTTCTCCACAGCGCTACAAATTTAGCATAGTAGGACGAGGTACAACACCACTAGGAAAGAATTCATTGCGGGTGTCACGTTCTTCGATTTTCATTAGCGTACTCAATTGCCAAACACCTCGCCCATTGTAGTACAAAACTTTTTTTTCTCTTTTTTTTTTTACTGCGTGCGTGTGTTTGTGCGTGTGTGCGCTGTTGCAGTTCTGCAGCCGCAGTCCGCCTCGATTACACCGCCACCTTTCAGCCCTTTTCGCCGCGGTCTCGCTCCTCGTACTTCTTCTTTCCCCGTTTTTGTTCCTCTAGCAATGCAGCGCTTCTCCGCCAAGAGCACGAACGCTCTCGTGGCGGCGGCCAACGTGCGCGCCTTCTGGGACCCTTACGGTCACCAGCCGGAGTCCATGTTTCTCGACCGCAAGGATCTGAACCAGATGTACCCGACGCAGAAGCCCAAGACGACAGGCGGTGGCTTCGGTTACGAGCGGGGTCCGTACTGGGCAGCCATGCTGGTGCCGAATCCAGCCGTGCGCCTCCCGCACGAGCGCCGCCGCCTCAACCCGAAGCCGGCGAAGCGCGTCACCGTGTTTGGCGCTAGCGGCTACCTTGGCGCTGAAATCGTCCGCGAGCTGTGCGAGCACCCCGACATCGAGAAGGTGCGCGCCACCACCCGCTATCCCACGCTCATTCCGCAAGGCTCCGACCTCGACCAGCTGCTGCGTGCCTACCCCGACAAGCTGGAGCTGCACGAGTGCGACGTGACGGACCGCATTCAGGTCAACGTGGCGTCCAACGGCAGCGACACGCTCATCTTCGCCGTCGACTACCACGCCGAGTACGCGAACAATAGCCACCACGACGTCTTTCTCATCGGCGCCACCAACGTCAGCTGGACGGCGCGCAGTGTGCGGGCGGAGCGCGTCATCTTCTGCAACGGTCTCGACGCCACGTTCGCCTCCGAGTCGAATTACGTCGACTTCCGCGCACGCGGCGAGGATGCCGTGGGCGCGAACCACCCCGATGCCACCATCATGCGCTTTGGCCCGCTGTACGGCAAGAACTACCGCTACCGGGGCCTCGGCCGGTACGTCTACCCCGCCTGCTTCCCCAACACGATGGTGCAGCCCACCTGGGTCGTCGACGCCGCCCGCGCAGTCGTGCGCAGCTCCATGTCGCACCGTGCGGTGCGCTACAAGTTCGACCTCGGCGGCCCCGAGACGCTTAGCCACGTCGAGGCGTTCCGCGAGGTTGCCCGGTACTACGAGAGGCGCCTCGTGCTGCCCTGCTACCGCGGCTTTGGCCGCTTCTTCGGCAAGCTGGCGACGTGGACGGTGCCAAACCCGTGGTTTGACGACAACTACATTCTCACCTTCGAGCTCGACCAGGTGAACCGGCGCAGCACGCTCTTTGACCGCCTGGCCAGCTGGGACCGCCTCGCCTACACCCCACACACCATCCGCACCGCCTCCGAGGTGGAGCGTGGGATTCGCAAGCTGCCGCCCTTGCACGAGCTCGATGTGCAGTTCAAGGCGCTGGAGGCTGCCGACAAGGCCGCCTTTGTGCAGGAGGAGGAGAACGCGAAGAAGTACGGCATCCACCGCGCCAAGGCCGAGCCGGGCTTTGGCCGCACCGACGGCCTCGAGGCGCTTGCCCAGGAGATTTACCCCGGCCAGCAGTTCCGTGCGCGGCCGCTGGAGGGGGCCAAGTACCCTTCCAACGTCAAGAACCCTGGCCCGACCGCCATTCAGTAATGCCGACGGTGACGAGTGTGTGGGGGGAGTGATGAATGGTGCGTCTCGCCTCCGCGACGTTGCTGTGCCGCTGCTCTTTCAAGAGAAGGGGGAAAAAAAAACAGCTCTTACAGCATTGCGGGCAAGTCGGTGCCGCGGACTGCATTTGGTCTGAGGCAAAGGCGTCGCGGATTAGGTGGCCTTGCTGACCAGCTTCTCTTCCATTTATTTGGTGTTTTGCGGAGGTTGAGTATTGTCGTTGCTGCTGCGGCCTTTTACGCGGGTTCGATTATCTTTTTTTTTTTACTGTTGTTTCGCACCGGCTGCGTTGGGTGCGAGACGCTTCAATGCATTTCCAAATTTTTTTTGTTTTTCCACACGTTTGTTCGTGTCATGGCGCAGTGCGCGGTGATATCGGGACTCGGTGTTAGCAGTATCGGCTTAGCGCTGTAGAAGCTTCGTAGGAGGGTAGGGCATGTCCGTCCGAAAAAAGAAATCAAAGTTGCTAGTGAAGCCGACTATGTGAGGGTGTGAAGCGCATTCGTTGCCTCTTTATATTGTGCCCTAGTTGAGTCGAGCGGCAAAGACCTGCTCCTCTTTCGCTCTGCGACTGCTTCGTGCGTTACTTTCATTTACGGCTGATGCCTGTGTGCTGATATCGTGTGGTTGTAAAGAGACAGGAGCTGAAGTTGTCTCTTTGACACCCTCTTGTATGGGCCACGTATCTGTGGCTGCACCAGTTGGAAAAGAAAAGAAAACAAGACGCTTAGTGTGTGCATGCATAGTAGCAGTTGTCGCATGGGGAGGTGTTTTTCTTATCTGTTAGCGGCCGGCGCGTCTCATTTCTTCACTGTTCTTTTGTCTCTCTCTCTTGCTGTTGTTTCTTCCTTTGCGGTGAGGCATCGCCAACAGCACGCAAAGGTGCTTTTTTTTTCTGTTTCTCGTCCCTACTTTAACGGTGAGGCAGTTCTACTTGTTTGTTGCGGACAGTAGACGGACCGTTGCTTTTTTTTTAAACCCTCTTTTTTTGCGTAGCTAGCAATATGTATTCACCCTCCGCAAAGCCCGCAAAAGCCGGAGCACAGCGTCCTGCCTTTCGTGTGTGCTACTTGTGTGGCCAGCAGTTCGGCAGCGCATCCATCGGCATCCACATCCCCCAATGCTACCAGAAAAAGCTCAGCCAGTGGGAGAAAAACGCGCCGGCGCAGCGGGGCCCAAAGCCGCAGCACCCCGACAAGGTCAACTGGAAGGGCGGCCCCGGCGCAACGGCTGAGCAGATTAACGACGCGCAGTACGAAACCTTCAACGCCCAACTCGTGCCGTGCCCAAACTGTGGCCGCACGTTCTTGCCCGATCGCTTAGCGGTGCACCGACGAGGCTGCAAAGGCAGTGACGGTGGCGCTGGCGGTGCGACCTCAGCACGCAGCAGTCGACCGAGTGCCTCCACCGCCCCATCGCGTGGTTCGGCGAAGTCGACCTCCGCCCGCCGCTCCCTCTCTTCTGGGCCGCCGCTGCTCCCCACGTGCTACCTGTGCGGCCAGCAGTTCGGCACCGCGTCCATCGGCATCCACGTCCCGCAGTGCTACGAGAAGAAGGTGGCGCAGTGGAAAAACGCCGACCCCCGCACCCGCGGGGCACCGCCGAAGAGCCCTGACAGCGTGAGCTGGCGTGGCCGGCCCGATGCGACGCCCACCGAGCAGGCGGCGGAGCAGTTCCAGGAGTTTATGAACAATCTCGCACCCTGCCCCAACTGCGGCCGCAAGTTTTTGCCGGATCGCCTCGCCGTCCACCTCCGCTCCTGCCGGCCGGGCAACACCGCGAAGCCGGCGCCGACACGCAGCGCCACGACAGCCGCCGCAGCTGCAGCTACAACTGCGGGTGAGGCAGCAGAAAAGAATGGCGCAGCACCGCCATCTTCAGCGGCCTCTCCCGTCACGCCACGCAGCGACGACCGCCTCGACCCGAAGCGCAACCGCCTGTCGCGCAGCTCGCCAGTACCGATAGCCGGCCGCACGTGCTGCCAGTGCGCCGCCGTGGAGTACGACGCCGACGCGAAGTTCTGTCGCGAGTGCGGCGCCACCTTCGACGCTACGAAGCAGCCGCTGCCGTGCCCCCACTGCGGCGAGCGCGTCCCACCCGACTCGCGCTTCTGCGGGACGTGCGGGCAGCCGGTTGACGGCGCCACAGCGGCGGAGCGGACGCCTGGCAACACCAACGCGAGTGCGTCGACGCTGCGGGTGGTGGTGTGTCCGGCCTGCCACGCAAAATGCGACGCCGACGGCAACTTCTGCGACAACTGCGGCGCGGCGCTGGGGGACACGGACGTCGCCCCGGCTGCGCAGCTGAGGTACTGCCCGACCTGCCAGACATCCGTGGCAGACGCGGCGGCCACTTTTTGCGAGGACTGCGGCACGCGGCTGACGAATGCCGCTGCGACTGCGAGTCCGCCGCCGCCGAGCGCTGCCTCGACGCTGCCGCCCGACGCCGTGGCTCGCCTCTCCGCCTCCCGCAGCCCCGCAGCGTCCTCGCCGACTGCCGGGACAGCGTCCGACGCAGCGCGGCGCTCAAAGATGCGGGCAGAATCACCGGCGACGGCCACGACGGTGCCGCCTGCTGCGACAGTGCCTGCGGCAGCAACGGCAGCCTTCAGTGGTGGTGACGCAGATGTGGAGATGGGAGAAGGTAATGGCGATGTAGAGGATGAGCGTGTGCCATGCAGTCATTGTGGGCGGCGCTTTGCCCCCGCCGCGCTTGCCCGCCACGAAGGCGTCTGCGCCAACCAAAAGACACGGCGCGTCTTCAACGCCGCCAAGCAGCGGCAGTCCGACGAGGCCCCTCCCGCACCGACGCGGCCAAACAAAAAGCAGCAGCCGAGTGCGGCAGCAGCGTCGCCAGCGCCGGCGGCACCGAAGCACGATTGGAAGGCGGAGAGCGAGGCCTTCCGACGCGCGCTGCGGGAGGCGCGACAGGCGGATCAGGTGCTGAAGGCCGGCGGCACCGCGAAGGACCTCCCGCCGCCCACCTACTCCACCAACCCGGACTACGTCGCGTGTCCGCACTGTCAGCGGCGCTTCGCAGCTGAGGTGGCGCGGCGGCACATCCCGCATTGCGCCAACACCGTTAACCGCCCCAAGCCGCCCCCGAAGCGTCGTTAATGCAGTTGGCTTTGTTTTGTTCTTTTTTTATGCTTACCCCCGCACACACGCACCCGCACACACAAACAAAAAATATCCGCGGCGTAGCAGCAGCCATTGATTTCAGAGAGCAAGAAGCGAAGCGCGTTTCCTCTGTGTAGAACCAGCTCTAAATAATAACACAGCCGGTGGCACCCATGTGAACCGCACCGCCCCGGCATGTAATCCAAACCCAACAGCGAGAATACATTTACCCCAATTGGAAAAAAAAAGAGAAAAAAAAAGAGTGTCTACCGGTGTGACCAATTGAAGACACTGTGTGAGGAATGGAAAAGAAAGCAAGGAGAACACGTATTTAAGCGTAGTTGCAGTTGCACACATAGCCGCCAGCAAAGAAAGTGAAGGGTTGTATGAGGCAGAGAAAGCCCACCAAGCCGCTTCGCCGCAGTATTAATTGAGAGAGCGGGAGAGAGCGAGTGTGTGTGTGTTTCTGTGTTCTGAACTGTCATTTTTGTTTTTCTATGGTGTCAAATGGCGATGGACAGCAACTGTCTTTTTTCTTTGTCCACATCCGGTAATTTGAATCTTCATCTCCTCTTTGTTATTCCCTTCTCCTTCTTCCTCGACTCTGTCTTTCTCACCGTGGCTTCTCCGCCGCTGCTCTGCTCGTTATACAAGTGCTTCGCCTCACCTGTGCGAGTAACAGCTTTACTCAAAAGTAAAAAGGAAGGAATACGTCTTTGACACTCCAGGTGTTTGCTTTCCACCCCAGTTTCACAAGTAGTCGAACTTTTTTTTGGTTGGCTCTGAAACACCCTTCTCTTGTCTTCACGACACGTAGTATTCTTCTCTTACCTTTCTAGCATTTTTCTTCTTCACGATGCTGCGCCGCAGTCCCATCGCGCGCATGAACCGCGGCCACCTCACCCCCACTCCCTCCAAGTACTCGGACCGCCCCGGGATGTGGGGACCGGGTGCCGGGCCGGTGAAGGACACCCTCGGCCGCCGTACAATGTTCTACCGCATGCTCGTTATGAACAAGATTGGCCGGCTGACGAAGCCTTTCCGCACGAACCGCGTGCGCTGGATCTGGCGCAAGACGCAGCTGCAGGTGTGGAAGACGTGCGTGATGTCGATGGTCTTCATTGTGCTCATTCTCTTCGGCAACATCTGGCTCTCTTTTGTGTACCACGCCTACACGGTCGGCCCCACCACGCCGGTGCTCGAGCGTAAGGTGCGTGAACACCGCGTGTCAAAGCAGATCATGCAGATGGTGCGTGAGCGCGAGCGTGACGTGACGCAGGAGGAGGAGATCGAGAAGGCGCGTGCGGTGGTGCAGTCGCAGAAGCAGTAAGAGAGGCAATGGAGTGGATGTGTATGTGTGTCTGTGTGTATGAGCGCGCGTGAGCACTGCACCGCCGTCCTTGCCTCTTTTTAACGGCAAACGGTTCTTCTTCTTTTCTTTTTTTCTTCTCGGTGAAAAAAAAAAGCAACAACAACTCATTTCTATCCAGTGCTGATGTTTTCCTTCACAGTTCCTCGTATACTTTTACCTCCCTCAAAAAAATCCTTTTTCAGTTGTCTGTGTGCGCGTGTGTAGGAGGGTGTGCTGTGCTGTCTCTCCGTGTTTGTGTGATGCGTGTCTGCTGAGACCGCAGCGTGCTTTCTTGCTTCCCGAAAGCGAGATTTATTTTTGTCTCTACCCTTTTCTGTTGTCTCTTCCCTACTTAACAACAAACTAGTTTTCCCGTAAACAGAGCTCACCTAAGTGGGCTTACTCTAAATTGATGTACTTGCAATGAGAGTGGGCACATTCTAAAAAATGCTGTGTGCTCTCTGACTGTGCATTTACTGGTCATTGCGGCCCGTTCTCCTATCATTCGCTGCGATCGCTTGAGTGCGTGGAAGGCGTTCAGGACTGCCTCGGAGGATTCTCATAAAGATTCTCTTCTGTGCTTGTCTCAGGCGTGCTTGTGTATGTGTGTGTGCCGTTGAATCTCGTACTTCTGCTCCTTCCTCGACTTCCTCTTTCTGGGCTTGATCTGGCCATTGCACTGTAAGACACAGACTATAATCAGATCTCACAACAAGCACAGTGTGCAGCCGAGGACAGTGCAACAGCAACAAATCACACACAGATCTTGCAAATTCTCACATTCTTTTGTTCTCGATGTCGGGGCGGCACCGAGGCGCGACGTCGCTCACCGCATGCGGTGCCTGGCTACACGATCGCATGGCTGAGTGGGTCGACGCGACGTGTGTTGTCGATGTAGACGCCGCCCTCGCCACTGTGGTTCAGAAAATAAACGACGTGCTGGCATACGCGACGAGGTGCGAGGCGATTGCTGTACGGGACGCTCTAGACCTGCAGTGCAGCGGTCAGCACACGTGGAACAGTACCTTCCTCTTGAACTGGCCTCCAGGGAGAGTGGCGCTGAAACGCCGAGGCCGGCAGCTGGCAGCGCTTCTTTTTCTCTGCGGCCACCACGTCTTTGCCCCGGCGGAGGTTGTTTCCGCCTACATGGCGCACCACATCGACGACGCCGAGAAGTGCGTGCTGATGTGCCTCAAGGTGAGCAAGATGCTGATGCGCAGCGGGGAGGTGGCCGAGGCGCAGCAGATGCTGACGTGGGCCACAGAAGTCGTGAATGCCGCCCCCAATCCGTCGCAGGTGCGCGTGCGGCAGTGGTCCATAGAGGTTCGCTTTGCCCAGCTGCATCTGTTTTGGCAAACCGGGCTGGGGGAGGAGACCTGTGCGGTGGCGGAGCAGCTGGCGAGCAGCACGTCTGACAGCATGACGTACCGCGAGGCCCTCGTGGAGTTCATCTACACGGCTGCCCTCGACGCCGCCACCACCTCCGAAGCCGGCGTCACGCCAGCCCCACGCGAGGCCGCCCTGCAGGCGCTTCTCTCCCTCTCCTTGCGCTTGCAGGCGGCAGACAACGTGGGCTCCACGAAGCAGCTCAAGCTGATGGGCTTGACGCAGCTGCAGCAGAGCTGTTCCTACCTGCGGAGCGGCGACTATGCACAGGCTGCGGCGGCTGCGGCGACCGCCTACGCGTTCCTCGAGACCTGCGAACCCCTTGTGGTGCGCCTGCGAGCCGAGTCGCTGCTGCACAACACAGACGAGGTGGATAGTGCTTTGCGCGCCATCTGCGCACACGGTGGCGTGAGTGTGGCGGAGCTTGTTGCGCTGGCATCGTCCGTGGTGGAGGGGAACCCGGTTTTGGAAGGCAGTGTCACCTCGCTCCTAACGAATCGTCTCCTTTCTGGTAAAGTGGCTGCAGAGGAGAGAAGAGAAAACGTCTTTCGTTTTACGTGCTATCTGCTGCATGTGCGGTCGGAGTCCAGCATCGGTAAGCTGGTGGATCTTGTCGAGTGCGCAGAGTACGCCGTAGCCCCGACTTTTCACCGCTTTCTGTTTTGTGCGCTGTGGCATCTTGCTGCGGCAGCTCCGCCGTGCACTGCCGATGATGGCGTTGAGCACGAGGCAGCCGCTCCAGTGCTGTCTCCACTCTTGCGGTGGCAGTGCCTGCGAGTGGCACTAACGCACTTCGCACCGCAGCAGAGCTCCCCTGCTGAGCGACAGACGGTGCTGCTGGCCATGACGCAGCTGCTCCTCACGTCCGATACGATGATGCTGACGTGCCTCACCACCAACACGCATGATGTCAATACTGGGGAACGTGCATTGGTGGATGCGGCACAGATTACGTGGGATTTGTGGGCAAATGAGGAGAGAGACGAGACGCCGCACTTGCTTGCTCAAGAGGCGGCTGCGCTTCTTGCACAAGCGCAGCTCGCCTTTGTACTGGGCAAACGCGACGAGGCACTGCAGCGTGTGCAGCGCGTGTGCGAGACGGAGAAAAACGACACGTCACCTGCTGCTTTGCCTGCTACCGTGCACGCCTGCTCGTCTCTCCTCAATGCCCTGCTCACCCGCTCCCGCTACGAGGACGCCGCCGCTGTTGCCCAACTGTGCCTCTCCAGTCTCGCCTCGCTCTCTCCGCAGTGTACAATGGACTTTGCGAAGGTGTGTGCCTTTGGATTCCTGGCACAAAAGGACGGCGACACTACCTGGCTGTACAACGTTGCAGATCTACTCGAGGAGCATGTCTGTCCGCTGTGCGACGGTGTGCCCAGCGCTGTTGCCACCGTCACAGACTCCAATGCTGCGTCGTGGTGGAGTCGCCTGTTGTGGTACGTCAGCGACGGCCTTGCCGAGACGCGGCTTGCGCAGGCGGCGCGGCTCTCCTTTTCTGCTGCGGTAGTCCATGTATTGTGCGTGCCAGCCGAGACGGAGCTGCTGCGTGGCCGCCTGAGTGTGTTACTGGAGATGGAAGTGGGTTTGTTTGCAGAGGGGCAGCCTGCGCTGAGCACCGCAGAAACGCAGCGTGCATTGTCCTTGTTGATGGAGATAAGTGACGGTGATGGCGAGGAGAGCAGCACCTCTCTCACTCCCCTCCCTCGACAGGCAGTGGTGCAGTGCCTCGCGTTGATGGAGGTGGCGCTGCGAGCGGTGGAGGAGGCAGGCGAATACACAGAAGGGAACGGGATCGACACGTCTCAAATCGCCTCCCTGAGCGAATTGCCCGCAGTGCAGGTGCAGGACCTGGAGAGGGCCGCTGCGGCGTGCCACCGCGTCGCCAGCGGATTGATTTCTGCCCCTGCCGCGCTTCACCACGCCGCCGTGTCCCTCGAGATCGCAGCGGCGGAGCTGCACTGTCGACGTGCGGCCCACGACGCTGACACGGCGGAGCTGTGCGCGACGCTGTCGCTGTTGTATGCTGCCTACACCTTTGCCAACAATGTCGAGTTGCGGACGATGGTGTTTACGTCCCTTATGGCGTTGCTGCGGGACACCGCCCTGCCGCTTGCCGAGGTCCTCTCCTCCGTGTTGCAGCGGCGCGCGTTGGACAACTCACCACAGTCGTTCCGCACCGCTCGGGTTGTGGAGGTGACGGTGGAGTTTTTCGCGATCGAGGCGTGGAATGAGTCGGTGCAGTGGAATGTGCTGCGGCGGCGTGAAGAGGGAGGGATGTGGCGTGCGTGGGCCCTCTCGCTGGCCGACTTGCTGGACGCCTCGAACACCTCCAAGGCTGCGATTAACGACTACGCCTCTCAGATGCCGCTCCTTTAGGCAGCGGAGCAGTGCAATTCTTGTTTTGCGGGTTGCTCCTGTGCTTTCTCAATTTTTTTTGTTTCTGCTGCTTTGATACCTGCTACGCTAGACATAAAGGGTCACAACTGAATACATAGGTGATGACGTCCGTTACGCCAGTCGTTTTCGAGACGGAGAAAAGCGTGAGCTGCAAACGAAGGACTTCAAGAGAAGCGGATTGGTGACTGCCGACGGATGTGAGTTTTTTTGTCAACATGCTGTGTATTTTTTTTTTGTTTACTGTTGCAACTTTCCACTTCTCTTCTTTCACAACAACAACTGCAGTGTAGAGGAGAGGGTCCACGACGTCCCGCTTCATCCACCCATACACACCGCTGTTTTACCCATCCTCTACCACACACACACACACACACACACACATCCTGCAGCAACCCACAACGTACGCAGCAGAGGTCTACGTTCCTGCTTCCCGTTTTCTTTATTCTCATTTTAAACGCTTCTGACCGCTTTGTCACTACGTAAACGCGCGGCATACGTTTAGGTGCTTTTTTTGCGACACACATCCACGAAACGATGAGCGACATGTGCGAGGCGGCAGAGACGACGCCGATCATGCGTGACTTCAACGACAACGCCGAGGCGCCGCCGCTGTTGCCGGCCTCAAGCGACGATGCACCGGGCTGGATGACAGCGAAGGTGGTGCTGCTCACCTTCACCGCCCTCAACTTTCTTCTTTTCTTTGACAGAGGCGCCACTGCCGGCGCTCTCTCTGCCATCCGCGTGGACAAACACCTTGTGCGCGGCAACGAGGTGTTGTCGGACGCGAAGAGCGGTCTGCTCGTGTCCGGCTTCACCATCGGCTACCTCCTTACGAGTCCCTTTTTTGCCTCCCGCGGCACTGCGTGGGGCTCGAGGACGGTGCTGCTGCTGGGCATGCTGCTATGGTGCGTCACCTGCCTCGGCTGCGCGGTGGCGCGGCGCTACGACGTGCTGCTTCTCTGCCGCATCGTTGTCGGAGTTGGCGAGGCGGCCTTTGTGGGCTTCACCGTCACCATCATCGACAACATCGCACCGCCGGCGCGCCGCACGTCGTGGATCGGCTTCTTCTACGCGATGATTCCGGTGGGAACGGCTGTGGGCATGGGCTGCGGCGGTGTACTCGCTGCCTTCCCGTCCTGCGGGGGTGTTGCCTCGTGGCGTCTTCTCTTTCTCGGCGAGGTCGTGGCAGCACTGCCTATCATTGCCCTCGTGTTCGCCATTCCCGCCCGCTTCCACATCCCACCCGCCGCAGAAGACGCTGTAGAGACGGCCTTCCTGGCCGCCACCCTCTCTGTGCTGCGCAACGGGAACTACATGCTGCTCGTGCTGGGCTTCTCGACCTACTGCTTTGTCACCGGAGCCGTCTCGACGTGGGGCATCCCACTGCTGCACGAAGGGCCTCTGCAGCTCACGCGGTCGGCCGCCGCCATCTTCATGGGGGCCGCCACCACAGCAGGCGGGGTTGTGGGATCGCTGCTTGGCGGCGCGGTCGTGGACCGCCTGGGCGGCAGCAGCGGCGTGGCGGGTGCGATTCAGTGCCAAAAATTTGACATTCTGATGATCCTCCTCGCCATTCCGTGTGGAGTGGTCGCGCTACTATCGACGGATGTGTTGTGGTTCGGCGTCGCCTTTCTGGCTGCTGTGGTGGCGCTCTTTGCGATCACGGCGCCGATCAACGCCTCGGTGCTGTCGGTGGTGCCGCCGGAGCTGCGACCCTACGCGGTGAGCTACTCCGTGTTTTTTATCCACCTCCTCGGCGACTTCCCCTCACCCGCTCTCACCGGGCTCGTGTCGGACTACCTGGGCCGCCACTGTCGCGGTCTTTCACAGGAGCTGTGTGTGGAGAGGGCGGCGAGCTCCACGTGCGCGTGGGTGACCGACGCCGCCGCTGGGCACTGCACGAACCAGCTGCAGCTGCGCAATGCTCTGCTGCTTGTCTTCGCCTATCTTGTGATTGCGCCGCCGTGTTGGTTGGGGGTGTGGTGGCGGCTGCGGCGGACCGCAAAGGCACCGAGCGAAGTGCTGCTGCCAGAGGATGCAGCCACCTCAACTTTGATTCTTGCGGAGGGGACAGCGGTGTCGGCGCTCTCGCCATCGCTGCGTAAAGCGATCTCGCCTGACCGCAGCGGCGACACCTCGAGCAACGCGGGTCCTGAGCAGTAGCATCGTGTGCACCTACACCCGCGCGGAGAGATCTTTCGCCGAGTGGACTCGGCCCATGCTCTCCTCTTCTTTTATCTGGCTCCCATGTGTATGACCCTTTGCTTCTTTTTTTTTCTCTGCAGCTGTTCAATGCCTGCTTTTCGCCAGTGACCAGAAATGAAAGTAAAAAAAGGAGCGTGCGGTAGACTCACGGCCTTTTCTTTCTTCTTTTACTGCTCCAAAAAAAAAAGGGAAAACCCTAACCGCTAAGAGCGAAGGAAACGGAAAGAAGGCAGCGAGTGAAAGTGCGTGACTGGTGCGTGGGAGCTCTTGTTGTGCGCTTTGCTGCTGGCAGCGCACCAACTCGGTGTGTTATCGTCGTTTGCTGGAGTGCGTCTTTTCTCTTCGATGCAGGAGGGAGGCTTCACTGGTAATCCTTTATTTCATGTTCCCCACACCTTCCTCCTTTTCTTTCCTTCTTCTATTTGTCTCTTGAAAACCCCCACCATCGACAATTGAAGGAGCTGTACAGACATTCACTCTGCTGTCCTCTGGTACGGCAAGGGGAAAGGTGACAAAACAATTTCATAAACACAACGTGATTCGGCGCTCACCGTGCAGCCATGGCGAACGCCGCGGCAGTTGTGTACGTCTACCTGGAGGACGCGGACAAGACGGTCTCTGTCGACGACATTAAGGAGTGGCTGCAGTTTATCGACAAGGTGGTGGAGATGAAGCTGCAGTACGACGCGGCGTCGAAGCAGACGTGCTACTCGGTAGAGTTCCGCAGTTTCAACTCTGCCCAGCAGGCCGTGCAGTACCTGAACGGGGCACGCTTCAAGAACTGCGTCGTCACCATCAAGTCGCGTGTTTTTACGGCTGTGGAGCCCGCAACCAGCAATACGTCGTCCCCCACTCCGTCTGCCACAACGGCCGCCACCAAACCTGCTCTCGCCACTCGCAAGCGCCGCAGGGCGACGGCGGAGCTGCCGAGCAACCATCTCCTTCCTGAGGACCTGCAAATGGACCAGCTCCTGGTGGAGCAGCTGCCCGACGCCAGCACGTCAGAGGGCTTCAGCGAGGTGACGGCATTGTGGGAAAGGCTGAAGTCGTCGCAGGAGCAACTCGTGGCCGCTTACAAAGCGTTAGACGCAACAAAAGAAGAGCTCGGCGCTGCGGATGCGATGCTGGCGAGGCTGTTGGGTGTGCATCAAAGCAGTGACACGAAGAGTGGCCGGGACGGTAGGTCTGGGGAGGAGGCAGGCACCGGGTCGTACCCACTGGCTGCACGCCGCTGCGTCAGCCACCAGCGCGGCATCTCTGTGGAGGCGGCCACTCCTATTAGCATCGTTTCCTTGGTGACGGCCACCTTCGGCCCACTCGCCTTCTGCACCGTGACGACGGCCCAGCGGGAGTTTTTTCTGGTGCTGAAGTTCGTCTTCGCGGCGGATGAGGAGCGCTTTTTGGCCGCTACGACCGCAGTCAGCAGCAGCAGTGGTGGTGATGGGAAGGTTGAGGCTGTTGCGGCGAGGACAGAGAAGGAGAGAATGCTCGTCTCTCTCTCGTGGTCGGCCATTGACTTTAACATCAGCTCTCGCGACTTTGCTGCGCAGTGGCCCCTCGACGTGGCACGTCAGCAGGCGTTGCGTGAGCGGCTGAAGCGGATACTGTCACGATAGTTGCCGACAGCAAAAGGAGAGGAGAAGGGGAGGTGTCACGTGTGTCACCTAGTGCTTCTCTGCCCTTATGCGTGCAGGGAGTGTTGTGCTGCGTGGAGTACACGCCGCGAGGTGCAAGACACCTTACGAGTAGTCAAAATAAGAAGGGAGGGGAAAAAAGGAGTTACTGGAAGGGTGACGTATCTGCACGGAGGACCATGCAGGATGCTGCATTCTTGTGCCACACACGCCTCTGATGGGCTATACATCTTCTTCTTCAATTTGTTCTGTTGGCTCAATATCGCCGGTTGTCCTTAGCTTGAGGCGCGCCTCGTGCAGTTGCTGAGACGTGCCTTCCGTTTCCGATGCCCACTATCTTCACCATATCATCCCGCTTACCTCGCTCCGTCTCCTGTTGCTCTTCTTTTCCGGACAGTTTTCGTCAACTCGTCATCTTTCTCAGTCAAATCAGCACCTTTTTTTTTAATATTTATTTGTATTCTTTTGCCTTTCTTCTTTCTCCGTAAATCTCCATTTTTCTTTACAGCAGCGTTCTCTTGTACAGACCTGAAGCAGCGGCCACTACAGTGACGGTGAAAACGTTCTCTTGTTTTAGTTATCGCATCAGCGCTATCAGCTTTATCCACGACTCTTTTTTTCCAAAAAAATTAAAAAAAAAAAACGCACACTGAAAAGTGAACATTGTACCTTCTAATTCTTTCTCCAGTGGATCATAAAGAGCACCAAGGACACACCTACAGATTTCGCGATGTCTTCTCCGATCCGCGTGACGGTCGAGGCGCCGATCAACATCGCCTTCATCAAGTACTGGGGCAAGCGGGAGGGCGGCGAGAAGCTCATTCTGCCCACCAACGACTCCTTCAGCATCACGCTGTCGACGAAGCCCTTCCGCTCCAAGACGTCTGTGGTGCTGCGCAGCGACCTCGCCGAGGATGAGCTCTGGCTGAACGGAGCGAAGAGCAACATCGCCGAGACGCCGCGCATCCAGTCCGTGCTCAAGGCCATTCGCGAGAGCTGCCCTGCTGACCGCAAGGACCTCAAGGCCTACATTGTGTCGGAGAACAACTTCCCCACCGCGGCCGGCATGGCGTCGTCGGCCAGCGGCTACTGCGCACTCTCCGCCGCTCTCGTGAAGGCGTACGAGGCGACGGTGGACGTCTCGATGCTGGCGCGCCTCGGCTCCGGTAGCGCCTGCCGCAGCGCCTACGGCGGCTTCGTGATCTGGCACAAGGGCGAGAAGGCGGACGGCACCGACTGCTTGGCGACGCAGTTTGTCGATGAGCAGTACTGGCCGGAGGTGCAGGTGATGTGTGCGGTGCTTAAGGGCGAGAGGAAGGACGTCTCGAGCACTGCAGGCATGCAGCAGTCCCTGAAGACCTCTCCCATGATGCAGGAGCGCATCGCCAAGGTGGTGGACCAGCGGATGGCGGCCGTGAAGGAGGCCATCCAGGCGCGCGACTTCAACGCGTTCGCGGAGATCGCCATGCGCGACTCGGACGACCTGCAGGAGATCTGCCGCACAACGGAGCCGCGCATCCAGTACGCGACGGAGGACAGCTACGCGATGATTCGCCTCATTCGCGCCTTCAACGCCAAGAAGGGGCACAACGTGCTCGCCTACACCTTCGACGCGGGTGCCAACTGCTTCATGTTCACGCAGAAGAAGGACCTGCCGGAGGTGGTGGCGATGCTGCGTGCGCACTTTCCCACCTCGTGGGAGCAGCTGTTCTTCCACGACGCCGCCCTGCTGGAAGAGTGCAAGCAGTACGCCCTGCCGGCGGAGTACGAGGGCCTGATGGACTACCCGAAGAAGCCCTTCGAGATGCTGCTGCAGTCTCCTGTCGGCCCAGGCGTCGTCTACCTCGACGACTCCCAGTCTCTCATCCCCCGCAGCGAGTAGAGGCGCAATCGTTGTTTTTTTGTTTTGTTTTCCTCAACTCTTGTGCAATTTTTTTTTTGTATTTGCTGTCTCCTCTCCGGCGTTTCTTCATAAGAGTTAAAAGAGGGAGGAGGAGCAGCAAAAGGAAAGAATGAGATTCTCCAAATGTAAGAAAGGGTGGTGGCTGAGCGGCCTTGCCTGCCTCCTTTCTCTCGGTTTGATCATCTCCGCAAGAAAGCTGAGTGGCGGTTTGCCTTTTTTTTTTTTGTAAAACCTTCCTGTGGACGGACTAAGGCGTACTTGTTAAGTGAAGGAGAGGGAGAGGGTGTGCGCAGGTCCGCCTCCTCTGCTCCCTTCTGTGTGAGGACCATCGCGGTGGCTCCGGACAACAATGATAGCAGCGATGTGCAATGCATGACCATAACTGCGTTCCCTGATGTGGTACTGCATGTGTGAAAGAGGCACCTGGTGAATTTTCGGATATTCTCCGTCGTTGTGGTGCACACTGGCAAGCAGTTGTTGTCGGTGGAGACTCAGCTGCTTGGATGGCGGGTCGCGTTGCGTCCCTCGTCTCCCTCTCCTCCTCCTTTTTTCGCTGACACCGAAATTCAAGTGATTGAGCCTGCGTGTGTCTGTTCCGAAGACAGGAGCGGATATAAGCGCGTTATGCCCCCCTTTTCCCCATTCTGCAAATGAATTTGGACGACTTCTTCCGATGCGTCTGTGGCGCAGGAAGCAGGCCTGTTTTTGCACTCACTGTCCTTCCTCTCCTCTTCGCTCCCTTTCTGACCCCTCCTCCATCAAATTTGCGCTTTACTTCCCTTCTCTCGTCAGGATGGAGGACGGCGGCGTAACGAGTGAGTTGCGGTCCAGTGTGGCGCGCAACCAGGCCCTCATCGACTGCCTCCTCACACGACGCGCCAACGAGGAGCGTCGCATCGATCTTTATCAACGCATCATTAGTGCTCAAGACGCCGAGCGCGGTGCCGAGGAAGCCGCAGCTGCAGCTGTGCAAAAAGAGTTGCTGACAGCGCTGGAGAAGCTCTACGCTCTGGAGCATGAGCAGCGGCAGCCGGCGGGTCGGTCTTCTCGTCACTTTGCGTCAACTTCCATCACCGCCGCGTCGCCTCCGCTCGTCAATCCAGTTCAGCAGCTGCGCACATCGCTTGTCGACACACAACGCTTCAATGAGGCGTTGAGAATGGAGCTGATGCGTCACGCGACCCACTGCGATGCACTGAAGAAGAACCTCCACGAAAAACAGATTCACTGCAGCGCGCTGGAGGATCAACTCGCCATCGATTGCGCTCGTCGCGTCCGTGCCACACCGTCGTCGTCGTGTGCGGCCTCTGCGTCGCACATCTCACACATGGCCTGTGCCGATGACGAGGCGACGTGCTTTGCGGATGCGTTGCTGATCGACACGACACAGTTTTATCAGCGTGCCTTCGCGGCGGCGCGGGATACTGTGGTGGAGTACATCGCCCTGCAGGATGAGCTGCGTGTCCACCTCCAGCGTGCCCCTCTGCAGGGCCTCGCTGGGACGTCCTTCGAGGCGTCGATGCTGAACTCTGTTCAACTCTTTGCGAACACCTACACGCAACTGCGACGGCAGGAGCAGGCGCACTACGAAGAAGTGTTGTCTACGGTGACGCGGCTTCTTCGCAAACCTGCAGAAGAGAGCTGAGTGAGTTTTGTTTTTCTCCTTTCTCTGTGTATAGATTCACAACGGTTATTTTCCGTTTCTTGGTACAGCCGCTATTTGTGCCCCCGCGATAAGACAGACGCAACGAGAAGAAACGCCTAAATGCCTGGAAGTTCGGCCCAATGCAAAGTGTGTTGTTTTTCTTCACTCGAAAACTCTTTGCCTTCACGGACGAGAAGGAAGAAGCTCGCGGAATAGAGTAACTCAGGCACTAAACACCGAAACTGCTGCACAGTGCCGTCGGTCACATGCAACAAACACCAAAAAGGATGCTGCGAGAATCAGTAAGGGCTACACACATGTACACGTGGGCTCAAGCGCTCCGCTCCGCTCCTGAGCCTCATCTCTTACTTCTACTAATGCTCTTCTCTTCTTTCATGTTCTTTCTCTCCTTGTAACTCTGCCACCCCTCTCTGGTGCCGTTTCGTGCGCTGAACCGATTGCGTCGCAGCACCATCGCAGCTTGAAGGTATAGAAAGTAGTTGCACACAGACACCCAATTGTGTGCCCATCACCAGAGAACAGAAGAGGACGAAGGTGTTCCACAGCACGTTGACGCTACTAAAGGACAGTTCAGAGACTCAAAAAAAGGAAAAATAAAGAGAAGCGGAAGGTTCAGTAGCAACAAGCCTCTTTTTTTATTCGTCTGTAGGCTAGTGAGACGACCAACTTCGGTAAAGCATCCGTGTTTCGACGTGACGTAGGGCATGTTCCGTCGCACGTCGCTGTTTCTGCGTGTGGGCGGCGCCGCACTGCAGCTCAGCGGTGTTGCCAGGGCACGACCCAGCTCCTTCCACCCGTTCTCGCAGAAGGACGAGGACGACCTTCTGCAGGTGGTCAAGACAAAGCCGCGCCACGTGCTGAAGCACGTCCGGCAGCAGGTGTGGCGCTCACGCAAGCGTGAGCTGCACTTCCGCAACACCGTCACCCACCTCATGATTATTCTCCAGGAGTTTCTCCGCAAGCAGCTCATCGACCCCGTCTACGCCTCGCAGATCATGGAGGGAATTCTGGAAGAGTGCGTCAAGTACGCCCAGCACGACATGGCCCACCTTCTCTTCCGCGCCTTTCTGCGCTTCCGCAAGTACGGCTGTGTGATGAGTGTCAACTCCATCCGCTTTCTCTTTGAGTCGTACCGCGACAACAACAGCACCGAGCTGATGCTGCAGCTGGCGCAGGAAATGAAGGACGTGGCGGGGCTGCGGCCGCTCTGCATCGCCGCTTTCCTCTTCGCCAACGACGAGCCTGCCGCTGATGCACTGCGCGAGGGCCTGGCGCTGACGGAGCTCGGGAAGGACGACCTTCTCGCCCTCGTCTCCGGCTACGAGAAGCTGCAGCGAGCGGACAAGTTGCAGGAGATCGTGGACGCCGTGCCGCAGCTTAACCCGCCAGAGTCGCGCGTCGACGTCTGCGCTGCTCTCTTTCCGCGCTTTCTTCAAGCTCGACAGCGACGATGCCTTCACCGCCACGCTGAAGATCGCGGTGGAGAACAAGATTCCGCTGACTCCGGAGATCTGCGCCACTGTGCTGCGCCACAAGATGCGGCACGTGGCAAACCTCGAGGAGATCGCCGCGATGGAGGCGGAGCTGACGGAGCTCGGCTACGTGCCGGACGCGACGTGCAACTCCATCATCATCACCGCCTACGCGCGTCTGTTGCACTTTGGGGACCGCGGCAGCGAGGAGCTGATGCTGTCGAAGGTGGACACGCTGCTCTCCTCCATCGAGTCACGGCTGAAGCAGGGCGACCCCGACATGGACATCAGCGCCGCGCACATCCGCGCCGTCATCCGCGGCTACGGGGCGGCGGGGCGAGGCGACGCGATCAAAGACGCGTGGCAGCGCATGCAGTTCCGTCCGCTGACCAACGACGTGCGCATCTACAACGAGCTCTTCAAGTGGTTTGCGCTGATGAGCAACGTGAAGGATGTGCTGGCGCTGAAGCAGGAGATGGAGGGCAACGGCGTCAACCCCGACGCAGTCACCTACACCTGGCTCTTCCGCTCTCTCGGCAAGTACTACCCGCGCCACGTGGAGGAGTACTACCGGGAGCTGCAGGAGCGCCGCGTGCGGCTCGACGTGCATCTCTACACCACCCTCATCGGCATCTTCGGTAACCTGGGTCACATGGACACCGTCGCGGCACTGCTGGCTGACATGCGCAAGCGCGAGGAGGCCGGCACGCTGCAGTTCACCCCCATCGCCTTCGCCGTTCTCATCCGCGTCCACGCCCGCGACCTCGCGGCCGCCAAGGCGCTCTACACCGAGGCCCAGAAGCGCAACCTCAGCGACCACCCGCACGTCCAGACAAGCATGCTGCACGCAGTGACGGTCCACAAAGACAGCACGACAGACGACATCGACGCCTTTGTGAAGGACATCGGCCAGTGGGGGACCGACGTGTACAACGTCCTGCTGCACACCTACGGCAAGCGCATGGACCGCACGCGCTTTGACGCGACAGTGGAGAAGATGAAGGCCGAGGCGGTCGAGATGAACGACGTCACCTTCGGCACCCTCATCACCGCCTTCGCCCGCTGGGGAGAGGAGGCGAAGGTGAACGACGTGATTGAGCTGCTCAAGTCGCACGAGGGCGAAATCTCCGCCGCCTTCTACTCCGTCCTCGCTGCCTCGCTGAACCGCATGGGCAACCAGGAGGGGGTCGCCAACGCCTGGGAGGACCTCGTCGCCTCCCGCCTCTTCCCCGACACGGAGGTCTACAACCAGTTCCTCTCCCTCTACAGCCGCCAGCACAACGTCGCCAAGATGCAGGGTGTTCTGGACAACATGATGAAGCAGGTGCCGCCGAACCCCGTCACAGCGACAACGGTGCTGGACATGCTCGGCAAGTCCGGCCGCATGTCGGAGATGGAGTCGCTGTTCGACGACATGAAGTCCACCCCCGACACCGCGCCAACGTCCGTCACGTTCCACCAAGTCATGAACGCCTACGCCAAAACCGGCGACGTGGTGAAGATGGAGAAGACGTACGACGAGTTTATAGAAAAGGGCTACACCGCCAACAACGTCACCTACAACATCCTCATGGACGGCTACGGGCGGGCGAAGGGCTACGAGCAGCTCGAAGAGCTCCGCGAAAAGCGGCGGGCCGCCGGCATCGCGATGGACGATCTAACCTACTGCATCCTCATTTCTGCTTATGGACGGGCGCGGTCGGAGAAGGAGGTGCAGCGCCTGCTGGCTGAGGTTAGCGCCGACGAGAATCGCGCGCTGCTGACGAAGCGGGTGGTGTGGGCCGCCATCGATGCCTTCTGCCGCTGCGGCGCCGCAGATGGCATGCAGAAGTGCGTGGCGCTGCTGCGCACCGTCGGCAACACCGCAGATGGAGAGGACCTGAGCGTGGCGGACACGTGCGGTCTCATTCCCTACTACTGCCGCATGGGCCAGATGGAGACCGTGGAGGGGCTGGTCAAAACGCTGCGTGAGGGAAAGGAGAAGGCTGAGGTGAGCTACAACGCCCTCAACGCAATTGCCCGTGGCTACGCGCGCACCGGTCGCTTCGACAAGGCGGTGGAGTGTCTGCACGAGATGCGCGACCGCAACTTGGTGCCTGACGCCTCAACGGCTCTGCAGCTCTCTGGGGCCTTTCTGAAGGCGGGACTGCACGAGCAGGCGCAGCAGATCATTGAGTGGCGTCGCCACTACACCAAGGTCGTCGGCAGCGCTGCCGCTGGTGCAGAGCCGGGCGAGACGTAGCAAGGACAACCGGGCAGTACCACTGATGCAGGTTAGACACTTTCATTGCGTATGTCGAAATGCCTGAACCGGAGCCCCTTGTTTATTTTCTCTTTTCGTGATGAGTTGTGGAATGCTGATCGGGCGGACGTCGTGTGTTCTGCGCTGTTACTTAGTGTCGCGGCGCCGCGGTGGCTGATATTTCTGTTTTTGCCGATGGCGTTGAGGGTGCTTCACATAGCGTGCTTTTGTAGTGGGTAATATATGCCCTTTGAAATCTTAGGCACATTCTCTAGTTGCTTTGTCAATAACTAAGAAGACGATAGTCACTGGGGCTCACGATGCTTCATCTTTAACTGTCAACGAGCATCACCACCCGCAGCGACAAACACAACAGCTCATTCTTCGTGTGCCGTGGAAAAGGCGTCAAGTTGAGGGCGTGCAAGTTTGCGTGCTTTAAAAAAAAAACGAAAGACCAGCGTGTCGTTTGCCGGCAAGTGTACAAGCGTATCCCTTCCATGATTCTCTAGTACTTTCATCAATTTTTTCTGTTTTCTTTCCTCGCTCCTTATTTTTATTTTCTAATCTTCAACTCACCAACGCTGGTAGACTTTAAGCGAGACTCTAAAACTCTCCGTCAGTTCCGCACGGGTACCCTCGCCTACCGCACTCACCCACTCTTTACCTCTTCCTCCATTTTTCTCTCCGCCAATGCACGCTTTTCAGTGGAAGCGGCACCGCACCGCCGCCGCCGCCGTCTTTCTTTGCCTTCTGCTGGCGACTGCAGTCGCCTTCGCTGAGGACATCGCAGCAGACCGCGAAGGCGCCACTGAGCTGCACGTGTCGCTGGTCGCAGCCAGCAGTGCT
This sequence comes from Crithidia fasciculata, assembly GCA_000331325.2. NCBI lineage: Eukaryota > Euglenozoa > Kinetoplastea > Trypanosomatida > Trypanosomatidae > Crithidia > Crithidia fasciculata. The sequence continues at coordinate 12,487 of CM003421.1, read as the reverse complement.
CCGGAGCATGTCCGCTGCGGCTTCGACGAGCTGGAGGCGCACACGCGTCCCTCGCGCATCATGGGCATCAGCCGCATCGTCCGGCCCGACGCACCGCACCGCAACATCGACGCCGAGGCCGCTGGCTTGGCAGACAGCACCGCCTGGAAGTCCATCCGCATCCGCGTCTTCACCGAGGACCTCAACGACGCCACCAAGTACTGCACTGCGGCCGGCCAGACTCGCCCCAACTTCCAAGGCGGCACGGCCACCTGCACTAGCGGCGACGTGCTCACGAGCACCAAAAAGAAGGTGCTGACGGAGTACCTCGTGCCGTCCGCCATCAAGCTGCACGAGGACCGCCTCAACGTGCAGCAGGTGAGCGGCAACATCGTCGTTGACGCCGCCTCCTTCCAGAGCGACTCCATCTGTGGCCACTTCACCATCCCCGCTGCGCACACCACCTCCGGTGTCAGCGGCGCCGACTTCGTGCTGTACATGTCGTCTGGCCCGACGGAGGGGAATGTGATCGCGTAGGCGACGACGTGCCAGCAGTTCACGAACGGCCGCCCCTCCGTTGGCGCGTCAAATGTGTCGCCAAAGTACATCTCGGCCGACCCGCAGACGGTGCGCGTTGTCACGCACGAGATCCTGCACGCGCTCGGCTTCAGCGTCACCTTCTTCGACTCGCACGACATGTTCGACGCGGCGAGCCTCCGCGGGAAGGGCTGGTCGCCGGTGATCACGTCCGCCAACGTTGTCGCCAAGGCAAAGACGCAGTACGGCTGTGCTTCGCAGACCTTCATGGAGCTGGAGGATCAGGGTGGTGCGGGCACCGCCTACTCGCACTGGAAGCGGCGCAGCGCCAAGGACGAGCTGATGGCGGGCATCAGCGGCGTCGGCCACTACACCGCCCTCACCATCGCCGCCATGGAGGACATGGGCTTCTACAAGGGCAACTACGCCAACGCGGAGCCAATGTCGTACGGCCAGAACGCTGGCTGCACTCTCGGCACGTCGAAGTGCGTCGTCCGCGGTGTGTCGCAGTTCCCGTCGATGTTCTGCACCGACACGAGCTCCAACATGAAGTGCACGTCGGACCACACGGCTCTGGGCTACTGCGCCATTGGTAAGTACACCACCGCTCTTCCCTCCTACTTCCGCTACTTCACCAACGCGAAGCAGGCTGGTATTGACGCGCTGATGGACTACTGCCCCTACATCCAGGGGTACAGCAACACGAACTGCACCACCGACACCGGCATCCTCCTGGGCAACACGTACGGCGTCAACTCGCGCTGCTTCGACGTGCCTACCGGATTTGTGAGTGGCGGCTACTACATCGCGTCCCAGAAGGCCATCTGCGCCGACGTGAAGTGCGGCAAGTCGACGTACAGTGTGAAGGTGGCGGGTGCCTCCTCCTACACCACCTGCATCCCCGGTGCCACCAAGAGCCTCGCCAGCCTCAGCTCCAGCTTTTCCAGCGGCACCATCACGTGCCCGAGCTACGACGACGTGTGCATTGGGCAGGTGAACGCGACGGAGTACGGCGAGTACGCCTCCGTTGCCGCCCCTGCTGCTGTCTTTGCGGAGACAGCGGCCGAGGCGACGTCGGCTGGCGCCGGTGGAGACGAGACGGCGGACTATAACGGCGGCGTTGTGGCGACGCGCCTGTCGAGCCCCGTGACGTTCGCTGCCCTCCTCGTCTCCCTCCTCTCCCTCTTTTTAGTCTTGTAGTTTTTTATTATTATTTTTCTCCCCTTGCAATGCGTGTGCACTCGTCGCACAGAGAGATACACGGAGCTAGCCAGCACAGAAGGCGCTACAGCATCTTCCGTGTCTCCGCTACCGTCTCCGACGCTCTTGTGCGCATCCTCAGTCGAGGTCATCGACTTAAGCTCTCCCTTTCCCTCTCGTTTTGGACCTCCTCTTCCCATAGAGGCCCGCATGGTAGGATGCGGTGCTCTTTCCGTCAAGGGATCAAGCGTGTCTTTTCTGTGCATCTCTAACTGTTTTCTCTCTCTCTGTAGAAAAGGGAGGAGGGGACGGAGGCAATCGCATCTGCTACAGCATCGACTCTGTCGGGTTGCACTACGTGCTCCGAAATCTTCACTCTTTCTTTGCGCGTGCGAGCGGTGCTCGAAAAGGCAGCACATCCCATTCGCACAGAGAGGTAAACGAAGAATTCATAGCCCTCTTGCAGGTGGTAAAGCACCGAACACTTTTTTTAATGTTTGTCTGAGTTTTTTGCTCCTCCATTTTCACCGGTGTCTCCTCCGACACTCTGTGACTTTGCACGAGTTCACACAAGAGGTGCTGCTTTTTTTTTTTTTTATGCTTCATCTTTATTTACCCTATTGCAATTTATTTTCTATTGTCGAACGTGTTAAGACCGGTTGCGTAGTCCTACAGGGCTCCGAGAAGAGAGACGCGATTCACCAGAAAACTTGCGCGCTCCCTCACCAAACCTCGTGGGGAGCCAACAGGGAAGCGTTGTGCGCATTTTTTGGAGGGCTTTGCAACGCCACACCTTCACTTGTCTGCTGCCGCTGCCTCTCTCTTCTCCCGGGAGGAACTACAAAACGGATTTATAATGTTTATTTTCCCTTTTTTCACCTTTATTCGGACGCGCTGTCGCGAGAATGCAAAAGAGAGTGAGCTTTCTTCTCAGCTGACTAGCGCTTTGTTTTATTTCTCTTTTACTCTCTCCCTTTATTGCGTGAAAAACAAAACGGAGCGCGGCGTGGCTGAGAGTTGGATGGTGGAACGAGGAGACGGTGCAACCACTGTGTGATACTCTTCCCTGTCCAGTTCCCTCTCCTCCCGCCTCTTTTTCCTGTACCGGAGGTGGAACCGTGAAAGTGTTGTACGTTACATCACCGTCTACTCTCGTTGTTTGTCTTTGCTTTCCCTCCGTCTCTTTTCTCCTTTTTTCCTCCTTCATTTTTGCTTGTATTTGCCAGTCGCTGTCTAAACGTTTTTTTTTCTTTACCTTTGCCTCTTTTTTCTCCCTCACGTGACGGCACTCAAGCACTTTTTTCTACCGTCTTTTTCTTAATTTTAAGCACCCGGTTTTTCTTTCTTTCCGTTCTCCGCCTCCCCTGGCGGCTGATATCTGAGAGAAGAATTTGCAACAAGACCAAAGCAGAACAGGTGCTGTCCAGTTGGAGAGGTTCACGTGTCACTCTCATTTGTCTTGGTGGCTCGTCTGAAGGCAGAGACGTGGGTCGATGGAGTCCCGCATGCCTCGTATCGCTCTCCCACAACTTCTCTTTCCTTCTCTCCCGCCTTTTGCCTCGACTACGTAATTTGGGTTCATGTGCCGTAAAGGCAACAAACAGCGAAAAAAACTGTTTTTGTCTGACATGCCCAAAGGACACCAATTTACCGCTTCAGAGCCACATCTAAAACGTACGGTGGGCGATGGACAGCACCAACGATAGTGACGCCCACTAATTCTCTCGTCTCGTTTCGTCGCGTCTGCTGCACGACGCACTTCTGCAGGCATATGTGTTGACGATGGCCTTGAAGCGGCTGTGCACACGTTGGCGGGTGTCAACACACAACTGCGACTCCACGCAGAAATAGCGGTTCCGCTCATTTCGCTTAGGCGTGAGTGCGTTTCAGTCACCATCTGTTCCAAACCGCTGCGTTGTCGTGTCGAGCAGCGGCAGAGAAACCGGAGCTACAGCGGCTCTCGCATTCATTGTGATGGGCGATTGTGTGTCATCTACTGCTGAAAGTAAGCGCAAATAGCGCACACAACTACAATTTAAAACTTCTTGTCAGTCGCCCCGCAGACGAGGTGAAGGAGTTGGTGGTGCAGCTGGCTTCGCTGTCCAGTTGTGCAAAACGCAACACACTGACAGGCTTCGGACAATGCTGAAGCTTCTTTTTCTCCTTGTCAGCTTTTGCGAATCTGAAGAAGCTTTCCGTGTCTGTCGGATATATCATTACTGCTCTCCAAGCGACTGCATACGTGTCGCAGTCTCCGTGCAGTGCGTCTCCTTTGCCTAGGTATGAATTGTATTTGCCAAACGCCTCATAGATAGGCAACGTTGCTGCGTTTTCCGGTGCGCGGGATCTGCAGTTCTTCGCCGCCCCTTCAAGTGGGATCTACTCCTTGTCTGACTTGGTGAGCTGTCTGTGTTCCTTCAAATTCAAAAGTTCCGGCAACCCGCTGCTGCAGAGTCTCTCGGCTCTTCCAGGTGCGCCAGAATCTGGAGGTACCACGTGCACGGGAATGCTACTAGCAGGATCTTCATAGACTCGGCAGCTTTCCAAAGCTCAGCGATCTCAATGTGTCCGACGAGCCACAAATTCAGACGATCTTGGGTTTTGAAAGAACGCCTCGTCTTCAGAAGCTCTGCATCCGCAGTTGTACCGCGCTGATCCGTCTGAACGGTCTACATACCTGCTTTTTCCCGAGCACGTAATTGCACAAAGAAAATTTGCTTCTTCAGGGTCTAAATAGGGTACTCACTAAGCCCGTGTCTCTTAGCAGCATCGACGCATTCAACGTTACAGCGCTGACCGTGCGGCGTAGTGGCTCACCCCTCGCGCTGTATCTGCAGCAGCTTGCAGCGCTCGTAAAGGAGATCGAAGTCACCTTTGAACTCAACACCTTTGTGCTGAGCTACACATCGCGCTTCTACAGTCGCAGTGTGTTCCAGATGGAGGCGGAGCTCTTGACGGCGTCAGCGCGAAGTGCTGCGCACAGTTTGCCAGCCAGCCAGCGATGGCGACCTTCACATTCCTCCGCGAGTGGCCAAGTGCGCTTGTCGAGAACCGACCTACCGCTACGTCACCAAGATGGCCAACAACATCGCTGGCAGTGCTTGAGACTCTGGCGTTATGCTTGTGTTGAGGCGCGGCTGGTCGCCGGGCAAGCTGCGTCTGTGCGCAGCGCGGTTGACGGTTCTGTGCGCCGACGCAGATCGACCTACTGCTGTCTGAGGCCGGTGTCCGAGTAGCTGTATGTCCTTACTTTTCGCCTTGAGCGACACGCCGGACTTCTGCAGGCAGTGAAGCGCTGTGTTGGAGCTTGGCAAACTACTCTTTTTTTGACGCCTGCACCGTTACGTGTAGGTCTCTCTGGACTGCCTTCGAGCGTGCGAGGCAGGAGTTCCTCGGCTGGATACTCAGCTCTGTGTCCAGCGATGCGAGCGCGCGCTTGTTTGTGCACAGCCTTCCGGGAGTGGTGTACGACTGGCTGCTGTCCTTTGCGGCAGTGTGCGACAAAAGAGACCTGCCGGACATCACAGTCGAGGCGGTCATGACGGCTACAAGAAACGTTGCCAAAGTGTTCACTTCGCTGCCATTCTTTGTTTTGGACATGTGGAAGGATGTCGTCCCTTTGATGGAATTTCTCTCGCGCCTGTTGGAGAGTGCGGCGGGTGTGTGTGCTTCCAGACGAGTCCGACGCGACGGGGCCCCCGTCCTCGCAGCTGCTCGAGGTGCTCACGTCTCTCCTGAGTTTCCTGCGCAAAGATGATGCGTTTGCCTCCGAAGCGGCGCAGAGCATGTTGCTTACTCTGCAGTTTCAGGACTCACAGAAGCTGTTCGTCGTGCTGGTGGTCCGCGTGCTGAGGATGCAGTTTCTTCTGCAGCAGGTCCAGAAGTTCTGCGGCCCGCTGAAAGAGTGCTACTTCGTGGTGAGCTGCTTTAGCACGTTGGCGAAGGGCGAAATGTGGGGTATTTGCGAAGCTGTTGCCGCAATTGTGCAGGAGGATGGCATCAAAGACCTTGCTGCGTGGTACTGGCGCACACCGTGCTGGAACTGCTATCCGCACTTGCACAAATTGCAGGGCGAGTCGCATGAGTTTCTGCGCGACAACATCAAAGACATTGTGCGGCTGCGAGCAACTGTGGAGATGGGGTGCACGCTGTCATTGGCGTCCTTTCTTCAGGAGAAAGTGCCGCTAATAATGGATACAGTGGATGCGGGATGGTCTCAGATGACTGCAGACAGCGAGGCCGCGCTGGTGACAAAGTGGCTGTGCGCCATGTACGACGCTCTCCTCACCGCTCATCCCCAGAAGGGCGATACGGAGACTCTCTCACGTAAGGTGTGTGGCAGGGAACGCTTGGCCTTCACCCGTTTGCGCGCTGCCTTGAAGACTTGCAGAACGCAGCCCGCTGGGACCACCAGCCTTTTTCATTGCGATCCGCGCGCACTGCAGGAGTGCTAGTGCTGCTTTCCCATCCGAAAGCACGCGGCGTCGCGGCTGTTGGAGGAGCTCAACGGCCATTATGCACCACGCATCCGCTCTCTCGTGAAGAAAGTTGCGGCGGTGGTGCTGTCTGACGGCGTACTGCACGCCTCCCTTCACGCAGTGCTGGCGCTGAAGGACATGGAGCGTGTTCTACGTGTGCTCTGCCACGCCTACCTCACTTATTTGGGCAAGAGAGCCTTTGGCGAGGCGGAGTTCGCCAGTCTTGTGGAGAAGCCCATCGATGCATTGACGCAGTACGCGTGTGTGGAGGTGGTGCTTCTTGTGACGGACGCATTCGAGGAGGAGGTCGCAGACGGAGTGGCGGTGAGCAGGGTGGCCTACCCGGAGTACGTTGGCGCCGCTCTCTGCGCATTGGGCGGGCTAGATGTCACCGAGTCCGTGGCCGCTGCCTTGACTCTTCATGGGGCTGAGCTGCTGGATGACCGCGCTGCAGCGGCGACACCTTTTTCAGTGCGTTGACCTCTGGTGGACGTCGAGGAAAGTTGCCTTTCCCGTGCATGAGATGTATAACTGGCTGCTGCACTGCGGAGAGAACAGCTTTGGCCGATTTGTGGAGCTCACTCGTTCGCTGACGGACGCGACGGTGTGCGACGTGCCGCGCGGCTTCTTAGCAGTGCCGGCACTTCAGCGAGGTCCCTTGAGGAAGCTGCAGGACGCGCTCAGCAGTAACAAGCTCACCAAGCAGGCTGTGCTCGTCTACCGAACGGCGTGGGATACGAAGCGGCAGCAGGTGGTGAATGGGATCAAGCGATTGGATCAGCAGCAGCTCCGCCGCGCCGTGAACGGATTGAAGAGAAGCTGGGACGATATCAAAGCCTTTCTGCGCGACGAGAGAGTGGACATTTCTGCCGAGCTGGTTGCGTGCAGCATACGCATATACGTATGACGACATTCGCGCCTCATCCACGCTGCCGGACACGCTGCGGAAGGAGCGCCTGGAGCGCTTCGCAAAGGAGTACAAGATGCACGCAGAGGCCGCTGCCATCAACGACGGGAAGCAGCGAGTCAAGGAGACAGAGGCGCGCATTCTTCATAGCGAAGACGACACACGGCGCATGCTTGTCGACATCCTGCTCGGCTACTGTGACTCCAAGAGGTATTTTCCCCGGCGTGTGCAAGTGCTTGCCGTGTTGGCGCTGCTGCAGGGCTCTTTGCTGGCCAGCATCAACGCAAGCGAAGGCAAGACGTACGTCACCGGCTGTGTGATCGCCTTCAAGCTGTACTGCGGCTATCGCGTCGCCTTCGCCACCTTCAGCTGCAACTCACCTTGGAGGCCGCAGGAAGTTCAACAACGGCGCCTTCACGCTCCCCTTCGCCAACCAGCTTTGCGCTGTTGCAGAGGACGCAGAGACGGCAAAGTCGAACGATACCGTCTATGCAGTGCACATGGTGTACACGATGGAGGGAAACGTTATTGCGCAAGGGAGCTGCGCACGCTGCTGGACCCGACGGACGAGCGGCACTACACCGAGAGTGGCGCGGCTCTGCGCATTGGATGATTCAGGGCGAGGCAGACGTGTCGATGGTGCAGAGCCTGGCGGAGGCAATGTACGTCGGAGGCCCCTCGCTGGATGCTCGCCGCGACGCGCTGACCTTTCCAGCTCTCATGACCGCCGCGATCAACAGCGACTCGCAGGAGAGACAGCGTGGGAGGCGTGGGTGCAACGCGCGGGCATTCTGAGCCGAGACCCGAAGGATTCTTTGCTCTCATGGGAGCGCTTTGAACGGTATGCAGCGTCTGCAAATGACGTGTGGGACGTAGCAAACAATGAGGACTACGTGGCAGTGAAGGGCAGGTCGGTGTCGTACAACACCGAAACCGGCGAGACGCTCCACACGACTTCACTGATGAACGGCCTCAGCACGATGACGTGCATGAAGGATAAGCAGCGGTGGGAGTGGGAGACGGAGGCGGCTGTGACGGTGAGCCCGCTGCTGCTCTTCCCTGTGCACTTCAAGGGTCGTCTGACTTCCGTCACCGGCACAGCGGGCGGCTACGCTACGCAGGCGATCTGCAACCGAGTGTACAAACTGAAGCCCGTGACCATTCCGCCTGCCTTCTCTTCGGCCTTTTTCAGGAGCTTCCGGATGAGCTGTGCAGCAACGCCGCCGCGTACGACGACGGAATCGAACGCAGTATCCGCGGCGCCGTCGGTCGCGACCAGTACGTCCTCGTCGCCGTGAAGACAGTGGCGGAGGCTGACCGGCTGATTGAGAAGGTAAAGGCGTATTTTGCTCGACGCCTCGCCGCGGCTGTCGGCCGGCGTGCGCCACGTGTTCTTCATGACCTTTCTCGGCGGCCGCGGCCTCGACGTGACGCCGCACGACAGGCAGCCAAACGGCATTCACGTGGTGCTGTGCTGCGCTCAGCACGAGCGGGCGACTCACCAGGTTCTCCGCCGCGCTGCCCGCCAGTACCACCCCGGTAGCGGTCAGATTGTCTGCCTGCTCGACGCTCAGACCGCCACTGCAGCAGACTTCACAGCAGACCTCATGACGCGCGAGGACTTTTTCAAGCACCAGAACAGGGCAGTGGAGTCGGAGAGACATCGTCTGCAGGTGCTGATCACAAGCGAGATCCCTCAAGCGCTGCTGCGTCATCAGGAGCTTCAGACCGCGGTGCAGGACTGCGTGCGCCAACTGCGAAACAACAAGAAAGGACTCTACCTGTGTGCAAGCTTTGTGGTGCCGCACTGCTTCGCGACGTGGCTGTCGACGAAGAGGGACGCGATCACTCAGGAGGGAGGGAATGCGGCGTGCCGTGCCCGGTTGGTGGCAGACCTGCAACGAGACGTCACTGGCCGCTTCCTCAACGCCGCGATCGACGACGTGGCGGCGCTCGCGTGTCTCCTGTGCACGACGGATGAGCGCGTGGTGGTGGCCACTGCACTGCGAGGCACCCAGCTGGACCTCCCGTGGTGCGCGCCGAGAGTGTACGAGCTCTTTGCCGGATGCCGCAACGGTGTTTGCGCGTACTCGATTCCAGAGCTCATCCACGCACTGGAGGCCGCCTCGCGCGGCAACATCGACGACGTCCGAGCGCACGTGCTGGCCTTCAACGATGGCCTTAGCCGGTGGATTGCTGCACAGGAGCAGCTTGCGGACGACTTGAACACCATGCACCGCGAGGCGGGCGACGGTGGCGATGCGGAGCCTGGCGGCGATCTGTCAAGCGTGCACGCCACTACGGCCTTCCTCAGAGCACTGAAGCAGGATCACTATCTACGGCTTGTTGGCTCGAACGGTGTCTTGCTTCCCTCTGTTTTTAGGGGCAACGGGCTCAGCTTTGCAGACGCCATGGCGATGCTGGAGGCACTCGTGCGGCACGGCTTTGTGAAGAATCCGCCGCGTACGGTGGAGAAGAACTCGCAGTGGGCGGCGAAGTACGAGGCGGTTCAGCAGGTGGTGCCTGAGCTGAAGGGAAAGCCGTGTGCTTCACCACCGAGAAGCTCGCTTAACTTCCTGCGAATGTGTGTCTGAGTAACGGGGTTGCCGTGGAGGGTTTGGACGCTGTGTTTGTTGGCGCCGCTCCTCTGTGCTGCTGCCTTTGAGGGTAGCCGACGCGATATTCCACGAGCACGTGCAGACGTACGCGGAGAAGTTGGAGGAGAAGAGCGACATTCCGCACGTGGGGATGGCGGTGGTGGTTCTGGTTGGCTGCCTTGGGGTTGTGTGTGGCTGTTTGGTGGGTTTGGTGTGTGGTTGTGACCCAAATGTTTTTCATCAGCCGAATTGAACCGGTGCAAAATGCGGTCCTCGGCTAGGGTTGAGGGGATGATGCTGGGGTTAGGTTCAGGGATAGGGTTTCGTTTCCGAGGCCGGCGGCCGATGACAACGAATGGTGCTTTGTTGTTTTACGTTTGTGGGGTCTGTCGGCTTTCTGCGGTGCAAGGGCGTGACGTGGCGGAAGCCGCGGTGACAACGATAGATGAATCAATGCCAATGTGCGCACTGGGTATACTCATCTGCAACATCCGCTGCGCTGCGTGCGCGCGCCATGTGTGCTGACATGGCTGTCTGTGCTTCGTGCTGTCATCACTCTCTCTCTCTCTTGCTTGTGTTTCTCCTTTCTCTTTTCTTCCTCCCTTCAACAATGGGATGCGTATATCTTGTGTAGTGGCTACTTTCGGTCTCCGCGTGTCCTCTTGCCTGCGTAACGCCAGCAGCGAGGCACAAAAGCGATATGTAGAATTTGAGATCTGCAGCTAGCTGGTTTTTGAGTCGGCAGCTAAGCTCATTTTGTGTTTTGTTTTTTTCGGCACGGAGCATCCGCCATGTCGGAGTTTGCTGATGTCGAGCCTTTTCTTGCGGGGTCGAAGAGGGCGGCAACCGTTCCTGCGGCGCCGGTGGGCCCCGAGGTGTTGTGCTACCAGCGCGCGAGAGCGGTGCTGGGGAAGCACCACGCTGATGGCGTGATCGGCACGGAGAAGCTGAACGAGCTTCTCGAAAAAGCCCTGGAGAGGATGGTGGAGGGGGTGTCCTCCGAGCCAGTCGCGGCGGTGAAGAACAAGGAGGACGTCGGGGTTGCGCATTTTTTCCGCCAGCAACGAGAAGAAGAACTGGAGCTTTGGAGGAGGCGGTGCTGCTGGGCCCAAAGGTACATCACCAGGATCCTTCCCAGTGGCGACGATGCCACGAAGACGCTTCAGGCGAGGCGCCGGCAGTTTTTCTCGGAGGCAGAGGCCGGCCTCTTTTCACCCACGGCAGCGTTCCTCGCGAGGTACGCTTTGTTCACGGAGGACGTGGCGCGCGAACGCGCCATCATGCTGGGCATCCTCCAAAACATGAACGAGGTCGACCGGCTGCCGCTCCACAACTGGCTCATCTTCGAAGATATGGGGACGATGGGGCGGGAACGGTACGGCCCCGCCATTGATGAGCTGACGGTGCCGTTGTTCTCGGTATGGAAGCACCCGAGCAGGGAGCGCCTATAGGCGCGCTCAACAATAAAATTCTCAGCAAAGCGATGAAGAGGCGCATGGCTGCAGGACGCGTGAGCGGCGGCCGTCCCCCAGCTTGTGGTGCTGGCGAGTCCCTCTTCCGGAAGGACCGGACGCTCTCTTTGGAGGAGGCTACCAGGCCCCGATGTACGACAGCGAAGGCAAGCAGGTCGCAGCGGTTGATCTGAGCGACCTGGAGGCCTTCCTGGGTGACCTGTCGTGGCGGGTCGACGAGCTGCGGGAGGAGGAGCGCGCGGTGGGCTCCGCTGTCCTTGGTGAGCTGCGCACTGGCCTCAAACAGGCACGCGGCAGCCATGGCGGCCTGCGCAACCAGAAGACCGACCTGCAGCGGCTCCACCAGAGCATCAGCCGCTACATGCCGAGGAGCGGAAGCTGGCAGCCGCGTGGCAACTACCGTGGTGGCGGTGAAGGCGGCAGTGACGGCGGTCAGGTGTGTTTGGCGGCGGTGAGGCTGCGACAAAAAACTGATGCCCGGCGGAGCCGGAGCCGTCGCGGTGAAGGCGGGTTCCGTTGGTGTGGCAGCACGTGCCGCGGGGAGCGACGTCCCGAGCGCCTTTTGCAAGAAGGTGTGTGGGGCGGTGATTTCCGCGATGGCAAGACGTCTAACGTCGAGCTCGACGCCGTGTGCCAGCGGTACCTGTCGGAGTCCGCGATCGTTCTGTCGGACACGATGGTGCGCCTGAACGGCCAGCGCGTCAGGACGCTGGTTGAGATGGTGCGCCGTCAAGGCACGGTGTTTTTTCCGATCTTCGTGATGAAGCATTAGATCGCCGGTGTGCCGACGCAGCAGGCGGGAGGGCACGTCGTGCTGACGACGTATGACTCCGCACCGTCTCCTGCGGTGGAGGAGCAGCTGTGCTCCGTGTTTCGTTCTGTGCGGCCGGGGCTTCGCCTTGCAAAGGGCGTTTTTGCCCGCGCTAGGAGCGGAACAGCAACGACTGCGGCATCTTCATGACCGCCGTGTTCTTTGGCCATCAACTCACGCTGCTGGCGGTGATGCGCCGCGGCCTCCTGGCACGCCTGCGCCGCCTCCTGGCAGCAACGCGCCAGTGCCCACCACATGAAGGAGCACTTCCTGGAGAAGATCCGCAAGGTGCTGGTGAATCACCCTGTATCGCACAAGGGCTTCTTCTACGAGGAGATCCAAAGGCAGTCGTGGCGGAATGACGGCGCGGTGGTGCGCGGCGGAGCCGCCCAGAAGAGGAAGGACGCGGGTAAGGGCGGCCGTGGTGCCGGAAAGCGCGACGACGACGCCAAGCGCGAGCGCGAGGCTGCTGCAGCGAAGCGCAAGGCTGCAAAGGTGACGGCGGC